>JAWWES010000150.1:9987632-10017984 GCA_035583135.1 Lophotriccus pileatus
CGCTTCAGTTTTTTTTAGTAAGACTGGAAGTACAAAAAAAAAAAAAAAAAAAAAAAAAGGTGTCAGGGAAGTTCTGACTTTAGCTTCGAGGCAATAGACTGTAGAGATGTCAGAGCCTGTACAACCTTGTGTCGGGAATACTCACAGTCACTACAAGATAGAAAAACTAACACCATTAGATAGCAAAAATAAAATTTTAAAAAGACACAAAACATCTAAGAACTTGTGTGAAATGGGGCGTTTTTGAGGTTCTGGCCCGCGGCCTTCCTGGGGTCTGAGTGAAAAGAAATCTTGCCAGTTAATCTTTGTAGGTTTCAGTGGTGGGCCTGACTTGACTGGAGGGAGGATGGAACTGCAAGTAAAACAGAAGTCTGGGTTCACTGGGTTACACTGACAGGATGGCTCAGCTGCTTTCAGTACAAAAACCAAGATTTACTTGTGTGGCTTAAGTGGGATATTGTTTGCTTGGTTTGGGGTTTGTTTTTTTTTTTTTGAAAGTGAATTCTGCTTACCACTGTGATCACTCTGGCTCTGAGCATTGTCCTTCCTTGGCAGGAAACACCAGTCTGTCACGACCTGAAAGTTTCTTATCTTCTCTTGACATGCTTGAGAATTCACAGGCTTCTATCATACCATCCCTTCCTCTCCTGAACACAATGGCATGTGGCAGCTCATGTACTGTGAGAACAAGCCCAGTGTTGAGTTAGCATTAATAAGTACTCACACCTAATGCCAAAATAATGGCTTATCATGACTGCTGCTCAGGGCCTCTCTCCCTTGTTTGTGGAGGTTGAAACTTATTCAGATCAGATTATAAAGGATCTTGTTTATGTGCTTTCCTTGGAAAGAGGTGTGCATCCACATAATTAATTAACAGCAGTTTCATACAGGCATAGCTCAGCAAAAAAAAATTGTTTTTTTTTCTTGAGAAATGAGTTTGCATCAGGATGTGTCCAAATCATTTCTTTAACAGCCAAAGTATGTGTTTTACCATCTGCATTTTTCAAATAGAGAAAAACAAACATAAATCAACTGTGATTAATTAAGGAAAAATACCAAAATTCTTATTTAAACGTGAGGATAGTTCTGATTGTCAATAGAAAGTGCTTTGTAAAAAGGGCTTAAAGCTAAGGTTTAGTTATTTAGCGTTTTTAAAATTTTTATTGTGGTTCAGTGATGTTAGAATAATAATGTAATTAAAATTAATGTAATTACACATTTGTGTTTTGGAAAACAAATAGCAATATGGCTTTGAGTTCAAACTGTTGGCCACAGTGCCTTGGTGCCACATCTCTAAGAACAAGTAGGAGCACAAAGCCAACCACTTTCCAGCTGGTTCCTGGCACAGGGCACAGGAATAGGGGAGAGGAGCTGTCCATGCTGGAGCCAGCCACTGTCAGTTCCCTTTAGTGCTGCACCTCTTCTCTACTGACTCTGTGGGATGTAGGAACCAGCATTCCTAATAAGAGCTAATCTGTATTCTCCATTAGAATCCTAGGCCTGGATGACATGCTGGGCTTTTTGGGCTCCCGTGTGACTTTTTTCAGATGCAGTGTCCCTACAAAGCTGAGCCGTTTCAGTTGAGTCACAATTCAAGGGTATTCCTGAGTCTTATACTTCATACCTGAGAAGAAATAATGGGTGACCCCAGGATTGTTTGAAATACTCTGGGTTTTTAGGATCAGGAGACCTTTGAGAATATGTTGTGTTTGATTGCAAGAAGGGATGTTTCCTGGAATACTTGCTTTTTTCTGCAGTACAGAATCTAGTAAACTAGGCCATTAATAAATATGTAAAAGAAGCCTGATCTGTGAGGTACAGTGTATGTGAGGACACTGAGCTCCTCTAGTCCCACTTCATTGATTATTCACATGGAATTAGAGGGTTTACAGACCATTGAAATGATTTGGAGACTGCCAGACTTTCTAATGTAATCTTTATTTTTTCCTTTTTCCACCTGTGAGTTAATGCTTTTTATTTGTTACTTCAGCAGATAATTTTTATGGTAGCTTTTCAACTTTATATCCTGCTGGTATATAGTTTAACAAAATGCCTTTTTAAACAGTGTATTTAATTCCTCAGTCATCCCTCTGGGAATAAATTCTTACTGTATTATAGCTTCTTTTATATCTTTTTTTTTTTTTACTGTGGTGAAGAACTTCTGCAAACTTTTCTTTCAGAAATCACCCCTTCTGATTTCCTTTCTGTGTCTCATGTGCATCTCTTTTATGTCTGCCCCAGCTGTAATTTGCTGCTGGTATCCACAGCTGATCATGTCCTCTTACAGTATCGTAAACACTTAAATTCCTTAATAGCATTTTTATCTTTACATCTGGACCTCCAGGAAGCAAATCGAATTTTCACACCTGGCTGCCAGTTTGAGGTGTTACCTGTGATGCTGTGTCAATGAGCTGACATTGTGGAGAATCCCGTTTAAAGTTACTTTAACAGTGTTTAGTGATTCTGAATGGTTGCATTTATGGTGGGAAATGTTTCATGATGGTACTCTCAGAAGTAACCATGCTGTATATGTGTGTGTAGAAGTCAGGTCTTCCTTACTGGTAATTACTTGTCCCTGCTTTTTGCAAAGTTAAACATGTAGCATTTTGGCAAAAGTGTTTAATGGGACTAGTTGAAAATTGTTGTGAAAGCCAGTGCTTGACAAGCAAAATTGTAACAATTGAGTGAACATTTTTCTGGGAAACTTATTTTCATTAAAAATACAACTGGCCCTTCTCAGTCCAGCAGTGGTTTGATTAGAAGTGCTGCTGCATAGTGTGTTGCAGTTGTACAGTCTTTGCTATGAGCCAGAGTCCCAGCCCCTCCCAGATCAGGCTCCCTTACTATGTCTGATGCACAATCCCTCCATGGAAACAACGCAGGGCCTCAAGAAGTTTTCCACTTTTCCTACACAGCTGAACAACAAAGAAAATCTTTTTTCCTGCAACTCAAATGAAGCTGGCCATGTTTATAAATTGAAATACTTTAATTTTTGTCCAAACTGGTCATTGTTCAGTCGCTGTAAAGGATGCGAAATAATGAAGTGTGTGAAAAAAAAACACCTTTGTCTGCTTTTGGATTATTTTCTGGTACAAGATGAATTCCTCAGGACAGCAGAATGGTTAACTTCTAAAAGCCTCCAGGTTAAGGGATACCGACTTTTGTCCCATGAAGCAACAATATGTGCTGCTTATTTGTGAGGTCATGTAATAAGCCACAGGCTTTCCAAATTGCTTCTGAAAGGTTTTAACACTCAGATAAGAAGTCATCATAATTTCTCATTGAAAAAGACCACACAGAGATTTCAGAGTTGTGGACTATAAGGGAATAAAACATTCAGACTTCTTTGAATCAGATCTGAATCAAAGTTGGCTGCACCTTAATGTTTTGACTTTTAGGCAGACCTGACATTTGTTACGTAGCTGCTAACAGAGCTCTCCAGGTGCTGTCAAGGGAGGGAAGGTATTTTACAGACAGGCAATGTAATCCTATGCTTTTTTTTTTAGAGAATATGGAGAGATGGATTATAACAATGTAGCAGAAGTCACAATCAAAAATGTGTTCCAGCCAGTTTAATTGTTACGAAGTCAGTACAATTTACTGCTACACTGAAATTACTATATATTATCTCGTTAATTCATTCCATCTGCTGCATCATACAGAGTAATATCAGGAATGGTTAGAAGGCTTACCTCAAATATACTTGATTGCATTCAGTGTTTTTCAGATTTTCACACCCTTGTCTGTCTTTCTTAGTCTGTTCACAGTTTTCCAGAGGAGTTTATGCCATCTTTGGATTCTATGACCAGATGTCAATGAACACACTGACGTCATTTTGTGGAGCCCTTCACACATCCTTCATCACACCCAGCTTCCCAACAGATGCAGATGTGCAGTTTGTCATCCAGATGCGGCCGGCGTTAAAAGGAACCATCTTGAGCCTCTTGACTTACTATAAGTGGGAGAAGTTTGTGTACCTCTATGACACAGAGCGGGGTAAGCACCATCATTTTAACTGGGTTTTATATTTCATAGCTTGCTCTAAGTATTACCAGAACCAGTATGTGCAGCACAGTTTTCTTCTGGATGTAGATAGCACATCCTGATGGTCCCAGAAAGAAGAAGCTAAAGTGAATGCATAAATGAAAAGAAGGCATCCTTGTATTGCTGATCATTTCTGAAGAGATTTTCTGGAGGATATTGTTTACAGTGCAAGCATTCAGTTTGGCATACCTGGTTTCCATGGAACCACAGACTCAGCACTTGCCAGGGGTTTTGAGTCCTTGCAAAACAAATAAAGTCAACAGTATGAAGTTGGCTGTTAGGCAACCTTCCACTCTGTGTGACATTGCAAATCCTGCACCACTTGACATAAATGCACATTTCTGCTGTCACTGAACAAAGACAGTCCATGCTCAGATATATTCTGGAGATGTCTAGGCATCAATAAAGTCTAAGAATAGAGAGCATAAGATGCTTTAGGGCTCGGCTAGAGAAAAGATGCTCCAGATATGTCACATGGATATCCAGGGACAAATTTAGATACATGACAAGAATGACCAGAGTTAAGCTTTACTAAATGGAAGCATACTAAAACCAGTGTTTCCACACTTAAACCAATTATTAACCGCTAAGAAGCACAAAATATAGCAAATACTGTCAAAAGGAGATCTAGACAACAGAAACCATTTCCTGTGAGGAATCTTGCATGTTTCTGTGGAGCAGCTGTTGCCACCTGCTCTTTGAACGTACAGAATTTGCTCCGTGACAGGTTTCACCTGGGTAGCATTTTTTGTATCAAATAGATGTGCAGTGCCCTTCTCACCAGTTTTGTGATTTGCAGCTCCGAGACCTTCTTCAGATTAAAGGGATCTGGATAGAGACAAAGAAGCTTAGATTCTGTCCCTGTCTCCCATGACAAAATTCCAATCCCTTAGGCTACTGCATATCGTTAAGCATCAAGTCGTCAGTGGCTGTGCTTTTCACACTGAAGATTGGTGGCATCACCCAACTAAGAGCATATCATTTGTTGAAAGAAAGTAATTTTCAGTCTGATTTTAGGTGAATGTCAAGAGTTCAGAATTTTCTGAGTGATTTTGAGGTGTTAAATATTTCTAGTGCTGAAAAACACCAGCTATGAGATCAAGTATGAAATATGGAGAAGTTAAAAATGCCATTACTTAAATCTTGTAGAACACCCATACATCCCTCTTTCTGGTTTAGTTCACTTTTAGATGAAAGCTCCTGTGAGAAAGCCATTTGTCTGAGTAAATAAGGCTTGATGTGGCCAAATGTGATAAACTTACAGCGTGTGATAAAGTAAGTTGTCATTTATTCCAGGACTGATGGAACTTACCATGATTAAAGTTTGCTTTAGAAAGAGTTTCAGCAGTTGTCCAAGATCATGCCTAAAAACAAATTTAGCACTTCAGACTAGAAAAATAATCCAAAACAGTGAGAGTTTCACTAGAACTTGTCTAGATGGCATCACTTTCAGACTAACCGAGATAGTAACGGGAGTCATGAGGGGGAGACTTGCAGCCTCAAACTTGCGGTTTTTGGCAATCTACTTTGTATAATCTTTAGGTGGAGTCTAATCATGAGCTTATTATGATGACTAAACCCTTTGGAATAGTTTAGGTTGTGTCTAGGCATTATTTTGCCTTGTTCATGCTAAGATTTTCATCACAGGTTAAAACACAGTTTTTGCTGGTGGAATTAGCCCCAGGAATCTGACTTCACCTCTGTTGCCATCTGCCTCATGTGTTGTCTTCCCATTCCCATCCTACTCATAATACTACAATTACTAATCCAAATCATGTTGTGAACCTACAGTGGTTCACATGCATGTTATGCTGGCCCTGACATTCTGATCTAAGTGTCAGTGACAAATCTGAATTAGATGACAGTGAAGGTGAATGCAGGGTTATAAAATGAAGCTCAGGGCTAGAAGATAAAGGTCATCTGTGTCTTTAGGATGGAAGAGGCATCAGTACATATATGTAGCTTGTTGATGGGTTTTGAGTTGTTACAGATAAACTTACCATGTTTTCTGTCCTCTCTATACATATATCCTCCTTGCTGCTGTTTGGTGACGTGTTTGCCACCTGCTAAAACAGGAACAAAAATGAACAGTTTATTGTTTTTAGATGCTGCTGCTTTAATTTGGTTAATACAAACTGGGTAGCAGTCCTATCAGTTATAATTCTTCCAGTATTATAACAGATTAAGAAGTTTTCTATAGGAGAGAGAGGCAGGGCAATTAGGTACTGAGAAATGGACATCAGAGTTCTTTGTCTGAGGACTAGTAATCATGGTGGACAGCACCTGAAACATGTGGCAATTCCAGTAAGCTCCCTAATTTCTTGTGATAGACCTTCAAATACCAAAAAACATCCCAAGATTTTGGACAGTAATCGTGGTGAATGACTCTGTGTGTCAGGTAGTGAACAGACTGTTCAGGTTCCTTTGCTGAGATACCACTGGAAATGCCAACACTAGAGCTGTAAGAATTTTTAATAATTCCTGTCTTGGATATTTAACTACTTTGGGACACAAACACTGCCGAGAGAAGGTGTTAAGCAGTTTACTGACGATTCCTGAAATAAACTGTCATTTAAATACTGCCTTTCTAAGACTATAATCTCACTGAGAATCTGAGAAATCACTAAATATTAGACTACTCTTTTTTATGTTGAATATTAGTCATGCACTAAATTGTTCTTGCAAGTAGCTTTACAGTGTTCTGCTGAAGCAAAACGCTGCCATGTATTAAACATTGCATTTTTCTATTAATAAGCACTGTAGCATATTACAAAGGCCATACAAAACTGAATAAACCCTGTGGTTATAATGAACTCTTTCAGTTTAAGCTTAGGAGAATGGAGCTTTATAAAATTGCTTCCTTTAAGCAGTAGTCTTTTTGTTCTTTGCCATCAAATCATATAATCATATGGTTTCCCCCTTGGTGACACTGGGTACAATACTGTCATATTTGGCTCCTGCAATGAAGAGAAAAGATAAATCTCAAACAATAGAATAAAGTTAAGATGTACAATTACATAGATAGGTGGTGAAGCTTTTAATCCAGTGATTTAGTGTGTACATTGTACATATTTATATTCTTAAGTATAAAATAATATTTTATTTTCTGTTGCTATGAGATGACTGAATGTTGCAGATTGTGCTCTCAAATATGTATTTATGTGCAGGTGTAAAATTCAGTTTCTTACCAACTTCTAAAGCAAACAGAAAAAAAATAGAGTGAGATTCATGATTTTCACCAGGAAGAATTATGTCATATCATTACTTATTTCAGTTGCTGGACTTACTCTTCTATGGAGAGGCAGAAATTTAAGAGAAATACCAAATTCCACGTTCTTTCCTAGTACCACAAGGAAAAAATATATACTTTGCAGAGTAATTATGCATTAGGAAATGGCTGCTAAGGGAAGAAAGGACTTTAAGCAGTGTTTAGAAGACATTCATATGTTCTTTCCATGCCTCATGTGTTTAGTTCATGTGAAAGGGAAAGGCAGGGTTGATTTCTGTTTGTATTAACTTACATCAGTAAGTTGACACTGTTGGTTGCTGTGATGTGTGCGAAGTATCTGATTAATTATATGATGCTAACTGCCTCAGTAGGCTTCTCCGCAGTAGAACTAAGGCTAATTAAGATTATGTCAGGATGAGATGAGATGAGGTTACATACAGAAAGCTATTAAGAATTTGGGTAGCACTTGTCAGGAAAGTCACCTTTTGCATCTCTTGCTGAGAATTATGTGTCATCAAAAACCTCAGGTTTACTTTCACCCTTCAGGTCTGTTTCTCTTCTTGCTTTACTTTAAGTCAGATATTGTTCCACTGAAGTCAGTGGACCAGAGTGACACAGGTGTGAATGTGTGGAGAGGTGAGCTTGTGGTTTGCACAGTCATTGTTGCATGAAAGTGTAAAGTACTTCTCATTTAATTATACAAATGGTATGGGAAATTATAATACTGAAGCTTTTGTTTGTTTAAATTTTCGTGGTGCTTCATTTCAGTTTATTTTTGCCAGAGAAACACAATTTTGTACAGATCGTTCACTTTCCATCTGTCAATGTAACACAGGCATTTTGTCCTGAGTTACTTTGATTTGTCATACCTGCTGTGCAGAAAGACACTGATTTCTGTCACGTAGATTGTTTAAAAAAAATCACACCAGGTAATTTCTGTGATTTGCATCAAGTCTTCATGTTCTTCCTGTGGATCACAGGAGTCATCACAGGACATGAAAGTGCTGTCTTGGTTTGTGTAATGCCTATCAGCTCAGTAGCAGGTCAGTCTAAGCAGAGGTGCAGAGAGATCACAGTCTTTATGGCATTGTAACAAATACCTCGCTAAATCCAAAGTATTCCTGTCATTTCGTTTTGGTTTAGCCTGTCAGTATATATCTAGTGTGGTCTCCAATCAAGGAAAAAAAGTTTGGGTAAATAAAGTTATCACTGGCTAATATTTTTTTTTAATTGTCTAGATAAAGGCTGCGGCAGGGAGATGTTAATCTAAAGCCCCAGGTTATGTGGCTAAGGAGAGGTGAAAATGTCTGCTTTAAAAGCAATTACATCTTTAATCCTTACTGCTACAGAAAGACAAAAGTTTGACCTGAACGTAATGGATGGGTACGGATGCAGAAGGCCTGAAAATACAGCCTCAGGAAATACAGCCAGTCCTATTTCTTTTAAATACAAAACCTTCTGGTCCCCTGTTGCATAAAGAAATACCAGGTAAAGAGCAGGGGGAAAAAAAGGTACAAATGGAAGCTTCTCAATGATCATGTGTAAGGCATCAAATTGCCTTAAAATGGGTTCACTACAAGGCAATGAGGTCTGATTCACTGCTCCTGCTGAAGACAAAGAATAACTCTGTTTAGTTCTGCTTTTACAAAATGAGGTTAGTTATCTATTGCTATCAAAGGACAAGACACTTCTGTACTGCTTTCCCTGGAGAATGAGAGATTGGAGCTGATAAAAGAAGCGGTATGTAGAACCAGGCTCATTATAGCTTCCACAGAATTAAATTGATGGATTTTTTTTTCTTTGATGAAATAAGAGTTGCACTGAAAATTACTCATATGTAGAACATAACATTTTTTTCTCCCAAACATCTGGGGTAAGATTAATTTTCATGGAATCTAAAAAGACTCTGCTTTAGTACTTGGTGGATTCCTAGGGATTTTAGAATGTTGCGTTCTGGTGGACTGTCTCTCCTGAAAACAGTAATGGAAAATGTAACCCAGCACAAAATGACTGACTCCTTCCATCAGCAGAGAGGTGCAAAAGAACTCCTCCTTCCACGTAGCTGATTTGTTAAACTCTGTATTGTATTTCTGCGTGTCAGGAAATTTTATTTTCTTTATAAAGATCATTCTTCAATGAAGGGGGAAAACGAAACCAGGGGAAGCAGCTACACCAGCATTAATAAACCCTGAATTCAGCACCTGCTGATCAGTCAAATGTCAAAAGAATCGATAGCAGAGCTGTTCATTAACATGTTTGTTTTTCAGAGCAGGGGAGTTATTCCACTAACTGAAGAACTGCTCTGAATCCCTTGCATAAAGAAAAAGGGATTTAACCCTGGCTTATGCTTTTCTCAGAATTGAACATGGGCTTGGTCCTTTTTAAAATTACAATTCTTGTTTGCTAGTGTGTTTAATTCTTCTCAGTTGCACCTGTAAGGTTGATGCAATGTATTTTGCTTATGCTTTCAAAAGTATGAAAGAATTTAAAATCTTGACATTTTCTTCTGTAAAAATCAGTCTGTGGTGAAGAATAATGGAACATACAAAGCTTGTCTGGAAGCCTATAAAACACCAGAGGTGACAAAACAGGGAAGAGTTACTGCAAACCTTGATTCTTCTGAGTTTTTTTGGCTCTGTACAGGAGTGTTTTGGACAGCAGCCCAGGTTCATGGGGATGACATGCAGACAGTATCAATTGCTAGCAGTTAGGTAGCTATGTAGATGAGCTGTCTCATTCTCCTTTCCCAGTTCTTTATATAGTGGGAAATGCACAGCAGGGAATAAAATCTTGGCAAAACCTCCTGAGCTGAGGCTCAGCCTCCATGTCACAGGTCTGTATATTTGAAGAATTATGTGCCCCAGTAACTGCCATCCAGAAATTTTCTTCTAGGTCAAAAGAGAACTTGTAGCGTGGCCACAGAATGTGGCATCTTCTGCATGGCTTTTCTTGAAAGGATGTGTGGTGTAGGTTCAGGTTTTCATGCTCTGGTACAACAGAGAACACACACAGTGTAAGGACGCTTATAATAGAAAATCCATTATTTAGATTTAAAGAACAATCATACTTCATGCACTTACATGCAATAAGAAAATGATCTCTTTCTTTCTCTATCAGCCTTTTGGGTATGAATGATTTTACCATATTATAATGGCTAGAATTTGTATTTATATAGAATTGAAAGTTGTAGATACTGCTTAGCAATGTTTGTATGAAATATAAGTAGTTTACCCTGACAGAGTGGCAAACCTTGACATTCTTATTAAGGGTGCATTGTTTTGTTGCTTTCAGCAGTATAACGTATGAACCAAGGCTCTGCACAGGAAATATGCCAGGATCTTAACTGAAATATTCTGAGATTGCTTTACTGTTTGATTTTACTGCCTAAATGTGTTTGGGAATAATCTGAGCCTGAACAGTTAAGTCTGGCTTTTGATAATCACTTTCCATTTATTTCCTCTGAAAATCTCTAAAGTCTCATACAGGCTCCTTTTATCTTGGTCTCTGTGGTACACAGATACAGAAGAAAGCCCTTTCACTGATCCTTGCCCAAACAAACATTGAGACCCTGTGTGGGAGAATGGATGTTGGCCGGTTTTTAGGTGGACTGAGAGCCTTAAGCATTTTTCTCCTGATCTTTCCCATTAGCTGCTATTTGTTTAGCTTACCCCTGGTAATCGCTTAAACCGTTTTTCTAGCTTATGAACAAGAAGAGTAAGTCAACTTTGAAAGTCATCCAGCATGAGATGTGTCATGCTGGCAAGACTAAGATGCAGCTGAAAGCCAACAGCACAGAGTTCATGGGGTATGCTGTGCTGCAGCTTTGTGCCTCTTTACAAGCGTTGTGTGCACACGGTGGGTTCAGTTTGGTGTTGAGATGCTCAGGCAAAATGCCTGAGCGTCCTTTGAAGCTGTTGGAACACACAGTACTGTCAGCAGTGCTTTCCAACAAGAGGAGTAACTACACATGTGCAACACATTTGTGTCTTGTTTCATGGGACCTCTGAGAATAAGGAAGTGTGTCAGCCCATTCATGAAGAAAAGGGCATTATGGTAGCATCGCTCACACTGGCTGTGAATCCGATTGTGGCTGAGGAAGTGTCAGGATCTAACTTGACTTTATGTGAAATCAGGTCATAAACCTGAGTCAGAACATTCAGTATACAGAGTATGAACAGGCAGGTCCTGGATAAATAATTTCTGGAAGTCTAAATTTCTGGAAGTTCTGGATGTGTGCACCCTCACAGTCCTAATGAAAGCAACTGAAACTCTCGGGATCATGAGCTGAGGCCCTGAATATCTTATGTAGTAAACAGGAGTACCAGCAACATTTCTACTCACCAAAGCCTTAGAGATGAGTCTGGGAATGATTGTATTCATAAGCTAAGTCATGTAAATGCATGTATTTAAATATTTAGCTTTTCATAAATATGCATGTTTTATCAACTTTTGGTAGAGCCGTAACTTTTTTTTTTCATTGTTTGCACAAGTAATTTAAGTGTCAGAAGCTTTAGTTGTCATTTGATTTTATGTGGCCATCAGCAAGGCTTAAATGGTCAGTATCTCACTTCTCCAGATTTCTTGAAACAAAGCTGAAGTTCAAGGTAGTTTCCAAGTGCAGGTAGAGAGGGGAAGGGCTGAAAAGATGCATGAGAGGCATTGTTGGCCATTTTGCTCCGAGGCAAAGGAAAAGACTTGACACAAAGCCAAGCCTTAGAGGTGGTGGAAAGGCTTTGCTTGGAACCAGAGGCGACAAGGTGGAATCTATTGATCCTGTGGAGGACATGGGACTTTTCAGACTAGAAAGGAAGCCTGTAGAAAAGAATAACTTCATACAAAAGACTGTGGGTAAATCTTTATCAAACCTTTTTATTTAACCCATGTCACCCAACAGATCTAGGAGTTACTGAAAGTAACTTCACTTGAGTTTATTATTTTCCATCTGTATATGCAGAACAGCTTTAAAGTCTTTTTCTCAGATGCTCCCAGCAAGGCAGGCTGGCTTCACCAGGGGAGCTGGGCTGATTCTGTTCATGGAAGTAAACTATCTCACTGATTTAAAGTCTGCATAAGGGGGCTGGTACTCTGAGTGTGACTGAAGACAGCAGCACTGTTTAACACAGAATCAAGAGGAAGCAATTTTCAGGAGTGTTTAAAAAAAAGATGTATAACATTGAATTAGTGTGTGAACTTTACTATTTCAATTGAGGAGCACATTCTGGTTATCACGAGTTTTCCAAAGGAAAGGCATTTTGACACCCTATGCCTTAATGCAATTACTTAGCATGTTAGTATTCTTACAAGTTTGCAAATGTTATCACCCTTCACTGGATCTTGACTGTGTTTACTCTTCCTGTGCATTTTTCTTCACCCAGAAATCGTTGTTTCTTAACCCAAGTGACAGCTATTATTGGTGGCACATGGAATTTATGCAACAATGGCTGTTTCTTATTCACGATGAGGGAACAGATAACCAACATACACTATGAGAGACCACACACTTCTGTGAGCTTGATGTGACAGTGAGAAGACAGTTTTCAGCCCAGGCAAATGAACCATTCACTGAGTGAAGAACTTCTGTGGAGTGAGCCCAGGCTGTTGTGCCTTAATGGAATGACTGTAACAGTTGCAAGTGATAAAAAACCGCGAAACACAAAAGAGATTTCTCCAACGTTTGAGGAATATATGAGTAAAATGGAGTATCTCAACAAGTTAGTAAATCAAAGCTTTTCCTATCATAGAGTGACCTGAAATACTCCAGAACAGGTCTCAGCTGAGCAATGACGTGTTCTCTTCTCACTACTAAAAGAGAGACTTCACATGCAGTTTGAATTTCTTTGAATACAGAACTATATCGTGCTGGGTGAATGGTGGGTAAAAATTTAGTTTTGTTAAAGGCTTTGTGCTCCTGAAGTGATTTTCATTTGATGGTCTCAAACAACAGTGAATGAATGCTGATATGCAAGGGGTTCCAGTCCCATTTTGCAGATGGAAGATTTGATGTACTGATCAGCAGGTTACCATCCTGGTCTTCATCTGCTTATGTATGTGGAAATACCTTTGTTGAGTTGAAAGCACACTGAGCTTTGACTTAAGATCTGCAGAATGTCGTACTGGAATTCAATAGCCATGGTTATTAACAAAAAGCAGTTTTCATACTCTGCACGAGAATTCCCTTAAATTTTACCATGAATTTCCCTTTCACGTAGAAAAATACTTGAGCCTTTGAAGAAACACGTAATGGATTACTTAGAAGCTTTGCATTTAAGGGAGATATTTAAAGGTGTTTACCATGGAGTTTATGTGAACAAATCCATTGGTTATAGATTCAGTACTTTCCTTCATCTATGACACTTGGCCCTTTTAGATGTAGTTTCTTCTTTCAGGCTTCAGAGAATTTACCAAACTAGCTTGACCACGTGCCTTTTTCTTCCCAGAAAAGATTATTCAAGTGCTTTGTAGAAGAAGAATAAATGTGAATGCATTTGTGACAAACCCACTCAGCTAGCAGGTAAAATGACCTTGTTTTGTATTTAGGTTAAGATGTTTTTAAAGGATTTTTCTCTTTAGAGATAGATTTTTCTCTGGTTTCTCATGAGACATTTAATATCACACCTCATTTTTTTTATTTTTGGATTCTCTTCTTGCAATTCAGGGTAGGACAGCACTGTAAGTCTGCATTTCAGGAGGTATATAAGATACAGTAGTACAGTGAGATGAAAAATAGCTCCATAAAGTGATTAAGAATTAATCTCTAAAGAAAAAAAAGTGAAAAGTTCCTGACATGAATTTTATACTTGGTAACAAGTAATTATTCATTTCTTCAGCTCCAGATGCATAGCTTTTCCTGGCCACCTCTTTTGCTTTGATTCATGATGCAAAGAATCATTGGGAGGGAAAGGTGACCTGAGGTTTTATTCCTCCTTATCCTGAGCTCATCGTGTTCACAGACTATTGCTTTGCACTTAAAAGTATTTCTGACTTACCTTGGTTGTCTGACTTACCTTGGTTGTCAGCAGCCCAAGGAAACAAATCAGCAGTCAATGCTTTGCACAGCTTAGCAGCATTTAGTCAGGGCCCCTCTTCAGTTTGTTAAACTGAACAGAGTTGTCATCTCCTAGAAGAGAAAAGTATCCTCTTTGATGCTGAAGCATTCCTCCTCCAGTATTTAGGCCCAGATTCCTCAGGCAGTGCCCCACAACACTTGTGTGCCCTGGAGTGTGTGTTTGCACGTGAGGTGCGTCTGTGCTCCCTCCAGGTGGGAGCTCAGTGAGCAGTGTGGGCTAGTGCATCCTACCCGAGACTGAAGAATTTCGTAAGCTCCTTTCCTGGTTTTGTGACGTGCTGTACAAAGCATTCTCAAATGCAGTGGATGTGAGCTGTTCTTAAGCTACCTAGATCTCATAGTTGCAGTTAAGAGACCTTTTCCAGAGAAGAGAATGCATTACTATGGTCATTGAAGATTTTCTCCAGGTACCTTAGAATGTTTTAGATATTATGAAGCCATTAGATAAATGTGGCAAACAATGCAGACATGTTCAGGTGTCTTTTTTTAGCACGGTGTTTCATGCTGGTCACTCTTAAGGACATAATATTGTTGCTTTTGTAGCGAAGGCTGTATATGGCCATGTAAATTAACACTCTGATCCCCTTGGTGGTATAAAAATAATGATGTAGTCTCAGAATTAATGTGGGAAGGCATTTGTTAAAACTCTTGGGTGCTTTCAACTGAATATGAGTGGTGTAGTTAATACTGAATTATGTCTGGTTCTAATGGATGAATACATCAAATAAACTAAAATATTGGATGAAGTTGTGGTATAAACAATATATTTGCTCTATTGATTGTAATTTTCAGTTACATTATGTCCTGTTGAGCCATCTGAAATATCTGAAAGAGTCCATAATTGTCACTCATCTTTATGAAATGCCAAAGTCATATACTATACTGACCTCAGTCTATGTGCATTAATTCATCAAGAATTTAATTTGATGAGTTTAACTCAGAACTGCAGTATAAAATCCTTTCAGTGCAATTTAATTATTTTGCCAGCATTATATACACTTAACAGCATCATAGACTGGATTCTGTCATGATCTGAGCTGAAGACTAAAGGTACTGTAAGTGTGTTTCTAGATCAAAGAATGCTATTTGCTGCAATCTTAGTTCCTACTGGCTTTTTTTTCCCCGAGCTTAAACAAGGGGATATTATGGTTTTAGGAGCAAATATTAGTCTACAGTCTGTGTAGTTTAGCACATCTTTTATTAGCAAGATAAGGCTTTATTCTTTAAGGGGAATGAAAAAGAAAAAAAAAAAAGAACAAAAATAGGGAAATGAAAAATAAAGAAACCGGTCTCCTGACATTGTTTGGCTCAGCAAGCTCAAACCTTGCAGCTGACTGCAGTGGTGTCAGTTATGGCTCTCTAGATAGAACTGCATATTGCCTAGTAGTACTACCGTTATTGATCAGTGGGGTTTGTCCATGAACTGACAATTATAACCTCAGATTAGATCAAGTTTTTATTAAAGGAATAAAATCAAATTATGCTGGACTGTAGACAAATAATAATGAGTTACATGAACATGTAATTATTACAATAACATTTTTTTGCAGAGATTTCATAAAAATAAACTCCCAGACCCTCCTGTTTGTTTTTTTTCTGATGTTTGTTATGCAGTTCTCTGCCTCCCTCACCTCACGTGGAATGGGCAGGACTTTCAATGGCATTAACACGTTTTTAATGGCATTGTAACGGTTGCCACAAAGAGGTGGAGAGGTGGGGGCAGGAGGGGAGAGCTGAGCTTCTCTTTGAAAGGGAGGTATAGGAGGGTGAATACAAGGATGCATAAGTTATTGCAGCCTCAAGGCAGCAGTAATTTATGCACTGACAGTTTGAGTTTCATGCTATGCTATTTTAAAAAAGCCTTACAATGAACTGCCTCTGTTACACAAGTGTCTGTGGTGCTTTTAGAGATATTCCACATCATGGAGACAGTTTGAACACAAACTTTTGGAACATATTCATCACAGTGTGGTACTTGTTCTGTTTCAGTAGAAAAAAACAGTAATAAAAATGCATACGTACTTTCCACATTTTAACATGAATTTGGGTGCCCTGAAGCATTTTTCAGGATTGTCTCATTGCTTATTTGTCTGGTTTTAGATACGTTGATGCAAGTGAAAATTGTGTGCATCTGTATTGTATTAGTGTAGTTGTTATTGTAGGTGTCCTCTCTGGAACCATTTAGCTACACTTCTCAAAGAAAACAGCCAAATGAATGTGAATGGCATACATTTAATAATGACCAGTTTGGTTTGCATGTTTTTCTTGTGCTACAAATCAGAGAAGAGTCTAAATGCACTCAGCATTCATGGCATACAAGACCAAACAATGCTTTTCACATGAACCATATAATAATATCTCTGCAGTAAAGCACCATTTCCTAATAGGGAAGTATTCAACTTAATTATATAGCATTAATTCCCATTATTTTAACAATTATTGTGAAACTACATATCTAGAGGCATAAATAAAAACAGTGATTTCAAAAGTTTGACCTGTATAGAACTACACTGAGTTTTCATTAATAATATACATGAAACCAAACATAAAAAGGGTAAGCAGCTGTAGACCATTACAATTTAGATTTAATTTATGTAGTCTCTGGATTGACCTTCTTCAAAAACTGGCCACAGTAGGCAATGTAAACACATCACTGTGTGGCTCAGAGGGAATTTTAGATGCCAGCTGCATCCTCATAACACTTTATTGGGTCTCTTATGAAAATTACAGATAAAAAGATAATGGGAGCAGTGTTGTTATTTGTTCTTAACTTTTAAGTGCTATTCATTTTGCGTAGATATCATCTTGTTTTGTGGGATATTCATGTGCATTTCTCTGCAGATAGTGTTTTTGTGACTTTAGTGACCTCCCTCTGACTATAAAGCTGGATTTTGTCAAAATGTTTTTAACATTAAAACCTTTACTGTGGGGAATTCAGGCTGCTACTGGATGTAACCGAGTCAGTTCAGTTGTGTGAAAATCAGCATATGCCTCAGAGCATAGGAAAAGCCATTCATTGCATTTCTTTGATGTGCAACAATGAAGATTTGCACAGGTGAAGGTTTGACCTAATATGTTCAAAAATAATTTCTTGACAGGTCCGTTTCCGACAACAG
Organism: Lophotriccus pileatus; assembly: GCA_035583135.1. Taxonomy (NCBI): domain Eukaryota; kingdom Metazoa; phylum Chordata; class Aves; order Passeriformes; family Tyrannidae; genus Lophotriccus; species Lophotriccus pileatus. The sequence goes on from JAWWES010000150.1 coordinate 10,005,088, forward strand.
AATTGTAACACAGAGATAAAAACCTGTACAAAACCATTATTATGAAAGAAGATGAAAAAAATCTGCCAATTTTTGATATTCAAATGTATTCTTTTTTCTAAATCCCAGATAGGTAATCTTTAGGACTTCACATGAATAATGGATGCTACTTAAAATGTTTGCTTAAGAACAATGACTTCACTGTATCAATAATGAGAAGTTTTGCTGTGGACCATTTTGTAATATTTTGATTGTCTTGTTTTATACCACTCTTGAGGTCAAATGGTAGAACTTCTCTTAATTACTGTATTTAACCTGCAGTCATTACTGAAGGTGGGGAGGGAATACATTTTTGCTCTCTGTTTCTGCAGCAATCTATGGGGATTCTTGGGAGCTACTTTAAACAAATAATTGCTGATTAATACACTAGAATGAAGGGAAATGGAGAGGCTTCAGTGGACATTTTGCTAGAAAATTGAGAATTAGCTTCAGTTTTATTGCTTGAGGTGTATTTATATGAGTTACAGTATGAAGAGCAGCGGCCTCAATTGTCACACAGAGACCACAGTCTAGAAGCAATAAAAACGGAAATTGCTGTACCACAAGGGAAACTAGTTTTCTGTAAACTAATAAAAATGATGTTCTAATGATTTCTCTGTGATCCTTCAGGGATTTTTAGGGACATATTTGTTAAAGAAAAGCTGAAAGCTGTTGTATTTCCCTGGTTTTAGTCTTTTTTAATGACTGTCCTTTACAGAATATTCCTTGCTGCAGTGTCTTCTGAAGTTACTATTCACAGTATTTTCTTGGTTCCTTTACAGGGCTTTTTTCTTTATTCTGTGAAAGCATAGCAGTAGGTTCTTCAGCATAAGTGACAAATGTATATTTTCTTTCCTGACTGACAGAACTAAAGCTTAGAAAGAATAACTTAAAGTCAAGTGGAACCTGAGAAGAAGTGGGAAATGTTGAGTGAAACAGAAATGACAACATTCATTTTGGACCCAGCTGAGAAATGTTAGCTTATCTGTAAGAAATCTGGTCTGTGTTATTTCAAGACTAACTTGTAGTCTAATCTTTGCTCAGTTTTGAAAAGTCGTTTACTGTGATTTTAAAAAATATTTTCCTTCATGTTTTTCAGCCTGAGTTATAAATTCAGCTTGGCCTAAATTAATTTATAGTTATGGTCCTCTCCTAACTGTCTGTTCTTCCAGTGAATGCAATGTTATTTGGAAAAAAAAAAAAAAAAAGCCACCAGGTCTGTTACTGAATTAAAAGAGCTGTAATTGCTAATAGGACACGTCCATAAACAGTGAGTGAAGTTATACACCCACATATGACTCATGCAGGGCATCAAAAACATTCCTACTTTATTTGAGACCACGCTGATCACAGTTCACAGAAGAAAACCAGCCAACAATAAACATACTGCTTTTTTGCCAAAAAGAAATGTATCAGAATATTATTTTAGTAATCTCCACATATCAGTTTTGGTTAAAAATTGCTCAGGTGCAGAGCAAACTTTTCCTTGTTTGTTCTATTTTCTGCTCATTGTGGTCTTGTCCCCATGACATTTTCGAACTGATGTGTAATGTTGATAATGCATTATCTCTGTAGACTTCTTAAACATTGTTCACTTAAGCAACAAGTTAGCAAAGTGAGTAATAACATATTGTTTTATTGATGTAAATGAGAGATGCTTTCCTTTGCCTCAAGTGTTAGTTTGTATCTTTACTGGGAATGACTATCAGAAATGTGCCAGAACCATCTCTGTTTGTAAGGAGCTACTAAAGAGCTAAATGCTGCTGAGAGAAGTTTCTGCCCAGGCACAAGAGCCATCAGACAGTAAGCAGTCAGGTTTCCTTGCTGTCATGTTTCTTGCCTGGTACTTTCCAGACAGGCAGCCTAATCCCTGTTATTTTTGTCTTGCCTCATCCAGAAGACGAATAGTACTTGTGGCACCCCAGGAATCAAGTGAAGCTGTGGTACACAGTTGCCTCTCTGGTGGTGAGAGTATTTTTGCAGATGGAGTAGATGAACCTAAACAAAATCTAATGTTAAGACTGTCTTATCTCTTAGCCCTAGTGGCATCCATTGTTCTCACACTGGCCCTTACAAATACCCTGATAAAAATCCTGTTAAAACTGAGAGCTTTTCCTGCATCCTATTCCATTTTCAAAGCAAAAATCCTAAGCAACAGGGTAGAGACTAAAAAATCCATTAAGCTACAAAACAAAAAATTACCCTGCCTGGAAAGCAAGCTTTTATTGTATTCCTTGTGGAGAAGGGAGGAGTTGGTGTCTCTACCATCAGCTGTGGCCCTGATCATAAGGGACCACTGCATACTATGGTATTCTAGCAGCCAGCTCTGCCAGTGTCATAAAAGGAGGCCCTTTCCATACCTCTGGTCTTTTCAGATAAGTCAAACTGCAAAGTATCCCAGCCTTTTTCCTCTGCAGTTAATAGAAATATGTAGTTTAAAAGGCAGGCCTCTGTACATTGTTTTCTAATGGTGCCTGGAAGAGACTTTATGCATGAACTGTGCTTGTTTCACTAATTGGATTGTTGCATTCAGCTGCTCTGAGTTGCTTTGACAATACCCAGTGGAGCCTCTGCATTTTGTGAGCAAGGGTACAATCATGGTGCATCAGTTTCACTGCAACTGCAGCTGTGTTAAAACCATCACATTTGTTGACCATTCAATAAAGGTCATTCTGTTTGTGACAGAACAAGCCAGCCAGAAGAGAATTACATGGCTTCTGGCCAAAAAAAAAAAAAAAGGATAAGAGCACCATAGAAATATTTTATCTTTAAAGATGTCTCCCTTTCTCTTCCTTTTTTTTTTTTTTCTTTTTACCTTGGGATTCTTTCCAAAGGAATGAAGTGTATTATTCATGTGACTTTTGGGAGAAAGAATATTTGAAATAGCCTTTTAGCAATAGATCACTGAGATCAATATGTGTATGTCAGATACAGGTGTTGCAGTTTCAATAACTGTGTAGTGCAGAGGGATGCAGTCTGATGCAGCCAGGTAGGGAAAAGCACTGGAGTGCTAAAGGTGGATACAGAGTGTGTTTGAAGATCATGCTCAGTGTTACTGCTCTAAGGAACTGTGTGAAGGATACAGGAACTGAAGCTTCAGTAGGGAGTGAAACCTTTCTCACACTGTCAATGATTAATGTTTATTTAAGAGGAAAATCCAGCAAAAAAATACAAATGATAGCAAGGAAGTGCTTTCCTGTGCTACACCAGATGTTCAGCTCCACTCAGAATTCCTAGAGAAGTCAGTGGGAGGTATGTCTAGTGTATTAGACTTTTCTATACTGCTTGAATCTCATTTCAATTGGCCGTGAATTGATCTGTGTGACTTCCTAGAATATTATGATTGGGCTTCAAATTTACCCAACTTTGGGCAGTATAAAATCAGCTCTTTTAAAAGACCGAAATTACCTCTGATATTCCATGAGAGCTGCATACTCATTTCTTTTCAACAAGCGTGAGTTTCCACTTTGGTAAGTGCTACTGGTAAGAATTAGATTCCTGGTGATTGAAGACATCCATCAGGAGGAAGCTGAGAAAGATAAGTTGGAGTATGTGAAGTTGGTGAATAGAGCTGAAGAGATGTGGTTTTCAACTTTTTATGTATAGCAGAGTAAAATATTGCTTTATCTTTAATAATTTGCTGCAGTTGGCCAGGACAAGTTAATTTTTAGCTTCAAGAGACGAGCCATGTAGTTGTGTTCAACCAGAAGTAATAAGCCACCTGCACAGTGCAAAACCTGTGGTGCCTGCAGTGCAGAATCACAAAATCATCCTGAAGATGTGTGTTTAACCTTAGCAGTTTGATATAGCTCTGGATGCTGTTTCCTCCACAGCGAGTGGCAAAACTTGCTAGGACTCAGTGTTGCAAAAGCATTTAGTGATTGGCTGAATTACTTTGTGATTACTTTGTTTCAGAAGAAGCATTTGCAGGGCTAGACTGTAAATAAGATGATTTACAGACATTGACAAGCTTTGTGGCCATGACCTGATAGCCGAGTTGAAAAATTATGTGAAGAATATTGCAAATTTGGGGGTTTTTTATTCTGAATGCTATGGGGTCCTTCCTGTCATTCAGATTTAAATGCTGAGATCTAAACTTGGTCTTTTTGTAAACTCTCTTTGGAATAGTACACACTAATCTCTTTGGGAATACGGGTGGAATAATTGCAAGTGATCTCTGAATCCCCACAAAAATTCCACATGGCTTTAGCTGAAGCAGATTTAGGCTAATGCTGATTGCCACTGTTTTAAAACTCTTGGCAGGGAATGGGAAAGAGCTGATCTAGAATATACACAGTTAATTTAATTCTCTTCCTGCTTCACTCCCAAGGTGTTATGGTTCCAGGATGGAAAAGAGAGAATAAAATATTACTATATGTGGAAAATGAGGTGGGAGTGTTATGTGGAAGGCTGAGGAATTGGAAAGTCGTTTCTCTTCTGCTGTTCAAGATAGATAATGGAATAAATCCACTCCTCCCCAGATTCCTGAGAACAGAAGACATTTGGGAGTGTGCTTAGGGTAGACTGAAGGTCTAAAGTGGTTTATCCTGAAGTACCTGAACCACTAATGTAGCATAATCAGTGGAGGTGTAGATGTGTTTCACTGCAGGACAGTAGGACCATGGTCTCAGCCCTGTGTCTTTCAGCAGTGCTTTTATTTTTAATCCTTCCTCAGTTCCGTATCATCCAAAGTGACAGAGGTGAATCACAATGGGGGGAAGTAAATTGAGCAGAAGCCATGAAGTGTGGCAGAGGAGGACAACAGAGCTATTTCTGAAAAATAGGAATGGAGACAGCAAGACTTCCATTACAGGAGAGGCAAAAGGGCTATCCAAAGAAAGAGGACGGAGATGCACAGTGTAGACCTTTTAAATCAGGGACAAAACTTTTGCTGCATTGAAAAGAATAAAAAGAAAGGGAATCAGTGAAGTGATGGCACATGCTCCAAACACTGAGCAAAAATATCTGGCACTGAAAGCTAAGACCTTTGTGGGAGCTGTTAAACGCTGCAGTATACAGCTGGAATGTGATTCTAGAGCTCTTGATACACTGTGGTATATAGCACAGTCATAAGAATCCAGTGTTTCAAAAATATGCTTTTTAAATGTTTGCTTTTTCTTTTTTTTAAGAAACAACAACAATAGAATTTTTGCTGTAAAAAGAAAGATGTTGGCTTGATATTTCACTGCAGGGGGAGAGTTAGTTTAATATTGACTATAGCCAGAGGGGACCAGCTCCCTGGAGGGAGCACAGGCATTACGTTTTGAGCCTAGAACATCTGTACATTAATAATTAGTAAGGTTAGATGGAAATTTTTTATTGAAGTCAATCCGGTTGCTTGCAGGCGTGACCGACCTGGTTTTCCCTTGTATTTCGTACCTGCATGGAGATAATTACAGTGGCAGAAAGTGTTAAAATTTTACTTAGTTTACTTGGGGAGAAAATATAAGCATCGACCAAGAAGTGTCACCGTACTGCAGGAGGGCAGTGATGGAACGAGAACCATCTGGTTTGAAGTACTGATTTGCAACACTTACAACCTTTCCCCTCTTCAAACCAGAGACCTCCCTTATTCAGTGAAATCTTCTTTGCCTGAATGACTACAGTAATGGTAAACTGGGAGATCAAAACTGTCAGTGCTTGGGCTTCCAGCTGTGTGTGCCATTCACTGTGTATTTTCTCCTTCAGATTAGATGATACTAAAGTTTTTGCATATTTTACCATTGTAGCTTGCTAACCATGCAATCAGATTTGTGGGGCTTTGGAGTGGTGGAAGAGTAGTCATGCATCAGTATAATATCAAAGCAAATGGAATAAAAGAGTTCTTTTGTTTCACTGAATATTGGATTGAATATTCAAATAACCTATAAGCATTTTAAATAATAATAAACACTTGGCAACATAATTGCATGCAAAGTCCAACATAATTGGAGTACTGAGCCTGACTGGTCCCAAGGATGTGTTTGTTATAGCTTCCTAATTTTACAAAACAACTCTGAGAAAACCTTAAGAACAGTTTAGTTTAAAACTGTGAAAACAGGGAGTGTGCAGTTTACATGCAACCCCTTCCTTGTAACAGATACTCTACCACACTGCAACCATGGAGGGGAATTTTCTGTCTCCCTTCTCTTCTTCAAGCTAATAATTGATAGTCTGTACATCCCATTTAGTCAGACAGTCCTTATCTGTGCACTTGTTGAACATGTTGCAGTGAAATAACTAATTAACAGCGTAGTCTGTAGAGAATTCTGTGCCACTTTTTAAGCAGGCCACAGAGTACGTATTCTGAGATGCAGATATCCTATTTTTGTAAGTGATTTCCAAAGGCACACAGGACAGGTATTTAGGGTTTCAACACACCCAAGTCACATTGTGAAAAGCACATAGATGAGATCTATGTCTGGCTGCCATTGAAGGCAGTGGAGTGCAGGTACCTCACCCACTGAGGTTCTTCAGCATCTGCATCTCAGTTGCCTCTGAAAACCTGGTTCCACCATCCTACCCAAGCCATTTTTGAAGATGAAAGACAGATACCTGTGAAAAGTTTACCTATGCTGTACTGTGGAGTGATCCCATTTCTGAGAGGATCATAGGCAAAAGTATTAATTGTTTCAAATGCTCTGGTTATTACCATTCCTAGATCGTTTAACAGAATCCTTGCCATTTACCACGTGCACATGCAAGAACAAGATATTTTTTCTATTTTTTTTGATAATACAGGACTGAAAAACACAGTTTTACATGTAGAGTGATTTTGCTGTGTAGTCATGGATAGATACGGGTCTCTAGTTCAGCAGCAGTTAACAAAGATCTAGTGCCCCTTAGTTCTTGAAGTTTACCATTGATACCATGCCATGTTCATGGTGATCCAGCAGTTACACTTTCATTATGCTAATTTTTGGACAAAGTTTGAGGGCATATCCTGTCTGTTGGCAGGTTCTTTATATGTAGGGCCAGGTTTTTCCCAAGGTGGTCAAGTACGGTAAGATTGAACCTCTGCTGAAGGTGCCCTTGAAGTCATATAGAAATCCTGAGTCTGGTTTTCTCTGTGAAGCTCATCATACTGATACTTCTAAACCCTCAGTTATCAGAGCAGTAAATTAGACAAATTCTGCCTATGCCTAGGCAACGTTACTTTTTCTTTTTTTAATAGATTAAAATTATTTTATGATTTTCTGTGCAAATTCCATTTGTGGAGCATAAAAATGACTGGAATAGCACTATAGGAAGGATAAAAAAAGTCCAATTCATGGGGAAAGTGTCCTGGAAGGAGGACATCTTGGACATCTTGGATGCTGTAGAAAAATCTGGATCTGAAGTCCAGCTCTTGTTGATGTGTGGAGCCAACTCCAGGAATGCTTCTCTCTTTCCTTCCCCAACTAAGCACATCAAAACTTGGAGTGATGAAGCCAAAGCTAAATGTTTGAATCACATTCCTGTCTTTTCAGTGAGTATTTATGCTGAAATTTTTGGACATTTCTGTATAATCCAGCCTAATATTTCATCTGAGCTGCCTTCCTGAGCTAAATCATATAAACATAAACAGCATATTCAGGAACTGGCCACAGATACTTACAGCTGAGGGGTTTTTCCCCCCATCTACACCTGCTGGCTCCAACCCCTGTATTTAGAAGGTGCAAAATACAGTACAGCAGCCAAAAAGTACTCTGTGTGTTACAAGAGAAGGGGGTAGCTAATGCAAAAATTCTTAATGATTTTTGGTGCAGTGAAGAAGACCTCTAATAGTCAAACAGGATTACAAGGCTGAATAATAAAAGCAAGGCATTGTTTCCCCTTTAGTCTCCTTTTTCAATAGCAGGTAAAGCCAAAGGGATTTCCTGACTGGCCTGGGTAGTCTTTAATCTGCAGGTTACACGAGCCTGCTGTGTGTCACCACCCTGCAGAACAAACCAGGTCTTTCTGAGGCTCAGAACACAAAGCTGCAGGAAGGAATGTTGTTTGGTCACTGTGGTACAGAGCACTGGACCAGCACATCCTCATCCGCAGCCTCATCCCTGTGAACGTCCTGGAAGGTAACTTGTTACCCCCAAGCTTTGTGCTGGGTCAGGTGTGGCCTACTGGTGCCATGTGAATTCTCTGCTAACTTTGTAAATTGTCATCCTGGGACCTCACTGCAGGAGGAATCTGCTTAAAGCAGGTCAGATGATATATTCTGTGCTCTGGTCAACACAGTAGAACTGTATTTGTATATTCAAGCCCAATTCAGACCAAATCTGAATTACCAAGTAGTTTAGGAGGTATACAGACCTGTTTAGAATTCATATGAGGTCTTGTAATTAACAAAGACATAATTGTTATGGAGAGAAATGCTTGTACTGAAAAAATATAGGTGATAGTGCTATATGAAAGCTCCTTATTGCTAGGTATTGGCAAAAAAAGGGCAGAAATAACTGAGTGACTAAAAAGACACACATATGCAGGCTGTGAATATGGATCCATAAATTATCATTTATATTATCATAAAAACTCATTTAAATTTCAGAATATTTTTAAGCTCGGTACTCACCCTTTGATTGCTATATTTTTTTTAGTGTTCAGAATAAATAAAAGGAAATTAACTTATGGGTTGAGACATGAGACACATTCCAACTGCAAGGGCAATTAAAATGCTGGATACCAAAGGGTGAGATGTTGATGAAGAGAGACTTTGAAAGGCTGATAGCATCTGTTAATGAAAATTCTCAGAGGCATAAGATTTGTTTGCTCAGGTAGTTTGAAAACAGAATGTGTAGATAAAGGTTAGGAAGAGGAATAAATATTTTTCTAACATGATTGACTGAAGGTCAGATAGAATAATTTTACTATGTTTGAGGACAATTCAACTAGCATAATTTTTTTTCCAAGACATTTATCTGAGGTGAATCCAGGGGGTTTTTTGTGATGAATATGTATTTCAATTCATAGTCTGATTACCATAATCTCCTGTGATTGTTTCTTCAAAGGAATAAGATTTATCATTTTTTAGACTCAGCAGTTCCAAACATGTTTTTAGGAGAAAGCAGACAGCAATACTCTTGCACACTCATGCTAAAACACCTATACATATCGTGGTAGAGAGTTAACTTGTGTTATCAATATTTTTAAGTTCGCAGCATACACTGAAATTGTGTTTTTCACTCTGTGGATATGTGAACCCAAGTGTTAGCTGTTTTCAAAATCCTTTGCTGTTGATAAGTGAATGTTTCCTTTTTCCAGAACATCTCTTGCCTGTAACAGAATAAATGCAGTAATGCTCTTTTGCCTTAAAAGGTTATTTAAACTTTAAAATAATTCATTTTTATTTCCTTTCTCAGGTGATAATTCCATGCAATAGTTTCCTTCTTAACTCTATTTGTAATTATATCATGATTATGCAACTTTACCTGGAATAATAGATGACACTTCCCATCAGTATCCCAACTCACTGGGACTGGTAGCTATTCATCTTACTCTAGCAAATAAGATAAGAGGCAAATGTATTCTGAGATACCATATGGATGGTTCTACTGTATAATTGCAGTGTCTAATGTGTTTGTAGGCAGTACAGGAATGTCTGAAAGTGTATGTTTAACTGTGTTACAGATAAATATAAATCTAGATATGGATCAGGACAACCTGAATTTGAAAATTGTCTCTGTTACTAATACTCTCTGTGGGGCAGACCAAATAATCTTCTTTTTCTATGTCAAATTTTTAATTTGCCTATTTAGTGTGGTAGTATTGACAGTTAATCCATTAGGTTGTGGTGCTCTGAGTGTCATTTAGCTTGTTGTTAGCATTATTCTTGTTTTGGTAATAATTTTGTGAAAGCTGAATGACGCAAGAACATCTGGTGTGAAGTGCAGTGCTTTGTGCTAAGACAGACCCATGCAGGATGTACTGCTGAAGCAGTGAAGCTGGGCTGAAATTTGTTGTTGTTGTGTTGTTAAGGTGGAGGCACATCAGAGATTCATTGAAGAGAGGAAGGAAATCCATACAGCCACATCAGTGCCAGTGTCAGCGTTACACACTGGAGCAGACCTTTTGGTTGGGAAATAAAAGGCAGTGGTCATTGCACCACCTCGCTCAGACCAGCCAGAGCCAAGCCTTGGGAAAGGAAGTTGAGCAGTTTGGCCCAGTGCTGAGCAGCAACACACTGTGCCATTACTTATCAGGTGGCTCTTCGTTTTCTGTTTTTCTCCAGATCATACAATAGGCCAAATACATCTCAAAATCAGTATTTTCACCAAAAAAATGAGTTAAATTCTCCCCATCCTGCAACATCTGCACGTGCTCTGATTTTGAGTTCTGTAAGCTTTCCCTTTGAGAACTGGCTTCACGTGGAATGTGCTACAGTTGTTTTGCAGACAAGTTAGGGTTTCCTTTCCAGAATTATAATTGTTAACTCTGTGATTCCTAATTAGAATCTTTTTCTGAGATAAATATGTAAACACAATTAGATATATATTTTTAACATACAGTAATTAGCCTCATCAGTAGAGTGCTAGTCAATATATAGGGATTTTTGTTTGCTTTTAGTTTTTCAGTTGCACGTAAAGGTTGTGAGTGATACCTACATAGGGTTGCCTTCCACAACTTCATTCTTTTATGCATTTTCTTCCACTGATTTTCATGCATGTTGCAAACACAGAAAAATTACATGTCATCTCTCTCTTTCTCTCTCCTGACCAGAAAGAGAATATAAGAGGCTGTCACCCAAATATGCTTGAAGTTAAGGACAGATGAAGGCCAGAGAACCTCACTTAGGTCTCATTATGGTCAGCTTTGTGGTGTCTGACATCAAGAGGATTGTTGCAGAGGTATTTTCTATCCATGGTGACTAGATCTGGTTTCTTCAGTAAGCAGTGCACAGAAGTAATGATGGGTGTGAAGGAAATGATTGGTAGTATCTGTGTATCTTGGTTTCTTCCTTTTTACCAAAGAAACTTCTATTCTGATTATATCATTCAAATGCTTTTCAGCTGAAGACTGATCTGTCCCAAGCAGCAAGGCTTCTCTGACCTGCTCCATGCAAGAGGCAGTAAGTGAGGCTGCCAGAAACTCTGTGGTCATGGGCTAGAAGTGCCCAAAGGTGAATAGAAGGGAAAGAAGGCTTTGTGTAGGCAAGGCTGTGGCATTGTACTAAGGTTATGGTGTTAGCTTCCTGATGCCAGTAGGATGCAGGATACTCAGCAAATGGTTTATTTTGGATTTGCTGATATTGCTTGGAAAATGTCTTTGCTGGAGAATTCAGGGTGCTCAGGGAAATTGATGCTGACCAGGAATATCACTGGAGCTTAACTTTTAGATTTGTATCTCACTGTATTTGTAAGGTACTGTGCTTACTGCACAGTTTTAGGTTTTGGGCTTTGCTAGGGAGACAAAGCCCTGGACTCAGTGCAGAGCTTCGCAGATGAAATTTCTCTGTACTTAAGCAGATTAGTTTGGGGTTGTTTTTTTTTTTAATTCAGATCTTCTAAAGCTTGAAATTTTAATTATTTTTAATGCTAATGTAGTTTTAGAATTTTGACGTTCACAAGTAAAAAGTTTTCCCTTCGGGTGAGCTCTCCACTACTCCTGGACCCGTGTCTCCAGATCTTGGCATCAGCTGGTGACAGAGTGCCCTCACTGCTCCTTTTGTCAGGTTTCTGATAGCATCAGTATCAAGAGTTCTTAGTAATATATACTGAGGACACCCTTCAGCCCATGCCCACTGGACAACACAATGCTCTTCACCTTCTGTCACTTCTCAAATACATTATTCCTTTCTCTGATTTTCTGTGCTAGTTCTGCCTTCACTACATGGCTGTTTACCTGTTATGTTTTCCTCAAGCAGAATGTACTCTGGTTTTGAAGTGGTTCCATCACATCTGTTCTGTTACCAGCCTGCATCCAGAAGCTGTAATCACTCAATTATTATTCAGTTGGAAATTGTTTAAATAAAGATTTGCATAGCAAAGCTGAAACTAGAGCACAGCTCTTTTGATAAACTCGGGATCATATTGTTGTATTGAGGTATCCCTATCTGTCCTACCCCAGGAGACTTGCTCACATCATTGTGAAAGTCATATGAATAAGTCCCCTTACGGAAGTGACAGCATTGCTTACGGCATCTTTATTTTTGTCCTTGGTTATTGTACTCTTTGATCCCTTACTACATTGCTCTCCTTTTACACTGGCACAGCTTCATTCAAAAACACTGGAGTTGCACTGACCTAAAACTTGAATAAAATGAGGGGTGAATTAGATGCAAGGTCGTTATGAAAGAAGAGATCATGTGAAATGGATTCAGAAAGAGCCACTTGCGGGGGACAGGGGCAGGGGGGGGAAGAAAAGGTATTTTATGTGAATTCAGCAACTCTGAATTCCTGCAGGTTTAGCTGTATCCCATCCTAAGCAAATACAAACCAGATGGTTCCTGTAAATTCTCCTTTAGAGCCCGGCAAGTTCACATTTACTCAACCAAGCTGACATATCTATTTGCGTATATTTCTGTGTTTATGGATGACAGGTTGCAATACTGTAATGTATGTACAGGGGAAACTAGAGGTTTACAGAACAGAAAAAGCAGAAGGGAAAAAAAATAGCGTTAGAGTGTGTTTGCTACTTGGTGTAGAAATGTGTTTGCTACTTGTCTGCTACCAGAGTAGTGGGGTGTAAAAATTTACATGTTGGTTACCAGCTAGAAGTGATCAGGTCAAAACCAGATGGAATACGCTTATTCTACTTTTATTTGATAATTTGAACTTAGATGTGTTAGACTGAAATCACAGGGTACTTGTGATTTGCTGCATCGCTTCCTGGTAACTCGGTCAGTAGCTTGTTCCCCTGCTATGGAGTTGTTAAACAGACGTAGGTTATGGAAAGCATGTTTGCCTCATGGACACGTTTGGGTTTTGA
>JAWWES010000150.1:10018084-10145073 GCA_035583135.1 Lophotriccus pileatus
TTCCCCTGCTATGGAGTTGTTAAACAGACGTAGGTTATGGAAAGCATGTTTGCCTCATGGACACGTTTGGGTTTTGAATGATGGGGAGGGGTTTGGGTTGGCTGGTTGTTTTTTTACCCATGTCTAATGTGTTGATCTGTTTGCTTTAAAATTAGTGCCAGGCTCAGTGCCAAACACACAGAATATCCAAGTATATCTCAACTTACAGACCTCTAGTACACTTGAAATGTAAGCTGGTGTCATAGAATTTGTATTTGTCTTGGGGAATCACTTGCCTGGATGGCCTCCTTTTTTGGTGAGTTCATTGTGCCCTTGTCAAACACATCTCCACACTTAAATCCCTGAAGTTCACTCATGGGCCAGAAGCGTAGATCTTTGTATCATGTCCCAGATACATAGTTCAAAACACAAGTATTCGGATCAGAGCTGATGTTCATTCGGTTGGCACAAACATGCTGCGTGTCAGGAAAAGACACCCCTCGTAGATCTTTGGTACTCAACAAGGCAAAAGGAAGAGGGACTGCAAGCAAGTGCTCTTTCATCTCTGTGGGAGGCTAAGGTCCAATTTCTTAGCAAGGACATTCAGGAAGAGGGTGATTTACATAAGTGGTAATTTTTTCTCAGTAAGTACTTTGGTGCCAACTGCAAGGGCACATGTGACACTACAGATGTTCCAGTGTGGTCGCTTAGTCATGTCACGTTAATGACTGCTGTTATTTAAACCACAGTAAGTTCAGTGATGTAGTACATGGAATGTCATATGGCTGAGCAAATTGCTGAGGTGGATTTTGCCTTCATGGATGTGGGAGAAATTTTGTGAGCTTTCAGAGATGCAACAGAGTGAAATGTTCTCTTCACCTGTGTTAGTGGGGTCAGCTGAGAGACGGTGGTATCAAAGGAATGATTGGAAAAACTGAGGTACAGGCTTTGCTTCTGTGGCAGAAATAGGAAGATACTGGGTGAATAAGTGTCTTAGCCGAGCTGCAGGGAGGACTGCTTTGAATGTAATGCCATTTGGGTTGTTTATAAACAAGTACAGAGATACCATTGCAACAAATAATATTCTCCTTGCTTTGAGGGAGTTTTTTGTGAAATATTTTCCTTCTTTGGAAGCTTCATTCAGCAAAATTCAAAATATTTGCTTCAGCTTACTGAGAGGCAAGCTGGGCACTTGTTTTGTTCTAGTTTTATTATTATTATATCATTTTGCCTAATTGTTTTGCAGACTGTTTAGGTGAGGGTTAGCGCTTTTAAATCATCAGTATTTTATGAATAAGACAGACAATGACACATTTGAATATTAAGGCCAGGATCCTCTAAGCTTTTAGTGCAGATCAGATTGACTTGTGAGACTGCATTCAGAGATCAAAAGGAGCAACCTCTCCCCAGTACCTGGCTAAAAGGAACCAAAACATGATGTGGGTCTGTTACATGACCTGGCAAGTATGCACACAACCATTGTGTGACCAGACTGTTTTTATATCTTTAATGCCAACTTGCTAATAACTAGTACAGTGAAGGATGTGGTGCCACCAAATGAGCCAGCCTCAGAAGCAGTGCTTTCACGAAAATGCATGCCTTTCATCCTACTGCTTTTTCACATCCAAGGTATGACTAAAAAAAAAGAGGTTGAAAGATAAGATTGGAGTCTAAATAATTTTTTTCTGTTGTTTATATTGGTGTTAATGACTACAGGATGAGCAACTCTGGATTTTAGTGATGGTATTACGAACTGGTTTTGAGGTGATCTCATTGCTGTCATCTTCTAGGAGGGTGTCAGTTTTTCTTGTCTTAACTAATATTTTTTGGCTTTTATTGGTTGAAGTAGTATAAACTGGCAACAGTATCAATGAAAGCCCTTCCTGCATGACTTCTCCACAGACCTGTGAGGAACTATCAGTTCTTAGTCTTTCAGAGTAGATGTGATGCAAAAGAAAGAACTACAGACTGGAGACAGTTGCCATGCCTGGTGGGTCTCCTTTAGGGGGGATAAAAGTTCCACACCTCCAGGGGAGAGCATCTCTCGTGAAGCGTTCACAGGGTGTGTGCAGGGTGTGTGAGGGCAGGGTGTGGAAAAGTGCAGTGTACAGGCCTGGTCCCCAACATATGCAGAATGGGGAAAATAATTTCCCCGCTCATTACCCAGGTGGTACTCCCTGAACTGGCACAGCTTGCATTGTTATGCTAAGGAGAAAGGAAAGTTCACATTTGAAGATAAAATGGTCCTTTTATTTAAACAATCACACCGCTTATGTAACAGCTCTTTTAATGGTAAAGTACAGCTGGAGCCTGGAACATGTTGTTTACAGAAATCACACGTAATGGGTAACGATGTAAAGTGCAGTAAATGGCGCTGAAGGCAGTAGGCACGGAGAGAGACCTGAGGCTGGGAACAGCGAGGATGGGAGTGCTGCCTTCCTGAAAGCAGGAGGGTGGAACCAGGCTTTTGTAAAGCAAGGGGAATGGGCTCTGTAAAGGTCATCAGAGGACTGGCCTAATAAGCTGCCACAGGAAAGGCAGATGGTTCTTCTCAAAGCAAGGATGGGAGAGGGAGAGGGCCTGAGAGACCGGAGCTGGTCCAGCATAGACAGGGAGTGACCACAGGGAAAAATCAAGAACTGGCAAGGGCAGAGGGGACTGTGACTATAAAGACTTGATGTGACAAGAAACAGGAGGTGGAGAACACAGAATTTATGAAGCTCTGGAACTTTTCACACTAAGCTTACTGTAATTGTATTTTTATGCATAGGAGAAAGGCTGCTGAGTAACATTGCTCTTCTCTCTCTTGAAATGATAACCACTGACTAATACATACACTTACAAAAATACACACACACTCACACCCACATAAACATGTAATTGCACAAAATTAGGAAAATTGCCCAACTTTCTTCTGAGATATTCAAGGTTTGACAAAGTGAGTTCTGACTCAGTGTTATCTGAAGCAGGGAGCATGGCAGTCAACCAACAGCATCTGCACTCCGGCACGTTCCTTTCCCTTCTTTCCTTGAGACAGTTCATGAGTTTGGTATGTGTCACAGCAAAAAATAGAGCTAAAGTGTCATTTCTTAATAATATGTTGAACCAGTTTGTTCAATTTGGAGTAAAAGAAAATTGGACTTACGGACTGTTTGTTGTTTACAGCAAGCTCAAGGTTCATGCTTAGACATTATATGAATGATGAAAAAAAGTTGTAAATATTTATTACTTAGTGGAATCATATTTTTTTTAAAAGCACATCTTTGTACACAAAGCATTTGTAAATCCCCATTAGTGGTTTTTATGTTCCCACATCAAAATTCCTCGTTTGCAGCCAACAAAGTATCTTAGGCTTAGATCTTCCTCCTACATGTGGTGGAATCACAATGCTGTCACAGACATCACAACCAGTTTTGTAAAATATGATGTTAAGAAAGACTGAGTTCATTGTACTATACATATGTAAATGCCTCTCTTTCAATAGTCTCAAAGGAAAGAAGATGCCAGAAAGAATTCTAAATGAGCGTACATATTAATTGTCACCACCTTTCATGGGATAGTAAAGTGCATTCATACAAAGGAGAGCATTAAGAATCAAGGAGGCTGCACAGCTAAAGTGAGGGCATTTGAGTGAGACTTAAGGAAGTCACATGGTGAATTATAATAATCTAATTGCAATCCAGAAAATCACTCTTTCCTTGTTTGTGTCTGTAATGAGGTAATGATGCAGCTCCTCTGGCTTCAGACAGCCACTACAGATTTACAGCAGGCTACGGAAGATCAGGCGGCAGCACAAGTTCTTTGTTATTGCCGTACCCCGACAAGGATGTCTGAGTTCAGAATAGCTCTTGGTGTAATTTGCAGCAGTGTGAATGTGTTGCTCCTCTGTAGCTCAAACTCCCTTCAGCTTCAGAAGTGTAGAGAACTGGTTATCACAGAGCACAATTAATGAGTTGTTGATCCTCTGTGTTTATGTGCCTGTGTGTAAGCTTTTCAAATCTGGCTGTGGGTAAGAAATCCACAGTATGATTAAATAATTGGACTGGAAGCTTTGGAAATAAATTATCTGGACAGAAACAGAGCTCACATGGATGTGCTTCTGTACAGTAAAACTCCACTGAAAATCACTATGCTTTAAGTAGGTGACCTCTCTCTTTGATTGGCACCTGCTCAGAATTGAAATTATTAGAACTATGCACAAAATTAAATTTCCTGAATCAAAACACGTAATGCACCAAATTCCCATCTACATACTGTAATAAAGGGTTGCATATCAGTGTCTGATAACTCCTACATAGCATGACTTGAAGGAGATTCCATTCCCAGTTCCAATCCTTTTCACTTAGAAACTTGACTTGAGTTCTGCCTGTTGCTGAGGCACAGCTGTTCACAAGAAACTAAATGCTGCTTGCCTGTGTAATTTCCCACTGTGCAGTCTTTGGTCATCCTGTGCTGCTTCTCTCCTCTTGAGAATGCTAAATGGGTAGATATTACCTTAATGAAAGCATTGAAAGTGTGGTTAGTGCTGTTAGACTCCATATTTAAAAACATTTTTTGAAATCAAAATGAGTATCAGTAAAATATTCTCCTGTGGTTGTGGCTCCAATGACCAGTACAATGACTTAATTGGCATTCCTGTGCAGTGCTTGGATCTCTGCCAGTTAATGACCCATTGCTGCAGTCTGCAAATCACCTCCTCTGGCCTGCTCCTCAAGCTGATGGACTTTTGCCCAAGTAATGGCTGCAGGCTCCTATTCTCAGCTGGCACAGACCCCAGCACGACCATAAACATCCCTGAGAGGATCATAATATGATATATTGGACAGATTCTGATACGCCTTGCAGTAATGTACCACCAAGCAATTCTGCTGAAGTCAGTGACTTTGCCGGTGGCATCGCTGGAAGAAGAAACTGGTCCCTACACTGTTGCTTTCTCAAGGAATGAAGCACTTCCAGGCTCTCAACTATTCTGTGTCCCTTTAGATGATGCAAGTTTTTGTGAACCCTTTGTCGAACATTCAAAATGGGTTTTGTGTTTGTTCTCTTTTTAAGTGGTTGCGTTGTCTCTTCCCCCACAGGATTTTCTATTCTTCAGGCGATTATGGAAGCAGCAGTACAGAACAACTGGCAAGTGACAGCCAGATCTGTAGGAAGCATAAAGGATGTTCAAGAGTTCAGAAGAATTATAGAGGAGATGGACAGACGACAAGAAAAAAGATACTTAATCGACTGTGAAGTAGACAGAATCAACACCATTTTGGAACAGGTATATGCTTTTCAGAAGTTGTGATCTCTCTATGACAGACATCGTTAATATTCCCAGAACTGTCTATTTCTTGAAATTAATTAAGTGTCCATTGAGATGTGAGTCCCAACAGCTGGCCAGTTATCTAGTAAAACTAAAATGCCACAGTGATGCTCATAGTTGGTGGCAGCACTTATGTGTAACCTACCACAAAATGTCTCTGTGATATTTTTTTCCCAGATGTTAATAATGAATTATTTTTAAGTAGGTTGAGAACCTAAAACCTCAGCTGCCAGAGTAACATTATTGGCATCAAGGCTGCTTGTAGGGATTGCAAGACAGGTGCAGTTTGTTAAGTGGAACATGAAACAAGAAATAAAAAGCCACTGAAGTATCATAGAATTATCTTAAAGAATTCCCGAAAGAAAATACTGCTAATGAAAAATTCAGCCGGTAGTCCAAATGACACATTAGCACTTTTTGGTACATAAAGCCCTTCTCTCTGCACAGCCAGTGCTGTTGACAGGCTTAAATAGCAGGTGATAGAGTCTAAACACCTTTATGGGGGAAGATGCGTTTGCGGTGACTGTTTTGCTCTTGCATGGCCTTCCCAGTGTTTCCTTTGCCCCAGAGGAATGGCCATACCCTGTGGCCATCCCAGCGTGCTACCCAGAATGACTGTGCCGCTGGTGGTGCTGTGCAATGTGCTTGAAGACGTGTAGTAGCAGATACAAATCACTGGAAGCAGACACAGCACAGTTCCCCGCTGCCTGGGCTCACAGCAAAGCTGGTGATGGTGTGGAACCAAATCCACGCTGCTTGGTTATTCGTAAGCATGTGGGAATTCACTTACATTAGGCCTGAAAAACCCTCTGATTATTGCCACTTCATGAATTTAACTGTGGGTTTATACTATGGAATAGATCAAAAGTAATATTTAAATTTCATGAAGCATTAGCATATCTCTTAGAAATGTTATATTGTAAACTACCAACAAACTGACCTCACTGTAATAAACCCTGGGAAATATAAAAAATATATTTATTGAGTTCCTTCTCAAAATATTCAGTTCCTGTCAAGCCTTGAGGTGTATCACTGAGGGTCAGTCTGTGGGGCAGCCAGGTGCTTACAGAGAAAGGAAAGAGGTGCTCAAGAGAACACAGCACAAAAGATGCTGGTCTTTAACTGGCAACTGGTATGGTTGTGATATTAATACACAGCACTGCATTTTACACTGTATTTTTAGGCAATATGATGAGTGCTCTCTTTAGGGAAATTCATACTGTAAAATGTAAGAAACATCTTCTCCTTTGCAAAAGATGCAAAACACCTACCCACAGCCCACTCTTCTGAAAATGCTGCAGGAGAGCACTCCTGAGCCAAGCTTAAATGAGGACCCACTCTCTGCTGAGAAACAGGCCTTTTGTTTGATCTGTCTAACTCCATTTACATTTGTTCCCTTTCTATTCTATAGTGCAGGTGAGAGAAAAAAATAATCAAACCTTTCCAGTGCCTGAAATGAATGCTATATACAAAGCAAACCATATAGCAAAAAACTGGTGACTCTTTTCTTCTGCAGCTATTCTAAATTCAACTCTAGTGAAGTTGTAATTTTATTAAATGGATGATTCAGCTTTCTATCAATGTGATTAGCATCTGAGTAAGTAAAAATTTGCTACTGGGGCCTCCAGGCTTCCCCAAACTCTACAGTACACACTGATGCCTCAGATGCTAAAAATATCTTCTGTTAACAATTTCCAGAGGTTTTTTTATTTCATACTGAAAAGCAGTGACTTAAGTTTCTGCAGATAAAGTCAGTAATGGCAGGCCCTAGGTTGATAGAGCTGAACAATTATTGGTTTTAGGCTCTTCCTTCCATCTCTTCTGCTTACTTTGTTATCTTCTCATAAAGTAGTTAAAAGTTTTCACGCACATATGTATGGTACTTAAATCCATCCATCCAGCTTGCTCAAGGGAGTGGAGAGTTGTCTTTTTTTTAGCCAACTGTGTTTGCTGATAGCATACCATTGAGGGGAGAGATAAATCTGGATTTGCATATTTCAAATCTAGCAGTTTATTGCAGTTTAAAAAGTCAATTCAGTGGTGCTATGTGTGGAGTCTAGAAAGTCTCCTCAGCTGAGAGGCAGTAACATCTGAGCATATTTCCACATGCCAATGCACAATTGCAGCTGGGTTTGAAGAGCTTTCCTCCAGTGAGAGCAGAGGGAAGCCAAGACTCTCTACCTGTCTGTACTGTGATGTCAGAGAACTGATGGACAAACACAGAGGGTTGGCATGGGCTGCCTCAGCCAGCTGCCTTTCCCTTCCTCTCTCTTTTTTAGCCTCCTGGGAGCACATCTTTAAAGGTCGACCCTCACATCACCTGATTGTGAGTGATGTGATTCCTCCCTCCCGAGAGGGTATTTATGTGGTCATTTGGACTGTGTGGCACCTGTCATTAAATTGTCTCAGGGACAACAGCAGCATTTGCCAGTGACCCTGGATTTCAGAGGCTTAAATAGAACTTATCTGAGAACAAAAGTCAGAGCAGAAGTAAACAGACTGTAAACCACTAAACAGTCTATACACGCAGTGAGTTTGCTCTCAGACTTTTGGGCTCTTGGCCAGGCCATTCAGCAAGCTTGTCAGTTCTCTGCTCCAGAAACCGTGTATCATGGCTCTGTGTTAGTGCTTGGGTTAAATAAGAGTGACCTCTTTTCCTGTATCAGGCTGGTCAGTGTGTGCAGTTCTCTTCCTTTGATGCTTTTTTCACCAGTTCAGACCAGGGTATACCTCTCTTCCAAAAGTTTGGGCTTATCTAAAGACAAAGACACATCTGAGGATTTTCTTCAGAGACTCCAGGTTGTTCTGGAATATTCTGTGCCTTCCTCCAGCGATGTACAGACATGTGAGTCAGTGACCTTGAGTATTCCATAGGCCCTTAGTACAGATGCTAAATCTGTATGTTCCTGTATTTCCAAGATCTGTAACCCGTCATATGAAGTATTTCTCTTTTCAGAGCTGGCTGGTACCCAACCTTTCCCAGCTGTAGATATAAAGTGGGGGAAAGAGGGCACCTCAGCTCCTACTCTGCCTGAGTAACCTGTTTTGTGCCAAATTTCACTCTACAGGCACATCTGTTTTCATTCCTCATTCAGAAGATTTTGTATGGGCCTTATATTTTGCTCTAGAGGTGGAAACCCTACTCAAATCTCTTCAGCTGCAGAGTAAGGGGAAGCAGAGGGATTAATAGTTATTCTGTAAGTTGCCATCTGTTTGTTCACTTGCCCTATAGTTCTATAACCACTGAGCATGTGGATCTATATCCTTCCTTGCACAACAAAACTATATCCAATTTAATCATCTAGTGGCCTCTCAAGCATACAGATAGCAACACTTATGTCATGCAAAATTCATAAGCTCCCCACACTTCTTGTCCCTTGATGCTAAAATATTCTGTATTCCTTCACAGATAGATACAAAATTTTGTTCTCATAAACAGAAGAACATTTTCTTCTGAGAGCTAACAGTAAGCTTTAGCCTGTTCAACCGTGTATTTAGAGACATGTTTTTGAGTTAAGAAATATGTTTTTCTTATTCCCAGGATAATAAGCTGTATTTCGGACTAGAGTGGCTTTATGTCCATTTAGAAGAAAATCTCCTGAGGGAAAATGAGGAGGGAGAAACTTCATTCAGGATCAAAATGGTGAAACTTTACAAAAGACCTGTTTGTTCCATAGACTGCATGCTTTTTTATCAAAAGGACACTATCTCCAAACATAGTCATAAAGGTTAGGCTCCAAGGAAATATCTGTATTGAGTGAAGGCATCTCACAAAGCAGAAGCAATATTACAGTAGAGAATGCCATCCCTAAAGTTTTACAATGACAGCCAGACTGTCAAAGACGACTTAAAGTGAAGCATCTGTAGGATTATGAAGGGTAATCTGATTGAGTGAACTCTGTCCTGAGCAAGCACTGACTGTGACTTGACCTTCGAGTCTGAAATTTTGAGATTAGGAAGATGGTGTGCAGGTTCTCAGTACAGCCTCAGCTCCATCTCTCTGCAGAGCTGCTCAGATCTCAGAGGAGTGTGCTCACTGCACAACAGCTTTCACACTGAGGGTGTCGTAAGAATAAACACAAAACCATAGTATTTGGTTGACCAGTAGTCATTAAAAATAACAAGCAATAAGGAAAAATGTAATTGAAAAATATCAACACTGCTGTCATGTCAACTTCCTGCTTTAAGTGTTTGGTTATAAACAGTCTGGTGGGGCTTTGCCTTGTTCTCTGCAGCAATTTAAAATATAACTGCCCACAAACACAGTGGGACACTTGAAGCAGGAGCAGAGCTGTGAGTAGCTGTAGCTTCTGCTTTGCTTTTGAACCCCAGTAATGCCATATCATCTGAAGGTACCACAGCACAGAGCACACCCTCCAGAGCAGGGTGGTCCTGCCGCTTTCTCCAGGACTTGCTACCATGGCCGTGTCAGAGTTGGATTTTATCCTCTGTCTGAAGCTGTGTAGAGCAGAGAAGGGGGTTCAGCTGAGGCTCCAAGAGAGTATCTGCTATGTACAGTGTTGTGTAACATCACTCTGAAACTGGTACAGTTCATTTTTACATTTCCAATGAACTGGAAACTTAAAATTTAGGACATTTCTTTGTTAGGTACCCATGAGTATTGTTGAAACCAGGATCTAAAGCAGAACGAAAGGTCACTTTTTTCCCTTCATATCCAGACAGTTTCAGCAGCTCACAAGTCCATATGTGTGTGTGGAGAGGAAAGGGGAAGTACTTAGGTCAGTCACCTTCAGGACTGTAGCCAGAGGAAGGGTAAGTAAAAAATGGGTATATGTCAAAAGTGACAGCTGTATCTGCCTGAAGGACCTGCTCCTGTCAGCTGTGAAACTCGTAAAGGGCAGGAGATAGATTGGTAAAGCAGAGAAAAGTCACATCTTGGGTTAATCTGCCCCACATATAGCACATTTCACACATACCTGAGGAGAGAATTTCTAGCTTGTAAATAGGAATGTCTCTCCAAGGCCATCACCCAGACTTCATAAAACAACAGAGGTTCCAAATGACAGGAATTTAAGAGTATTAGTCATCCTGCAGAATGACTGAGGTAATGGCACACAAAGCTTGAAAGTGTTCAAGAGACATTAAAGCGTGGTTTTAAATGTATCTGATCAGTAATAATAATAACTAATACAAAAAATGTCTCACTGTAAATGTGGAAGCTGCTGTATGTAGAAGATCACTGCCAAGCAACTCTGGTTTCTTATGCCAGAGGCATATGAACCTGAAGTCACCATTAGAGTTTTTATTTTTCTGTGATAGTGGTAATTACTCATTTTATGTTTTATGGTAATTCATGGGATATAAATGCACACACCAATGCACACATGCATCTGCTTTTAATGTTTTGCATATTTTTACCACAACATTTGTAGTCTGCAGTTAGGCAGTTACAGTCATCGTTATATGGCAGCCTCTGTATTGCTGTTAAAATGTCCAGAGAACCGGAATCTCTGCTCAGCTACACTGCTCCAAGTAGAGAGCCAACCATCATCCTGAACATTATCCTGGAGACAATATTCAAATTGATGCCAATGTGCTCATACAGAGACTGTATTTGCTTTGAACTTCAGTTAATAGGTAGCTGTAAAAGCACAATTTGCTGCATAGTTCACCTTTCTTTGCCGCTTTTGAGTGCACAGAAATAGTGCATGTGTTTGCCCTGAGCGAGTGCTCTGAGGGTCCCACTCCTTATTTAGCCTGTGTCCACACTGCCTGAGCTGTTCCTGCAGCTGGCACTAATTGTTACCCTTGTTGACAGTTTCGGGAGAAAAGCTGAGCCTGAGGGCCATTGGCAGAAGCCTCTCATTCCCTGTTTTGATGTATTTTGGAAGCAGATGTACACACTGATGCTTCTCATGCTGTACCTGGATGGGGGGGAGAGGATTTGGTCTTTCGTTAGGTGTACAGGTATTTTTCATTCAAAGTCTTTTAAAGACACAGAGTATTTGAGGGAAAGGCTAAAATTTTCTCAACATGAGATCTCCTGAGGTTTTTGTCCCACTCTGTTTATCCATCTCTGCATCCCTAATAGCTCTGGGAATCTTTGTCACCTCTTCTAAGCCTCTGGCTGATTTTGAAATCCCTCACTCACTCATCTCTTGCAGGTTTTAAAAATCAGTGTTGTACAGAAGTTGCTTTGTTTCAGTCCTGGCGTTTAATGTGGTTCTTTCTTCTCCATATAAAGGATAAACCCTTTCATCTTAGCAGACATTACCTTAATTTCTGCATCTGTCTCTCAAATAGTTTAATGCTTGAAACTCTGCTTCTAACCAAAGGCTTTCCTTAATTAGTTTCCAAGGCAACCAACCATCTTGGCGACAATTCAGATGAACCAACTGCAGGGAGAGGAAGGAAATACACTATCAAAATGAATAGTAATAGCACAATACCACTGTGCAAACAGGCGTTGTACATCACCAGAGACAGCGCGGTAGTTCTGGTGTCTCATCAGTTCATTTACAAGGGAAGAAGTCCCAACTCAGTAAAAGAAAAGCTGCACAAGAGTGTATGTCTTTTTTTCACAGCTGACTAGGCTGGGATTAATGGCTTCAGTGTGATATGAATCACGTATCAGGGGCAGGAAAAGAACCACAGGGGCTTTTAGGGTCCTCCATGCACCAAGGTGTTGCCAAGTGCATTTTGTCAACTGCTGTTACCCTGCAGTTCAAACAGCAAGATTTTCCAAGTGGGGGCCACCCCCCTGGGCTTTTTCAGCCCAGATGCTGGTGGTGCAGTATGCAAGACCCTGGCAATTCATAGCTACAGTTTTGCAGGGAGAAGTCCCTAAACATGAGGTGCAGAGGTGTGATCCAGAGCTGTGGTGCATTTGCTCTGGGCTACAGATGGGTTTGGATCAGGCCATTCCATCTCTCACTGCTTGTAATTACACATTAATGCAGGATTCCTGTCTCTTATCCCACCCTCTTACATGTGCATTTCCATTGGCTCCTGGGGATCAGATTAAAGCCTGGGGCAGCCTGGGCTAAATTTATGAAGAATCAGGCCCTATAAGTCATCAACTCAAATACAAACTTATCCCACAGTATCCAACCAGTAAGCTGAAAAACAACATAACAATTTTAGAGGAAGTTAATGTTCCCAGGCTTAAGGAAAGCCCATGTTGCTAAATTAAATTTGTTTGTGTCAAACCATGGCTGTGCATGTGAAGGTATAATTGTGTATGTACCACTGGAAGCTTGTTCTTCCAAAACATGTAATGAATAAAATTATCAACAATATACACAGACCCTTAAAAATACCACAAGTATCTTCTGTACTGGAAGAAAGCATGTAAAGAATCAAAAAAGAAAAAGATTTCTGTGACTTTATTACTTGATATGAGTAAACAGCCTCCCCTGCTGCATAAAATCTAGTCAAAATAAATTAACTCTTCGTAATCTTTTTCAGTTCATGGTTTATGCACCAAATTATGTGGGGAATATTGCAGAGTGCTGCAATAGTGAAGCAGAATAAACCTTTCAGACTCCTTCAAAGCACTGAAAAACCCAAATAGAGTGCAATTCTAGTCACAGTAAAAATACCATTTATAATAAAAAAAATATAAGAAAAAGTAGCCTTGTTTTTTCTGGAGAGGTTGCATGGACTTTTTTTTCTTAATTTTATAGGGCATTTGAAAAGGAAAGGAAATGCTTAAAAGGAGAAGAAAAAAAAAGAATGGCTACTATTCAGTATTTTTGGTCTGCTTGAAGGCAGTGCTCTGCAGCACAAAACCCCTTCCAAAAGATTCTCATGTGAGCATTGGGACTGAATTACTGCGACACTTCTGGGTTATATCCAAATAATAGTTTGAAGTGATCCTGACATGCAGTAATGGTTTATATAAGCAGAATTCTTTTTCCAAGGACTGTTGTTCAATTCCAGGGAATAATATGGGATTTTACTCTGACATGCTGATGGGAAGTATGGAGAAAATGGGAAATTTGTGTAATTTTTTTTTAAAGGAGAACATGTGACTCAGTTTACCTAATTTCTTCCCCTCTGCCCCCAGTGGATATACATCCTTTCATATTTTAAGCAGCCATGACTGAAGTTTTGTGTACCCTGTGGGATATGAAGAGAAGAAATGAGCATTGTTCATGTTTGTCTGTGATTGCAAGGGTGTGCTCTTAGGAGTATGCAAAGTATGTTGTCAAAACCAGTTTCATGGTCTTGAAAGCCAGAGGGGACAGTTCCATATCTCCTGTGTCACAGGGATTGGGCACACGATGCAAAGGCCACAAAAGAACCGCTTGTTAATGGTGTGGAGACACTGTCAAAAGGATTTGTGACTCCTGCAGAAGGTTTGGAAAACTAAGAATAAATGTAAAATTACTGTTATTAACAGTCTTTGTGAAAGTGACTGTAGGTGTTTTGAAGGATGCAAAGCTGGAAGTCGGTTTTGGTGGTGCTGATTTTGATATACCTGATGTGGACCTGTAGGTCTACAATGAGAGCATTCCCAGCTGCTGAGAAACGAGGAGGTAGCAAGAGGAGAGAGAGCATATGTGAAGTTGGAAATGAGGATGTTTTTGTGGTGGGACCGTGTTACGTGGGATTGGAGCTGGTTGCATTGCAGATTGAAGGAAGTTTAACCATAAATGTTGCTAGGGAAAGGAACCTTTCTGTGATTTCTGTGAGATCTAAAGCCTCCATGTGAAATTTTAGGTGAAATTTCAAATTTTGGGAGAAACTAAGGTTTCACAGGGGCTTCAGAAAGTACCAGAACTTCTGTGAAATTACCCCAGCTGTGACTTGGATCACTCTATCATGAATAATTTCCAAGGGGGTGTATTTCTCAAAGAATATACTAGAACTGCGTAGACAAAATATTATCTCCTTCTTAAAATTACATAGCTGTGGAAATCACTGCTGCAGAGTAACATATGTAATTAGTTGTTTGCTTCCCATAAATGCAACTGCAAAAATTCCTCCAGAACACAACTGGATTTTTAGTCTATTAGGCTTACTCAAGAAGCTAAAGAATTCACTAACAAAGAATTTCTATGACACGTCTCTTCCAGAGAGCTGTCTGGGAACAAGTGTCTTCCCTTGAGAATATCTTGGCAAAATAAGGGGCAAAGGTCTCAGCAATTTTGAGTATCCTTTTCATATGCTACAAAGAGTTGTTGTTGTGGTTGTAACGGCCACTTGTATCTGGTCTTGTTTTTAGTGAAATAGCTTCAAGTAATGAAGGGTAGCTGAAGTTTTGATTGTTTTTGACATGAAGGTCTTTGTGTTGAAGGACGTGACTTGTGAAGAGAGATGCAGTCCTGAGAGACACAGCGCTGTTCTCGTCTGTCCAAGCAAAGAAGAAATTTTGGTAGAAAAAAAAGTTTATTTAAGGAATTTTGTTCAGCTGAAAGGGTAAATAACTGTGATTATGAATGTCAGTTAACAGGAATCGTAAAACTCTTCGTCTCCATGTCCTCCAAGGTCTGATGTTTTACAGCGGAATATGTCCTTTAACAATAGTTGTGCCAACAGATTAGTTAATCTGACAATATTGCTAAATCATATCAAGGAAAATGAATTTTGGAAAATTTTTTCAGGGCACAGAAAATTCACAGAAAATTTTGTCATCACAGGGAAAGAAATTAGGAGAAAGTATCATGCCCTCAGAACCGATGTTGCAGTTTGTGATATTTTTCTGAAGTAATTTCTAATGTAACCTTTTATGCAAAAATTAAATGCATATTCCACTACACAATCTTCAATCAGCAAATGTCAGATTAGTTATGAGAAAAGAAGGTTCAGCCATATGGAGGGAGAATGAAGCACAATACAGCTTTCAGATGTTGCATTTAATTACCCTCCAAGGACTAACATGCACAACCATCATCTGGAGATGGCCTTAAAGGCAGAACTTCACTCTTGATGTGACTATCATCAAGGAGAGAGGCAAGGGAGAGAAGGGCACAAGAAGGGGGCCAGAGGGGGAAGAGCTTTAATGAAATGCTGCAGAGGCATCTCAGATCCCTGCTTCCACCGTGCACATTTTTGTCTCCTCCTTCTAGGAGATTCCGGTTCTCTAGGAGAGTCTCTCCCGTGAGAAACACACTGAGGAACAGCCAAAAGCTGTTTGAAGAATGTTTTATAAGCCCAAACAAATGGTCTTGATACTGTTCTACAGAGAAAAGTGAGCTTTGGGTTATGAGGTGTAGTCACGAATGTGTAAGTTGGTAATTGCATGGAAGTAAAATCCTTAGGTCCATATACTGCCCAAAAATACAAAATACACCAGTTGGGACCATGTATGGATTTGATTTGTGACATTCCCTAAAGGGCATGAAGACTCTGAAATGGTGATGAATTAATCTCAACTATCTCTGCAGTTATTTTTATCTGCAACAAATAATATGTGTGTGGAATCTTCATCTTAATATTTAATACATCCTTCATTTAATATTTAACTCAAATTTAATCTAGTACTCATTCTTCATATAAATGAAATCATTGTTTACTGCATATTTTACAGCATCACAATCCCTGGTGGCCACATTCCTATCCCATTAATACTAAGTGAAGAAATAAAGCGCCTTCCCTGGGTTTGCACTACAGTTACAGTCATGAAGTTTTGATGCTTTGTGTGAGGGAAGCTGCTTCTGCCGAGCATGAAAATGGTTTTGTCTCTGTAGAATTAAAGGCAGGACAGGTATCACTTGTTTGGCAGTGAGAGACCACCACTAGCTGGGATGTAGGTTTTGCCACCACGAGGTTGTGGTTCCTTTGGAACCTCATATATTGGTGTTAGTGTTGTTACTGTGATAGAAAGAGACAAAATCATGACCCCCAAAAAAGAGGGATTTTTTACGAATTTACTGAGGGAAGATTGAACTTTGTCTAGTGTTGATAATCCTCAAAGGGAATTTGCTCTTTCTTCAGGTGCTTGTGTGTAAATTGGAAAACGGGGGAGTGGGCTCTGCAAGCTTACAGTGAAATTGAGCTGCTGAGGTTACAATGGAACTTATTTCTGCTGTGGCATCTGGTTAGATGGCAAAAATCCTGTTCACATTTCAGGAGAACTTTTATTTTCTGCTCTCCTCCTGTTTATCGTACTCCTATCTGGAAAATTTACATGAGAAGGGGTGACCTGTGCAAAGTAAACATAGTGAGGAATGATTATGTACTGCTGTCAAGAGCTGTTGCACCTTTGCTCCCATGGAAACGCTGTAGAAGGTCCCTGCATTGCTGTTGAGAGTGCACTGACCCCAGAGAGCTGCAGTGCCATTGCTGCAGACCCCGTGGGCAGCTCCCCCGCTGCAGGAAGGGTCTGCAGGAGTGGGAGGGAGGCAGGGGATAGGATTCTGTTTTCTAGCTGAGGAGATTCATCAGTTTCTCCTTCTCTTGAGTGGTAGAAACAGAGCTGAGATGCAGTACTTTGTAGGTGCCACTCAAGAGAAGTTAAACATCTTGCTAACATTCTGACAACTTTTTGGGCCTTGGCTTCAGCTTTCATTGAACTAATTGGATGGTCACCCTGATATTCTGTTCCTCTCCTTTCATAAGTGTGTCCTGAGGACCGAATTAGCCAGTGCCCCTGGTCCAATAGGATGCTGCGTCACAGGTCACAAATTTCCAATCATGCAATCCAGTATCAGGTAGAAGCTGCTCAGATCTGAGATAAACTGGGTAATTCTTCATAACAGAAATGCTATAAACTAGGGTAGAAGCTAAAAAACACCTGACCTGATACCCAGGTGAGAAGGCAGTGTGCTCCATAACAATTTAGGCTTGCCAGACAGTTGTTGCTGTGCTTGATATCCCTCTGTTCCCACAAAGTGCAATCAACACTGATAGGTGATCGTGACAATACTGTTAAATTTCTTTTAGCCATCGGCCCATTTATCTGTTTTGCTTGTTTGCTGCAAGAAAGAAAGAAAGAATTCTGACACTTTCTCCCTGCTTTGAAGGCAAAGGTGTCATAATTTTATTTCTATAGCAAGGTTTAAAGGCACATTACTGTTCAGCTGGAGGTAGCTAAGCTCTCCTGTCCTCAGAAATGTGCACATATACTTAAAAATCCGTAGATTGGGTTTTTTTTCCTGAATGTGGGCTTTTCGCAACAATGGAATCCAAAATAATGCACAACTAACCCCAACAAACACAATAAAATCCTTTTTTTTTACTCTGAGCTTATAGGAAATCTCATTTTTCTTACTACTGTCTTTTTAAAACCTAGGAAAGAACTCCAGAGTTACACTGCCTTGTTCCCAGATAGGGTCGAAATGGAAAGACACGTTGCAGCAGGTCAGATCTCTGCCTGTCATTCCATTAAAGTGGCATATTTCTGCCACTTGTCTGGTATGAAAAGCACAGTAAAAATCTCCAGACTTTCTTTGTAGCAATACTGCCTGTCAGCATCAGTATGTTATGGGAAGACCTAATAGACTCATAAAATATCATGGTTTTGAGCTGTACATGAGGTAGTCCGTACATTTGTGATCTAGTTTTTTTCTTTCTTTTCTCATTTGTAAATAAAGGATGATAAATAACTTCGATTAAACAGATTAAACTGACCAGATGGCAGTGGATTCAAATGAAGATGAGCTCCTAACAGGTATTAATTGGACATGGTAGTTTTCCTTTCACTGCTGCCAAAGTCATGATAGCTACTTCCCTCAGTAAACGTGCAGGCATATCCTCTTAGCTTGTATTTTTCAATGCCTCTTTAAAATCAAAGCCCACACAGGCAGGAAGGTGGATTTGAAAGTGACTGAACTGCTGTGCTTAGAGGGTTGTGATCAGCAAGACAGAGGCCAGCTGGAGACTGTTCAGTATTTGGAGTACCCTAAGGGTGCTGGGGCTAATACTGTTTAACCTCTCTATAAGTGACCTGAAGGTTGTGGGATGGAGTGCAGTCTCAGCAAGTTGGCAGATGATACCAAATTAGGAGTTTGGTACACCAGGTAGTTGTGCTGCAGTACTTGGACAGGCTGATGAAGTGGACAGAGAGAAACCTCATGAAGTTCAACAACGGGAAATACAAAGCCCTGCACCTGGGAAGAATAACCCCATGCACCAGTACAGAGGCTTCCTGGCTGGAAAGCAGCTCTGCAGAGAAGGTTCCTGGGGTCCTGGCAATCAGGTTGACCACAAGCCAGCACTGCAGTGTCACAGGAAAGAAGGCCAAGAACATCCTGGGCTGCGCTGTATTAGCATGGTCAGCAGGTCAACACAGGTGACCCTTCCCCTCTGCTCTGCAGTGGTGAGGCCACATCTGAAGTGCCATGTAACAGTTCTGGGCTCACCAGTGTAGGAAAGACATGGACATCCAGGAACAAGTCCAGGGAAGGGGCTGTATGAGCATTAAGGGACTGGAACATCTGACCTACAAAGAGAGGCTGAGAGAGCTTGGATTGCATAGCTGCATGGCCTGGAGAGGAGAAAGCTCAAAGCAATACTGTCTGCAAATACCTGATAGGAAGGAATGAAGAAAAAAAAAAAAGTTCGAGTCAGGCTGTTCTCAGAAAGTCTTTCTGATTTCAGGGTCTCATCAATACCCAGTGACAAGACAAGAGGCAAGGTCACAAACTGAAATGCAGGAAATTGTCTGAACATAAGAAAAATCATTTTACTGTGAGGGTGGTCAGACACTGAAACAGGCTGCCCAGAGAGCTTGTGGAATCTGTCTTGGGGATATTCAAACCTGACTGGACATGGTCCTGAGCAGCCTGCTCTTGCTACCCCTGCTTTGAGCTAGTGGGTTGGAACAGACCCACTGGAGACCTCTGCTAGCCTCACCTGTTCTGTGATTTCCTCCGTCCATAAAACAAAAATTTTGTGAATCAGAGACAGACTATTGATATTTTTAAAAGACAAACTAGGACTACTCAGTCCCACCTACCAGACTTGCACTGTTCTTCCATTGCTTGATTTCTTTTGAGTCCACAGGATCTTGTCATTCATTAGCTCATTCTTGCCTTGCCTGTGGTTTGCTACTATTGCTCACCCACACACTTTGTTCTTACCATCTTAGTTCATCATCAAGTCCTTGGAGAAATATTTATTTCCTTGATTTTTCTTGCCTTGACTTTCATCTAAGAGTTCACCAGTCTCCTCATAATGTTTCCTTCTTCTCCTTTACACTTCGAGTAAGCCTGGTGTTGGCCAGCAAATTTTACTTTTATTTTGAAAGCAGATACATTTTAATTATGCTCCCTCTAGATATTCTCTTAATTAATTGGAAATATCCGAAGAGTTAATTAAAAATACAAACTTTATTTGATTCTATATCAAACCTGACATTATGATCTTTTTATCTACAAAGCAAGAATTACGTGGGATCAGAAATCTGAATTATTCATGATGGTTTCCAGCCATTTTTTTCCTTCCTCCTTTGTTCAGTGTAAAACCTTATAAGCTTTTCTTTCAGTCAAGGTGAAAGCAATATTAAGTCTCAGAAGTCAAACTTAGGAAAGACATGTAGCTCTGTGAAATCCTTGCCCTGTAATCCTGGCTTTCTATTCACCACCACTATTCAATATCCCACTTTCTGTATAAGCTTCACAATATATCAGCAGTTGATGAGATTTATTTGTTATACTCCTGTTTTCCTTCTTCATAAAGAAGCTTTATCCATCCCTTCACTCCCCTAGGAGTAACACGTCTGTGATTGTTTCTGCTGGGCTCGCTAATCCAGCAGCTCCCTTCAACATGCTGGGCAGTTGGTAGAGGGTGGAAAGTGAGGGAGGAGTAGAGTTGTACTTGTTAAGATTTAGGACTGCAATGTAGGTGTGTAGTGAATTTTAAAAACATTGTTAAGATCCAGTTCAATGGCTATGAGCTAACACGGCTCGTTGTGTGAGTAGAAATGCTGGCAGGTCACTTCTGAAAGATGCTCTGTGAATTAAAGCTTGACTGTAGTATGTTAAACCTCTCTAAGGGACTAAACTAAATTATTTCTGGTCATTTTGAAGACATGACAACAGGGGAGACAGAGGTTGAGTCCAATCTATGCTAATGAGCCCTGCATTTCCTATTTGCATTATTGCTCCTGATGCCTGTAGCAGCTCCATGTATGTTTTTCTTACAGCCTCTGACTTCGTCTGTGGTGATATTTTTCTCTTAAATAAACACATTTCTGTGTAGAAATGTAAAAGCTTTCTTATTTGTTATTAAGGTTAAAACCACAAAGAGTATTGTTGTTCTTAAATAAGTTCTTTGTCTCTAACCTGCCTTTAAGGTGAAATTAAAACACAGAGAATTTAGTATGCAAATAGCATGCACACCAGATGATCTGAAGAAAGCCTGCACATTTCCATAGAAAACAAATGTGAGTGTAGGAAAGCAGATGCTTTCTACCAACAGAGCGTACATACAGTTCTCTAGAGGACCTGAACAGCAATTTATTTTCAGACTACTGGAAGCATGCAAATTCTTACAGAATTAAATGTGAATTTAAAAGAAATGGCATCTGTTAAGGACAATACGACCCAAAGAGGCAATTGGGAACTTAATAATTTAATCAAGAACTTGAACAGGCTCAGCCATATATCTAAAGTCAGTGACTCAAATGTCATCTGTTTTTAGCAAAGACGTAAGTGGTCATGTTGAAAAGATGTCTTTTAAAGTATGGCATTTGGAGTGTTTTCCTGTGAACGTGGACAAGTGTGTTTGTATGGTGGATATAGATTTTCAAATGATTCTCCATCAAAAAGCATCATCTGTTCACTTGAGCTGCTCAGAGGACTTAGTCAGCGATACACTTGTGTGTATCACCAGCATTGTGTTGGCTATTTTTAACCCAGCAGTTCCGGGTAAGATGGGTTATATCCTGACACACATGGAAGCACCACAGTTATAATTCTTACTGCTGGATGTTGTTGCATCTGATGGCTGCAGGACTGGAGGGATGTTACTGGGATTACCATCTGAAGACAAGGGCTGGATCCTAAGTGCAGTGCCATAGCCTTGCACAGAGGGATTGCTGGTGAGGCAGCAGCCAGCTGCATAGACATGAGAGATATGTTTGTTTTCCTTTTTTATGCAAAAACACGGTATTCCTAAAGTGGGGATGAGCACACAGAATGGCAGAGTTCAGTCTTGCCAGACAGTGTTGCCTCCACTCTTCCCCGTGACCCTGACAGAATCCACCTGCCCAGTTCATCCTGCTGCCTTTTTGTCTCTTAGCAGTTCCATTTAATGACTGTTTATACAAAGAGATGCCCAAGTGGGGTCGGGGAGGTCAGGAGATGTTGTTTAGTGGATTGTGCAATATAACATTTAATAGAAATTTTGACAAAACATATAAGGTCAGATGTGTCCATTTAGATGCACTGGAAGTGACAAGTTTTCAGGCCTTTTGAAAACTGTGAAAAGGCAATGAAAGTCACTGCTTATAACTTTGGGAATTTGACTTTAAGTATTCATGTATGACAAGGCTTGGCAAGGGTTGTCATGGCAGGAAACTCCCTGTACAACCTGGAGCCCACCCAGCCCTGCTGTTCGTTTAATAAACACAGAAAGTGGCTGGGCTGTGTCCTCCGCCTCTCACACACTCCACAAATAAGGAGCAAAGTAAACAGGAGTTTTAGTGAGTGGGTGGATATAGTATTACCTCATTTCAGAGCAGAAATACTTGAACTGATAACTAAAATTGAGCTGGGAAGACACTGTGATCACAAGAGTGAGTTTGCCGGGTAAGGTCATCACTGCAAGTGGAGTCTCCTCAGCATTGTGAGTTAGTCTTTGTTTTACTCTACCCATGTGTCTTAAAAACAGAACCTACTACATCATGTCCATGGATGGAGCATAAAAGATTACCAGAATATTCGTTCTCTGGCTGTTTCCCACTGGTTGAGAGTCATCTTCTTACAGCTGACTAATGTGTAATTTTTTTCTTCACACAGGTTGTAGTCCTCGGCAAACATTCTAGAGGCTATCACTACATGTTAGCTAACCTGGTAAGAACTTTTCTTCATGACAAGCATTACAGAGTAATGTATTCTGTTCAGGTTGTGGCAGCTTTAATCAGGAAGTGGAAATGCATGGATGAGGTCTTGGATTTTAAGAAATTACTTCAGTAAATACTAGAATTGGTATTTCGTTTTTTGTCTGAGAATCTCATATCCTCTACCAGTTTTAAAATAATAATTTAATTGTATGCTTTGCACTAATTTCTGTCCTCATAAATTAGATGCTTGTGACTGTAATCTTCTATGTAACATACTTTATATTTAAGCACTCCAGGAAGAATAATTGTAACATATTTATGTATAAGTGGTAAAAAGCTGCAAATGAGAAAAATTCCATCAACTAAACCAACCAGGCTAATTAGCTTTTCTTTTGTATTTCAGAGTGTAGGGTTGTGCCTTTGTATGTGCTACCAGGAAGAGGCAGTAGGTTTTTATCTGTATCAGAGCTTCTCCTGGATTGCAGGATTGACTTTCAGGGACTTCTGTGATGCCTTTGAAACACCATCTGCTTAAGTTCCTTATAAACATCTTGTATTTTAATTAATCCTGCAAGAAGACTCAGTTTTGGGTTCTGTGTCTACTGTGAGTGGAAAAATGTTTTTCCAAAACTCACACTTTCTAGTTAGCAATCCTACTTACTCAAAGATTTTCTATATCTGTGTTTTAGTGTGATTAAAGCAGAAAAGACAAATTTTAAATTACCCTTATTTAGTATAAGTACTGTCTGACTTTAGGATATGTCATTTTGCATTAAAAGAACCAGTCATGACCTCACTGATTAGTGTGTGCAGAGAAATACAGAGGTTCTTATTCTGGGTTGCCTTTTAGCATGTGTAACCATTGACATTCAGATAAACATGACTGCAATCAAGTCATACTAATCAAAAAGACTCCAATTTACTGCCTCAGGTATAAATAACAACAGAGTGGGAGAGAATCATCCCGTTCTGTTTGCAAGTGAAATGCTAAGTGATGCTGTGATGGAGAACTGCCTGGCAAGAGGTGTGTGCTTTGCCTCCACAGAACAGTTGAGTGTCAAGTGGTTTTCTGCTCCCAGCCATGCACCTTCGCTTGCACTTTGCTGTACAAATGGGATTTGAGGTCTTTGACCAGTTTCATCATGCTGAGGACAACAGAGGAAATAATAACTTCAAGTTTTCCCCCCGTTTTCTTTCTGACTGGTGAACATTATGTACCACATTGCTACAATCCAACAGGGCAGTTTGCTACTGAAAGAACAAAAGGATGTTTTAAATGCTACTCTGGGCCTCCTTGGTAGAATATTTTCAGCTAACAAGAGGGACATTAGTCCATTTCTTTTGTGCCATACTTGTGGCAGGTAAAACTGAGCCAAAAAGGGAGTTTGGATGACAATGATTCTTGTTTCCTACATGTGTCCTCCCAGGGTTTCACAGACATTGTTCTGGAGAGAGTAATGCATGGAGGTGCCAATATTACTGGATTCCAGATTGTTAATAATGAAAACCCAATGGTTCAACAATTTCTACAGCGCTGGGTGAGGCTTGATGAAAGGGAATTCCCTGAAGCTAAAAACTCACCATTAAAGGTATTTATTTTAACCTGACAGTGATGACAATGATATGCTTTTAACAATTATTTGTGACCTTTTAACCTCAGATGTTTGCGTGTGTATGATACAGATCCCTGATTAGAGTATGTTGCAACATTCACTGCCCTTCCAGAAGAAAGAAGCAGAGGCTGGTAGTCAGACACAAGTGCCCACCATGGTGGGAGTTCCTTAGAGGCAAAAGTTTGGTCCTGCAAATCCTGTCATTGTGCAGTGGATATAACAACTTTTGACTTGAGCTTCTTGAGTTAGTTTTGGGATGGGTGTGGGGGCTAGTTAGGTTCGGGTTTAGATGCAGACTGTGGATTACTAGTCGATTTAAGTGGTAATAGGAAATTTCATGTGCAAAATGAAGTAGCTCTGGATTCACTGAGAAGCCACTGCTGCCTCATAGTCACTGCTGACAGTTGCCCTCCTAATCTAACCCTGTGTTTTGCACCTCTGTCCTTTACTTAAATAGTCTGGCCATTATATCTGCAATCAATAAAGTTTTTCAATTTTTTTTTTAATGGAAGTCCCAGGTTCACCAAAACTGTCATAGAGTGAGTGAAGTAAATGCAATTCTTATTAGGAGACTGGCAACCTCTTACTGTTTCCCCCAGATCTTTTTGTGCCTCAGCATCTCCACAGTAGAGATGCTATTCACTGTCCAGTTGAGGAATGCATCAAGGATACTCTGTCCAAGCATGGAAATCATGAAACCTTCTAGGACCACTGCATATTACTAGTATTCCTATTATGTTCCTTCTTTCTTTTCCTCTTTTAGTAAGGCTTGTTCTTTTTCAACAATATCCATAGGTGAATGGATATTGGTCTGGTGGTATATGAGAAGACCTTAAATTCTGTCACTCCCAGAAGTCCAGTCGGGGAAACCTAAGAACCACAGCCATGGTTAGACAGTTCATGTCTTTCCTGTTAATTTGGGAGGGACACATGCAAATTGATGAACAGATTTGGAATTCGAAATTACTTTGATAAACTGGAGTCATGTCTTGGTATTAGTAAGACAAAATTCAGGAGAGCATTCAAATAATACATAGGAAGGAAAAATCTATTCCAGCCCCAGGCATGGGGGGTTACCAGGTTAGGTGGAAGTGCTGGGTTTGAATACAGACACAACAGGAACCAGTTCCAAGGTTCTGCTGCTTCTGGCAGTGCCGTTCAGAGATACACTTTTCCATCCCTGGGAGCGTATGATTTTTGTGAGGGAGGAAAATTATCTTAATCCCACACCATCCCACAGCTTTGGTGGGCATTTCAGAGGAAGCAGAGAAAGGCAAACAGAAGCCCACAAAACCCAGATTAGTGTATTGTTGCTTATGGATTAGGACCTAGTCCTGCTTTCTAAAGCTTCCTAGCAGCAATGCAGAAGTGAAGATAGGTATCATACTAATCTTAAAAGCTCTGAAATATATAAAGTTAACCTGAGAAAATTTTATTCCACTTGAAAGCAATTTACCTTGAGGGAATAATTACTCTCCCTCCTTAAAAAAGATTCTTAAGTATATGGTGCAAACACAAAGATTACATTACCTTTCCACAAATGTATCACTCATTATAGAAATGTGCATAGTATTTGTCAATCAGACAAAAAGCATACTTAAAAATTGATGTACAGTATTTTTGATTAGGAAATAAAATTGCCTAGAGATTAAAGCCCTGATGTTTAATTTGTTCTGTATTTTATCAGCCTTTCCCTTCTTTCTCTCTTTTTTCCCTTTGCATGCTCATGCATTTATAAGTAGAATTCAAATAAAGTAGAAAATTAGATAGCTCTTTTGGCATGACTTGGAAGGGACTGCATTAAGGTTACTGACAATTGACGCAGTCTGCTGAAAAAATTATCAGTGTGTATGTTTTATGTAGTGCTAGATTGGACAGCTATTACAAGATTTTTTTTAATACAAGAACAAATACCTTAAAAATACTGTCTGGTTCTGTATTGTTGCGTGGATTGTGACGTATAACCTGTGTTAACTTTCTAAAAGAGGCGAGAGTGATCATTGCAAAGCATCACAGGGAGAGGTGAAGGTGGGCATGATCAGAGAATGCCTGTGCCTTTACAGTCAGAGCAGGAACTACCACACACAAGCTGTAAGAGTTTATACACTGCTGTTGTTTAAAGCTCAGTAAGAATGTCTGCTGTATAACATTTTTCACAGCCCTACCTTTGCACTCCTTTTTATCAGATTGATCTGCCCATACAGACACGCCCCACTCCGTGCAGAATTCATAAGGGCTTATATCAAACAGAAAGATAACACACAGTTTTAAGAAATGCAGACCTTCAGTTGTGCTATTCTGCCCTACAGGATAGAATTAACTTCTTCTGAATATAATAAATCTTATCCACAAAGAGAGAATCAGAACAAGCAGTCGAAACTTGGATTTCTGCCTTTGTGACGCTTGCATGGGCAACATGTCTTTTGGCATGAACTCCAGCATCAGGTTCCTTGGTGAGCAGGATCTCTGCAGGAACACAGACTGCCAAAAGAAGGGCAGGAGCACCAGTACACACAGACCCCTCTTACATTCTTCTTTTCCCCTCTTCATCCTCTTAAAAACACTGGGGAAATAAGAAGGATCGGTTACAAGGGCGTTGAAATCTGGTCTTACACCCTGAGCACATTTGATTGCTCCCCAGTGGGTTATGTGCTGACAGGGTCTCCTCTACACAGACCCTGAAGTTAGAGGTGTAATGCCAGTGAAACCCAGAAATGTCACATGCAAAGTCCAGGAGGGACAAACTTTCAGACAAACACATAAATGTGGAAAAAATGTGAAAAAAACTACTTCCATAACATTTCCTAGGTGATACTAAATTTATAGCACCAGGGGGTGTCACCAGATACGTGTGACAAGCAGTGGATGAAGTTGACAGCAATATGAACAAGTAAGTTAAGTTGTCTGGGGGTTTTGTTTAAGAGCTGCTGCTACAAAGAGTTTACTACCCTCTGCAGATTTGCCATGGAGTAAGGGAAGGCAGGTGGGAAATTACTGAAGAGATGTAATGCCTGAAGTGTATTTTGTGATTACTTGTCTGTATAGCTGTTTTCTAAGAAAACTAATCTGATCTATTTCTTGCCACAGATGCTACCTAATCAGAATTGTGATCCAAGCAGAAATTACTTATATTAACTTCAGTTCAAAGCTGTCTTGGCAACCTTGTTAAAAACAAAAAAAATACTCCAAGCAAAAACCCACATATGAGCTTTTCTTTGGTAGCAGTATGGTCCAGCATGGAACTGCAGACTCTTGTACTAACCTCATTTAGATGAGCAAGTTTCCAATTAAGCTGAAATTTTGTGCAACTGTGAACTGGTTTTGTTATTTTGCTGCTATACAGGCTACACAAAATATTTTTAATTTTTTAATTGAAAGAAGTTGAATTGTTAAACTAAAAACGCACCAGCTGAAAGACAGAGAGCAAGCAAATGGGTTTGCAAGCATGGTTCTTGTAGGAGTGTTCTAACAAAGAGGAGGACTTCACCTGGCACACCTGGGGCAATTTTGAGATGGCAGTTTGTCACCATGTTTTCTCTGCACCAATTGCAGTACACATCTGCACTGACCCACGACGCAGTCCTGGTCATAGCTGAGGCTTTCCGGTACCTCCGAAGACAGCGTGTGGACGTCTCCAGGAGAGGCAGTGCTGGAGACTGCCTGGCTAACCCTGCAGTACCGTGGAGCCAAGGAATTGATATAGAAAGAGCGCTGAAAATGGTAAGGGCAATGGTAAAAATGGAGAGCAAGGCATAACCAACTCGCTCTCAAAGCTTCGGCCAAAATCTCATCCCTCTGTGCTGGGGCAGCAGGTGCTTGATTGTCCACCAGAGCACCTACAACCCCCCTGGTCCCCTGTCTCACCCCAGCTTCCCGTGAGAGTGAGTGTGAGCCTTTTGCAGTCAAACATGTTTTGGGGGTTTCTAAAGTCAGGCTGAGCCTGCAAATCTGACTGAGAGAACTAGACTTGTGTCTGCAGCACGTGTATTGTAAATCTTGCAGGAATACATGTGTTTATGAACTTAAACGCGTGTGAAGTTTTGTAGAAAGTTGATTCAGATTGGTTTAAAGCAGTGGAAGAATTGTTGTTGGTCGTAGCAGTACTGCTGGATTTCAGCACCAGCCTGAACCTTGACATGGTTTAGGCTCCAACTAGTTCTGATTCCTGGCATAACTTTGCACTCAGGCAGATTACCTTCTGCAAAGCCAATTTGTTATTCCGAACACTAGCTATAATATGGGGTCCTACCTCACTTATGTCTCTAATTTTGTTGATTTTTCACTCTTCTTATGCTGCTATTTGTGTTAAAGCAAGTGACAATGAAAAAAAAAATTGAATAATTTTTTTTTAGATACAAGAGACAAGAACTCTGCTTTTGATCTGGATCAAATAACTCTCAAATAAGCCTGTTAGAATTGATTATGTCAATGCAGACATAGAGCTGGAGTGAGTGAGATCAGAATTAAGCCCATGTTAGGTGTAAACAAATCCCAGGTCAACCTTCATACACTTGGCTTAATTACTGCTTTTTCTCAGTTACCAAACTGTAAGGATTATATCAGGAGGTTATAATGAATTGTGGACAGTTGTAATCAGATTATATTGCTCTTAGGAGTGAGAGAGATGGTTCAGTCTCACATAAAAAGAGCCAGAGCTCTTTTTTGTACCATGTTGTCACTTCCTAACTGCACATTCCCTAAAATAGTGTTACATACTTTTGAAGAGAAATAACTAAATTCAACCTTCACAATAGTTAAAGAATTTGTAGTGTCCATTTGAACTTAATTACAAGCAAAACATAAAATTCCTCTGAATGAAGTACAAGGTATTCATGTCAATAGAGAAAACCAACACTTCTGCAGGACTCTCCCTTATTTAGGAGAAAGTTTTAAAAAAAATATATTAAAAAAGATATAAAAAGCCAAACTCACAGTTGGCAAAAAATGCAGAAGTTTGACTTTTAGCTGGTTGCCTTGAATTGTTTTAGCTTTTCAAAGTCATGAAAGTGAGTTTTATATACACCTCCAACAAGAACTACCCAAGATCATCCCACACTGCCTTCCAGTGCCCATCCTGTTCTATCACCCTCTCTCCTTCTTTTCAGACAATGATCTCGAATCTTTGCTTCAGGGAAAAAAAAAACCCACCACCTTTGATTTAACAATGTTTCCTCTCCACTCTGGGGCATCAACTCAGATAAGGACTTTTTTTTTTGGGATATCCTTGAAATATCCATCCTGTGCCAGCAGTGCCACACTATAGTCATCCTGCTGGCAGAAGAGAAATAGGCATTACTTGAATCTTCTTCCCTACAGCCTTGAAAACTGTGCATGTCTTTGTTTCTGAAGCTGGTTCTAAGACGTCAGTGGCAGACAGGTTACCTGAGCAGATCTGGACACTTATAAATAGTCACTGTGTTTGTGACTGCCTCCACATGCTGCAGAACAGTTTCAGTCCTGGTGAGCCTTCCCGCCTCAGTGCAGCCGTGTTTTGCAAACTGCTGAGTTTTCTCACCAAAGATAGAAACAAATTGAATGTGAAGTCCAGAGGTTTCCAGTGCACAGAGCTCATGTCTCAACACACATCAGGATGAAGCTGGTCTAACAAGCTCTGGTGGGACAGTCACTGCTGTGCTAAGGTAGCCAGACAGCTTCCAGCAGGAGCCAAAAGCAGGCACAGCAACTCACATCTGGATGCAACTTATGCATCAACTACCCTACAAGTACATTTGCTCACTCCACAGTTGATAAGACCTCTTAGGGTCAAATTTGGTTTTCAAAGTCCAATTCATCTCTCTGGCATTCTGGAGGTGAATAACTCACATTTTCTTCCAGCCCCCTGTAGTGATAAAAACTACTTTAAGAAAGGTTCAAATCCGCTTACTCATATGTCAATCTGAATTTGGCTCACTGGATAATTTGGGGTGAAATTTTGGTTATTTTATGTCCACCATCTCAAAACTGTGAACAGCAGGTCAGTCACCAGCCCTGAACAGTTTACCTTTGAGTAATCTAACATCACTTCTTCCTGGAACTTCCACAGTTTTTGGTAAATATTAAAGCTAATTTACCCCTACTGAAGTTTGAGACTGTTACCTCTTCTGCCTGAGATGACAGCTTGTCGGTGTTGATAAGTGATGTGAGTGAAAATACCTCATCCTTTAATATGGGGAAATAAGAAAGACTTTTCCTTTGAAATGGAGTGCTTTATACTTCCCCTTTGGATGATTCATGTGAGTAGGCAATGCTAATGACTTACCGTCTGCACACCCATCCATCCCGACTGAGACCAGAACTCCATACGCAGTAGAGACAATTGTCTGTGCTCATTCAGAGAAGACATTCATTCCTATCTCCTGCCCTGGGACTGATCTTAAAATAAAGCACTTCCTGGAATGTGCTATGTCATTCTGGCCCGTACTGCAGATCGCTCTGTACCACACTGTGAGGGGTTTAATGGCACTGAATTGTTGCGCGTGCCTCGCTGGCGCTCCGTGCTGTACCGGTGAACCCAGCGTGGCAGAATCAGTCCTTCTTACATTTAACATACCTGCAGTGCTAATTTCACTTAAGTGCAGCTCACTCTGCAGCAGTGAGTCACCAGCTGAGTACTAACTAACAAATATGTACAGCTGGAACTGAGAGAATTTGGACTGGTTTTGTTTTGAAGAAGATAACTGGCTGTGTCAAAAGCACTACCAGGCTGTTACATAGATGAAAGTTGGGCTAGAGGTAGTGGGTTCCTGCAGAATGTAACAGAGGGGAAAAAATAAAGTGAATCTTTAATTGAAATGTTTTTCCTGTTCATTCCCTTAAGGTGCAAGTTCAAGGAATGACAGGGAACATCCAGTTCGACACCTATGGGAGGAGAATGAATTACACAATTGATGTGTATGAAATAAGAGCTGGTGGATCTCGGAAGGTGAGTTCCAACATATGCATCCAGATTTCACACCCTCACAAATATTTATTCCAAGAAACCAATGAAACAAAAATACCATAAAGGCAGTGTAATAGCAGGGCCCTGAGAAACCCCCACCCTCTCTGCTGTCTTCCCTATCCCAGGAGCTTTGCTCTGTTCAGTTCCTGGACTAAACCACCCACCTTGCTTAATATCTTCATTGGTTTCCATGTCAACTTCAGGCACAACTTCTTCCTTTAAAACCCTTCTGGAGATTTTATGCTGCCAAGCATAATACCTGCTGTAATGCTCCTGTGCTCAGCCTTATCTTCTAAATTTTTTCAATCTTTCCTTTTCTATCCATATAGTTCTTTAGGGCCACAGTGAACCTGAAACCAGTGAAACCTTCTGAAATTAACAGAAAATAAGTTCGATTTTAGTTAGAATTTCCTACTCATTCTCTTATCTCCTAAATAACGTATAGATCCTAGGTGGGATAATCATTTAGCTCTATAAAAGAATATAAAGAAAAAACCTATTAAAGAAGTTCAAAGCAGATTTTCAAAAATAATTAAGTAGACAGGGTAACAGAAGTACTGAGAGAGGAGTCTGCATTGCTGAATCTCTTAAATCCCCCTGATTTCACCTGGAGATAGGTACCTAACCTGCTTGGTCACCACTGAGACTCCTTAAACACTTCTGCACATGTTTGATAACAAAATGCCTGCGGACGTGGCCCAGCCACTCGGGTAGGTGTACAGTGCAGCCAACAGTGTTGCTTCTGTATTGTGCAGAAATATAAAAACTAGTGTAATAGCCTAGTGATGTAGCCACAGCACCACGAAGGTCAGAACCAGCCAGCTGATAAACAGTCACCTCGTGCTCACAAAGGGGTTTGTATCCTGTACTGAGGATAACGCTGCTGTGCCTGCATTGCTAACGATGTCTGCATCTGCTCTAAAGCCAGCTCAGGCAGGTCTGCAGGGGCTGTATTCACTAGCCAAACTGCAGCAGAATATGGATTAAAATTACAAAATCAGAGCATTTTCTTCAGAATGCTGTGCA
This sequence comes from Lophotriccus pileatus, assembly GCA_035583135.1. Taxonomy (NCBI): domain Eukaryota; kingdom Metazoa; phylum Chordata; class Aves; order Passeriformes; family Tyrannidae; genus Lophotriccus; species Lophotriccus pileatus. Next base: position 10,049,863 of record JAWWES010000150.1, read on the forward strand.
GTTTATTTTCTTTTCTGTAGTGTATTCTTATGCTGTGGAAACATGGGAGTTTATTCCACAAGCACCATGATGATGTTGATTGAGATAGGGACAATTTAATATGTATTTTCACTTAGATTTGGCTTGTACTTATTTGCCCTTGGGATTGAGAACATTGTTTTTTAAGGAAATTACCTTAAAGCTAATGTGGTCCCTTAATGACAGAAATGGTATGTGAGAAATGTTACAAAGCCGTATGTTTTGACAGTTTCTTTTACAAAGAGTGCTTTTGTAAAGGTATGTAATGAGGTAACAACCTCCATTTTTATAGGCTGGTTATTGGAATGAATATGAAAGATTTGTGCCAGCATTAGATCAGCTGCCCTCTAATGACTCTTCATCTGTGGAGAACAGAACTATAGTAGTCACTACCATCTTGGTAAGTTTTATGTTCTTAGTGTGTTTGTGTTTAGGAAACAAGACACGTGGCTCCTGAGGTGTGTTAGACACCTTGCCAGGAGGCAGATGTTGAATACTGTGTGACTTCAAGTGACTGGAAAGTTCAGTATCTCCCAGGATTGTTCTGAGGGCTTGACCCTGAAAACTTATCAGTCAGTTTGCTCCCAGGAGGAGCTCACTGAGCTCACCGTTGTGTTTTGCTGCTTCTCAGACACTTGAACTCAATTAAATGCCTCATGTAAGTGAAGTTATTATGCATGTATGTAAATGACCCCAGGATCTGGCCTTCCTGCTGTAGGGTCAAATCTTGCACCCCTCACTCAGGTACAGCTCCTGTAAACGCAACCCCTGTGGACTGAGTAAGGGTGGCACAATGAAGCCTGTAGAGAACTGGAACTGCTCTAGCACTGTGTGAAAAGCAGCCCATACCTGTGCAATTCCAAAGGAGCAAAGCTCTTCCTGTGTCTCACAAGCAGCAGCACCTCCCAACGCCTCTACAGACCTGCTCTGTACAGTATTCATTGTGACTTTTGTGCCTGTTACAGTTCTGCTAAGCATGAGCCAATTTTATGCTATTTCCTGAAGCATTGTATTTTATACTCCTATGAATTTAGCGAGATGTAACCAGCATTTCAGCTAGAATTTTCCAAGCAGGCTAAGGGAATTCAGTGACAAAAAATTCTGCTGAGGATTTTAGCCCAGATTCCCTTAGGCTGCTTTGGAAATACCTCCATCAGAGCCCCATTCTAGATCACTGGGGCCCTAGGAGATTATGTTGATGGTACAGGTGCTGGGTATGTCAGTCCTTGAACACTAAAACCTGAATTATTACTGCAGTGATGCTATTTGACTGCCTAATCAGTCCTACTCCTGCAAACAGAAGTGTAACTGTGTTTAAAAATCCTGCTGTCTTCAATGGGTCCATACTAGGAATGCAATCAATAGTATGTGTGGCTGTAGGATCAGCCAAGGATTTTTAAACTGCAGAAGTCTGTCTTTCTAATTTCTGTACCAAAGCAGGAAATACTGTAAATACTTGCCAGTAATATAAAGGATAATAACAACTCTCATTTTATGTGGTTTACAGCTGTATTTTACATTCATAGACTTTTGATCTTTACTTTTGTTTCAAAGGAATCACCATATGTAATGTATAAGAAAAACCATGAACAACTAGAAGGGAATGAGAGATATGAAGGATATTGTGTAGACTTAGCTTCTGAAATAGCAAAACATGTTGGAATAAAATACAAACTGTCAATTGTTGGAGATGGGAAATATGGAGCTAGGGACCCTGAGACTAAGATATGGAATGGCATGGTGGGTGAACTGGTCTATGGGGTAAGTTTCTCTTAACCTTCATTTTAATGTTCTTTATAAAAAGTTATGCTCAAAGTTAATAAACTGCAAAATAAAGATCATCTGTTTGAATACTGCCTTTAAAATTCTAGATTTTTCTTTGTAGAAATTTCTTTCTATAGTCTACTTTTCTAATGGTTTCATTGCAGGAAAGTGTAACTTTTTACTGCTGTTCTCCAAATCAGAGTACACAAAATGTTGAGAAGTAGCATTGGGCAAATTTCAAATTCTTGTTTAAAGCAGAATTTCCAGTTTGCCCTTCGTATGCTGCTTCTTCACTTGCCACATCTCCTTTTTCTGTGTCAGTCTCTTAAGTGCTGGGAGGGTGGCCCTCCCATTAAAGGTCTCATCTGTGATTCTGGCCCTTGTTGGGTCACTGATGCTGGTTTATGTTTGACCAGAGACTAAAAACTCAGTTAACCCCAAGATGGTTTTTATCTTTTTTCTTTTTAAACCCTTGGTTTGGTTTTAAAAATCAACTGGCAGACAAAAAAAAAAAAAAAAAAAAGAAAAAAAAGAAAAAAAAAAGCCTAATTCATTGCATTTCTCTTTATATTTCTATATTGGGTGTACATCGCTTTGTTTGGTAAGAACAAAAACAGTCCGGAATTGCCATTTTAGAAACTTCTTTGAAAATGAGAATTTTGGAATACAGATAAACCAGATGGAAGGGGGAGAAAATTGGCTCTGCAGAAAAGACTTTTCAAGCTGATATTTCATCTTTGCTTTTTTTTTTTTGCCCCAAATGCTAATGAGATGATTTGTGATTCCGCCCAAATCTTTTTTACAGTTTATTTTTAACAAGCTTTCCTCTATTAAAAATATCTGAGCAGAAGCGAATATTTCAATTGCTTCCTTTTGTTCTGTGGCTGAGTGTAATTTCTAAAAGTCACCTCAAAATTTCCTTGGGATAATACATCATCATTCTTGCAAAATGTTTGGTGAGATAATTCTTTTCAAATGAATCAGTCTTTTTTAAATAATTGCTAGATTTGCAAAAGTTTTCTTACTCTGGAGCAGTCAGTCCTGGTGCCTTATTATATATGTGATAGTCTCTTCATCCTCACAATGCTTTATAAAAAATAAAAATGTTTTTGTGGTATATTATGGCAGGAAGGGAAATGTACTGATGAGGGAAAGTAAACAGGGGAGCTGGACCCCTGGTTTACATCTTTGCTTCCCTGTTGCACTGAGATTTGACATTAAGCAAACCTTTTGAACTCCCCATGCCTCAGTCATGCAGCTTGGGAGACTGGTGTTCGCTCTGTTAGAGAACACAAGTCCATTGAGGACCTCTGAAGCAAAGGTTTAATTTAGATCTGAGCAAATTACATTGCACTGGAAACCTAAACCCTCAGTTTCTCTGTGTGTGGTTCAAGAAATATCAAGAATATCAGCTGTAATTGGGTCCTTTTGATCTATTTTCAAGTGACAAGCAGATTTATTCACTTAAAAAAATAATCATACCATAGGCAAAAAGCAAGGCAGAAGAGAACCTGAACTTGCTGCTCACAGTCAGGCACAGGGACTGTCCACACTAGAGGAGGAAAGGTGTGGTGTTGGGACTTGAGCCAAGTAGGAGGAGCCTGTGCAGCTGCTGTGCTGTGTAAGATCCACCAGGATAAAGGGCCACAAAAATGCTCAGAGGGGTGGAGCACCTCTCCTATGAGAAAAGGCTGAGAGAGTTGAGGATATTCACCCTGGAAAAGTAAAGGGAGAGCTTAGAGCACGTTCCAGTATCTAAAGGGGCCACAAGAGAGCTGGAGAGGGACTTTTTACAGTAGTGTCTAGTGATGGGACAGTAAGAAATGCCTTTAGACTGAAAGAGGGCATATTCAGTTTAGATATTAGGAAAAAATTCTTTACTGTGAGGGTGCCAAGAAGCTGGCACGGGTTACCCAGAGAGGCAGTGGATGCCCCATCCTTCAAAACATTCGAGGGCAGGCTGGACAGGGCTCTGAGCAACCTGATCTCCTGTAAGGTCCCTGCTCATTGCAGGGAGGTTGGACTAGATAATCTTCAAAGGTCCCTTTTAACCCAAATAATTCTCTGATAAACAGGTTATCTGCAATTGCCTTTTCCACAACCCCTTGGGATGAGCCTTGCTCAGAGAGTTGTGCCTCCTTAGCATCAAACTTAGCCCTGTCAGGTCCTTGTGACCAGCCATACTTGTGACCTTTCCACACCAGCAAAGACCAGCCCTGCAGGCACCACAGACCACAGCTTAAAACAACCCCAAACCCACCCCACCGTGCTCATTTTCCCCTGCAAAAAGGTCTGTTCCTTTGTATTCTGAGCACAGTTTTCATCTCTGCTTTCTTGTTAATGAAAAATTGAGCAATGTTTTCCTCCCTGACCCCCAACAGCTCCTGTACTCAAGCTGTGAGCTCTGTTACTGAAGCCTCTTCACTGCAGTGCTCAATTATTCAAAGGTCAGAGTCGTCCCGTGAGGTTTGAGTGCAGGCCCAGGTTAATTCTTACAGCCCTGCTCTGCTGAGCCAGCTCCCCGGCCTGCCAAGCTGAACTGGCTGGCGAGCTGCATGGAAATCCACCTGGCTTTCTGGGAGCAGAGGGAACAGCCCATGAACCCAGAGTACAAACCTCAGCAGCCCTCCAGGTCTTTTCCCAGCTCTATTTGCAAACATCGTGAAATGCCCTTGGCCTCTTCCTCCATCTGTTGAGAGGGGGCTGTGTACCACACTCACAAGGATGTGCACTAAGCCCTTTGAAGATGAGAGATGCTCTAGAAGTGCTAATTATTTGGAGCAAACGCCTCATTTACGTACTGACTTTCCTTTATCTCTCAGGGGCTTAAAACTCTATTAGGGAACTAAAACTGTACCTTACACTAATGCCCCTGTGAGCCTTGTCGGCAAAATGACTGTCAAATTTGGCTCCTCTGGATTCCATTTTGGGAAGACAAGAAGGAGATTAGATTTTAAGTATGTTTATTAGCATGTACGGAGGACAGACTTGGGGGGATAAAAGGGGCCTGATTGGTTTTGGTACCAGTTATCCAGCAGCTGAGCTGAGCTGTGGCAGAAACACAATCCTTTAGATTGCATTTGTCTCATGTAATAAACAGGGACTAGTCATTTGTCAAATACAGTGTATTCCTGACCCAGCAGTCTCCTCACCACCACCTGGCACTGCTGGGGTGTCTCTCCTGGCTTTTTGAATACTCTGCCCTTTTTTTGCATTGCCCCACGCATGCAACTCATTTCTAAAATTGCTTTTAGGGCAGTCATAGGAAGGGAATGGCTTGTCATTTTAATGTCAAAACCCTAATTAACTATATTTAATGTTTGGTTTGTGCCAGTTCGTTGTTACTGTCGCTCCTGCTTCCTGTGCAATGCAGCACAGAGCCAGGAGAGAATATGCAGCCTCCAGACCACTGCATTGGAGAGCTCGGAATGTCAAGGAGCAGAGGGATGGGTGGGATGGGAGGGGGCTCAGTCTGCACTGAGCTGTACCCAGAGCAACAGGGGTGCTGTGTCACTGTGCTGCGGCTCCTGAGGCTGCCCAGCACAGCCCTGACTGCAGGGTAAGACTAGCCAGAGGTCAGCATTAACTAGGCTAACTGGAGCAGTCCTGGGAGTTACACACTGCCATTTACCCACTAAAATACTTCCCATTAGAAATTCTCCCTCCCATCTCACATCACATCAGGGCTGGTTGGAGGGTGTAAAAGGCTGCTGTGCCGTAGGGTTTCTGAAGTCAGCTCTCTTGGACCTTTTCTTGGAGCTTTGCAAGGGCCTGTACCAATGTACCTGATTACAGAGGGAAGTGAGCCCTGCAGGCAGGGAGTTCTGCCTGAGCAGATATTCCCAAACTCTCTTGCTCCAGGCAGGAGAACCCAGAAGTCTTGTTAGAGAGGAGCTAACAGGGCTTTGTGGTTTATTAGCAATTTTTAAGTGTTGGCAATAATAGTAGGAGTAGTAATGGTAATAGTAATAATAATTAATAGTGATAATGAAATTTGACACCAAATGAAATTTATTTGATTTTTCATAACTCAAAAAGTGTCAATTCAGGTTGGAAAAAAAAATTTTGTTCTTTCATTCTGATGGTGTCAAAATAAGGCTTCATCCTACCAGAAAAAAACTACCAATTTGAGCACTATTATTTTTTAAACTAAGAGCAACTTCTAAAGCATAGTGGAAACTTTTGACAGAATAAAAATACAAAATAGAGCTTTTTTTTTTCCCTGGACGTTTCAGATGAGGGAAAGTAGCTAAATCATTCTCAGACCAGGAGACTGAATCACTATTTAAATCTAACCAGCAGTGCAATCCAGCAGGGCAAGTGCTGTCCTCCAGTGACCCAGGGGCTGAGGACGTGCCCTCAGCTGGGGCTGCAGAGCAGCAGCACCTCCCTCAGCACGGGCCCCATGAGGCTGGTGCTTGGGGCTTTGTACCCACCAGCTGCTGAGCACTAGACAGTCGTCTTTTCTCTTCTGTAGGGTCAGCCTCTTTCTGTAGGCTTTTATTTCTTCTTTCCCTTTTAAAGCAGGCTGCTGTTCTTCCTTCCCTGTTCAGCCAGGGAAAGCCGTCCCTCCCCTGCCCTGATGCTTTTCACAGCGCTGAGGCTAATTGACAGTAGGTTTAACACAGATCTTAATTGTAACTACAAATGCTTTGGGAATGAAAAGAGCAGCCAGAACTTACAGCCTTTAAAACTCTTCTCAGGTTAAAAAGGTCTTTGTAAAAACCTTTCAGTATGTAAAATAGCGCAGAGGAATGAAGCAGGGATATAAAGGACAGGGAGTCTCCGGAACGCAGCAGTCTGTCGGAATGGGACCACCGACACATCGCCCTTCCTTTAGCAGACTAACCAGCCTCATGTGGTGCTGGCCTCTTGGGCTCTCCCAGCAGCAGCAGAAGTGCTACAAATGTCATCTACAGCCTTTGTATTGTAGGAGAGACGAAGATTAATTCAATTCCTACTTCTCCTCACAATGTCCCATGTGCTCTTAGTCCGTGGCAGAGCCTGACTGTGCCATAAGTGGGTGGGTGAAGCTTGCCATTCCCTCTTCACCCCTGGTTCCTGCAAGGGGTAGCCCAGGTACAGGTTCCCAAAGGCAGTGGCTCAGGCAGATCCTCACCCTGTACCCACATGGACAGATGTGGGGTCCCCGCCCAGGCTGAGCCGTGGTGGCACTGCCACGTGGAGGAGGGACGGGATCGCAGCCCTGGCACAGAGCCACACTGCTGTGGTCCTGGACTCTGGCTGCCCTGGGTCTCAGCACAGACACAGGAAGCACACATATGTCCACAGCTCCAAAAGCAGATGTGCCCTTTATGTCTCCATCTGCATATGGCAGTACTGTGTCAGAAAGAGCTGTGGGCATCCACATAAAGCACGAATGGACTTAACATTGACAAACTGCAGCAGACAAGGCCAACTGCCCTTTTAGCACCTTAATACCTTTTTACACTGCTCAGCTAGTACACATTAAGACTTCAATGCACAGCATGTTCCTAGTCAGATGTCAGCTGTTGGTTTTAAGTAAGTATGAGCTAATGTATTAAAAACACATTGCCCCCATGACCTGGCCTCTCAACACACCCTGAATATCCTGGGTGATACTGGACTGTCTTTACAAAGTTATCTTTTGCCAGATACCACAGGTGATGTGTTGCTCTGTCTGACACTCTTTTCTGATACCTGGAAACCTCAGACTGCACTGAGAAGTCTTAAAACATGCTCAGAGTCAGTCGCAATTCCAGCACAGTCCCTTCTGATGCCTCAGTGTACCTGTATTCAGCACTTTTGGGGTGCTCAGATGTTTGGCTGCCAGTGGAAGTCAGACAGTGTCTCTGCTTCAGTCTGCACAAAGAGTGCTGCCTTACTTCCCATCACACAAAGGTCTTGCAAAGTGACTGTAGCCCAGACCCACTTCTTACAAATTGACACATGAGCAAAGGAGTTGTTTAGTTCTGCAGGCAGGAATGACCCAAAGCACATGCAGGCAGGAGCATAGCCCATATCTCTTGCTGTCTCTAGTGCACACCTTTGAAGTTACAGAGAGTCATCTATAAGCAGAAGAATTCCATCCCTCCTTTTGGATTACAGAGGTGGAACATCTTAGCATTTTTCTTTTTCCACATAGAAGGGTATTTCCATTTGCTGTTTTTTCTCCTTCCCCATAAGAGTCTTGAGGTTTGCAGCTCCCTGGGGTCAGCTTTGAGCAGAGTGGGCAGCGCCTGTGTGCTGCATGTCCTCTCTAAATCCATCCCTCCCACACTAGTAGGCAAAGACAGAACAAGCCTCAGAGGAATCCATGACATTTCTCGCCAAGCTCAAATGCAGTGAAGATGATGTTTGAAACGCCATTAGTCATGAGTGATTAGCAAAGCTTAGTTGTTGAGGTTCTTAAACCCCCTCCAGTTCTGCACAGAGAGGGACATGTTTGTGGTTGTGTTCTTTTTAATCGAGCTCAATTTGTATGGGTTCTGCTTATCTGCAGCCATAACAGGGAGGGAAATTCTCAAGAGTGCTGCAGTTATTAATGATCCTTTAGGGTGCTTAGAGCTCTCCATTTCAAATACTGTATCTCTAAATAAATAAGCAAAGAGCAAACTGGCTTTTAACCTCCCTAATGCAACTAATATTCAGGGAAGTGGTGGGCAACCAGGCTTAGGTGCTGGATTGTAGCTGGTCTACCCTCAGTGCTCTGGTTGCTGATGGTTTCTCAAGACCTTGCCTGCGAACAGAAGCTTGTTCCCTCTGCAGAAACCAACTGCTGCCATGTTCATTTAGGGATGAGGGTGTTTGCTGGTGTTTCCAATACAGTGAACACCTTTGGTAGGAGCAATAGGAAAGGAGGAAGACTGAAATGTATCAGAAAGATAAATCTTTGTATCCCTTTTAATATTAAAATGCAATTTGAAAGTATTTAAAATGAAAATCTGTGCTGTATGATATGAATGAGGACGTGGTAACAATTGAGGCCTTTAAAAAGTGATTTGTCTGTGCTTCAGCACAGCATCAGCTTCATCCCCCCAAAGTCCCACAGGAATATCCTACATGAACTCAGCTGGGCATGAAGGAGATACAGACCTTATTGCATGCTGCATCAGCACTTAGGAAGAGCTCCACCGTGTCTACTTTGGCAATTAAAATATTACTTTGGGAGAATTAAATTTCTCCAAGTCTGGGAAAACGCTCCAGAAACTAAATGCTCTTATAGCTGAACCAGCCTTTTCCTTCTTTGATGAGGCGTTCCAAGGCTGGCAGTCCACATGCAGAAGTGTCAGGCAGTAAGACACCTGCCTCCTTCCTACACTTCAATTCACATGGAGGCATTGCTAAGTCTCTGCAGGGGTCCCAATCCATTAAACTTTCTCTAATAAGGATTAATTTGTAAGTACCTCATTAGTTCAACATGAAGTACAGTGGCCATGGTCAAAGTGCTTAGCCTTCCAGCCAGCCGTGGACTCTGACTGCATTTAAAACTGATATTCTGTGAGCATCTCATACTGACTGCAGACATCTAATATTTAACAGTAGCTCAACGAGCAGCAGCTACAGAACAAATATATGTTTTGGGGGAATTCTTCAGTCAAAAAGTTCCAACATATCCAGTCCTTTTATCTCACTCTGTCCATGTTCCCCGTCACCCACACTCTCTCCATTACTTAGGTGATGAACACATTCATCTGCAAAGCCAGTGAACACCCAGGCATCCCAAGGCTTTTTCAGGTTTTATATTCAAGCCACATTAAGCTAGATTTTTGCAGTAAGTGACCACATAGCCGGGGGTTTTCTCCTTGGGGAAAGGGTCACTCAAGGGGAAAGGCAGTGTCCCAGTACACATGACTGTCTAAAGGGGCTGAGCAGGGCTGTCAGAGGGGGCACCCAGGGCCATGGTTTCTGAGTGGCTTCCTTACGTGCACAGGTGTGGTTTATGTGATTATTCCAAGCAGTGAGCTTGTGCACATACCTTGTAATTGCACATGCCAGTATAAACTGCCGAGATATATTCCTGAGTGGCTGGAGGAAACCCAGAGGTTGTGTGTGCAGACAGTGCCCTGTGGAGGGAGGCTTGTCGTGGGGAGGGCCAGTGCTCATCCCACAGGGCTGCCAAAGCCTCGGCCAGCAAACCCCGAGCCAGTGCCCTGGGCACGGCTGCTCAGTGCTGCCAAGGCACCAGCGGGCACAGAGCCCATGATGCTGAGATCAGCCTTAGCAGAAGCCTTCACCATTTCTGCTTATTAAAAAGAAAACCCAAACCAACTATCTAGGAAGAGGAGCAAACTAGACATTAATGACAGTCAAGTACATCACCATTAGATTTACATAAAGGCATATTCAGTTATTTTATGGCACAGATTTTAATCACTTCCTTTTAACATTTCCCATGAACTTGTATTCAAACTTCTACTTAATCAGGATTTATTTTTCTGCAAATTCTCTCTGAAAGAGATACATAGTTAACAGTGGGGAGAAAAAAATCAGATTTAAAAGGTGCACAGTGGTTTAGGTACTGGTAAGTTAAGCTTTCCCTAGGAATAACTTTTTCTTTCTGAAATTCATAATTACCAATGAAAGGCCATCTTTGAAAGTTTAACATGAATAGTTATAGAGTGTTTAAAATAGATCACAAAAAAATGTATGTAGAATCTCATAACAATAACTTCTAAATTAAAAAGGCTCCTTTTTTTAAATATTCTATTCCCCTCTGATGCAAGTGCTGACACCTGCTAGGTTATTTAAACAGCATGACTTGAATCTTTCTTGCATAGACATACAGATACAGTTAAATATGTTGAAAATCTATTCCAGAATGTTATTTTTAAAGGAAACCAATTTGTTTTGACATTCCTACCCGGCCATGGAATCCAGCAAAGGTGTATTGACTGAAGGGAAGGGTATTGGCTCGGGGGATACCATGTGCTGGTGAATGGCAGGTGCCACAGATGGGATTGTGCTTCCAGCTGGCACAGCCCCAGAGCATGGTGTGTGTTACAGGGCTGCAGAGGCAGGTCCTGTATATCAGGAGGGCACACAGGAGACTGAAAAACACTGCTTTGCATTCTTCTCAGATTACCCAGGCTATTTACTCCTGAGGGATTCACAAATCTGTGTTACTGTCCTTCAGTGAGCGCAGAAAGGGTGGGCTGACTGGTTCCTATCCCCCACTATTTACTGTCTCCTGTCCTTTATTGCAGTGGAGTTTCAAGGGAATATACAAGTAGCAGTACCCAAATGCAGCTGAAATTCAGTGACTAACTACTTCTCATAGATTCATTTTAAAGATCCTAGAATAATCAGTAAGGCAAGAGAACTTGCTGAAAGAATGGAAAAGAGAAAATTAAAAAATTGAAAACATAATTAGCCCAAAGTCTTCAAGACAAATGAGTAGATAAAGACCATTACTAGAAAATCACATTGTTTTAGTTGCCATCTCACTGTCCAGTTTGTGTAATGTTTATTCATCCCTATTAAATTAATAGAAATATCTGCCTCTGTCACGAGCACCTTGCACAGATTTGATTGTAATTTTTCTTGTTAATAATTGTCTGTTAGTATCATGTAGCCCTTAACTTCAGTGACTGCAAAATAGGCTGCAAAGAATGTTTCCACTCACTCTAGCAATTTATCATCTGATTCATTAACCTGACATTCTAGATTGTGCTTCTGCTGTGTCTGATTTGTAACTAACTTGTGTTTGTTTTCCCTTTTCAGAGAGCAGATATAGCTGTTGCCCCCCTCACCATAACATTGGTGCGAGAAGAAGTCATAGACTTTTCCAAACCTTTTATGAGCCTGGGCATCTCCATCATGATCAAGAAGCCTCAGAAATCTAAACCGGGCGTATTCTCTTTCCTGGATCCTTTGGCTTATGAAATTTGGATGTGTATAGTCTTTGCTTACATTGGCGTCAGCGTAGTTCTTTTCCTAGTCAGCAGATTCAGCCCTTATGAATGGCACTTGGAAGACAGCACTGAAGAGCCACGTGACCCTCAGAATCCTCCTGACCCTCCAAATGAGTTTGGAATATTTAACAGCCTTTGGTTTTCCCTGGGTGCCTTTATGCAGCAAGGATGCGATATTTCTCCAAGGTTTGTTCCATGTCACTCCATCACCTTTTTGCATTTTATGGTCATTTTCTGATGCCATGGTGCATATATGTTACTTTTTCAAATTCCTTTTTCAATTCCAAATTTTTTATTTTGAGATTCCATTCAACGTTCAGCATCATCATCAAGCCACCATGCTTGCTAACATTCACCTCCAGAGTGAGTAGCATTGCTTATGATGCCGTTTATGCATTTCTGCCAAACTTATATTCACCATGTTAAGGCTGTAAAATGCATAGGGTTTTCTGTTTTCAGCAATGCTTGGAGGGCTACCGTGTTTTTGCTGCATATCTCATTTTACGGTCATCTCCTTGGTGCATAAAACACATTCTGCTTTGCAAAATAAGAATTATTTATTTTTAAAAGTCACATGCAACAGCACTTTAAAGCATCTCCACTCCCATTAAGGCTCCTGCTAGTCTTTTTACTTTCTTTTGAGCCTGATTTCTCCGGTTTTGTTTTTCTTGAACCATCCTTTCATCTATTAGTAATTTGCTTTCCACCACATTTTTGCATATGTTTGGGTTTCTGTGTGTACCATGTTACTGCCTTGTGTGTGTATTGTTATTTCAGTCCAGTCTAATCTGTTGTCCCTCTGTTCATAGTCAATATGGTCTAACAAGCATTGCCAGTTTCCATAAAGATATTTCTTATTCATGAAGACAGTCTTTCTGGATAAGGCTGTAGTAAAGTATGTTTGACATTAGTTCCAATGGAACAGAAAACAGTGCTATTAACTATTGTAGACTTAATTTCTGTTTTAAAGAAGTATTTTAAAAAGCAGCTGAGAATAGTGAAGTTCCCTCTGATTGAACAGTGCATACCATAGGTGTTTTTTGAATAACATATATCATGTTTCTACATTTACACTGGTAAAATGCTTTAGTGATGTGCTTGTGATAAGCAGTAAAATTACCTAGTTTCTTAGTGGTGGAGCACTAATTACATTTTGTATGACAATAATTTAATAAACAGTTTACAGCTATTTTAATTATTCCAAATACCTGCTTAGTGCAAACAGGATGCAGGTTTTCCATTTAACAGGGTTTCTCTTTAGAGGAAGAGAGGCAGTTCTTTTCTAAGCACTGACATTTGAAATGCACCCTTTTGATCTCCATGTTTGTTACTTTTTTCAATACCTGAGTCACTGAAAAGTTGCCAGGTTTTCCTCGTCCATATAGCAGTGGGGATCTTGAGTAGCCCCCATGAAACAAGTAACAAACCTTCTATGAAGTTTCATGGGAAAGATCATGATTTTACCTCTTATAGTGTAACAGTGATCCTATAAATTCACAGTCATTGCATATTCAAATGTCCTGATGGCAGTGAGATCCAGGACTCTGGGAGTTACTGGCGTGTGCCTGGTGATATTTGATGCAAGTCACGCCCACATTTTAAAAGTCTTGACAGCAGCAATTGTATTCCATAGGTACCCAGAATGCATGTGTACCCTCTGTAACACACACACGTTTTGCCCTGGCTGTGACCACGTGTCAGTTTTCCCAGTTCCCTGTGCCTGGGTGTGCTGCCTCCCTGTGTAGTTACAGCCTGTTCCTCCTGTTTACACTCCATGCTTCTGCTTTATGCCTCAATTCTCCACTGAAACTTTGCCTTGCTGCTTGCTGTGGAAGGGGATGAGCAGTGATAACATTTAAATTGCTGTTGACCATGTGTGTGCCCAACATAAAGGACCGGGAAATAAGCACTGGGACATCACATGGAAAGCTGCAGGCATCGCACTATTTATGCTAGGTCTGGTTATTGACAGTTAAATAGACGTGCATAGGATTTTTGTTAAGCTCTCATGTGACTCTTTGGTATGTTCAGCCATTTCCCTTATATAACAAGAGGAACGTAGTCTGGTTTTTCTCAGTAGTACCATCAGAAGTGCCTTGGATATACCTACAATAAAGAAAAGAGACAGCACTATACCTATTTATTTTAACTGTCCATCAGAAGCTATTAGCTCAGTATTAATATATAACCCTTGTTCGAAGACATTGTGCAGTTCTTTTGTTATCTTCTATGATAACATTCCAGGCAGTTACCTGCATTGTTACTGAAAAGAAAGACAAATTTAATACTTGGATTTAAATTCCAGAAACACTGTTCCTTTGACCTATATGTTGATTTAAGTTGATTAAAATGTCAGATTTCTTTTCCTTAGAAGGGACTATTCCCAAGTATTCCATTCTTAATCCGTATCTTTGTAAGGTTACGCCATTCACAGTACATTGACTATATGAATGTTTCATACTATTTTATTGCCATTAAAAGGGGCTTCATTCTTCCACTGTGAGTTTTGTCTGAATAAATTTCTTATATGAGAGCATACAGCACTTGTAGAGAGATGCCGACAAGCAGTCTGGAGAGATCACTTTTGTACTTGCTGATAAAGGCTCTTTCAGCTGCCTTTGTGTGGAACAGCTGTGACATCTAATGACTAGTTAGATCTATCCTCGGTGAGTATGCTGTGTGGATATTCCAGAGGATATATCCCTATACTCTCCTCTCTGTATTTAATAGGAGTCGTCTAAACAGAATCCGAGAGCAGCCAAAGGGTGGGTGTTAGTGCATCCCCTGATGGAATCAACACTTACTTCAGCAGTTGTGTTCTGCTATCAAAGGCTGCTGTGTTTTCTGCATAGTGAGCTAAAGCATTGAAAATTCACTTTTGATGGATCAAAAGTAGATTATTAAACTTGCTTTTATGTGAGATGTGTACAGCAAATGGAATCAGGAAAAAACACGGTCAAATTTGTAACACTGTTTTGAGCGAATGTATCTTTGAAATCTCTGAAATATATGAGAGCATGTGTTTTCATTTTGCTCTTTATTCATGTAGAACAAAGAGGCTAGTTTAATTAATTGCTGATGGAAAAAGACAGGGGGTTCATTAAAAACTGTCTCAAGAGGTTGGTCATTTCGAGGGTGTATTTCTAGGTCCATGTTTTAACAGCAAGAGACTTGGGAGACTCCTATTAAAGGCCGTGGGAATGACTCTGTGGGACTTTCACAGTAGCAATGAAAGCCAGGTAACTAGAGATTTCTGAAACTCCCACTGCCATTCCTATGCTGGAAGCATCTCAAGCCAGTGCTTCAGATGCTGTTGTTGACTGTGTTGTGTCCCTGTAGCTGAGGCGAGGGCTGGCTGGGCGAGCGAGAGAGGGGCTGGGCTTGCAGGTAACATGTGCCCAGAATATCAACAGCTTCTAGACTAGCAGAGTTTACACCAAAGTTATTCAGGGTTATTTGTCAGCACAGCAACCATCTTGTATTGATCAAAACAGCCCAATTAAAAATTGAGTAGTCGTGAGAAGCTTATTATTTCTGCATACTAGAGGAAATAAAATATGTTTTATGGCCATGAGCAGAAACAAAATTTAAGCTATCTTGATAAATGAGGTGTTGTTTGAATGTATTATTCTCCTGGAAACTGAGTGTGAATTTGAATATTTTTTTTGGTTTTTCTCTCGTTACTAATTTGCTCTCATTTGACTCCATGCTTCCTCTTAAATTTCCTCTCAAGGTATGCACTCTTCCTTGCTTTTGAAAACACCGTCTGACTTTGTTTTGACTATTATGTTATAATTGTGTTATTCCAGGTCTGTGTTGCTCCTCTCATTTGTTTGCAGTCTAATTCACTTTAAAATAATGTCATACAAAGTATCATCTTAATGAGGGGATTGGGAAAACTACATGTTGGGATAAAACATTAGTTGTTTTGGTTTTAAATTACAACACTACACAGGTATGTCTTCATCAGAAAAAGTGGTGCTGGTATTAAAAGCTGTGATTGATTTGTCTATAATTATCTGAGCAGTGAACAAACATTTCTGTGGGTCACAGTACAAACCATATGGTTATTCTCTGATTACCAGCCCAGTGTTCATGTACTAACCCTTTTTCTCCTGCATCCCTCCACACCAGCCCCTGCAGTGGGTATAAGGAGTCTTCGTATCAGCAGATCGCCTGGGGGGAACTGGGGTCCTTTGGGCAAGGAGGCTGCCAGGCCATGCTTGTCCATGTCCTTGTTCTTCAACACTGTCTGTCTGTCTTTCCTTCAGTGTCAGCTTTGTGTTTTATTTAGTTTTTCTTTTGCCCCATCCTGTGCTCCCACCAGTGACAGCCATGTCAGCCCAGACTGCTTCGTAGTAGCTGCTGTTTAATCTTCCTTCCTGTGCTCATGGGAAGACTCTGGGAGAAACAACTTTAGTGACATCTAGTTTTCTTTCAAGTTACCTCAACTCTTCTGAAAACAGCTCTGGTCCTCTTCTAGCAAGTCCCCTCTCTTGCATATAGGACCCCTGGGGAACTGCCTTCTTCGTCAAGGGATCCCCTTCCCCTGCCTCTCAGCTGGTCTCCAGTTTTTGTCCTGTATCTGTCTGATTTGATTCATGCAGGTTACAAGATCTCTGGGGTGAGGTATTTTTACCTTTCTTGGTGTGTTGGATGCTGGCTGAGCATGCAGCCCAGCACAGGCTTTTTGTTGTTGCAGCAGTGTGAGCTTGATGTTTCACTGGTTTGGAAAATGCTTGTCTTCTGCACATCTCCATCCCAGCAGCCCATCTGTCCTGCTAACAGAACGGGCAGCTGTCAATGCAAGTAAGAAATTTCCTGTGGGGAACAACAAGGAGAATGAACACATACTATTTTATTCCCAATGCTTCCACTGAATTTATCAAAACACTCTGGCAAGTCTTTTTTTCATCTTCCTTTTTCGGGGGCTAGCTTAAAGCCAAGAAAACCTGGAAACCCCAGACAGGGCTACTTCTGCTGTAGGCAAGTGGATGTTTCATCTGCTGTACCTGCTACCCAAAACCTCTGCTCAGTCTGGCTCTGAAATTGTCTTCTCTGAAGACAGAAAGTAGGTAGTGAAGGAAGGAGCAAAAGTAAGATGAGTTTCACCTGATGTAGCCATCTGAAAGCAGTAGACTGATTTTTAATGAGGCATCTTGTTTCCCTCCAAGTCATGAGACAGATGACTTCAGATTTATCCTGCACTACAGCAAATGAGATAAGTCTTTTTCTAAGTGTGTCTGTCTCCTCTCTTTCTCTCCCTTGGCTCCAAAGGAAGCCTTACATGGTGAGTTCAGCAAGCACTGCTTTGTAGTTGGCTAAGATTGTGTTAGCCCATGAAAGAGGCTGATTCAGTGTGTAGGGTATCAAGTTGTACTAAATAGCTAAAGCCAAGACCCTTCCTGGTAAGGGAGCTGGCCAGAAAGGACTTGAGCCATCTGTAACATCCCAGAGATTCCATGACTTCATGCATTATTCTGTATTTATATTTCTGCAAATTCCCTTTGCAGCCACTCAGTAGCCTTCTGTTAGTGGTTGCACAGCCCAAGTTGAAACTTGGAAGCCTTTTGTCCTCTTGGGGGCCCTGATGAAAGGCGGGGAAGCCTCTTCTGATTGTGGGTGATCCAGTGGATATGTGCCTGCCCTGAGGAACCAGCCTGCATCTGCCCTCTTGGTGGGAGCTGCTGCTTCAGCTCCTTGGGCAGAGGAGAGTGGAGAACAGCAGTGCTTCACCTCTGTGTTTTTTCTCCACATTCCTCTCACCTATTCCAGATTGATTTCTCTGTTTTTATCGTGTTGGCAATATTTTTTCTGTTATGTTCTTTAACGTTGGATGGATATTTTTTTTTCTTTCTTTTATTTCTTAATAATTTAATGGCTTTTTTTTAATGGCTCAGGCAATCTCAGGCTCTGGCCAAGACTGGGCAGTTTACCAGCAAAACCCCCCTGTGTGGGTGGGGTGGGGGCACGTCATGAGACTTTTACTTTTTGCCTACCTCCATCTGTTGGTAGGACAACTTGTACCCACTGTCTGGGGATGGCACTGAGGGGCTTGAAGGAAACAAATAATCAGGTAAGAGTTTTTACTACTTCTCTTCACACAAACTGAGGACTGCACCACCCAGGTTCCACTGATGTGTCTGGGATTATTTCTCCACTGGTATCAGTAGAGCAAAGGGAAAACATATGAAATAGCTTTGTCTCAGCACCTGAAATGATTCTTGGTCAACATGCTGTTTAAAGAATGAGCACTGAACTTGGCAGTGAAATTCCCCACCCAGCTGAGTGACATGGCACTGGCATCCTTTAGCCCAGGACAAATACTCTGAGCCTGGTGTTCAATTGCTGTAAAACATCAGGAGCTCTTACTGGCAGGATTTAGACCTCCTGACCGTTTGACATTTTGTGATTATATGTTTGCAGATAGGCTTTTTTTTAGACCTTATTGTATCCCTTTAAAAAACAAAAACCTCAACAAAAACAAAACACTTAAATTTTTTTCTATTTCTGTCTCCATTGCTCTGGTGGTTATAAAGCAAGAATATGCTTGACTTGGAACAGTGCAACATGCAAATTTTAATTAACATAAAACATAAACCAAACCAGCCTCTCTCCTCACTTCAATATGCAGAGTCAGTCTGTAATTCCTGCTTGGTTGCAATGAGAGAAGGATACTGCATCATTTTTGATGTATTCCTTTGCATGTTTGCTCAGATTCCTTTTTGCCATTTGCTGTATCTTACATTTTTGGAGTTGGTGCAGTAAAAGGTCGGCACATGGAGAAGACAAACGCCTAGTGGCAAAAGCCTTCTCCAGCAAAGTATTTGTTAAAGTCAGAAGAGCTTGTTCCTCTCCAAGCCTCAAGTGAAGTATTCCTTAATTGACTGTTCTTGTTTTCATTGAAAAGCAAAGGGATTTTCACTAGGTAAGACCAGATGTGGTCAAGTTTTCTCTCCTGATAAAGGCTCTCAGGAGTTGTCTCACAGTCCACCTGTTCACAGATACCTGGAGGATCTGGACAAAAGGGTTGTGCATGTGAATTTCTCTTCAGTGAAGAAGAAAAAAGTCAAGGAATGTCTTCATAGTGATTTGATGATGTGTGTTTTTCCATAGATCTCTCTCAGGGCGAATTGTCGGAGGAGTCTGGTGGTTCTTCACTCTCATCATTATCTCTTCCTACACTGCTAATCTCGCTGCCTTCCTTACGGTGGAGAGGATGGTTTCACCCATAGAGAGCGCAGAGGACCTGGCTAAACAAACCGAAATAGCCTATGGCACTTTGGATTCAGGTTCAACCAAAGAATTCTTTAGAGTAAGTCTGTTCAATCTCCACTAGAGTTTTTTCTAAACTGTAAATGCCTAATTTATGGGTTTCAGTTGTTTGGTTTTACCCAGCTGTAATAGCTGTCCTGGTGAAAGTTGCTTTGTGCAATCAGGACAGGCCTGAGTGCAGATTTTAATATCAAAATGCATTTTGTCAAAAATGAGTGGTTTTGCTCAACCTGAAACATTTCAAGATGGAAAACCTGACCTCTGCCTATCACGGGAAAGGTTTTGTAACAGCAGCTCCAGAACCTCGGTCTGATGAGCAGTAATGCAGTCGTTAGCACAATATTTAGCAGAGAAAACTCTTTTTGAGGAGTGATGCTCTTGACCTACTTGCTCTGCGTGCCCAGCTGGCAGCCAGTAATGCCATCCGACATCGGCGCTCACTGCCAGAGCGAAAGGGGGAAGGGAGGCATGTGTTGCTGCTCATTTCTGTGGGTGCATTGATTGCTGCCATTGTTGTTGCTGTGTCTTCATTGCTCACCAGTGTCTGGCTGTGGCCCTGTCAGGCAGTCAGGGGTAAAACTTCTGTACCCCAGAACACTGGGGTGTATTGGCCTTGGTTAGAGAAATGCCACATTTGCAACATTTGGGAGTAGAGGGAGTGCACACTTATTATTTAAGATCATCCTTTCTTTCTCCTCTTGCCAAGCCACAAGCTGAACTGCAGAGAGTTTGGTGAGGGGCATTAAGAACTCTAAATATGACCTCAGACCACTTTTATGTCTCTGAAAACGTTGTCCTGAAAAGCTCTTATTTCTGGCCTTCCAAAGGCAGACTGAAATGCTCGGCCCTTTCAGGGAACTCTTGGTTCTCTCTCAGCAGTGCCAATCAGGTGCCATTCAAACCAACATTTTTTTGTAGAGAAAAGTGGTCAGTGCTGCAGGACTAATTACTGCCTGTCACACATGCTGGCCAGGTGCAGGGGAGAGGGAGGAGGCAGACAAAAAACCCCTTGCTGCTGTAGGCTGATGAAATACCCGAGGGCTCCTTGAATAAATCCTGAGGGCACCTTGGATTTGCTTAAAATTTCAATCCATGACCACACACGTACATGTGGGTATACATCTAATGTAGAGATGAAAGTGAATGCAAAGGTGTTTTGTGACGCCTTTGTACTCTGCCTTACCTACATGTAATGTCTTTACATTCAGATACTCAGTAGTTCTTAATTAACTGTGGTGGCTGGTACATTACAAAGGCTTCTGTTTGTGTTAAAATCCTGTGAGGTAAACACTGACCTTGTAAGAGTGACATTAACATATAAAAATTTTTATTCCATTTAATTATCAGCCTGAGGCAGTATTATCTGCGCAGCAAAAATAAGTTGAGTGGACCTGTCAGAAGAGGTAGTACAACTTGATTAGAAATATTGGTGCTGTTTATAGTCACTACACTGTTCTTAGAGGGAAAAATATCTTCTTTTGAATATCATGTTACTGTTAATACAGAAAGAGGGCTTGTATAGGGGTGTTTCTTCATTTTCTTAATAGTTGACACAACAAGGAAATCCCTTCTCATGGAGAGATCAAAGGAGTGAGTGTTTTGTGTGAAAGGATACAAAGTCTGGTAAATGTATGAATACTTTGTTGTGCCGTTGATAGTCTTGAGATGAGCGGTGACTCTCTCCTGGTGCTGGGGAAAGCAGGGCTGTAAATGAGGCTGATCTGTCAGGAGCTGTCAGCTCCATCAGGCCAGGAGAGGAGTCAGATGGGGATGGGGGAGAGCAGAGCCCTGGTAGTGTGGAGCGAGGCTGGATGGGCCAAGTGGGAAGAAGAATGGGCCCTAAGTGGTGCTTCTATCTCTTCAGCATTCTCAAGGCACATAACATAATTTCAGTTGTATTAACTGTTGCAGAGTAATTAATTTGAATAGAGTGATGCAGCCATGAAAGTGTTGTAATTAGAGTCTTCTTCAGTTGATTTGAAAAGGGCAAAAGCTTTGCCTTAGATTAAATGTGTATGTTCACATAAATACTAAATTGTACAATCTTTATTAGTTACTTAATGAGAGGATAATGGTGGCTGAAACTTGAAATAACTCCTAGAGGACTCTGGGTGTCTGAGGTCCTGCAGCACAGACTGCACCTCTCTATGTTTTAGGGGATTTGTTCTCCCTTGGCAGATCTTTTCTCGCTGCTTTAGGAGCATCAGTGGGAGTGATGAGACTCTGAGTCAGAAAAAGACATGGGTTCTCCTGGGCACAGGGTGATGCTTATGCCCTGTTTAAGGGGAATATCCTCTTTCACCCATTCCTCCCCCAGCATTTACCCAATTTAAGCAGCAGTTGGCTGAGTGGATCAGGATCCCAGTGAGAAAGGAAGTTTTAACTGAGGGAAAGGTGCATGAGGAAGTTAGTGCAATCCAGTAACCACGCTTATCTACACACTCTGGCTGTGGCATGTGGAGGTAAATCTGCCCTAGAGATGGGCTGTGAGCAGGAGGTCAGCACATGTGTAGATGCAGCAAGAACAATAACTGTCTCTTCACAGAGCTGCAAGGATAAAATGTTTCTCAAGGATATTAGTCAAATATTGATCTTAATGGCTACTGTTGGCCAGAGAAAGGTGCCAACAGAAAGGAAAAATTGCCTCCTGATGCATCGTAGAGGGAGCTGCAGATCCCCACCGTGTTGTCTACTTGTGCTAGAAGGAGCTCCTTTAGAGCCTTCAGGCCATGGCTCCCTTCTGCCAACCCCATTTCCAGATAGGATCATTTTTGAAGGTCTCCTTTACAGTGTAAATACCTGTGAGTACCTGAAACTGGAGCGATACCAGCCCCTCAGTTCAGATGAACAGATGGTAATGACTTTCAGCCACTTCAGGCCTGGGCAGACTCCAGCCAGTGACCTATTTTACAGTGCTGGCGGTTTCCCTGAGCATGGCAGTGTCTCCCGGGTAGGCGCTGTCCCAGCTATGTAGGTTAAGCTGGATACACCATTGCTGTTCCAGGCAAGCAGGGGCACTGCTGTCAGCCTGACACTGCTCTCACATTCCAGCCACAGCCGGCTTGTTGTAGCAGCTTCACAGCAGATACTATTCACACTTCTCACTTGTTGGTGACTCTCTGTGTAAGGGCATTTGTCCTCCCAGTGTATCTAAGAATCAAAGGAACCTTCCTGTGTTTTCATGGTTGTTGCTGGTTTCTGCTCAGAAACATTTTTACATTTTGCACTAATTAGCTTATAAAGGCATTTAAATGGCAATCGATAGATTACATCAATTCCCTTTTGGCTTTTAAAGGGCACTCATCCATATTGAAAAGGAAAAGAAAGAACCTCTCCTTAGATATTTATTAACACACAGTCTCAAATTAACAATGCCAAAATACCTCTTTCTCTTTCCTGAGTACTGGTGGAGGCCTGTACAAAAAAGCAGTTTCAGATCACTAAACTACTGCTTTTAAGGGTGTATCTGTTAGAATTATCTTCTCATACATTCAATTAAAGTTTCAGCATATCTGAGCAGCTTATCAAATCAATATAACACCATTTAATCTAAATTCAGCACTGAGCCTAAGTATAATACCGCAGTCTAATAGGGTTCACCTCCAATGTGCATATATTCAAAAGGCATGACCTTTACAACCAATTAGTAATTCTTGTATAAACTTGGCTGTATTTGAACTTCAGTAGAGGTAGAACGAGTTTGCAGACATTTAGAAGTATAAATTACCCATGAATTTGTGGTGGCTTAATTGATAACAGATATGAGCGGTAAGAGGTTTCTGCAAAATAACTTCCCAAGTGTGTGTTTGATCATTGATGAACACAGCTGACCTGCTGGAACACTTCACTGAGAACCTGAAATTTCAGAAGGTGCCCTCAAAATTTATCTGATGTGATCAGACTCTACAGGAAATAGTGAGGCAGGTAACAGGTAGCAAGATCTTCTTCCTTTTGTGGGAAATTGCAGGTGGCTCATATCGCACCAGTACCACTGTTGGTTAATGGCATCACTAACTAAAACTGAGGAAAAAGCAGATCTCAAAGGAATGTTGGTTTATTGTAGAAAATTTTTGTTTGTGTATTTTTCAGCAATAGTTTAAGGATGTCCCCAGCCAAACAACTCAGCTATCCAGTGGCTCTCCCATGCCTCAGGTGAAATGACTTGCTGCCCTGAAGTCAGTTCCTGCTTTTTTCTCCTGGAAATGTCATTAATTGCCAGGCCTGTTTGGAGTTTCACTAAAAAGGCCAAAGGCCCTCTGGGCATGATGGTTTCTGCTGTTACAGTTGGGTCATCAGTTTCCTCAAAAAGTGGTTCTTTCCTAACCACATTCAGATGTGAGGCCTTTCTGGGCTTTCAAACTACCGATGGCCTAAGATGTTCCCTGTTTTTGTCTCTTCTTGGTTTCATCAAGTCAGAATAGTTCAGCAGGAGCAGGTAGAAAAGCATGAGATGCCCTGGCAAGAGGTTTTGCATTTCTGGTTGCCCATGCTGAGGAAAGGTGCTTTGACATGGGAATAGCTAACAGAAAAAAACATGTGGGTATGGAAAGGGGACTGGTGAGGTATCACTTGAAAAGAAATTTAAGTCCAAGTTCTTTAGCTGGTAGAACTAAAGCCAACACAGAAAACAATTTTTTCAAAAGCAAAGAAAAAAACAGCAGACAGGTTAGCACAAAAGAAGAAAATGAAAATTTATCTGAAAAAAAAAGAAAACAGTGAAAGAACAAATGAACACATGGACTCCAAATTCCTTGGAAATTAAAAGAAAACATTCCTTAAACCCATCAAAAGGATTTTGATAGAACTTCCACTAAAAGCCCTTGGGGTAACTCAGACCCCCCCTCCTGTTCGGCCCTGCTGTGTGTCGGGCTGCGTGAGGTGGGGCTGTGGTGGCACCAGTGGGTCCCTCTTGGCTCGTGCAGAGAGCGCTCCCCATCCAGGTGCCTCTGGGGCACTCAGGACAGGCAAACCGTGGTGGACAAGGCCAGTGCTGTGCTTTAGCAGGCAGGCAGGAGCCCAGCTCCATCCCAGAGCTGTCAGGAGAGAGGGAGGAATTATGACCATAATGACCATCGGAAGCACTAGAGTGTTAGACCCCGTTATAAGTTAAAGAGCTCTTTGCTTTCCTCTGGTGATAAGGTTGTGTGAAGATGAGACTGAAATACATTCCACCAGCAAGCGGTTTAGGTAAGGAAAAGCCTTGGGTTGTACACCCATAGCTGCTGTGTGATTTTTATGCATTCCGTGCAATCAAACGATATTGAGATCATCATTAGAGCCTATTAAAAACACCATCGTGAACCCTGTGTGTGCTGTGCTAAGGATTTCATCTGTAGTTAAGCTCTTTGATTTTTAATTTCAAAATTTAGTTTGCTAGTGAAGATGAAGGACTTGTTTCTAGCACAGCACTCATACAAATGCTGTGCTTTTGCCTTTGGATAGAACTATGATTAGTAGTTTGAAGCTTTCTATGTTCTTGACATCGAGCAAAACAACACAGACATCATAACAAATTCCTGACAAAAATATTGAAGTGTGATTGTATTTATGAGCTTTAAAGAACAGAACATCACAGAAAAGTGATAGCTTCAAATAGGAGTTGTATAGATCTTTGATAGGCAACGTGGCAGCAATTAATCAGAATAAATACTGTGGTTTAACTGTTTTTTCAACGCAGAAGGTGTGAAAATTTTATTCACCCATATATTCTCTCTCCCTTCCCTGTTTACAGATGGGAGTGTGCAGAGTTATTAAAAGGTGAATGTATGTGTGCAGAGAGATCACAGCCTCCCCACTGCATGGATGATGGATGGTCTGCTTGTGGGGTTCTTTTAATCTCTTGAACCTCCTTTCTGCCACATGGCCAACAGGCAGTTTTAAAGGCAGCAGGAAATCAAATGTGACATAATTACAAAAGAAATGGTTTCCCATGAAGTGATCTAATGTCTTTAAGGCTGTAGATTGGAGAGGAAAATGTATCCTTACGGGAACTAAAATTAACAGCTCATCCATCATCCACTCCTTGGAAAGGAAGCGTTTGAATGGTGCTGGGGTTAAGGTGGCTGAACTGTTTTACTAATTTCAGCAGACAAGCTAGGATTTAGAAAAGCTTTCAGTCAACACTTAATAACAAACATTTGAATAGATCTCTCCATTATCTTCAGTAACAGAGGGCATTTGTCTATCAGCTCTGCTTGTATCTGTGGTTTTGGCTTTGCAGTTCACCTCTGTCTCAATACTGCCCAGCAGTCTTAAGCTGGGTCTTGAGGGCCAGGTGGTATGTGGGGCTGTAGCCCATGGGAAGCTGGGCACAGAGGGGCTGTAGCCCGTGGGAAGCTGGGCACAGCAGCTCACAGTGTGTTAACGCTGTAACTGTGTCTGCACCACAGAGGCGAAGCAGAAAGCGCCTGGGGGGAAAATCACTTGCTGTTTGAATGCTCTACTTTTTGGAGAGCAGCTCTATGATAATGATAATGACATTGCTCAAGACAGCGAGGACCCTGGTTTTTCAAGTCTCTCCTACTTTACGTAATGCTGCTGTGTCACATTAGTACATGCTTATTAGGGATTCATTTAAAATACATGGGTGCTGATAAATTACTCACAGCGCTGCTGCTGTTACTTTTGCATAATTAGAAAATATATGAAGGTTTAGAGACTCTAATGATGTGAATATGAAACATCCCCTCATGCAGTCTGCTGGGATTTCTCCATCATTGCCTGTATATTGGCCTTTTCTGTCTGGAGCTGAAAACTCATTAGACCTGACAGTGTTCAGATCGTGTGCTGGAAATGCCGTTCTCTGTTAATTTATTACGGGCCAAATCCAGAGCAGGGCTGGTGTGCTGCTCAGTTGCCCAGACAAGGCAACTCTGCTGAATATGTCACTGCTGGAAAGATGCCCCTTAGCCTGAAGGCTGACGTAACCCTCCCTCCAGCCAGCTTGAGTGCGTGCTGCTCCTGCTCCCCAGGCGGGCAGACAGACAGACAGACAGGCTTACCAGCACAGCCGTCCAGATCCCCCCCAAGTGCCACCCAGCCCATCATCCTCCCTGCAAGTTCTTCCTCGGGGCCAGCGCTGTGTCCGTGAGTCACAGAGGATTTACAAAGGCAGCTTGTTGCTGGTAAAGACTCATTTTAATTTCCCAATCAGCACTGCAAGGGGGAGGAATGGATGGCAGCAGTAATGCGAGGAGATGAATACAGTCTGAACTTCACCATTGTGCCAGGAAAGGACGTCTTAAAATCTTGATTTACATTCTGCTGCTTACACTGTTACTGACATGTCAGCGACGTCTGGTTGCAGCCCGAGTGACTCTCTGCTTGTCTGTTTGTGTGAGTGGAGCTTGCTCCAGAAAAGATGCCTGTTAAAGCAGCTACAGCACATCACCAGCCTGCTGCTAAAGGTCACACTTCCTAAAGGACTATGATAGAAAGTCTTGAAAGACTCCTACAATATTGTATTATTTTTATAAGACAGTTTCTTTTGTAATCAGGCCACTGTGTATGTCAGGTGTGGATAAACAAGTGATGCTGAAGCCTGGAGGGTTTTCTTTAGTATGCTTCCCCAGCTGTTTGGGTGGGCAGCACTGCCGTGGGCACTCCTTCCCCACCATCACCACCTCCACCAGCTCCCTGCTGGATTCCCCCTCCCTCCACCCCATGCAGGAGTTGTCTGCATCTTAGAGGATCCTAGAGCCCTGGGGTCTGTGGGCCTGATTCTTCTGCTCTCTGGGCTTCATTTGCTCCAGCTGGGAAAGGAAAATGCCATTTCTAAACCATAAGTTATAATTTGAGCAACGAACCAATATGACAGTGTCTCTCATCACAAACTTGGCTGCAAAATACTATTAATCAATGTCTCACCCTATCTTTTACATCTATGCATATGGTCTGAAAGGTTTGTGTATTCCTACAGACACACAGACTAGTTTAAATGGACATGCTTAAACCTTGCTTTTCTGTGGCATCCCACAAATTCAAACTGTGGGTAGAGTTTGGTAGATTTGGGGGTTGGCCTTGCTAGAAGAGAAATGTCCTGTGCACGCTCATGGCATCTGACCTACTTTCTTCTGTCGAGAATGTAATAAAAGCAAGAGGTTGATGTAATGATGAGATTGATTTTTCTGTCCATATAGGTAAGTAAATTGCTGGCATCACAAGTTATCTGTGGCTAAAAGCTGTGACATTGATCTATTAGACTCTGCCCTATGACCTTCAGTAAATGACATCTCTGCTTTCATGTCCACACTGGAGAAAGGGGACTAATGGTGCCCTCTGGCCTTCGTGAGACCTATTTTTACCTTCTCAGTAAAGAGCTTGGAAATCTCAGGCCATACTGACAATATTTATCATGGTCTTATAACTAATGTAGCAGCATTAGGCCAACCTTCACATGCGACAGAGCTGGGATTGGGCTGGGGTCCTTTGCTCCTTCCAGAGACAGGTGTGCCAGGAGTGACTTGACATCAGGCTTGAGGGGACATGGAAAGGCATGGAACCAAAGCCTTACCCAAAACAACCAAGACAGTAGTAGCCACTTCGTTGGAATTTACCCTGTAGGAAGTTCAAGCAAGCAACTGCCTAAACCCAGTGGATCTCAGTGATGCCCAAGCCAGGCAGCAGTGGTGGTACCAAGCCAATCTCTGGCAGTTTTTCATTCCTGTTTAGTAGCTTGCTTTTTAATGGTTCATAAGCTACTGGATTCATTAGCTGTAGAAGAGCTAATTGCATACGTGGAAGGAAAGCAATGAGTGATGATAATGAAGCACTTAAGTGCCCAAGTTCATACCAGTGAGGTATGCATCTATATAAAGGCAGCATGTGTTATTCAGATTAAATACCTGGATTTTTTTTTAGGCTGGACCTTTGTGTTTTGTATCAGCAACATCTGTCTGACTTAAGGGCTATAAATTTCTCCTGTTATAGAGCTATAACATAGTTACAGCAGAGAAGTCTGCTGCTTTAGGGCCTTTATTGATATCTCTGTCTACCTTGGTGTACATGCCATGGTCAGGATGGTCCGTGCACTTTTTTATTTTGCTGCACTTCCCTGTTGGATTTACTGCATTTCCATGCACGTTGACCTACTCCAAGGTATATTAAAGTTTATGTAGCCTGGACCCAGCCCTGACACCAGGCATCTGTAACTGGCTTCCTTGTAGGTCTTCTACATCTCTGGTGTGCCCATTCTGATCCCTACACTGATATTGCCCAGCACAAAACATTCTCCTGCTTTTCCTCCTAGCCCAGCTACTGGATTACTGGGGAGATGTTATCTTTTCCTTTTCTCCCTCTTTTTTTTTTTAAGCTATTTTTAAGCTTAGTTTTGAAGGCAAAGGTAAAAAAACTAACATCAGTATAATCTAACATTTTTAACAGTATAAAAGGGATAATATATAAATGGATCTTAAAACTAAAATTGATTGGGGTGAATTTGGCTCATGGATGGAGGATCAGCAATCATCACCTGTAAGAGAAAAATTTAGGATTGACTGCTGGGAAAACCTTTCGCCTGCCATAAGAAATCAAGGACCATTTTGGTCATTTTAATAAAATATCCCAACTGGGTGCATGAGGCAGGCATTTTGAAGAAGACCTGCAGGTTGTGGAGAAGGTGGCAGGGAGGGCTAAATGTTCTAAAATAGGCAAAGGACATCCCTGTAACATACTCTGAACTGTAGAGGAGCAATGGTGTTTCCTTCAAATACAACTTCACTGGTGCTCGTAGTGGAGGAGGTGATGCAGTGTCACTTCTGGCAGAAGCATGAGACAGATGTCTGCAGAGGGGGAGGGGAATTCGGTCAAGGCTTCAGCCACAAAGATATTTTAGAGCTAAATTTAACCAATGTCAAGGAATCGTCCAAGATGTGCTGAGCTTTGCTGTATGAGCTCTAGGTGATTTGGGATGTGCCAAAGCAAACCAAGGCATCTGGTTTCACTCAGCTGGAGCCACAGTGCTGGGTTTTTTTGGTGGTTGGATAAGTTGAAGAAATAAGTGCAATTGAGAGGCAAACCTTTCTCCTTCCCACTGCCTGTATGGTGCACCCAGCCCTGGCCAGCCACACTTTTGGATGCTCTCACACCCTGTGGGGTTGTTCGATTTCTCATTTCACTACTGGAGCCAACCACACATCAAAACTGAGGGAATTAGAAAGAAAGACAGTGTTAAAATTGTGGACTGATTGAATTGACACCTTCTTTTCAAATGAATGCTTTGCTACCCAGAAGCAATGTGTATTTAGGTACCGATTAGTAACAGGCCAAGTGAAGTGAGTTCTGGGCACGAGAGCTGCTGGCTCTGCTGACACGGAAGGGAGCTGCCTGCACCCTTGGCTGAGGTGTTGGTGGCTCATATTTCTGCATAAACACCTCCAAATAAAGAAAAAAAAAAAAAAAAGCAGCACTATTGACAAAGCAAAGGCCAGCTCTGTTTATATCTGCAGTAAGGCTGTGATAATGAAAAGACGCTTTAATGTGTCCCAGGGCCTAGATGAAACGCTGAAAATGTTGCTTTTAAGGAAAAAAATGATAATAATATCCCCTTGAAATCCCAAAGAAATGTGTGTGGTGCACTTCTGGAGAGCAATATCAAAGAAATGAAATAAGAGTTGCAGAGCACAGGGAGTTACTGCAGTTATGGGCTTTGAGTTGGTTTAAATCTTTGCTTTTAAGCTTTTTTTTCTAAGTATCTCTTTAAAAGTAACACTTTAATGAGAGAGAAGATGTTTTACTGACGCTGAACTGTAGCAACAGTGCAGATCTGTCAGACTTTACCTTATTTTGGAGTGTAAATCCTTTCCCTATGGTTGCTTCTGCAGTCTGGCCCCTCTTATGGGTGTCAGACTCCTGGAGGGGACTGGGAGGGGTGGCGTGAATGTCTGCAGAGGAGGACAGATGGGTGAGAATCTTCTTTCAGCACAGGATTTGCAGCTTTATAGTTAGAAAGGGAAGAAATTTTCCTTTTCTGAAAGTCTTTTAGGGTAGTTGGGTTTTGTTGAGGCAGTTGGAAAATTAGGAAAATGTAAGTATTTACTCAAAATATCATCTTTCATTTCCTCTTGTTGCATCTTTGACCAGCTTTAGTCAGCTGGTTGTTTCATGGCATTGAGCAGGTATAATATATGGTTCCTGGAGCAGAAAATGCACCTGAGCACTCCTGAGTGGGTGTGCAGTGTCCCTTTCTCCAAGAAGCCTGATCATAAGTCATTATTTTGACCTCATTATGAATTTAGGTGAATGGCTGCAAAAAGCAGCACTAGCCAAGCAGGACTCAGTGGCCAGAGCCATCACCTCCCTGGTCCTCTCTCCCAGGACACCCATGGGTCCTCACCAAGACCCCCCCAGCTGGACTCCCTGCTCCAAAACCATCACGTGCCTGATGCATTGTATTTTAACCTTTTCCAGTCAATACAGTTCATTTCTACCTTGCATTTTTGTCTGCTTCTAGTAGATCAGACTGCTGTTCTCATTTAGGTTATTTGATAACAGCAAGATACTGTGAAAATCCCACTTGGCAGTAGAAGAGGTGGGCCATGTTCATATAGAAATGGGAACTAATTTTTCACCACATCACCCAGAAGAGTTAAATGAAGGCAGCAAACTATAAAGCTTAGGCTGTTTGTTGAAGTTGAAAAGAGATCAGGTTTTGAGTCATGGAATTTGGTTTTCTGAAGCATGAATGATGATATTCACCCTTTGCCCTTGGAGCAGGGAACGTGCTTTGTTTGGACCATGTGCAGCCCTGAGCGTGCTGTTGGCACTCATCAGATAACTGTGATTATTAACAACGCACAGATGTACTGGCCTTTGCTTTCAGGTAGTCTGGCCAGCTGGAAAGAGTATGAAAGAACTTATTACAGACAGGTATTCAGGTGTGAGTTAGAAGACTAAAAGGAAAAGAAATTCTGGTTTACCTGTGTAATTAAAGGCACACTCTGTCGAGGAAAACAGAAAACAAAAGTATATGTAGTGCATGCACAAGTGGGAAGGCTCACCACTACAGCTTGCTAAGAGGTGGAAGGAGAAAGAGTAAAGCTGGTTTTATACCTTTCTTTTGTTCCTTAGGTGCCCATTTGGAAATATAAATGGGCAGGTGCATTTGTATTATTTATGTTAAAAGAAGATGAAGGTTGTAAGGAAGAGAACCTTGAAACTGGGACACGCTGGGTTTGCCACTGCTCGCTCAGTCTCTGTGTTGGCCAGCCAGGCTGTTTATGTTCCTTTTCTGCCTGAGGGAGCTGCCCAAGAAGAGCAGGCAGCCTGGCCGTGGGCAGTGCCTTGGGCTGTGGCGTGGGCTGCCCATGCTGCCTGCACTGCTGCCTGCTCAGGTGCACAGCCCTGCCACAGGGGCTGTGCTGCCCACCGGGCACGAGGGTGGTGGCAGCTGCTGAGGCAGTGACAGCCACCCCCTCCCGGCACTTCTGGTCGCCCTGGGGTCCGCACAGCCCCTCGGGCGGGTGGCTGGGCACTGTGCACTGCCCTGGCCTGCCCACAGGCACTGAGGGGGGGTTGGGAAAGCAGCAGATCCAGGTCAGTGTGCTGGCAGAGCGGCAGCAGCCTGGTTTGGGTGCCTGTCTGACAGCCCCAGTGTGGCGTCTCCCCTTAGGCAGGACCCACGGGCCTGCAGCTAGCCGGGGCTCAGAGCTCCCCTCTCCAAACCCACCTGCTGAGGCTGGCACAGGCTGGGAGCTGAGCTGCCACACTCCCCCCTTCAGCTTCAGAGCTACCATCCTCATCTCAGGGTGTTCAGTGCTTTCTGTTGCAGGGGACAATCAGGACAATCCCAATTCCTTCTTTTAACCGTGTAAGGACCATTTCAGGCCCCACTTATATCTCTCTTCCTCCTGGTGCTGGACAAACAAAGCCCTACAGCCCCTCTTCAGCCAGAAGATGTTCTCTCTGTCTTGCTTGTTTTTCACACCCACCACCCAGCCAGCTCCTCTTGAAGCTGGGCTGTATTGTCTCTCTGATTTCCTGTTGCCAGTTGGGCTGATTTTAATTAGTTTGCATTTTCAGTTGTTTTTCAGCTCATCAGGAAGGATAATTAAAATAAAATCCTGCCCTCCGTGCTCCTCTCCATCCGTTGTAGCAACACTAGCTGAGCATGCTAATCTGAGGAGAGGTACAGGCAGGGCTTACTCCCTGTGGAGTGTTTGGAGGCTGGTTGTTAAGGATTACATTATTCAAAATGCATTAAATTGTCCTGAATGAGGAGGAAACATGTCTCAGTCATCAAGCTGATGTACATTAGCAGTCTTGCACTACAAGTTCCCTAAATTTGAACTATTGCCTGCCTCATTCCTGTTCTGTGAGGAAAGCTGTGGACTGGGAACTGGCAAGGAGTAGAAGGCATAAATTCGAGGTACCCACAGCTTGGACCAAAAGCCTTATATAAATCCTTTGGATTTCTAGACTTTAGAGAAATGCAGTTGGCATTACTGCCTTCTGTTGACCAAGCAGGAAGGTTTAGCCGGTAGTCCAGGATACAGACGTTTAGGAGTCTGGAGGTGGCTTTGTGATCTGAGGGTGGTTTAAATGTTACTGGTGGGGAAGAGGGAGAAGGGGAAGTAACACATTTCAGCATTTCCAGATTTATAAAACCTGTGTGCTGAGCTAAAGGCTGTTAGGGTTGGCTCAGCCTCAAAACAGGGAAAGCAGGAAAAAATATATATAGATGATAGGCAAGCAGTTAAGCAGAGATTTTTTCAACTTATTACTGATACTTGTGTTTGCTATCCTTTAGGTAAATGTGAAAACAACTCTTCAGAGTTTGTCTATGGACTCATAAAGGATTTTATAATTACTATTTATACTCCTTGTATGAGCACCACCCTTAGAAGCCACTAGAATGTCATGGTCTCCTGTATCGTAGACCTGCCATTGCCACTGGGAGAAGACTTGCTGCCTTGCTGAAAACTTGTAATAAGCAAATGTCAGTTCTCCCTAGCTGGAGTTAGTGTAAAAAAAAACAATGCTGAGGATTTGTGTGAGGAGGAGGGGCTCCTTTTGCATCTGTTGGCCATGATGGATGAGCTGGGATTTCCCATCCTCCCTCTGGTTCAGTAGCAGAGCATCACACAGGCAGATAAACCCAGCACAGAACAGGAGCCAAGTGCTGGGACCGGCACACACCATTGCTCATTCTGACTGCCAAGCTGCCAATTACATGGCAATTAGGAGAATAAATGTCTGAGATGTGTTTCCCCCTCCCCAAACATTTTATGTTTTTGTCATTGTTCAGGGGGCAGTGTATCTGTTCCCGAGCTACCTTGACTTTTCTCACTTGCCAGGCTTAATCAGTTACAGGGTTTCATTAAACCTCCAAGCCAGCTAAGCCCAAGGAGGGAGGCCTTACCCTTGTGCCCTTGACGATGTGACTCTTGATTTCCCTCCTTTTGTCTCTCCCAGAGGTCAAAAATAGCTGTCTATGAGAAAATGTGGTCGTACATGAAGTCGGCCGAGCCTTCGGTGTTCACCAAAACGACGGCGGACGGGGTGGCGAGGGTGCGCAAGTCCAAGGGGAAGTTTGCCTTCCTGCTGGAGTCGACCATGAACGAGTACATCGAGCAGCGCAAGCCCTGCGACACCATGAAAGTTGGAGGCAACCTGGATTCCAAGGGCTATGGTGTAGCAACCCCCAAAGGCTCAGCATTAAGGTGGGTGGAATAATATAACAATATCCATGTTGTTATAGTATTCCACCTACCCTGATGTATTGTGTTGTCATTTTCTTTCTTGTGGATTTTGAGGTAACTTTAAAGTTTAAAATCTTCAATATTCCATGGAGTTAAATAAGACGGTAAATGATGGTTTCATTTATTTAATGCATCCATTTTTTGTGTTCTCTTCGTGTTGTCCTTTCTGATTGTTTGTTGCTGTTTTAATTTTACAGTTCAATGGCTTTTTCAATTTAAATGGTAAAAGCCAAGTTAACCTGCCATATGTGACGAATGTTAACTGCATGATGTGGTGTTCTTGTTACTTTTTTTCTCAAAGACGATTTCCCCATCCCGCACACTTCAGTTTTGAGCAAATGTTATCCTCCATGCCACCTTCCAATATTTAACCCTGTATTTGCTGTACAGACATTTTGATAGCTCCACGTTCTGTGAAATTTTAGCCAATTTGTCCTCTTGTGCTCCTTTTTTTATACGTTACGATTTCCTAAGCATTTGTGCATTTTTTCTTACAAGTTATGTTTTATCGTTTCAAGAAATGCTGTTAACCTGGCAGTATTAAAACTGAATGAGCAAGGCCTCTTGGACAAATTGAAAAACAAATGGTGGTACGACAAAGGAGAGTGCGGCAGCGGGGGAGGTGACTCCAAGGTCAGCCTCAATGTCACCACAATCGGGTACCTTAGCAAAGAGTAATCGGCAAGGCTGTTATTTCACTTCTCAAGAAAAAAAAAAACAACCCCAAAAAAGAAAGCAGATGAAAACCATTTCACTAATTGTGGTGGGGGAGAAAAAAAGCCATTTTCTTGCTCAGTAGCTCTTTCAAAGAAACGGTCTTATTTAATATCATCAGCAGGCTTGGTCGAGCTTGGAAACTTTATTTAACTAACAGATAGAAAGTCCAGTATTGGTGGGATCTACGGTGAGCAAATAAGTGAGGTGACTGTACAAGAAACCAGTGATGGCGTCTGGCCTCTGTACTAACCCCTGAAGACAAGGCTTCGATCCTCATCCATGATTTAGCTGTGATGCAGAGCAGGTTTCAAGAGGCTTTTCTTGCCAGGACCAGCTCTGCCAGCACAGAATGGAGATGAAAGGGCTCCTGTCTTCTTTGCTCTTTTGGGTAGGGGTCAAGCAAACCAGTACCAGCACGTGAGGCTTTGCTGGCCTGAACTGGTGCCATGAGAGCCCCTGGGAGGAAGCCTGGTCTGTGGAGAAGAGATGCTGGGGTGGGGCTGTAGCTCAGGGAGGGAGAGGGTGGCTGCTCTCCGGATCACAGCGTGAGCCAGAGATAAGAGTTGAGCAAGGATCATGGCAGAGACGTAACCTTACGCAGAGATGGGAGTCTGTTAATGGTAAAATAGTAGCAACAAGGGTAAGATGTAAGGAGCTTGTGGCAGGCAAAGCTGAAAGGCTATGCACTGCTTGCAGTGAGGAAGTGTATTGCTGCACTAAACTGGAAATAGATCTTAAGGAAAGAGGATTTGAAAGTTTTGCCAGGAGTATTCAAATGTTACCTTTTGTACAGCACTGACCAGTCTTCTGCACACACCTGTGCAGGAGCCCTGCATCTGTGTTTGACGTGCCTTTGATACAGATGCAGGCTCAAATCTGGCTCTAGTGACAGCACTGTCAATGCTGTCACTGCTTCTGCTGAGCTGAGGCTCCCCCAGCCTTCCAGGCAGCCTGTTTGGTAGTGAGGCTCATGAAGTTGCTTCAGTGAGCTCGTGTATTGCAAAAGTTAACTAATGGTCTTTCCTATTGCCACCCTTACCCTGTAAAACTGGCAGGTTCTGCAGTCTTTAACCCAGTGAGGAGAAGCTGTAGCTAAAGTAGTCTGGGTACTGTTTGCCAGCTTGGGTGCTGGAATTACCAAGAAAATTAATTTAAATGACATTGTTATACTGAAAAGTACTGAAATTCATTTTCATAGTGACACTCTCCTACAGCTAGTAAAACCAGTTCTTTAGGGAACAATAACTCCTAATCTTGCTTATAAAAATGCTTCAGCTTTGGTCCAAAATCAATAATACCAGTATTTTCAGTAGACTGCAGTTTCACACAATTACTGCAAATTACTGCTGCATTCTATTAATAAGAGTTGCTTACAGTTGGCTACATAGGAAATTGCTCATCTGGTCATGTCTGATGTTAGCAAAAGCCACTGTGTAATATTGAAGGAAGGAAAAGCTCTCGAATTCAGGTTTGTTCAATAGCTGGAGGTCTGCAGTGCTCAGCAGCAGCCTAGTGGTGAGGATGAGCTTTTTTATGCTTTTTAGCTCTGCTGCTCATCCTTCACAGAACATTTTTATATAATGTCCTACTTGCCAGTATATTAAATGTTTAATATTCTCCTGGGATTCAGCACCTCATTGTCCAATGCTGCCTCCATGAAAGAAAACTCTTTGTACAAACCAGCTCCAATGAACTTCATTGCTTCAAGTTCATTGAATTAAACTCATCCAATAAAACTTACAGCCCTAAGGAAACTAAAAAGGATTTTTTAAATGGTCATAATTAGGGCAGGGCCATCCTTCTATTTTTTTTTGCTTGTGCTGAAAGACCTTTTACAAAGAGTGATCCAGTCTATTAGCAAGCCCTTGGCCTACTCAGGGAGTGTTGCAGGAATGAGTCAGGGATGCTGTGGTAACATGAATTGGTACCCAGAGAAGAGAGAAGGGGAGCAGACGCAGCAACAAGTGTTTTGCTGTGTTAGTCCAAAGTGCTGTCTTTCTGCAGTTTGTTGTAACTCTCTGTGATGAAGGACTGCTGGTTTGTTGAGCTGCAGACACCAGCTTTCGGGCATGGCCCAGCTGGCACAAGTCCCCATGGAGGAGAATGTGGGTAGGAGAAGACCTCCCACAGAAGACTTAAGCTGAGGGAGGCGAAGGAGGGATTAGTTGCTGTTTCCAGAGGTGTGGTAAATCAAAGGGCTTTTTTGTTACAAAGTGGTTTTTCTATTGAGGTAACATCCCGTAGGCTGCGAGTGCTGCAGGCTGCGATGCAGCGCCTGAACAGCAAACAGAAGATGCCTTCCCTGCAGCACATACCCCCGTCACCGAGTTTGGGCCATGCCTCCACACAGGGGAGCCCTCTGCTCTCTCGGGAAAGCTGAGCACCAGTGCTGCCTTCTGGGTACTACAGCTCCAACAGTCTCGCTGGCCTCTCTCTCTTCTCTGTCCTCCCACCAGAAGTTGCCCTCATGATCTCATCCCATCTCTCCGGTTATACGAGCACGGCTTCATTTATAGAGCTTTTGGAGGAGGTGCTTCAAAACTGTTCTTTTTTTTCCCTTAAAGGAGGTCGTAGCTGGGGGGAATCAGAGCAGACAGAGTGGTGAAGGTGCCTGAGGCTGAGATACAGAGCTTGCACTGCGTCACACGGGGTGGTGTGGGGACCATTGCTCACTCGGGGCAGCTCTCTCTACCGGCTGAGCTGACAGACCCCCCTCTCAGCTTTGCCAGTAGAGACCCAGGCTTGGGAAATCGCTGCCCCAAGTTTGCAATCATCCACCTCCTATCTACTACCAATGGGTTGTGTGCAGCTGAATGAGTTGTTGTAAACTGATTGTGCCGGGTTCTTAAGCTGAATTCCTCTGTGCACTCTGATATTCCAGCTCATGCTGAAAGCCAGAGGTAAGTATGCAGCCTGCTTGCCTGTGCCAGTGCCCATCATTGTACCACAAAGGACCCAGTCACCCAGAAAATGCCCTCCTGTGCTCGTCCTCCCTGCAGCCTCGCATGCGGTGTGCCTGTGCTTGGAGAGGAATGATTCTGAGTTGTGAGTTCATCTCTTGCTACCATATCTTCACTGACATGAGAAAATTAATCAGTGACTTCCAATTTCACAAGGATTTTGAAGCGGGAAAGAAGAAAAGGTATTCAGTTGACTTCCTGCAAGATTTTTAATCTGTTGGGTTACCCGGAGTGTAAGGTTAGTCCTGTGAGCGTCCCATGCTCCTGAGGTTCACTCGTAATTTAAGACTAAAGAGATTGTGCCATTTTAACGAGATTGTTTTCAAGGCCTCAGCTGACATGTGTCTTGTTTTCAGTGCGAAAATGGAGCAGAGGGTGCCAGTCTGCCTGAAGTGCCTTAGCTGCCGGTACTGCCCTGGCGAAGGGAGATACCCAGCTTTTATAGTGGTCCTTGTTTAAGAAGTCTGAAGGGGAATGTGCTCCATCTATATGTAATTTTTCTGGGATGCATGTCAATATGCATGGGCTGACTTGGCTGGTGCAGACGTTCTGGTACGTGCATCAAAATTTGTTCACTTAGCCCTCCTAAACGAGCATGAATTCAGTTTCATGGCAAAATTATCCTCTCTTCAAATGCTCTTATACATGTGAGCCGAGTTCTCAATCATGAGAGAATACAAAACAGCAGTTATAAAAAAAAAACATATTCCAGGAAATATGGTACATTTTATTACAAGTTTGGAAACTAATTATTTTGTTTATTATACAATCCTATCATCTTGGAGCTGAGTGATGGCTGAATAGGAATTTAACAAGAACTAGACAAAAGGGGATGCAGACGGCAGGAGCAGGCTGAGTGACTTAAGTGAAACTAATTATTCAGCTGCATAGGAACAATTTTCTGCTAAGATAAATCTCTATAGTTCTGCTGTTGATAGATTTCTTGTATTCTTATACCTTCATGGTAACATTTAATGACAGCCAACATGGAAGGAGAATGTTTGAATGCAGCTTCTCACTGGCTTCACACGCCAAGACTCCTTGCTAATTATTTGACTCAATTTTTTTTTTAATGTATTCTTTTTTAGGCTGATATCTCTTTTGGAGTATATCTGTGAAAATGACGTGCAGTGCAATACTACTTCATTTTGCAACTGTTTCTTTTTGATCATAGGATTACCTTTCAAACACGCTAGGTGAGTTGTGCCCTCAGAGCCACGCTCCATGCAGCAGCACGTTCCCAGGCCTTTCCAAGCTGCGAGTGCGGCCATTAGCAGATGGGATCTGTTCCCCCATTTCTCTGGGCTGGTTTGCTTTGATACATTTTCAGCACAGCCGTTGGCATTTGCAGCATAATTTTTTTTAAGTGGCATATTTTTAGAAGAAGTCTGTTATGCATTACTTCAGATGATACCTGACTCCTAAAGAGCACCATTGCCAAGTGTGTCGTGCGTGAAAGGGAACATTTGGAGAAATGGCTATCTTCAAGAGATGCAGCGTGATTTATTTGGGCAATTTGTTTGGAATTACGTTCATCAGCATGAATTTCCTTGTCACCCATTCTGCAGGCCTGGGTTATGAGCTGGAAAAAGATAAAATGGCTGGTCAGAGCCAGTGACAGTAACACAGAGCTAATTCGTGCTCAGAGCTGGGAAAGTAAGATGAAATTACTGTATTGTGCAAATTAGTGACAAACCAAAATAATGCTTTAAAAGGAAGACATCAGGATATTGGTTTAATTGACAACTATTACTTTATAGTAGATTAGGAAATAATACTGTGCATGTTTTATGCCAAGAATGAAGTCTTAATGCTCCAGAAGTTCATTGGAGTATCTCACTTAGAGCATTGCCAGGCAGGGCAGAAAGCCTGCTCTGGTTTGCAGAAATGGCAGTGCTGCTTTGCAGATTGTAGAGGGCATTTTCCTGAGAATGTAACTGAGATGCTCAGAACAAGAATTTGGGACAAGCAGGTTGCCCAGACTGGGAAGAACTTGAGGGAGTCAGGGCAGGTGGCATTTGAGGGTTGGGAACTGTTTTGTTTTGCCTGTATATCCTGGGGACTGGCTTTGCTGCCTTGCCAAAGCTGGACCTGATTCTATAAGGACATGTGCTTGTGCAGCATTAACTGCAGCAGAGCTGGGGCTCATGCAGGGACACCATGTCCTGCCTTTATGGCCACAAGAAATCTTGGAGAAAGACTTGTTACTTGTGCACTCCTTTTGATAATACCTTTGGTGCTTAACAGTCAATTTCCATAAATTGCTTACATGAGTCATTTATCCTGTACTGTAAGCATCAGTGTGGGAAAAGTGGAGGCAGAAGGCTCCTTGGGACTGGAAAAGGAAAAAAAGGAAAACCAGCAGCTGGAAGTGGAGCTCCCAGCAGCAGGAGAAGGGCCCTTTCTTTGAACATCTCCCCGAGGGTCTGGGCTTGGCTGTTTCCTCTTTAATAGTAACTGCTGTCATTTAACATACAAAGGGAAAAGTAAATGCCTTTCTTCTTGTTCTTCTTCAAAGTGACTCTAACGTTTCAGCATTGGGCTCACGTGGACGCAGGCACTTGTGCTGCTCTGTGGATTTCTCTGTGCTGGCCGGCACTGTAACCGTGGGTTGGACACCTTTAACTTTGTACACGCGGCGTAGCTGTTCTTTGAATGTCTTGTGTAGCCTTTGGACTAAGCAGCACCTCCCTGCAGCCTGCGGAGGAGCCGAGAGCAGGAGCCGCAGAAGAAGCCATTCCAAGAGGAAAATAAAGACGGGGGGAAAAATGGATGTGTCTAGAGGCGAGAGAAAGAGAAGGTGAGGGGATAGCCCACATGCAAGGTAAGTTGAGTCTCTTGCTCGTACCCATCCTGATTAGAAAGGGTCCAGACAATGACAGAAAAGATCCGTGCTGTTGTTTCAGATGTTGAAGATTTGAGCATGACGTTAAGCGTCTGCCCTCCCTTGTTCTGCCTCCCTGTTTGGGGAGCTCTTCTCCCACCCCTCACCACATCTGTACCTCAAGTCTTGGGCACTGCTATGAATGAACTACAGTGACTTATTAACAGCCTGCATTTCCTAATCCCATTGGCATGATATTATTGCATTAGCACTTGGTGCTTCTATTAAATTATGGTCCTGTTAGTACAGAGTTTAATTTGTTTGAGCTACACTTATGAAACATATAAATATACTTTCATAGAGACAGCTGCTGCTGCCAAACGCAGGCTGCAAACTCTCTGCAAAGAGCACAGTAATTTGCAGCCTCGGCTGGTAACACATATGGCTCTGTACAGGTGTGCACAGAGTGTGTGTAGATGTTACAATGACATTGTGCACCAGTTCAAACACCTGAATTTAAAATGTATACCTAATTACCACAAGGAAAAAAACAATAGATTCTGCTAAGATACACTGGTATCTCCAACCTGGCCTTAAAAAAAAAAAAAGGAAAGGAAAAAAAGCAAGAGTCCTTGAGCTGACAAAAAGAACACTATTTACAAAAAAGCCCAGCAATGGAGACTAGAACGAAGTTCTGCTATGGGGAGCTATTGCAGCTAGCAAATACTCAGCAGGAGCTAAAAAACCTCTCCCCTGGCAGCCGAGGAGCTGCAGCCCCAGGACGCTGCTCACCAGCACTTGGGGCCCCAGGGCCTTGAGCACAGGGAACTGCTGCTGGCTCTGCTGCTGAAGAAAAACAACATCCTTCTGCCAGGGGGATATATTGCTCTGCCTCTGAGCACAACCCCAGCCATTGACATGCAGTGTATTTCTTAGGTAGCTGGGGGTTATACGGGGCTTGAGGCGCTGAGTTTTAATCTTCTAATTCTTAAAGCTCTTTGTCTCTTCAAACTAGATGGCTTTCACTTTTATCGCTTCCTCTGCCCACCTATAAAGCATTTCAATCCCTCAAATGTTAAATCTTGGAGATGTGCAATTGCTGGTAACACAGAGCAGGGGAAAAGTGTGGGTCTGAAATAGTAGCAAAGAGCAGCCAAGGGCTCGTTTCTTAAAGAAATCCCTGGTGCTTTTTCCATGTTCCATTTTTAAATGTTCAGTGTGGAATACCAAAGATCACTTTCTGAGACAGAAGGTAACAAGTAGGAACCATATGGGTTTATGCCCATGTTACCAGGGGTCTTCACCCCTGTTTGTGGTACCAGGTAACTGTTGTCTTTAAACAAACACATGGGTTTGAATAATGAGCCTGTTTCCACCCAAAATCTCCCCCATCCCTCACATGTGAGTGTGTCACAAAACATGAAGTCAAGTTACAGAGACGCTGCTAAATGAGTATATTGCGACAGGCAGATGGATCCAATCTGGGCAGGAGCAGAGCCCTTGGACAATGCATTCACCCCCAGCTTTTGTATCTTTTCAGAAGTTATTTCAGTAACAAGATCTGACAAAAACTCCATTCAATAGTTACAGATCAGGCTGGGATTTATAGAGCTTGGGGGAATAAAGTGCCTCATTTGGTTTAGATGTGTCTTTAACCTCAAGCGCTGCCCTCTAGAGAGTAATGCTGGATTTGGTGTGTCTTCCTGGATTGTTTCTATCTTTATATTTTAATGATACCAGGATGGTCGTTAGTGAGATTTTTATGGTATTCTGTCAAATTAAGCAGAGTGCCTGGGCTTGATTTCTGCCTTTGTCAGTGCCCTGTGTGGCCGTGTGCCTGCACGGGCTGGCTCGGGGATGCAGCGGTGGCCACTTGCCTTCTGGCCTGCTCAGCTGCAGTCAGCAGGACTGGCAGCCCCTTTCAGCATCAACTCCCCTTCCTCCTGCCAGCCAAGTGGAGAAGGCTGGTGATTTGGTGTGATGTGTAGCAGTGAGGGGTTTCTCTGCTATGCTGGGAGTGCCAAGCAATGGTGCAGTGGTTCAGGGTCATTCTCACTGTGCCCTTCAGGTGTTTTCCTCTTGGAGCGTGGCAGAGGTGGCACATCCCACATGTCCGCAGCAACTGCCTGCTCTGCTTCCCCTGGAGTTAGTGTAGATTTGCCTGTGACACCAACAGGAACAATTAATCGAGTATTTTCAGCAGTTCTACCCAAGAGGATTTTAGGAAGCATTTGGAATTAAGAAAATGCTTGTTTGTTTGTGCCATAATCCGCTTGCCTTTCCTGTCACTGTGAGGTGGATTTTAGAAACCCAAGCATTTAACTTCTGAACTCTTTGATGTTATAATGTTGTTGATTGGGTTGTGCTGATGTCAGCGATCCCTAGGATGCTCCAGCCAGCAAGGACAGCTCTGGTCATAAGGAACAAAGGAAAACAATTACTGCTGCAGAAGTGAGAATGCTCTAAATATGTCAGATTGCTAAATTAAAGGGATTAGGTAAAAATAACAGGGATTAAAAATAAGTCAAAACCCACTTTGCAATGCAGTAACCAAGACCTGGTACCACCATGGACTCTCGTCTCCTTCACTTCACTGGGATTTGGATGGGAGGGTGATGAGCCCTTTGCAGAGAACACAGCCCTTGGTCTGACCATGGGGCAGCACTCTGATGTGGAGGGAGGATGTCACGCTTCATTAATCCTGCAGTCTTGGAAGGAACAGATTTGCCAGACACCTCCTGTGGCTTTCTGTTGCTCTGATGCCACAAATCAGCCATAAACCTGGCCTAGCCAGATATTAGTCCAGATTTACAGCAGTTCTGTGCCATGCTGTGTGACACAGCTGCAGCCCGGGGGTGTCTTTGGCGCTGTGATTTCACCTCCCCCAGTGGACCCAAATGGGCAGTACTAAGGCAAGTGAAACAGAAACAGCTTTGCTGTGAATACCACACCCTGAGTGGTGTGTGCCTGCACCTCCACAGCGCTTCTCCAACCAGAGGAATTTGGCGTCTGCTGTTGTACTGC
This sequence comes from Lophotriccus pileatus, assembly GCA_035583135.1. Taxonomy (NCBI): domain Eukaryota; kingdom Metazoa; phylum Chordata; class Aves; order Passeriformes; family Tyrannidae; genus Lophotriccus; species Lophotriccus pileatus. The sequence goes on from JAWWES010000150.1 coordinate 10,093,037, forward strand.
TGGGAAAAATGAACAAGGGCCTGTTGGTGACCACAGAGGATCCTGCATCGTGGCAGATCTGGAGTTTGGTGCATGGGGAGGTCACATATCATGATGGATGAGCCTCCTGGTGACCGTATTTACCATATGTTTGGAGCCAGCATCCATCTGCCTGTGTGAGAAGGATCCTCATTGCTAGTGGCCTTAAATTTCCTGACTTCATCTCCGAGTGGACTCTTCTGACACTGGGTGAGATGGACCACATCCCTCCCAGGTGCTGCTGGGGACATGGATGTCCTGCTTGAGTAGCCCTGCAGAAGACATGGAGCCCTCCTGGGACCCCTCATGAGCAGTGAAACTGCAGAGGTTGGAGCTCTTGCCCAGCATTGGACATCCTCCTGAGCCAGTCAGGATCCCTCCTCAGCTGATCAGCTCCTCTGCAGCTTGTTCTGGGCTATCCTGAGCCTCAGCCCTGGGCATGAGTGAAGAAAGGACATTTTCAAGACAAGAGAGGAGCTCTCGATGCTGGTATTATCCTTCAAGCTCATGAGAGATTTCTTTATCATCTACCCCCCAAAAAGCTACATTTTGACTGTCAAGATGCTGCAACAATGTTGCAAAAATGCCACACTGTGTTCTATATCCCAAATATTTTAGAGAACATCAGAAATGGGCTGATGGTGGGTGAAGGAGCTGTAAGACCCAGGTGGTGAGCGGTGCCAGGGCAGACCTTGGGCAGTCCCACAGCCCAGGAGATGCAGTGCAGCCCATGAACTGCCCTCTCCACCCTTCCCCACTTTGAGAGAGCCCTTCAGTTAGTGCTTTGAAGAGCCTTCTCTTGTTACTTTGCACCTCCCTGTTCTGAAAGATTGCATCTAAAAATTCTAAATGAATTCTGAGCAATGGCTCATCTGCTTTGAAGGAACAGTGTGCTGCCTGCCATGTTCATTCACTCTCCTTGGCAGTGTTTGGGTTTGGGTATAACGTTTATATTACATCCATTAGAGCATAGAATGGGGTGTGAATTACTCAAAGCTGTTCCAATCATCACTTAAAATCTTTATGGATTGCAAGTAATAAACATAAGTACAGCATTGCTGAGACTTCATGCCACTCAGCCGCCAGTTAGACACAGCTAAAAAAAGTCTGCAGATTATTGGGTGAGATATTCAAGTCCTAAAGTGACTTTTGCTCCTAATTTTCACCTGCAGTGGTCACCAGCTCTTTGTATTGCCTGCTGTGACTTGTGAGGACCAACCCCAAGCACTGGCTACAAAGCCACTCACATCATTCCTGGAAAATGGCCCTTTCCTGGCAAGACCGCAATGTTCTTTTTGTAAATTAACAGCACTTTTCCAAGAAACTGCTCTGACTCTTCTCTGCAGTCCAGATTTGTTCAGGGAAGGGTCCTGTTTGCAGCACTGGCACACAAACACCATGGGCAGTAACTGGAACCCAGTTGCCAGAAGAACAGCTTGGCCAGCTTTTGCAGTCGTGTGTGGGACTGCAGCCTGCTGGACCCCTGTCTTAAGCCAGTAGAATTTAGTGATGGCAGTAGGTAAAACACCTGGTTTGGGGTTATCTGCTTTAAATAGGTGCAGGTGAAATCATGAAAATGAACCTAAAAGGTCATTAATCAAACAGCCAGAAACCTGTTATGATTTATAATTTGAGAGGGGCAGAATTTCTACCTTCCCACTTTTGGGACTAATAAAGATCTATTTCTTTGATGATTAATTTACTTGTCCTCTACTTCAAACTTGTTCTGGCCAGAAAGAAATATTGTTATGCCACCAGTTTTCTCAATGGAGATAAAATTTACTGCACCTAACCTGCACTAGTGCTTTGGGAAGAGGAGGCAAAGCAAGAAATCCCTCGGACAGGTGAGGGTGTCTCAAAGAGAAGTAAGAAGAGAGATGGCCTCTGAGTCATCGTGTTCCCTCTTTTCCATATTAATGGCATGAATGGCAGATACATAGTAATGAAATAGAAATGTAATGAATGCTCTGCAAAGAGCACGTAGCAGCTCCTTCTTCTGAAAAGGGACATCTGCATGGTGAACATACTCAGGTTGGAAGTGATGCCATATTTTATACAGGATCAGCCTTACCGTCAGAGAAGTTCTGCAGCAATTCCTGAATTTGAAGAGTTTTTAAACTTGAACCCAAAGCTTGGGGGAGAGATTTTAATGAGTGAATGCACATTGTTTTTCAAAAATCAGCTGACTCCATGAGTATTGTCCTGTCACTTGGGGCCACCAGCAGCAAGGGGTGCAAAGGGGCTCGTGTCCTGTGCCCAGAGGCACTGAAGTGCAGCAGGGAAGAGGCCCCAGGGCCACACAGCAAAGGGAAGAGGAGGTTCCCTTTGAGATGGTGTTACATTAAATTTGGAAAAAGACTGGCATGGCTAGTTTTCCAGCAGTAATTGATGGCTGCAGAGCGGAAGGTAATACTGCCAGCACCCGAGTAGAGTCTTCTAACAGGGTAGCAGAGAAACCAAACAGCTGAAACAGTGGTAAGACCCACCTCTGTCCCAGGTGTAAAATCATGTTTGTGGCAGCCTCTCATGAAGCCTGTAGAATAGAAATCAGCTGTAGCAGATGGCTTAATTGTCTATGAGGGCAATACTATCTCATATGAGGTTCCTGGTACTGTTTCTCTAAACTCAAGTCTTCCAGACATTTGTAGATATCAGGAAAAAAAAAAAAATCTTAGCAGGGTTTGGTAAATCTGCCCAACAGATCCAACCTCACGTGCTTAAAAGCCTGGATGAGCCAGAGTACTGGAGGAAAAGTACAAACAAGAAAGCAACAAAATCCTTCAGTTTTTCTTCAGAGGAAGAAAAACACTGCAAGTTTCTGCACAAGAATACCATCCTGTGGCATCCAAAAGGCTGACAGCTCGATCCAAATGGCCTCATCTCGGTTTCTTGGCGGACAGAACACAACAAGAGAGCACAAGCCCTCAAACCTCTGAACATTTTACTTGGATAAAAGCAAGCACACTAATAGAAGGCTGGTCTGGAAACCACGTGGGGGAGATGAAAAAGAATCCCATCATAAATTAAAGCAAGGAAAAATAGTGGAAGCCACCTGGGAAAGGGCTAAGGATATCCTATACTGCCCATCAACAGCAACCTGGTTAGAAAAACAGCTGGGAAGCATAAAATTATCCCAGGAAAAAGATAAGGAAATGGAAGTCTTTTGAGAGAGAGACACAGAGACTGAGGAAAATATCCTCTGGGCTGGACAGGGAGACGAGTAGGTGTCTGGGGACACAGCCTTCCCATGGGACCCAGGCAAGTCTTTTGGTCTCTACATTCCTCTGCCCCTGAGGCGATCTAAAAAAATCCCCCCATCAAACAAACAATGCCACGGCAACCTGTGGAAGTTCTTCCTACATCCATCAGCCCTCACTCCCAGAAGAGCCCAGTGCTTCCCTCTGCAGCAGCCAACAGAACGCTTGATGACTTGGTGACCTTGGACTCGCACCCTGGCACGGGCAGGGTGCGGGTGGGACCGGCTGGTTGTGAGCTGAGGGGACGTACAGAGGATTCGTGTTCAACAGGTGAGAAGAATGCCAGGATCTCGGCTAAAACCATGCCTGACTCTGACTGTTAAATTGAACCAGGCTACACAACTACTCAGGAGATGAGCAATCAGCAAAGGTACCAGCAGCCAGGCTCTTTTTCCAGTATATGTTCTTACCCTGGGAATTTGGGAGTTGAGGAGTCCATCCCACACCAGCCCACACTGCATTCCTGAAGCGCTGGACCAGTGGTTGCAGAGGCATCATGTCTTCTCCCACCATCAGGTCGCTCAGATCCTGCTGCACAGGGAGCAGCTCATGCATCAGGAGGTCTTGGGATTTATTTCCTGGAAGCTGACAAAATTGTTCCTTTAACGAAATAAGCTGCGTTCTGTGCTCCACCAATCGGTGCCTTTTCTTGCACATTGAGAGGGTGTCCTCGCTGAGGTACCGGTGTTCATCCCAGTGTGCTGGGGGGACGGGACAGGCTAAAGCAGGGGAGGAACAGCCCCCAGGGGAGCCCCCTGGCACAGTGACAGCTCCACCAGCACAGCCTCGGTGGGGCAGAAGCAGGCAGTGGCTCCTTGGCACCTGTCTGCCCATCCCAGTTATCTCCTCATGTTGGGACAAATGGATGGACCAAATCACCTCTCTCCTACCCAGGCTGAGGGACCTCACCTGACAAACAGGACCGTGACAAACTAAACCAAAAGCCCATGTTTAGGCAAATTCCCATCTGTTTAGCCAAGATAATTTTAGTTTACTACTTTTTCTTTTTTTTTTTTTTTTTGGCAGTTGCGTGTGCACAATTAACTGCAATCTTGGTTTTGGGAAAAAAAAAATGCAGCACCCTAATTAGCATATTAAGCCTCCTCATTTCCCAGTACTGTATAATGTTGTGAAAGCTAATCTATAATGTATTGGATGTTATGCAAATTCTTGGTGCTCCGTATGGGGTTTGTAAAGGCGTGCAAATTAAAAATGGTGTTTGGAATAGGACTGGGGGGAGGGGGAAATTTGCACAATAAAATATGCAGGTAGGAGGAAAGGTGTTTATAACCTTCCTATTGTTTGTGTATTCTCAGCTGTACAATGCTTTTCAAAGCTGAGAGATGTATTGCATAAAATCTCTCCAAATTCGATAGTTTTTAAATGAAATTTAAAATGAGAGCACTGTTCTCTAAACAATAATTCACCCCACTTTCTGCTGGGGCTTGTAAGTGGTAGGTAAAGGCACTCAGCTTTCACTGACTGACATTTCAGTCACGCACAGCTGCTCATAGTGTGTTTGCCTGGGTGTCACTGGGGGTCTCAACACAGACACTGCTGTCCAGGAGGGTCCCCAGTGGTCGCCTTGCTAGGACCTGGCTGGTGGCCATTGGTGTAACCCAGCGGGGCAGGAGCATTACTTGCAGCACCCAGGGTGTTTGCAGCGTGAGGAGCGTGCTTTGATCCTGTTAATGTTTTATGGCCCTACCTACAGGAGGATGTAAGTGTAGCTGCAGCACAGCTGGCCTTTTAGGATGCCTCTGGCTCCTGGTGGAGGGGCTCTGTGCCTGCTGCCAGCGCCGAGCCAGCAAACACGGTCAGTCTCCTGCGGCTTGTCACCGCCAGCCGTCGGCTGTGTCCGCCTGAGTGCATACAGCCAGCCCTGATTGATACTTAATTAGATTACAGCTGCCGCTTAAAAATAGCCATTTTATAAAAATAAAATCTTGGCTGGTGTCAGACCGAGCCCTGTGCAGACCAGGGGTGGTGCTGCCTCTCCCTGGACAGCCAGGAAGCTCTGCAGGCAGTGCTGGCATTGCTGCCGCTGGGATCAGAGACTGGTGGTTCTCCTCACCTTGATGGCTTTTCCCTGCCCTTGCCTCCCTGCTGGCCTTGGTGACACCACACTGGGTCACATCAGTGCAGCCCATGGGGCATTCAGCTCAGGAGCTCTTGAACATGCTCATTTTTATCGTGGTGCCCCACAAGCTGCCTGGGCTCGGCTGAGCACAGCCCACCAACAGTCTCACAACCATCTCAGAGGCGGCTCCTTGGCAGGTGAGGGAAGGGGGCTTTTCTTTATCAGCTACTTCTTCCAGCATCTTTGCCCTGCCCAAGGCGTGGCAGGGCTCAGCCTTCCTGCTCTGGGGATGTTTCCCTAAATTCCATTGTGCAGTTAAGCTTGTATTTCAGGTGTTCTGTACAGGTTGTGCTGCTCTTTCTCTTGAGTCTCTTCCTCTCGGCAGAGTCTCAGGCCCTTTGGCCAGGGGTGGGAGAAAGGCAGAGAGCAGCAAGCTCCAAACATGAGGCTGGCACTGGGGCAGACGTGGGCTGAGCTCCTGAGTCTCCTGCACTGACAACAGGCCTGGATGGACCCAGAGCAGCCCGTGTCTGCCTGGTGTTATCCCATTCAAAGTGGCACAGCATCGCTGAGGGGAAGGGCCCAGCCCTTTCTGCCCCACCAGCTGCCCTGCACAGCCATGGAGCAGGGATCAGAGCTTTTCAAGCAGGAGCAGGAGCTGAGGATGTCCCTTATGCAGGGAGCCTGTCTCATCGAAGCAGGCAGGAAAAAACCTAAGACATCACACAAGGAGGAAATGGAAATGACAAAACCCAACTGAGAGCTCCTCAGGTGCTGCTTTCCCACAGGGAAGAGACAGATGAGCTCAGGTACCCTTGGCCTGTGGGATCTTGGCAGCACCAGTCAGCAGCTCCCTTTGTCCTGCCAACATTTCCCACCCTGGGCACTTCCAGCGAGCGTTTCCATATTCACTCATTTGCTTCACAGAGGTCTGCATTTGCTTATTTTCTGCTGCAGTTGCCTGGACTGGGGGAGTTCAGGATGCAGCAGCTCCAGGGAGCGCAGCCAAGCACCGTGCCTCCGAGCACAGCCCCTGCAGCAGCAACCACAGAGCTGCAGGAGCCACGGCTGGCAGGGAAGCAGCCGTGAAGGCTGGCAGAACCTCCCTCCAGGAGTGCACCCTGGGGGGTTTTTGCTTTGCAGGTGTGGGGTTTTTGCTTTGCAGATGTGCACACACCCCCCCACAATGCGGCGGCTCTGGGGGACCGGGAGCCACGAGCGCTGTTCGACCGTGAGAAGCCACAGTGGCTGGGTTTGGGGCTTCTGTCTGTTAGTGCAATACGAGGGTCCTGCTAGATCAAACCCACCCGAATCCATAAAGCTACTGCAAGTGCCTGTGGGGCACCAAACTGGGAAATTGGCCTTGCTTTGTTTCTACTGCCTTCATTTAACAGTGAGTGCCGATTACTCAAAGCGATATGGGCAGGACCTGGTAATGTAGAGATGCTCTAGAGTTAACTTAAGGGGATGATCCAGTTGCCTGCAGTGTAAATACTTTGTGGCCAGGAACCCTGCTTTATCGCTTTGTATAGTATTAAAGTAGTTTAAAGATTGAATAACATAAAATAACATAATATAATGTTATTTATGTTATTTCCCACGTGAAGAACTCCTGTAAACCTTGCAGTATTGAAACTCAGTGAACAAGGCATCTTAGACAAGCTGAAAAACAAATGGTGGTACGATAAGGGTGAATGTGGAGCCAAGGACTCCGGAAGTAAGGTCAGTCGCTGAAGGTCTTTTTGTACTGATTAGCAATCACATTTTGACCCCACTGTTTGTTTATACCAAGAATGACTTTCAAAAGTTGCTATTTACATTTCAAAGGTTGAAAGGAAAGACTAGAAAGAATAATTTAAGTCTCAGAACATGACAGCGTTTTTCTTATATGCAGTAACAGAACTGTAGTTGTAAGTATATTTTTACTGTGTGAGTATTTTGCTAGAAAAACATGCAAAGAGAAGCCCCCAAAGTCTCCCAAGGTGGTGGTTTCAATTAAATACACAAGTTTTAGCACAGTCATTGTGTATTGTTCAGGCCAGCATCTTTTCTTATTTTTAGTTTTATTGAAAAAACATGTTTTTGTTTCAAAATTATGGCTTAAATTCTCTACATGTCAGTTTGGGAGACAGTCACGTGCTTGCTGAGGGTGTAAATTTTCAGGACAGACCACTGATAAGGGAAAAAATGCCTATCCCACCATGTTTCCCAATTCTCAAATTCCCAAACTGGTTGGTTTAAAAAAAAAAAATCTAGACATTCCAATGGTGAGTCTTTACCTAAATGTTGTATATTCCTTTTTATACTGCTTTGAACTATTTTGCTGCTGCACTGCCCTGTTGCCCACCAGCTGTGCTGGCCAGCCTTACGTGGAACTGCTGTGGACTCCAGGGGAGATCCCACCCCTGAGGTGCATCACCCCAGTAGCTGCACACACTTAAATTGCAGGAAATATTTATTTACACCATTCAGTTAAAAGAAAACACAGAGGATTTTTTTTTTTAATGCTTATAGACCCATTGGGGAGAAAAACCCTGTAAGAGTGCTGGGCTTGTTGGAGTGAAGGACATTTTCAAAGGCACCAAGAGGAGGAGAAATCCAGCTCCAGCTGAAATTGGTCGCAGTTGAGTGCCTAACTCCCCTGGTGCCTTTGGAAGTGCTCTCTGTAATCATTCAAACAGAAAACTATAATTTCAAAGCACCCTCTCAGTGTCGGAGGACAATTTCAAGTTCCAGCGAAGCCAGTAATAAAATTTCAATGATTTCAGTTGGACTGGAAGTTGCTTAGGGCACAGCCCTGTAGCTGCTGTATGAGATAAATTTGGGATCATGGGATATCTGAACACAGCAGCTGCAGAAGGGAAATGTAATTGAAAAGAGGTATAAATGAGTAAGATCTTTAGTTTATATGTCAGGCTGTTTGCTACAACTGCATGTGTCCAAACTGCTTGTGAAATGCACAGACACTTGCAAGGTAGATCCTATTTTATTCTGACTATATGCGAACTTTTATCTCCCTGAAGAGACTTGTTAACCAAGCTCTGTCAGCAAGTGTCTTCTCTGGGAAACGCCAGGTTGCTTTGGCACCTGCCTGTGCGGCCCAGAGTGGTGTGGCGTGGTGTGCCAGCCCAGCCAGGGCTGTGCCAGCCACCCATCCTGCCCACAGCCAGCCCGCCTGCCCGTGCAGCAGCAAAAGGGTTGCAGCTCTATTTATTCTGATTACAGAACCCTGTTCTTAAAAGTGCAAGCCTCTCCCCCATCTGATATGTATTGAAGGGAGGTAAACCCTGGCCAGTGATTTTTGTTTAAGAGTGTCTGGTTTTATTCAATAACTCACTCTCCCAGAGTTGCTAGTTTAGCTCAGGGCTTTGCTGCTTGACCTCTAAGTAACTGACCACCTTCCTAGGATGTTTTTATTTTTCTTTTTAAATATTGAAAAAAAAAATGTAGATAAGTTTAGCAGCATCTCAGTAATTTTACCTACATTCACCAGAACCAAGTGTGCAGTGGTTTAGCTTTTTCTTTTTCTGGTTTTTCTAAAACCTGCTGTTTTACTCAGCCACTGCTCTCCCCGGCACAGCTTTCCCGCAGTGCCTTTGCCACCAGGGATGCTCGGCCGTAGGCAGGTTTGCTCGGGGACACCAAAGGCCCGGGACAGTCAGTGGCCAAAAATATCTCTTTGCCTTGGAGTCAGCCAGGGCTTCACCCGCCCCAGGGTGGGAGGCAGAGCAGTGGCTGCTGCGCAGCCCCGGGCTGCGGGGATGGGGGGACAGCACCGGTCCGCGAGCCGGACCCCAAACACCAGGAGTGTAGCTGCTCCAGCTAGGACTGAGTGCAAAGTGACTTGTTGTCTGTCTGCCTGCCTGCTCCTCACAGCAAAGCTAACGGCCTCGCTCGTTTCTCTTAGGACAAGACGAGCGCTCTGAGCCTGAGCAATGTTGCTGGGGTGTTCTATATCCTTGTGGGAGGCCTGGGGCTGGCCATGATGGTGGCACTGATCGAGTTCTGCTACAAGTCTCGGGCCGAGTCCAAGCGAATGAAACTCACCAAGAACACGCAGAACTTCAAACCTGCTCCCGCCACCAACACCCAGAATTACGCTACCTACAGAGAAGGCTACAACGTGTACGGCACAGAAAGTGTGAAAATCTAGGGGTACGGCTGCGGGCCGGGACCTGCACCCGCTGGGGTTTCTTCTTTCTCTCCCTTTTTTAGCTGTCTGTGCTATTTTGTTGTGGGCATCAGCGGGCTGATGCACGAGGGCTTTTGAAACATCGTCTTGTGGCAGTCTCGAAGTGTCAGTGGTTTAAATTTCTCCCCTGCTCAGAAGTAAGCTTGGTACCATCCTGTAATGCACACAGGGGTAGCTGGCTTCATGCTGTAGTGAGTAACTCCTCTCTCCAGCATCATACTGGTTCAAAATGGAAGTATTTTGTTAAATGCTTTGAAAACTGCATCTCTCTTGCTGGTGATCTCTTCCCCTTTGTTTTTTAAGCTATAATCAGGTCAGGTAAGTGCTCTTAGGAAGCCTCAAAAAAAATCTACAGTAGAACAAAAACTTCTGCACTAGAATTTGTGATTTCTGAAGCTGGAAAAGTAGAGCTGAACTGCTGAAAAATGGCTCTGGAAAAGCCTGGTTAGCCCACAGCCTGTGCCTCTCCCCGGGCTGAGCTCTCCTGCCTCTCGCTGCCAGGCAGTGATGAAATCTTTCTGGTTTTATTATAGATCCTCACCCTGACAGCTTGCAAGAGGAAGAGCAGCAGAGAATGTGGCTACTTCATGGATTTGGACCACCTGAGACAGTCGTACTCTCTCCGAGGTGTCAGGCGTGACACGCATTGATGATGGTGCAATGTACTTTTAATAGGAAAAACTGATTTTTTTTTTCCTTCAGTGCCTTATGGAAGACTCTGAGACTCACAACAATGCAAACCATCACTGAAATATTCTTGCTTTGCTTGAAAGAAGTAAAAGGAAAGAAGAGAGGAAAAGGAAAAAAGAAAACATTAAAAAAAAAAAAAAAAGGAAAAAGAGAAAAAGAAAATAAAACCAAAAAAAAAGAAAAAAAAAGAAAAAAAGAAAAATGAGAAAAAGGAAAAAGAAAAGGAAAGGACTGGTAACAAGACATTGGTATGTGAAAAAAAAAATTCTTGTAAAAAGAATCAGTGCAACAAAAGCCATTCTTTGATACCACTGCACAGTAACTGAACTTGTGTCCTGAAAGCAAATCGCAGCCGGTTTCATCAGCCACCCCAATCGTATCAAATTATGAAACTCCTCCTGACACAAAGCCTCAGAAATCTGCTGCGTGCGAACACGGACCGGCCTGCCACTGCTTGTATGAGCTGATGTCAAGATGTTTCAGTATTTACTTACAGTGGTGTGATTTCGTTTTTTTTTTCTGAGCCACTTTGATCTCTCCAGCTAATTTGAGCAATTCTGTAGAGCAGTAAAAGGTGTAACACCTAAAGAAAAGAGTCTGTTAGTTCAAACCAATTAAGGTCAATGACTGTGAATCTGTAAATCTAAAAGAAGGGAATCTGTGGAACTGCATGACTTGCTTCCAGATCAGTAAATTAATTCCTTGACAAGGTAGCTAAAGTGTGGGCAGAAAATATTGCATTCCTTTTTTTTGTTCTATCATCAGGCATACCTACAGGTGCTTTATTAAAATGACATTGGGTGGCTTTTAAAATAAAAAAAAATTAAAAAAGGAAAAGCTACTTGCTGTTTAGGTTCAGACCATATATCTCTTTTCTTGCTGTGCATTTGCATTTTAATTCACTGTTTAATATCAAGCAATGAAGCAAGACAAGGGCAGGTTAGTTTTTCCCAGGCCTGCTTCTGCTTCACCCCAGTTCTCTCCCAACTAGCACTGTGCTCAGCTAATGCTTCTCAGTAATGGTCCTTGTAAAACAGAAGTAAGGGAAGAGGATAGTAACTCAAATTAGAGCTGCAGTTCCAGAGTAATAGTAAGCGATCTAACACGACTCCTGCTAGTACTGTTATATTATATCAGCTCCTGCCAACTCTTGTTTCGTGGCTCCTGGCGAGAGGATGCTCCTGTCCCTGCCTCTCAGGGAGGAGGACTCTGCGCTCCGCCAGCTCAGCTCCAGGCAGGGGTTCGCTATTACTCACATCCAACGTCTTAGACAGCAGCATTTCAGCCTTGAACCTCTGCCTGGAAACTACTTAACTTCATCTTGAAAAAAAATTAAAAAATTAAAAAAATAAAAAAAGGAAAAGACAAAAAAAAAAAAAAAAACACACAACAACAAACCGACCACAAACCTTTAAACATATTGTCAATTACATGGGAAATGTTCAACGGAATATCTGCATACTAATTACCTCTAATCGACAATATGTATTTTCTGTAGTTTACGATATAGAGTTTTATTTCATCAGTAACATACAATGAAAAAGAAACTCATTTAAACCAGTCTGACCCTTAGGCGTTTAGTTTGCTGATGATAGATTTGAACTTTTAATAGGATTTAAAAACAAAAACGCAAAAAAAAAAAAAACCACAAAAAAAAAAAAAGAAAGTCTCGTAAAAAAATAAGTATTTCCAACAAAATGTAATATAAAATCATTTTAAAAGCTCATAGGAGAATAATTTATTGTTCGAGTTTTTAACAAGATATTGACAAAAAAAATGTTGTTTTGTTTTCATTTTCTTTTCATGAAACTGTGATTTATTTCTTTTTTCGACTTCTGAACGCGATCACGTCCCCAGCAAGGGCGAGCTAAAGCTGTGCGGTTATGAGTTGTATTTAAAACAAACATTTTTCTTAAAAGCTGTATAAAAGATGTATGTTTATCAGATCAATTTTTAAGAGTGGAGGCTTCACACCAGTGAAGGGAGTTTGGTAAATGGTTCGATATTTTTTAAACTTGCATGTAAATCTAAAACAAAATGTGTTGAGTGCTTACCAATTCCGGCTACCAACTTCAAGCTATTGGAAGTTCGGCAGTAGTCTCACGATGATTTGTTCTGGTATATTTTTTTAATTCGTTTTGCTTTGGGAGATTTGGGGGTTCTTTCCTTTTCTTCTGGGTTTTTTGTTTCCTCCTCTTTCTTTTTTCTTTTTTTTTTTTTTTTTTTTTTTTTTTTGTAATTTAAGTTCCTATTTTTGGTCGTTGAAACTGCACTTCAGTAAGCAGAAAAATTGCCAAGCAAACTAATGGCTGTAAAAGCATAAAACTGCATGTGTGGGCATCAATTACTGAGCCTCATTTTGATGAGGTGTTGTACAAAGAGTTTTAATACATTTTGTAAATAAAACTGTAAAGAAAAAAAGTTAAAGAGCCTGCTTATCTTTTCATCAGGAGAGAAAGAGTCCCTCCCTACTGCTGTCCCTTTGGCCAGTCTGGGATTTATCCATGGGTATTTATCACAGAACCCTCAAATGGTTTGGGTTGGAAAGAACCTCAAAGATCATCCATTTCCAGCCACTCCACCCTAGACTCACTAGACCAGGCTGCTCAGAGCCCCGTTCAGCCTGGCCTCAGGGGTGTCACTGATGCTTTTCCCACCACACTACTGGGAAATGCGTATTTCTGGTTTGGTACCTTGCAGACCAACTAATTTATTGCTTTCTTGATGAGTGAAGCTGGTTAATCCTGGCCAGGTCCAAGGGGCACCCTATGGGGAGCAGGGAAAGGGCAGGGGAGAACCCTCAGGGCTCCAGGGGAGAACCCTCAGGGCTCCAGGGGAGATGAGCTTTGCAGGAGATGCTTTGCCCCTGCAGTGGGCAGCAGTGTGGGGTAAAGACATTCCTCAAATGGTGACTATACAGATGTGCTTTCCTGCAATTGCCACCTTTTCAGCAATGCTTTTTTAAGGAAAAAAAAAACCTTCACCAACATTGCAACTAATCCCAACTCAGTAAATTAGACTTCATCCACAGCATGTTTTTTCCGAGTCGCCACAAACTATGAACTGTAGGAAGTAATTCTGATATTAAACAGGGTTAACAAATGGAAAAACATACCTGGCAATCACTGGTACCTTTTGCAGCTCAGCACCCAGTGCCCAGCAGTTGATCCCAATCATGGGGCTGCTTGAGCCTGGCCCCAATCCCTGTGGAACTGCTGCCAGCCACTGGTGCTTGTTGTACGTGAGCACAGCGGTGGGACACGGGCTGAGCCCACCACATCTTCAGCCAAGGCTTCAGCGACAGCAGAATAAGCTCAGGAATAAGCAAGGGCTAAGTGAGAGCAATAAACAGCAATTATTTGACCCTAAACCTTCCTCCAAGGACAGAGGTTTCGGGCTGTGGGTGTGAGCAGGGTGTTGTGCTGGACACACCGGGCTCTGTGCGGGGCCATCCTTCTCACAGGGCGCAGGGACACGGGGCCTTCCTTGCCCTGGCCCTGGGGGAGCCTGTGCTGAAATGAGCCTATTTATATGTAAAGTGCCCATACAATGAATGCACAGAGGCATGGAAAAAAATATTGTTCTGTCCTTTAACCTTCATTTCATGCCCAACATCCAGGCAAACGTGGGCGGGCTGCATTTTCTAGAGAGCAGTCTTGACCTGCTCCCTGCTGCCTGACAGCCACACACAGCCCTGCACCAGCCATGGGGGCGAGCAATGCTCCCTTCCCAGGCTACCTGCCAAAATGGACCACTGCAAGCAGGGCTTAAATGTGCCCACTGAGCCCCAGCACCGAGATGGGAGGGCATGAGTGGAACAGCAATGCCAGACTGATGCCAATCCCAGCCCTGCCTGAGCAGCTGGTGCGGTGCTGCCCCACCAGGGTCTCACCAAGCACCAAATCCTGCAAACTGAGTGTTCAGGTTTTCTAATACATTTGAGTCGGGCAAAACAAAGCAGTGAGGGCCGGGGTGAAGAGACACAGCTGCACCCAGTGAGCCGAGGGAACCTGGCCAGCTGGAACAGGGTAGGAGGACATGGGACTGCAGCCACAGGGATGAGGTGCTCCAATCCTGGGCCAGGCTGAGGCTGTAGGGAATCTGGAGCATCCTTGGGCCACAAGGACAGTGGCCACTTCAGACCAAAACCTGGACTTGGCTCCATAGGCTGCAGCCATGGCAGCAGGGCTGCACCACAGCCCTGGAATGCTGGGCTCTAACACCCCAATGTGACCTGGTCTCTTCTGCAGGGGAATAATATAAGGAAAAATTCAGAGTAATGTATCCAGTTTCCGGAGTCATCAGTGGGAGCAAAAGGATGTCAACAGCATTCAAGTTCAGGCCTAAAAACCCAAAGCAACAGCAGCTCCTCCCCCCGGTACAGAGCACAGCTGACAACAAAATAAAATCAATACTGTATCATTATGGCACAGCTTTTCCTTCGAAGGTTTTGTGCAAAGGACTGCAACTTTTTTTTTTAAATAATTATTCTTTATGGTTATTTAAATAATAATACATCATGGATATCAAAATTAAATTACGAAATGTCTTTGGTTCTCATATTCATCATTTCAGTCTGGAAAATTGGCTCTATTTTGCAGGCAGCAATACATAAACAAGATCTGGATAATGATAGCTCTATTCAATTAACCTAAAGGATTTAAGTAGAAAGATAATATTTGCATGGATATTATAAATTTCAAAGTAATATTAGCTCAGAATATAATACATCTAAAATTGGTATCAGGGAGGACAGTGCCCCCAGGAGCAGCAGTGCCCACAGCCCAACGCTCTGCTGAGCTGTGCTCGGTGCCCCCGTGGCACTGGGGCTGCAGGAAGAGCCCAGGCTGGCATTTCACCATGGGCTAATTCCAACGGGGTCAGGGCAGCCACTGCTGCATCTTGCCCATCCCAGGAGCCTCAGGCCAAAGCCCCACTGCCACAATGGGACACCCCTCCTCTGTGTGCCCTGTGGGGAGACACGCTTGGCTAAAACTCCCTCCCGCTCCCACAACATCCCAATCCTGCTCTGACTCTGGGCTTCCTTGTCTCTGTTTCATCAGCCTGAGAAGGACTGATGAGACTGGTTTGTAATACGGCACCAGCACTGCAGTAGCAGCAAGAAAAGTGCTTTCCAGCTTCCCCCGGGCACAGGTACTGGCAGCAGCTGCCCCACAAGGCAGGGACCAGCCAGACACCACACAGCATCCCGAGAGGAGTCCGAGCAAAGAAGCTGCCATACACCCCTTACAGCAGCTTTACATTAAAACCTCTGCCTTTCCCTAATGCAGTTGGTCAAGCTCTTGGGAAGCACCTGCAGCACTGGTTTTGCTGGATGCCACGGCACTGGCACACTCACGTGCTGGGTGGCAGTGCCTCCATGGGCTGACACAAAGGGCAGGATAACAAAACCTTTGTGCACACACCAAGTATTTATTTATTGCTCTTTCTATCATTGAAGTGTTAACCCTAAATTATTTATGCCATCGTGGCATTTTAGGATGACAGGACATCTTACAGCAGAGCAAGGGGACAAGGTCCTGCTCTGCAGCAACTTGCAGTCAGATGAGCAGGAACAGGCAGCAGGAGCAGGGAAGGTGCCATGAGAAGTGGTGGAGCACAGGGCAGGGGAGAGCAGAGCCAAGGCAGACCAGAGGCTTTCCAGAATCATTTCCCACTGGTAAAGAGGCTGTTGACACCTCCAAGCAAGCAGGCAGAGCTGACACTCAAGGTGAACTTGGAGCTAATTTTTAGCAGCAGATGAGGACTGAAACCAGGATGTGTGGTGGCACCTGGCCTGCCCCAGCAGACAGTTACAGGGATTCTCCTGTCAGCTGTTTTGTTGTGGTTTCAGGTCTTTCTTACTTTATTCTACCTTCAGGAATGGAAGAGCTGAAGGCAGCAGAAAAAAGAAAAACAAGCTAAAGCCAAAGGGAGACAGTTTGAGGAAGGGCTGGAAAACTTGGCAAGTGATTACAGACCTGCCATCTAAGAGTGGGGACCCGCACAGAGCCAAGGAATGGGGCTGAGCTGGTGACTGGTCCACAGAGGGTTAACACAGGCCCAGGCAAGAACCCAAGCCTTGATGGCAAGGAGAAGGTAAGGCACTTAAAGCCTATAAAAAATGCACAACATAAACTGCAGCCATGATGCTGGTAATGACTGGTGCTTTAGATAATGTTTAGCATATAAATAAAGTAATTGACCAATTAATGAGCACATGGCAGATGCTTGATACGCTGTAACAAGTAGGGAAGGGTGTGATATAACACCAGAAATTGATTAAAGGAATATAAAAGCAGAGCAGAGTGTGGGAGAGCAGTGCCTGGGCCCTGGGCCAGCTGCTGCAGGCAGGTTTGGGGTCAGGGCTGCAAGAGCAGGGAGAGGGGTCAAGGGTTTGGTCCCTGCTGCAGGGGCAGAGTGGGGCACAGTGGACAGTGAGGGACAGGGGATAACTGTGGGATAACTTATATGCACTTGCAGCCCAGAAAGCCAACCATATCCTGGGTGGTATCACAAAGAAGTGTGGACAGCAGGTCAAGGGAGGTGGTTCTACCCCCTCTACTCTGCACTTCTGAGCTCCCACCTGGAGCACTGTGTCCAGCTCTGGGGCCACAACGTAAGGACATGGACTTGCTGGAATGAGTCCAGAATAGGCCATGAAGCCAGAGCCCTTCTCCTATGGAGGCAGGCCCAGAGTTGGGGCTGTCCAGCCTGGAGAAAAGAAGGTTCTGGAGAGACAGAGCACTTTCCAGTACCTGAAGGGGCTACAAGGGAGATGGAGGGAGACTTTTTTACAAGCCACGGAGGGATAGGACAAGGGGGAGGAGTGATAAGACATGGGGGAATGGCTTTAAACTGAAAGAAGACAGGTTTAAATTAGATCTTGGTAAGAAATTCTTCCCAGTGAGGGTGGTGAGACACGGGCACAGTTGTCAGAGAAGCTGTGGCAGCCCCACCCCTGGAAGTGTTCAAGGCCAGGTTGGATGGAACTGAACAACCTGGTCTAGTGGAAGGTGTCCCTGCCCGTGGCAGGGCGCTGGGACAAGATGATATTTAGGGTCCTTGCCAGCCCCAGCCGTCCTGTGATTCTATAAGGCCTGGATGGATTAGGGAACAGGGAGGGGGATCTGCTGCCGTGCTCGGCGCAACACTGACATGCAGCGGCCGGGATGGAGGAAACGCCGCCTGCTGCGACCAGCACGACCAGAACACGGGGACTGGAACACCGGAACGGCCGCACACTGAGAGGTTTATCCCTCCCCTGTCCTCGGTGAAGCCGATTTTTAATATCATTCCAAGCCTTTCGACAAATATTGGATTTGAATTCCAAATATGGGCTGAGCAGGCTAATTACCCAAAAAATCCTGCAAAATTAATGTAAGAGCCACGGTTTGATCTGAGGCAAATAAATATAAATGGTGTTTATTTAATATTCCCCTGCCCTTTAAACAAGGGAAGTTTGCCAATGTTGAAGCAAAATGCCTTATTATGGAATAGCTGAAGCTGTGACCTATCACAGACGCTGCAGATTACACACAGCATATAGGACATCACATCAGACAGAGCTTAATTAATGGGTGCAGGTTTTCCCCAGGACCATGGGCCAGGACCACCACCCACCCAGCCTTGTGTGTTCTTCCCCACAACCCAATCAAATGTAGTCATAAAATCACTTAGGTTGGAAAAAAATTAAGATCATTAAGTCCAACGCTTAACCCAGCACTGCCATGGTCACCACTAAACTATGGGCAGCCTGTTCCAATCAACCTTACAGTGAAGAAGTGTTCCCTAATATCAAATCTAAACCTCCCCTGAAGCACTGAGATCATTTCCTCTTGTTCTGTTACGTGGGAGAAGAGACCAACCCCTACCTGGCTACAATCTCTTTTCAGGTAGTTGTAGAGTGATAAGGTCCTCCCAAGACCCCTTTTCTCCAGACTTTATTAATACTCACAGTTCCCTCAGACATTCCTTGTGCTCCAGACCTTCCCCAGCTCTGTCACCCTTCTCTGGACACACTCCAGCCCTCCGTGTCTTCCTTGTTGTGAGGGGCCCACCAGTGAACACAGAATTTGAGGTGTGGCCTCAGCAGTGCCCAGCACAGGGGACTGTCACTGCCCTGGTCCTGCTGGTCACATCACTTCTGATCCAAGCCAGGATGCCGTTCTTCTTGGCCCTGTGGGCACAAAGTTGATTAGTGTGCCAGTGGCATGAACAGTCACACAACCCAGCCAGCTCCCCTTCTTTCCATGCTTTCCCCAGCCCTCTGGGACTCACTGACACTCCCCTTTCCCACTCAGGGTCTCTGGCCTGCCCCTGCACTGAGCTGTGCTCTGTATACAACCCTCCTGCCAGGGCAGGTACGCAGTTCCTCAAAGCCAGATTGTAAGTGATTGTTTCCACTCACCTTTCAGTCCCCTGGTTTTTGGGTGGTCACAGTGTGTTCAGTGGCCCCAGGGTCACCTTTGCCCAGGTTCACCCTCCTCGGTGGGACAGCCCCGGGCCCCAGGGCAGGCTGGTGGCTGCAACTCCAGCCAAAGCCTCACCTCTCTTGCACTCCAGGAAATCCCAAAAGACTAGAATGACTTTGATAAAAGCAATTCATTTTAGAATGCCCTAATGAGTTAATTAAAAGTCTGAGTATTTAGCTTGGTTACTCTCCTTTTTAGGAATTCTTTCTCACCTCTCATGAGCTGGATAACTCTTACTCAATTCTCTTCCCAATTTGTCTGTGTCTCCCTTGCACTGCAGGCCAAGGGTTTGTAATCTTCTACGATTCACTCAGAAATAACCTCTAATTAATCAGAACAAAGCTAATCACGAGAGTTTTACTGATCAAGTCTATAAGCATTAAAATCTCTTAACATTCAGTATTTTCAAATACAGCCACCAAGACACCACCCCTCTGTCCCAAACCTGATTGCTGAAAGCACAGAGCACCAGGAATGCTCAACTTTTGCTTAAAGTTCCCTTTCTCTGGATTATAATTAACAAAAACCCACCAAAACACCAACAAACCAAACCCTCAGAATATTTAAGAGACAAGTAAGTCTCTGTGTTTAATAGTATTAATACTTGATCCAAGAGGAGATTTCAATTAAATCTGGATGAGGGATAAACGCCTCAAATGAAAGGTGTAAACCTGACTGAGTGCAGGAAGGCAAACCCTGACATGTGTCACTTCACAGTAGGCACCACACTTTGTAACCAGCCCTTCTACTAAAGGTGCTGAGGACTCCTCAGCAAATTCAGGAACCACCTTCCCACAATTGCAACTGATATCCAATTTTTATAATAGCCCACAAAGCAATAAAGTGACCACACAGAGAATGATTTACGACCCATTGAGAAAACTATTGTTTATTTAGAAAAAAGGTTACACTGGTAGAATTCAGCAGATAAAAAAATTCTTTTTTTTTTTTTTTTAAAAATGTCATTGTGAAATCTTCAGACTAAAGTTCAGCAATACAAAGCTCCTGTAGCTGTAACTGAAACTTAATTTATTTCAGTTTTGAAGAGAGCATTTCCAATCAATCTAAAAACAACATGACAAACAAAAGGTGTGACAAGGGACAACTGAGCACAGGTTTAGGTTGGGATGGGACAGGGCTCATTCTTTGTTTCTTTAAACAAGTCAACGTTATACACAATATACAAATAATCCCTAAGCATTGCATGAAAACAGTGCTCCCACTTAACTTTTGTTTTCTTAGTTACTGATATTAAAAACAGGCCAAGTAATAAATAAAAACTGAGTTTAAATGAGGTAAATCCAAAAAGGTTCAATAACTGTTTATTTGTGGTTTTCAAACATCTAAAAGAATGCAATTTCAAATTGAAAGAATTACTAAATTCAGGCAGTATTTTCGACAAACTAAAGTGGAACTATGTACACATGAAACCTCATTTGCACTATGGCAACTGTTTGTTTGCAGCACATTGTGCTAAAATATGGAATAGGTAACACTTTCAGCCAGGTACTGAAAATAAATGTGTAAGAAACTAAGCAACAAGTTAAAAATACAGTAATGTACAACTTAACAATTAAGTCCTTAGCACGGGGAAATAAAGCAGAGAACTGAATAATTTAAGGAGATGCAGATGGGTCCTCTTCATTCACAATTTTCTGTGCAATCTATACTCTGGAAAATACATTTCTGGTCACAGCTGGATAACTTCCCATTTCAATGTCACCTGCAACAAAGGCATACATAATTGGAATTAGATGTTGTTCGAATGAACACTCATCTCACAACTTCACATTTTGTTCCACTCACGACTCAAAGAATGACAGGGGAAATAAAACTATTTTCATCATTCTCTAACTCTAGTTTACTCCCCAGCAAGAACTATATTAATTTAAGCACTGCATTATAAGGAGTGAAACACTAATTAAAAGACACAAATAGGAAATGAGTAGTCACTTGTGAAGGAATAAACTCCTTTAGAAGTACAATCCCCTCAAAATGTTACCATCTCTAAATTAGACAAGAAATAAATGCAGTCAATCAGATATCGTACATTAGAAAGAAGGTTAAAGATTTAACAGGAGCACGGGATCAGATTCCACAACTGTGTTGCTACACAAAGCACTTCTTCAGACTTCACTGTGCACACAGTGTGGTACTGTCAGTATTCCAGGCCAGGTGCTCCACTTTACACAGCTGGGTGGGAATTCTACTGTGCAACTGACATTTACCTGAGCACTTGTTACTTACAGTCATCAAAGCACAGTTGGGCTATTTTAGCTGATGGCAATCCTCACTTTATACTGAATTGCTAGTCAAAACTTCATTTTATTATTAAAGAAGCTGCAACTGCTCTGCAGTAAAATTCATCTACCACGACTGCCTTTTTTCTTTTTTTCCAAAGTAACATTTAAAGAAATGAGGGGAAAATTCAGATCCATCCACAGTGATCAGACAAGACTGGCTATGAAGGACAGAGTCAAAAAAATTCCATTAAATTCTTTCCAGAAAGCTCACAGTTTTCAGTTTGGAAACTACTGACAGAAGTCTCTTCATCATTTCATGGAGATTAAAAAAATAGTACTAAGAAGCAATTACCTGAACTCCCATCCTTTCTACTATCAACACCCTTCAAATAAGCACATGGTATCAGTATGTGCTGTTACAAAACCCCTCCACACGTGCCCTCACCTTCTGTGGGTGAGTGAGCCACGACACCAAACAGAACAGCAGACCCTTTTTGCAGTAAGACCCCCTTTGCTCTTTGAGGCCACAGTCCATGAGTGGAGACTTTTTCCCACAAGACATTTCCAGATGATTGAAAGATTTCAGAATTCAAATGCTGTTTCTAGTTTGTTTTGTTGGACCCTCATCAGAACACCCCATGTTTATGTAAGCAAACCTGCAATCCTTAGGCCTCTTGGACAAGGATTTCCAACAGCAAAGCACTTACATCTTTCAGATTTGGTCCCTGTTAGACACAGGCAAACAGAAGAACTGGGGACTACATCACAATCTTAGGGAATCCCTGACAAACACTACAAGGAGCAATCTCATTTCAGAGTGCACAGCCAATAAATCTCACCACTATTTTAAGTATTCTCAAACCAGATATCCATATAATTGAATTTCAAAACCAATGAGGTTGGAAGGGACCTCTGAAGACTGTCCAGTCCAACATCCTTGCTCAACAGGCAGAATGAACTAGAGCAGTTGCTAGTACACTAATTTTCAGCCATCTCAACCCTCCTTCAAAATCTGAGACAGAGAAGAACTGTGTATTCAAAAATGTTGACTTCCCTCTCTAACAGTATCAGTTTGTCTGATACAAAGGAAAGCTGCCTGTCTTCTATGGTTTTCAGTACCGCTCTATGAAAGCAAATAACTTCA
This sequence comes from Lophotriccus pileatus, assembly GCA_035583135.1. Lineage (NCBI taxonomy): Eukaryota > Metazoa > Chordata > Aves > Passeriformes > Tyrannidae > Lophotriccus > Lophotriccus pileatus. Next base: position 10,115,135 of record JAWWES010000150.1, read on the forward strand.
AACCGTGAAAAATGTGTGGCTGAATAAAAAGTTGTTTCTACTTCGTTTCTTGACTGTTCATAGAGTCTACAAAGCTTTAATAGAAACAATTCATCAATTCTAAATAGAGAACAAACACAAGAATCATAAAACACTTGGGCAATTTGTGAAATTCACGAGAGAAACAAGTCATTCTTTGGTATTTGTTGAATATTATCAGTCATTTTCACGCTCACCCAACACAATCACACTTTTTAAAATGTAAAATTGTCCACTGCTTTATGTAGAAAGATTAATAACAGTCTGTGACAGAAGCTGCATAGGTCAAATGAACTCATTTTAAGTTTCCTGGGGCACTGTCCTACCCAAATAACTGAAAACAAACATTTTGAAACTCTTTAAATGGCTCAAAGCAAAGAGGAGAAAAAAATCCCACCCTCCCACCTGTAAAAAAAAATATAAATGTCCAGACATTTGCATAGGTCTGAAAAAAAACAAACCCTAAAACATTCAGGGTACCATCAACTTCAAGGAACAACTGACTTTTCTGAAAGATCCAGTCTGATTATGGGCTACTCAAACTACCCTAAAGTTTCTTTTTTTTTTTTTCCTTTAAATAGTCAAGGCTTCTATGCCAAAGTTTTCCTTTACCTTCTTCCTCCTCAAATCTGACCACATAAAAGATTAAGCAGAGATACTGAACTGACTTAACTACAAGATGTACCAACTTGGTTTAAAAGCTGCTGCTTTTGTTAAGTAAGAAGAGGATACAAAACTTGAGTTTGCAACATATTAGGCAAGACACTCCTAATTAACAAGTAGACACTCCTAATTAACAGGTAGACACTCCTAATTAAACCATAGCCCAAACAAATCCCCACAAAACAACCAAAAAACAACCAAAACCCCACCCAGCCACCCTGGGTGATTTCAGGCTGTTTTGTCTGTATATCCTTTGACAGTCAACAGGACCCACGGGAGACACCAAACCAAACAAAGTAAATAACAAAAATGTTTACCTTGACTGAAAGAATCTTCATTATCTGTGCTTGTCCGAAGACTTATGAGTAAATTCAACGTTAAGGGAAAAAAAAAAATATATATATTTTGCTACATATAATAAAAAGGAAGCTCATTTTCAGTAATTTTCTGAAATACTAATGTGTAAAAGGATATTGTTTCTTTTCTTCCTTCCCTCCAGCACTGTCCCGTTTGTCTTTCTTCTCTGTTTTTTCTTTATCGTGTCTTGATTCCTTTAAAAATACACATATGGGAAACAGTTTATTATGGTACACATTGTCCAATCTGATTAGAACTGTAATATTTAACATTAAAACTGCCACAGTTTTTAAAAAAATCATCAGTCAAAAATAAACTAGTTCTTAATTTATCCTGCAAGGAGTGACTGGTGAAATATTTAAAGCCAGGAGATATCAGAAGTGTTTTCCTATCACAGAGTATCTTTTCCATTTAGGCCATAAAGCAGCAATAAAATTTTGGGGAGGAGGGGGGGAAATCAGCTTGTTCTGTCAACAACAACAACAAAAACATCAACAAAATTATAACAGCTTATTTTACCTTTTTGCTTCCAGAGGAACTCTTCTCCATCTTTTCTGCCTTGATTGAATCACCTTTCTCTTTTCCTGAAGATTTTGATTTGTTTTTCTCCTTCTCTTTTTCATTTAAGCGAGGGGAATCAGAAGGACTTTCACTCTTGCTGTGTTTTGAAGAACCAGCTAAAAGCAGAACAGAAAGTTGTAACTCACAGCAAGTAAAAGCCTAATAAACACACACAGAAAAAGTGAAATACATACTTGTGCCATTTTCCTCTTTGCGCCGTTTAGTTGAATCCTGCGGTACCTCTCGGTCACTGTTTGAATGATCCTGGCACCAAATACAATTATGCAGATGTTAGACTAAAACATACTCCTGAAGCAGCACCTGCTTATAGTGTCATTTTGCTGAATACTTAAAACATAACTGGAGTTGTTACATCTTGTGTAAAGTTTCTTGAGATCGGTTTTGAGGGGGAGAAGTTTTGAATGTGTTACTGAAAACCGACCTTTGAAAGAGCAACAGAACAAAAAACCCAGCTCTGTTATCAGTCACTTCTACCCAGATGGGCTGTACAGCCAATTATTACTGCAAGGCCTTGGAACAGAAGGCTTTCCAAGCATATACCAGCTATCTAAACTAGTTCATTAAAAATGTCACCAACCCTTTTTCGATCTTTCCTGTCCTTCTCATCTTTCTTCTCTCTCTCTCTGGATCTCTCCCTTGACTTGTCCAAATCTTTCTTCTCCACTTCTCTCTCCTTACTCTTGGACAGTGTTGGAGTGGTGTGGTTTATGTAGTGCTGTTAAATTAAGGCAACATCACCAAATATTAATATGTACTGCTAGATGTGTAAATAAAAAGTCTTACTCTAACATATCAGTTCTAGCTCAAAGACCAAAATTAAACATAAATATTTTAGCAGCAAAACAAAAAGTGATTGAAGACATGTTGAAACTTGTCATCTATAATTTAACCTACAGGTTATTGACTCAACACTGGAAATTCAAGAATATTTTCTCTTAACTGAAACAGTTCTATTTAAATACACACAATGCTGTTCAGCAGCCCTGGGGGATGCAGGAACACAAATCAGACAGCAGGGCTACAGAAACAGGATATGCACATTACTGGACTGAATTAACACTTGCAATCTTGCCTGAAACAAACGGAATCAGCTGCTTAAACAAGCTATTATTAATTTTTAAGGAATAATCTTTATCAACCAAGTATTTAAGCCAATATTTTGAATAATGTGTCTTTTCATCTGACTCCTAAACTTCAAACAAGAAAAACATCTGAACGTAGAATTGGTTTTTTCTCTAATGTGTTTCAGATTTATTCCAAAATCTCTTCCAACCAATTCTGATGAGCTCTGTAAAACATACTAGTTTCACAAAGCTGAATATTTTGTATATGAACCGTGGTCACGGGGGAGGGGAACAGAAAATAATTCACAGTAATGTCAAATGTAACACTTGATGAAGTTTAAATGCTACTGTATATCTATACATATATACAAGGTAGCATATGTTATATAAACACCTACATTACAGTAACTAAATCTGTCTTTTTAAACACAGTTTTTAAGTTACATCTTACTAAGAAATATTAAGAGCACATTTTAAGTAAGTATCTATCAAATACTAAGGGAAGTTGGTTTTAAGTTACAGCAGCACACAGATTTAAAATCAGTATAACTTTAATCTTTCCCCAGTTCCACAAGCTAGCAATTTTATTTTAGGGAAAAAATGTCTTCTTATTAAAATGTTCTCTGTATTTCTTTTTTTGAGAGAACACCAATGAAAAAGGTAAGTGAAAGATTAGTTTAGAACGATCTAGAAATCACTTGGACCAAACCAGTTAGAGCTTAAAGTAACTTTATTATTTTAATTAAATTATCCTGTCCTTCTCCAGTTTCAGTAAATATTTAACTTACCAAAACCTGATGTTACTGGTCCTATGTTAAAAGTCACACTGACAATCTTAGGTATGTTTTCCTTTATTGCTTAACTGGAATTTTATTCTCCTCCTACAACAGAGACTGAACCTTCAATACTTCTTTCACTGGATGTCTTTCTTTTCGTTCTTTTTCCTCACTCCTCCTCTTTTCTTATTCCATTTCCTACAATGCCATTCCACAAGTAAATTTATCCTTGCTCCCTTCTTTGCTGACAGTGACATGCAAACATGTTTTCTCTAAGCAGCTCCATTCAGTTGTCTCCCAGAGATGATTTCCATGTGAGAAAATAAACACGTAGTTCTGCTTTCTCCTATTCCATTTCTTATGGTCTCATGGCTGTTCACAACAGGTTCCACTGCTCTTCTACCATTCCAATGCAGAGTTTTGGAAAACTACATCCATCCTGCCCAGCTTTACAAGCAAAGTTTAATCAACTTGCTTCTAGAAGTGCTGCCAACTGAAAGCACATCAAACTTTGGGCACTGCTGTACATTGTGTAACTTGGGCAAATTACAAAGAAGAATAAACACAAACCTCACTCAAGTCTGGCACCATTTATTTTATAACCTGCAAGCCTATGAGCAGACAACAGCACTAGACTTCTAAACTTTCAGTGGAAGCTGAACTCGTATCTTACAGACTTCTGAACATCCCATCCCTTCCCCAAACAAGTACATGGCAGTAAAGAGAGCTGTGTCTTACACCATGTACAGGGAACATTTGTCATGAAGTGCTTTAAGTCTGCTAGAATGGCACTGAAGAATGAAGATCAGTTCATTAAGTAGAAAGATTAGAAAAGAGCATTTAGAAGAGGAAGGAAAGGTTTGGACACCCCCACTCCCCAAGCACTAAAAGAATAAACCCATTAAAAAGTCACACAACTGCAATATACTTCCAGCTAAGTCTACACAGAGTTATTTCTAAAACGTAACTTTTCAAATTAAGAAAAATAAAGCTGTTTGTTAATCATTTAATTACAAATAGCTCCACTGTCTGCTTGATTACATCAATGTGCTAACGAGCAGAATACATATTTTTAATTAAATTTAGCTTAACTAATGAAAATGTGAGCAAAATTTCAATTAGCCAGTTGAATAAATAAGGGAGGGAAGAGTGAGATTATGCAAACTCCTACATACCACACTACAGATCGAGGTGAGCTCAAGAAAAATATTGTAATCTTCTAATTAAAAAAAAATTAAATACACAAGATACCACGATGATGATTTACAAAATATCTGGATTCAATCTACAGACACCAATTTCATCACCTGTATGATTAAAAGGACACTTCCTATATACACTCTCCTATAAACAGGTATAGTCAGTATTGAAAAGATTCAATTAAAAAATCCACCAGCAAGTGCCCATTACAGGCTCACAGCTATTTTGAATGAAAACATACAAAGGGTTCTCAACACTGTTTACACAAAAAGAGCTACAATTAAAACAACAGTGTAAACACAGAATAGGAAGTGGTAATCCATTATGCATTTTTAAATTAAGTGAATATAAGTAATCCTAGATACACTCATAAGTTATCCAGGAAGTCCAAATGGTTGGCATTTTCCAAGTGATAAATATTTGTACTGTTTGGTTACACATTGGGACTGACTGTGCAACCAAAGATCTTTACAGCAGCTTCAGAAGATTGGATCCATTTCCCATTAGTCACATACCCTGAATGTACTGGCACATTTGCAGTGGCTGTGACTGTCACTGTGCAACAGTTACTATGTGCTTGAGTTCTAAAAAAGCAACAGAACAGTTACAGAATCTGTCTAAAATACAATATTCCAAGGGCTTGTCAGGCCACACCTGGAATACTGTGTTCAGTTTTGCTCTCTGCTGTACAAAAGTGATGTGGACCGGCTGGAGATGGTCCAGGGAAGGGCCACAAAGATGACCCATGTGAGGAAAGGCAGAGGGAATGGGTTTGCTTAGGAGAGAAGGCTTGGGGGAAATCTTATCACCGTGTCCCGGTATTTAAAGGGTTGCTACAAATGGGATGGAGACCTGGAAGTCAAGGGGTAATGGGTACAAATTACTCCTGGGGAGATTCAATTGGACACAAGAGGAAAATGTTTCACAGGAAAAACAATCAGCCATTGGAATAACCTCCTCAGGGAAGTGATGGATTCCCCAACATTGGACACTAAGCTCTGGCTGGACAGGGTGCTGGGCCATCTTGCCCATAACCATGTTTTTGCCAAGGCAGGTTGGACCAGCTGATTCCTGAGGTCCCTTCCAACCTCGGATTCTGATTCTATGAACTCCTGAGAGAATTCTTTAGTATTCCTTCTCGTGAGACAGTGAATCTGAAGAGCATTTACACGAAGCAAATGCACAAAGATGAAAATTTGGGAGGTTGTCTATGATGCTTAGAAACAGTACTAAAGCACAAAAACGTGAATACAATTGTATGGGGAAAGAGGAACAATACTGCAGAGATATGCCTCAAATATTCTTTGTCTTAACTAGCTGTTTTTTAATTTGTATATTCAAACTCCCCAAACTAAGAACTATTTTTGCTATTTATTAGCTTTTCAGCCAAATGAATGACTTAACCTTAAGGATACTTTCTATACATTTACAAGTTTCAGAGGGGAACAGAAAAGATACTGATCTATCAAATCTCTTCAAAATATTGACAGAATGGTGAATTCAAGGGATTTTTGTTATGTAGCTTCTACATAACCAACCCTCTCTCTCCTCTGTAGAGGTTTTTTATGGCAGGACAAAAAAATCCCTGTTAGTACACTAACACTTAAAGGAGAATTTGAATTTTCTGATGGAGTTTGCCACAAGAGCAAAAGTTAACTTCTCTCTGCAACAAAGCATGAAAAGAAACTTTGGTGCTTTCTAAAAGATTCAAACCTTTGCTGAAGAATCCTTGAGTTCGTTGAGGTTGTCCTGTAGAAAATGAACGGAGATGACACGTGAGCTGGAATAGTTTTCATAAACCAGAGGGACTTTGGGAAGCACGGCCGTACCCTTGAAACAAAAAACAGCTACTCCTTCTGGAATAAATCTTATGTTAATACTGTACTCTGAATAAAGCTAGGAACTGATATACTTATTAAAAAGAAAGGAGGAGGAAAATAAAAAAAAAAAAGAGACAGTCATATCTATTCTCTAAACTCTTATTAAATAAACTATAAAATGTGTCTATATCTAATTCTTCCTAAAACAGTGAAAAAACACTCTCTGCCTAGACAAAATATAAAGAAAAGTTAGTCTTAACTCTGAATATAGGTGAATACAGGTGCCTCTGAGACAGGCTTAAAGTACTTTAAAAGCTGTATCTTCTCCACTTTCAGTTAAATGTGGTAGAAGTCACTCTAGAATGACTTTACGCTGCCATTTACTAAAAACTTGATCATTTTGAGTAGTTATCACTGTCACCTGTTTCCTCAAAACTAATAAAAGCTATTTGAGTTTTCCAAAATTAAGCTAAATCTTTCAAGTGAATCTTACATAGAAAAAGATGTACTCTTTGAAAAAACAGAAAAAAAGAAAAAAAAAAAAAAGAAGAGGTTGTTCTAGAGTTGGTAAGATGGTGAAGTTTAAAGACCCACATAATCCATCACAGTGCTCTTGATGAAGTATTAGTAACTTACAGTTTTAAATGTTCAACGTACTGCAAATTCAAAGATTCCATGAACATAGATGGTTTAGAAATAATATAAATATGGAGCAAGGAATGGCTACCCTGAGTCTTCAAGTAGGCTACGCCCATGGTTTTGTGCTGCGCTTGAATGCTTGGGGTTTCTCTTTGCTGGGTAGGAGGCTTGGTTGCCACATCTGGTTTTATCGTAACGCAGGGCTCAACATGGTGGGAACCCATTGGAATTAAACAAACCTCGAAGGGAAGGTACAACAGAAGCTGCATGCGCACTGAATATACACAACTACAGGAGAACTGATCACCAAGGAGACTTTAAAATGGAGCTCCTTTCAAGACTCCTCCTTAGAAGGCACATATCGGTATGATGCTCATCAAGAAGCCTGATGAATTCAGAGGTATCGCACATCCCGTATCATCCAGGAATCTTCAGTGCTACAGATTCTTCAATAGAAGTGCAGAAAAATATGCTCCACTCTGTTGCAAAGACTCATTTGCTTGTAGCTACCATTGCACTCCAAAAAAACTGACTGCTTAAAGCAATGAGGCACTTCTGTGTAAAAATTCTCTTGCAATTTCCAAACACTATTTTACAAAATTTGTGCTAGGTCCTTGAAGTATTATTTTGGTTAATTAAAAAATATTTTTATAGAAAAAAGACAGTCCGCCAATAAAGAAAAGGAATGCATTTTCTAATGCAACAAAAAACCTCCAGTGGTTCCAGTGTATACTTGGCACAAAACTTGAAGGAAGTCGAATACTGGCATCCCAAACTCGTGAGCCTAACATGGGTGCTGCCTTCCTCAGGCTATACTAACCTTTACTGTTGAGGAATGTGATGGAGAAGAATGTGTATCAACTTTGCGGCGTTTTTGTTCTGAGGAAAGAACAGAACAATGGCGTTATTCAAACAGAGTTAAAAGAGGATAATCCAACAGTATCACTTTATGAAGTACCAATACAATTTAAGCTAGAATTCCTTTTTTAACACTACATAAATTTTGTTTTCCTTAAGCCATCTAGAGTTACCAGCATGCCTTGACTCTCTTTATGAAGTGAACAAACTGCTGCAAAATTATGCTCACTTCAAACTTCCACTTCATGGAAGTCAGTATCTGAATTTCAGAGTGACCCTGAAAAGGTGAACCCAACGAAAAGCAATACAACTCTCCCTTCTGTGATTTGCCTTAAGCAACACAAGTATAAAACTCAACATCAACCTCAGATCATAAAAAGCTTAAAATATCAACACTAAGGATTTGCTAACCCTTAATATAAGAAGGGACTAATAAAGATTCCTGTGTCCTTAAGAAGGACACAGACCTACATCTTCCACTCTCCCTCTTTACTTCCAATACAAAGGTTGTGATGAAATGCTCAGAGTACACTACTGAGGTTTTTGCACTACATTTTTGCAGAACTTGAAAGGCCAAAGTTTTACAAATATATTTTGATAAAAGTCTGTGTAGACTTACAGTAGAAAAAATTGACAGGCTTTGTGAAAACAAGCGTTCACAGAAGAAATGTGAAGTTCAGACATTCATAGTTTGCATTTTGGAGATATCCTGACCAGTTGTTTTAGATACTGCATTGAAAAGCCAATGCCAAAATCCCAGCTACTACGTAGGGATTCTTTATCACCTTCTCTAGCCTTTTTTGATGTTCAGTGATTTTCCAATGACATCCTATTTTTCTAGACAAGAACAGATATCCAAACTTACCCCTTTCAGATTCTGATGTTTCTGATCGGGGAACAGGTGACTTCAAGGACCCAGCTACTGGCATCTTTTCTCCTCCTTTAGCATTTTCCTTGGATTTCATTTCCTTCGCTAGATCTCTTTCTCTGGATGGCTCCTTTTCTCTCTCCTTTTCTGCAGTTGACTTTGACTCAATGATGGTAACAACCGTCTTGGATTTTTCTTCTTTCGAAGCTTTTTCTTCTTTCTTGACTTTTTCCTTCTCTTTGTCAGATTTTGGCGTTTTCTCCTTGATCTCTCTTGCTTTCTCCTCTTTGTTTGCCCGTTCTTCCTTCGGTTTATCTTTCCCATCCTTCCCAAGTGCCTTCATCTCCGGAGTGGCAGCTGGAGTCTTGTCTTTTTTTTCTTTATCTTTTTCCTTCCCACTTTTTTCTTTATCATCTTTCTCTTTAATTATTTTGCTGCATCAAAAATACAAAGGCCAATTAACATGCATGCAAAAGACAGCCCTAGTTTTATCACTGAAGTTTTACTTCTAAGGTTTGATAGCATTTCCTGAAGCAGTCACTGCGAGATTTTGGATTTGCTGTTTCTTTATCAGAACAGCAACAAGCAAATGTTCTCATTTGTTTTATCTTTGTTTAGCTAAAACAGAATGCATTTAACAACAATGGCTGATTAGCAGAGCTGTTTATTTTGAAAGAAATAATCTCATTTATTAAGCACTAAAGAAATAGAAACAATCTATTCAGAGCCTGAAAGTAAAAATAAAAGGCAGCTCATTTTCAAGCATAGTTCTGTGCCTTGGAAGAAAGAAAACTGAGAATATGTAAGAATAGTTTTTCTCACCTATTAGATGCACTATTTCCATTGCTTGTTGTCACTTTTGGTGTAGCGTTGACAGTTTTATTAATAACTTTCACCACACCCTGAGACTTCTCCTTCAGTTTATCTGTTTAAAAAAAGAGAACAGCTCTATTTTAACCAGCTAATATACAACCTATTGGTTAAAATAAAACAAGTAGCTAGGCATATTCATGTATGGTCATATGTAGGTAGCAGCTAAAATAGGCAATTAGATTAAGAACACCCCCTCCCAAAATTAAGTAAAAATAAAGAATGTACACCTATTTAGCATCACACTTATATTTTTTCAGCTTAATGAGCCAAATTTTGAGAGAAGCCTGTAATGTCAGAAGAACTCCACTAAGAAATAAACATATAATAATCATAGGTGTGTTTACCAGTCTCCTCTGTAGTGCCCTCTTCCAGTCTAACTGTATTTATTGTGAGAGACGTTGGCATCCCAGCACCACCTGGCCCATTTTGCACTGTTGCAGGTACAGCATTCCTGGCAGGTGGGTCTTTGTGGTGAAATTCATTTTCAGGTATCATGAAAGGCTTCCTACTTTTCAACTGTCCAGAATAGCTGCAAGTCGCACAGATTGTTAAATATGCACAAACATAAAGCAAAACATGGGTTGAATCTTAAATGAGGATCTAATCTAACAGTTCATCTGTTATTTATTTCACAGTTTTTCCTAACTGATACGCAGTTTCTTCCCCCTTTATTGATGAGCTCAAAAGAAAAAGAAAAACAAACAAACCCACTAGACACAGAAGCAGCCCTAATCCTCTTCATCACCACCACACACACACACACACCTGTCAAACACACGGAACTGCTGACAAAACTTAAACTGTTCGGGCAACCTGAACTGCCCCTCAGGCATACGAGGATGATTCCACATTCACCACAGAAAGATGGAACACGTAACTAAGCATTTTTGAATCATATAAACTTTCAAAATCTAAGCAGTCTTGCAGAAATAGCCCTTAGCTTTCTTCATTTTACTCTCCCTCCTATCTCCTTGCCGCTATACTATTTCTCCGGAATATAGCTATGCCCCTGTGAGTGGAAATCTGTACTATTTAGTGTTTTACTAGAGTCTTGTAAAAAGGAAATTAGTGATCATCCAGCACAAAATGAATGTTTTCATTCACACTGCCAGCACCGAGACGCAGGATAGCCAATCTTCTGTGATAAGGTAAAAATCAAATGTTAGGACTGTAACAGTTCCGAGTCTTTAGATGCCTTTCATGATCCACTTTTAACCACTTTCTTAAAGTAAGTTGTTGTTACCCCATAGCCAATGCATATAGATCAGGTCTCTTCTCTTTCTCTTCCTGACATATCTTGTGTACTCTTCTTTCCAAGGCTTGACCCAGGTTTAGCACTTTTGGATACCATGGAAGGATTTTGGTCAGCACAATCAGGATGTTTCTGATATGTGTATATTCACCCGTTTCCAGGCAGTGCACAGAAGCCTAAAACACAAATTAAGTTTAATGAAGTTGTTTGTTTTTATTAAAGCTTCCAAAAACCTCAGGGTTTTGGCATCTCTATTTACCTTAGTTAATTTATAGTGCCATTTGTGTACCACGTGTCTAAAATTCTCATAATCCAACTGATCAGCCTTATTTCCACCATCAAATCCAGTTGCCCGTAATATAGTCAGGAAGCCTGGATAGTTGCCACATTCCTACATATGCATCAAAGAAAAAAATCATTTTTCAGGAAATAAAGCTGGTAATTCTAAATTCTAAAGTCTAAAGAGTAAAACACGATCACACTTTACAAGACTTAAACACAGACTTTTTTCCTAAAAGTTTACTTATGTCAAAATTTTAGTTGTGGGTGAGAGAACAGATTCATAATTTAACTAGGTTTTTTTGCAAGGAGTATTAGGAGAGTTTCCATATGTTCCCTAAATTATCTTCCAAGACAAGCTAAGAGAAAAATCAAAAGAAGAAGGGGTTTTTTTAGCCGATATATTTTTAACACTATACAAAATTACTTCTATCAAAACAGATATTTACAGAAATTTAATTCTACAATTACGCCAGCAGAAAAATCCAACCACACAGGTTTTAAATCTAACTAAATTTCACTAAATCCATTTTTACTAGGCTGAATTACATACTCCAAAGTGGCCATTACTTATTCCAATGAGAAGCTCACATACCTTTTCATATATGACTCTGTCACTGTGCCATCTAGTCACGGTTTCCAGCATACAGCATAAAAACCTGCCATATCTACTGGCTTCATTTTCAGTGCAACTAGCAACTGTATATATAATATCAGAGAAAACCTGTGAATAGAGCAAGAAAGTTACTATGACTTTACTGAACAACAGAAATGAAAAGAATTACAAATTTCTCTCATCTAAACCACCATCAAGCTGGTTTCTAAATACAACAGAAATCACCTATAAAATACTTTGTTTGTTTTCAAGCCTTTGTTACCCAACTGCTGGTCCTCCACACTTAGCCCAGAATCAAAGCACTGTGTACAGCTGCTGCTGGAGTGTCTTCACTGACATAACTTTTGTTTTCCTCTAAGAGAAAGCCATGGAAATGTAGAGTACTTGAAAGGTTGCAAAACCTGAAAGCAACTCCTATGACTGCTAACGACTCATCAGGGTAAAACACAAACATAAACCCTTAAGCTTTAAGAAAATTTGGCATGTAAGATCTGAAGTATAAAAGTGAACTTTGGGCTGTTAGAGATTCTGGAAGTAAATTTCAGTAATTACTTGTTTATCTCTTTTGGGAGGCAGTGGAGACACTAGTGTTGCATGTTCACGTGCTAATGATGTACACACACACACACACACAGAGTTGTAGCTACTTACTCGGTCATAGCAGAGAAGTGTGGAGAAGTTGGGGGTTTTCTGCTGATGCACCAGTTCAACAAAGTGAGCACAGTAAACTGCATCAATTGCCGAAAAAATGCATCGAGGAAATATGCACAACTGCAAAAATTTGGTGATAGTCTCATTTTTGGTAGATTCTTCAAAAACGAAGTTGAGAGGGGAAAAAAGAAAGGAAAAATAAAGTAAGTGAATGGGTCAACATTCAGCTCCTCTCTTCCCAAGAAGTTCAGTTATCACACATCCATACTCTGGTTTTGTTACATTTGGCCACTTGTATTCCAGACATTCCTTTGGTACTCATCAGAAAAAGTCAAAGTAAGTGTAACTGTTTGAGGATGGGGGAAGAATAGCAGGGTTGGATGTAGCAAATGTTTGTTTCTTATTGGGAAAATTCTTCAACTACACAATTGGTTCTGGAAAAGCTTCAGTAAACTTCTCCACCTGCTCCAATTGGGCACACTAGCAAAAGGAACACCACCTGCTATTTCTCTACAACACTTGCTTTTACCTTTCTAGATAGAGCTGAAAGTCAGCCCTGTTTCCTTAGAAACTGAAGAACTTGCTGTCTATATACAATCCATTAAGAAGCATTTTTCCAATCAATCAATTAGAGGAATTTAAAGAGGAACAGTCTTCAGTAAACCATCACCCCAATACACACATTTTGTGAAAGTTTCATTCTAGCCCTGAGTAAAAGACTGCACTGTATGCTCGAGTTATCTGTTCCCATCTGACCAACCACTAAACAGCCAAACACATGCCCCAACTGGTCCTCAAATGGCAAAGAAGAGCATAAAAACAAACCAGGAGGGATGTGCAGCACAGAAGGAAGGTCGGAAGAAAAACATACTGATGAAATCACGGAACTGAAGCCTGCAAGTGGACGCCTTCAGAGGAAGAACAGCCATGAGCCTCATGAGGGCAACTGATGGCTTTGCACAGGTCACAAGTCATTAATAACCACGATTTACTCTGATTTTGTGATGCTCACGGAATAAAACTTGTTCAAGAAAGGATTGACAGCTTTTACTAACTAAAAACTTCATGTTAAGTTTGTTTAATTTTAGTATCTACCCCTCAAAGGTTGTAACAAACCTTTGGCACTTTGAAAAAAATATACTAAGAGAACCATAGTTCACAGGACAATCAAGTGTGTGTTACTTCAAAAATTGTACAAATAAAGCAAGTAAGCAGCCAGTCAGAACAGCTGGTCTCCAACCACTAAAGGTACCAGTCTACTTATTCTGCCAAAAATTAACCTGTTCTTAGTGATAGACTATCAAAACTTTCTACACAAGAAGTCAGTCTTTAAAAAAATTAATTAAATGTTAAAAAATTTTAAAAGTAATAATAGAAAACCACTACTACAGCAGATGTGCTGTTCAATTTGCTCATATAGTACAATTACACGTTATTTATTTCAACGGGGAAACTGCTGAAATAGTGTTTGTCTCTGGATACAATACTGGGAAACTTCCTGCAGCTGAAGCCTGAGCACTCAAGAGCCAACAATAAGCTACTCCCAGTATCCCACAAAAGCTTGTACTGTGAAGAGTATGTGTTTATATACAGATAACATCTACACAATTTTCTACATGCTTTTGGGTGCTTCCTTAAGTAGACAAATTTACCACGTAAGCTCTAGACCAAGCTTTAGTCAGGCAGTAATTTTTCAACCAGTAATTTCACGAAGCTCATTCGCTGTCCACACCAGTACATTAAACATTTATGGGGAATAACTTCTCTTGATTTAATTGTCAGTGTCTCTTCATTAAATCAGTTGGGTGGATCTTACACGAGTCGGACAATAAAACTCTTTTCCACTGGGTTACTCTAGGCTTCTTGGGACAGACGAACTACTACTTCCAGTTACAAACTCAAAGTTCATCCAGAGAAGAAAACTGACCAGAGAAAAACATTTCAGATTAACCATATCAAGCAGAGTTCACAATCAACACGAAAAATTACAGAGGCTTTGTAGGAGAAAAAAAACTTGGTTCTGCCTCCTGCATATCTGCCATATGAAACGTGCATGCTGGTTCACTGTGTGGTGCTGCTATGCTGCCACAATACTTATCTTGTCACTGGAACAGTTTATGCTGCTGCCCAAACACTGGCATATTGCTCCTTATCACAGGATTCAAAATAAGTTAACTCAAACCACTCACTGAGATTCTACATGCCTATTTCTTGTAAAGTAGCCATTATCCTAACTCAGCAGCATTCTGTTAGCAAGTACAAGCCAGCTTGCAACTACAACCGTCCACTGAATTGGTCAATCTCTTACTTATTTCCTAAATCAATGCAATACTTAAAAGGTCTTGCCATTGCAAGAAATATACAAAATATCTCTTTGAAAACCTCAGCATTTGCACAGACACATTATATTCTAACTAAAAATTGACCTTCCTAAAAGATTTCAACATACAAAGAGGTCAAATTTTCAAATAACCATTAAAGCTATTAGTGCAAGAAAATTCTGGGGACAGTGATAACTACAAAAACATCCACAGCATTTCCCCTGGACACACTTACTTGCCAGAAGCCAGTTATCTTTCTCTAGTTTCAGTCTCTGTAGAACCCTCTGCACATGCTCCAACTGCTTCTTCTCCTCTTCAAGGAGCTTGTCCTGGAGAGCTGTGCAACGTTCTTTTTCTTTTTTCTTTTTATTTGGAGGCTACAAAATGCCAACATAACTTGTTTACTGCTATACTAATATTTGCTATAGACAGAGCAATAAGTTCCTGTTAACACTAACGAATATTTGAAAACCTTTACATTTCACTCAATAGTATTCTGCTCTAGGAATGAACTGATTTTATGAACATTGGTTGACTAAAGATAAAAGCAAACAGATAAACCACAGATACAGGTGTCAGGAACTGCTTTCTGAAACAGATTTTCTAGTAATTTTCACTAAGTGGAGTCACTGGTACTTTTAACATGGGAATTATAAAGAAATACAAATTATATTAATGTGACAAATCAGAATGGATGAACCAGGTGACAAAACCTCTCAGATCTAAACAACGTCAATAAAATACTTCATGAAAAGAAAGTCTGGACCACAAAATTGTATGTACATACCATTTCCTGATTGTCATCTATGGCTTTCATCTGGACTTTAAGTTTATTGACTTCTCTGTCATAGCTGCTATGTGGGACGGCAAGGTCATACATTGTCAAAGACCAGAATGTGGCATAAAACTGAGGGCTGATGTCATCCCAAACTTTAGGGAGGTGCAGAGAAATCACAGCTTCATGAACAGGAGCCATCACCAGCTCACACGATGTAATATATTTGTGAACTTTGTGCTGCTGTTTATTTCCCTTCTCTGCTTTTTTTAGCTCATCATACTTTGACTGTGGGTAAGAAAATATGAAAAATAAACTGTAATCTATATACCTAAACAAAATTTAAACTTTAACAATATCCTTTTTTTTAAACACCTCTGTATATAACATTTACACACCTGAAATGTCATTTATGTACACAAAGCACTGAAGAACATGACACAGAACCTTAAGTATTCATCTGTCTTTGCTGATGCTGCTACCTGTTGTTATAGTAACGAGTTATACTACATCAAGTAAAAACTGCTCTCCATACTTAACATTTCAGATGAAGGAGTAAATTTATTTCCAACACTTTCTGAGTTACCACACCATTTGGCAGTTGCAACACTTTCCTCCACAGCAAGGATCCATCTAAAACACCTGCAGAAGAACTTACACCTTTGGGGGAACAGGGTGGGAGAGAACTCCTACTGATGATCCAAGACATGAGAGGAGGTGACTTTGTTAGCTACAACTTCTGTCAGTTGTATGAAAGTCAACACGTGGGCTGCATTTTCTAAGAAGACTGAGGACAGCTTCTATTTCGAACTCTACTCATAAAACTTCGCAAGTTTTATTTAGCAAATTTTATCAGGAACCTCATGGATCTACTGGTAACACCTAACAGAGCACCACCAAAAGCAGACAAATGGAAGGGTTGTACTCACTGAAATATGGTGTGCATACATGGGTCTGGAGAGGAAAAACGCAGCATCGTGAGGCGTGTGAAACTCATTACAGAGAACATCGATAGAAGGCACTCGCTTAATGTAATCCTCTGTGCTTAGGTTGGATGCTAAAAACCCACCAAATTGGACCAGGGTGTCGTGGCACTACAAGTGAAAGATTCAAAAAGTTAGCAAACAGTATTATTTTGGTCAAAAATTAAGTTAGGCAGAGCTTGAAAGCTTGCTTTTTTTTTTTTTCTTTTTTGTGACACCACATAGTAGAGCAAGAATTTTAAAGCCAGCAGAACTGTAAGAGCATTTTGTTCTACCAGAATGGAATGCAACTAGTTCCTACTGCCCAAGGCAGCAAAAGAATTCCTTAAAAAGAAAAGGAAATTCCACTACCAAAGTAAGATCAGAAAAACATGATGGACAACCTCAGAAAAGAATGTAAGTTTTTATGACAAAGGGTGCTTTGATCTTTTACTCAGAAGTCACTTGTCAATGTAATATATATATTTAATAAATCCATGTACTTTAGTAATACAACCACTGCAATTGATTTTAAAATTCTTATATATTCGTATTTATTGTACTGAATTCTTACATATAAATTAACAGATATTTTTATGTGCTGGATTCTTATATGCTGTGCTGATAAACTAGAAGTGAACAACAAGGAGGGGTTCTCATAAATACAGGTGGTTTTACTTGCCTGATCGTACAGCTTTCCCACCAGCTTCAGATGTTTTTCCCCTCCCTCTTGAAAGATCACACCATTTCTCTGTTGAGCCATAAGCAGACACAGTGGGAGGGCAAGATCATGGTCCAACAATGCATCTTTCAATCTCTGAGATGATTTCTTTGTATTCCTGATTTGGCCAAAGTATCCACCCTACACAGCACAGAAGAAGATAACCAAGTTTGAACACAGTGCCTCACAAACAGAATTCATGTGTGCTGACTGCAGGAATACTGAGGGACTAACAACAGTTTCCTGTCCATCAATAAAACTCCCTGGTCTTTTACTGCAGTGTATGGATAGAAGAATCAGAAAAACTAATGAGTCTTGCTTGCTATTAACTAATTTTTTTACACCCCTCACCAGGGAGCTGCTACCTCTCGAGCAGGGCTGTCCCAGCAGGACTGCACCACATCCCAGCTCAGTGGCTGCTGCAGGTCACAGGCCATGTCTCGTGAGCAGGAGCCGCTGTGACACACAGTTCAGGTTCACATGCCCTGTCCTGGCTGCCTGTCTCAAGCCCTGTAAGCTCAGTGCAGGGGAAAACTCTGATGAAAGCACACCACCTTTCTCAGCTATGCAGCCAGAGCTCATGAATCAGAGTCTTTAGAACCACCAGTAATGAGCAACAGCTGTTATTCTATTTAACACAAACACACCTCGGCCTTCAGTTGTTCTCCACCAGTCATGGCTTCCAACTGTTCCATTGTCATTTCTTCAGTGATTTCTATCCCTGCCATTTTCTGTACGACCTCTTTTAAAATGAGCAAATCGAAGCTGCACAGAAAATAAAAAAGTGGATTAAAAACAAGACAGTTTGTTTAAGAAATGGAAACTCTGACATTCAATACACATTACAAAGCAACACTAACAATGCATATTAAAACAACATTTTCGTTCTTTTTGAAGAAGAAACTAGTATGTTGAGCACAAGGACTTCTTTACTGCAAGTAAAAAGTTAGTACTTCAAGGCAGGCAATTCAGCAGCTGGATTTTAGAACCCCTTCAGAACAACTTCATTGTTTTTGAAGCTGATAGTGAGTGTGGTGCTATTAACTTTTAAGTATCATCAAATTAATCATAAAGTTTATTGCTCCCTTTTGCTGTCTGCCATGTTTCAAAGTGTATCTATACAGTTATTTCATGAATATGGAACATTTTTTTTATTTTGCTAAAAGTGTCTAAAAAAGTACACAGCCTTAGAAACGTACTAGAAAGTTCAGTCTGGAAAGGTTATTTGAAAAGACAGAAAACTTTTTTCCCTTACTTAACACACAATACACAAAACACCCCAATAATCATCCTGTTCAGAGGCAGGCTTTACTTCCTACTCTGAATTCCATAAGGACAATGCCTTTTCCTCAACATAAGTACAGTAAATTGTATCACAATCACGAAAATCAGAAACGTTTTCCAGTAACTTCTGAGATCTGTGACCTGCTTATAAAAATCACTGACCCATGCCCTCCAAAACAGAGCTTTATATTTCAATAATTTATATGGCTTACATTTTTGTTTGCTATTCTTAACCATAAGCATGTTTTCTGTCTAGGAAATATGCAATCCCAGGATATAATACCCTGAATATTGCAGTCCTATGGAACTGGTCATACTGGTAAATCCATTTTATCTTTACAATCCCAAGTACTAAATTGTGGTTTTTCCCCCCAAAATACTTGAAGTCTTAATTCTGGGGAAAGACAATAAACATCACTTACCCTTCCTCTGTAGCTCAATGTGATTGTACCATCACCAGAACAAAACAAGTTAGGGACAGGGGAGCACATGAGACTGAGTGTCTACATTGTAGGGAAGGGGAAAAAACTAGATTTCTCAACAAAAATACCCTAAAATAACATGCCACGTTATCAGCATTGGTAAGTTACCTTTCAATAACCATATGAGGATTTCTACTAGAAAAAAGTTGATAATCACCTATGTGATAAAATTAAATAAGTAAATGAAACAGCAATATTAAGTGATGACAATGGAAAGACAAAAGGAAAAGGAAAATTTGAATTGCAAACCTTGTTTAGAAGTATTTTTGAGTTATGATTTACACTGGCACATGAAGAAGCAAGTCAACTGCCATTGAATACATTGGATAAAGTATTTAAATAAGATGTTAAGAGCTGTCCCTATAGACAAGGCATTATGAGAAAGGAAAAACTAAAACTGTAACATTCACACTCCTTTCTATCGGATACTTGTTTTTTAAATAATGTACAGTAACTTCTATGATAAAATTACGGACTGGAAGGTTTTCTCCCCATCTGGTTAGCTGTTAAAAAAAAACTATTTAAATAAGTTACAGATGAAAAGTCAGTACTTCAAAAATATCACAGCTACATAATTAGAGGAAAACGTATTTAAGAGGATATTATTCTTTCTGCTATTTGAATTTCTTAACTTTCCCGGTTACTGTAAGTGGAGTTTTACCACCACTAGAGCAACTACTACATCGAGTGCCAACATACCAGTAAACACACAAAGAATACATTATAAAAATTGAGTTTACAAAGATCAATTATGCAAGACTTGCCTTTTCCCAGCTTTCAGTTGGTTGGCTACATACTGCAGTAGACCAGCAAGTTCAATTGGGTATTTTCGGAAAACTGCACCACAAAAGCTTGCCAGACCTAAACCAGAGAGAAACAGCTGTGACTGCACCTCACTGTATACTAAGCATTAAATAAACATTAACAAAGTGCATATAGGATGTCAGAAATAAATGCATTTTTTGCATTACAAAGGAAACACTATTTTCCTATCGATTAAACTTGCCAGCTCTCCATTTTGTTTGAGAGATTAGTAGGTGCAGGTGAAATATTGATTATAGTGATCAATGGTACATCAGATCATAAGGAGGGTGAAGTATTTTAAACATTAATGTAATAAATAAACCAGGAATACTAACTCTGCAGCCAGCTCGAGATCGTAGTGTCATCGTGCTTCATCCTCTCCTTTTCGGGGTTTGCCAGTGCTTCAATGATACAATCTTCAGTGGAGTTAAAGACAAGTTTTCCTCAACATATAAAAACAAAAGATATATAGACCTCTTTTTCTGGCTCCACAATTTGTAATATATGAACATGATAGGCAAGTACAGAAATATAGGAGATCCATTAACACAATTATAGTACAAAAATATGAACCCATGAAAGGTATAGTAACTTCAAAGCAGTATTTAGCTTACTATTTACAAGATCATTATGCCTTTAAGAACAGAGTGAAAGTAATGAAAACCCCTTAAAAACAAAGAACGATTTTAACAGTGTGAAAGAATTAATAGAGAGGGTTCCATAATCCACTAAAAGTGCAAAGGTATTTGCAAACCTCACTAACATTTCCAGCAAAAAGCAAGAAGAACAGAAAGCAACAGAAGGTATTTGCTTACAGACAACAGATTTAATCTGGCTACAACTGCAGCTTTATCAGTAACTAATGGATTGATTTACATTAAAGGATACATGCCAAGACATCGTAGTTCAGTGAAGTGAGGTATTTCAATGAATCGACGACCGGAGTTATTAAGTTATCATATTTTTGTATTTGTGATAAGATCTGAAAGTTACAAACGACATGGAGCTGAACACGGACAGTATTCCTTATCTTTCACATAATAAAACCATTTAGCAATATTTGTCTTCAAAACCTACACCAAACATGCTTTGAAATTAATTTTTCAGAAGATTCTAAACCACTGTCAAAGCAATAGATGATCTCATTAATTTCTGGTATCTTAAAAGATACCAGTGAAACATATCTCAGACCTGTGCACTACTAAAAAATGACCATATGTTAAAATTTGCATCAGAAGTAAAAAAAAAAATTAATTCAGAACTGCAGGTCCCTTTCTGCACTTCGATATCTGTTGTCAGGATGAAATAGTATTCAAATACATGTAACTACATACATAATCAAATAAAATTGTAGGATTGCTGTGGCTGAGCTTCCCAATTTGTCTCCCAGAAGGTTTCACATTTTCCTTAGTTAAACGCCTGCAAAAGAGAACAGATTTTATTGCAACAGACAAGCTAAAAGAATATCAAAACAACAGGTTAGTTCCAGTGAAGAAACACCTTTATTAGTCTCAGAGATTTAATTCTCACTAGCAGGTGTGTTTTCAAAAAATCTAAACATAGAAATACTACTCCTCTGAGAATGAGAAATTGATAATCCCACAAGATGCAGATGGTACAACCAAACCAGTTGTCCCTGTATTACTGTGGGCCATATTCCAGTTTCACCTTGGAGCACTTTGCTTTCAGAAGTCATCAGCGAAACCTGCATCACATACAAAACTACCATGTGATGCTGCTGATCTCTCCTGAAAATTTAACTTAGCCACAGACTGTTTTATAATTGTTGCATTCTGTTCACTGAAAAACAATATTAATTTCTTTGTGTTACACTTGCACAATCGAAATCCACCACACAAGGGAAGGGAGGGAAACTTTTGTGGTCTGTGCAGCAAGTTAAAAGGGAGTCAAAATCACTGTTTCTAGCTTTCACAGCTCCAAGTCCAGTAACAAACATCTTGTCTACGTAGAAAGGTTTTGATTATCCACGTTATAACACCACACCATCTGCTTTTGGCAACAACAAATGGAGAACCCAAATCCCTGACAACGTCAGAGACATTAAATCTGAGGTAAACCTGAAATTGCTGTGAGCAATGAAGATGAGAATGAATCATTTTGTTCCACTTACTACCCTATATTCAAACATACAGAAACTGTGATAAGATATTTGAGACTCTTTGAACAAAAGGATCTCCATAGTCAGAGAAAACACGTTGCACTCTTACGTTTCCATAAGCAAAGTAACTTATGAAACCATAGTATACCCAAGGAAAAGGTTTTAAATAACTTAATGGGACATTCCTCACAGATTAAGTACCCTTGTTGGTAACAAATTTGTCTGTATCCTTGCTTACTTGACATTTTTTAACCACAGTAACATTAAGTACTTCATGAACAAGGACTATCAGTGAAATTACAGAGCCATTAGAAAGGGGATGTATTTATCAAGTTTAGGGTTTTTCCTTCAGTTGGTGACATGCAGTACATTGTATTACAGTTCCTAATTATTTATGGGAACAGACTACTTACTTCATGATATACTTGGCTCGGTCTATGGTTTGAGCTTTAACTTTCACCAGAAGTGGGTGACTATTGTAGGTTTCGTTCTTCCACTGCCCGTACAGGCGGTACCTTCAAAGATTATAAAGGAAAACTAATTTTAGTTCTGATAATTCAAAGCATCATTCCAAAGAGTGGAAATTAGTTATTCTACCCACCTGTACTGGTATGGAAAAGTTTTGAACATCCCCCATAATTCCTCAGACATGCATGCATTGCAATCCATCAAGGAAAGGGATGGAAGCAAGACTTGATCAGTAATACTCAACAAACAGCTGAACAGTGTCTCCTGAGAGAAACAAAAAACTCCAGGTAACTGCCAGGGAAGTGCCTCAGAAGGAATGCTATGCATGCAATGCAAACACAGTACAAGTTTCTGTATTTTCAGTATCCCATCCTTACTCTTTCCTAAGCACTTTGCTTTCCCACTGAGCAATTTCAGAATAACTGTAGCAGCAATAAATAAAAAAAAAACAAAAAGCAAAAAACCCTGAAGAGACTAATTTTCTCTGCAATTATTCAGGAAGTCAGAAAATCACACTAAGTGAGAAAGAGGAGGAAAAAGTAATAATGAAAAGTGCACAAACTTCACATCGACAACTCACTTGTTGATTTAAGAAAAAAACAACTTGTTTTTGTAAGTTAGATTTCAGTTGGAGACTTGTGAACAATATTGATAATTCAATAACTTACACAATTTAAAAGTAAATACATTAACCAATTTAAAAAATAACCACTGTACTAATAAACACCCCCACTACTTCCAATTTCTATTTTTCTCTACGCTTTCCCCAGTAAATTCTTTTAGATACCATGAAAAGTGTGTTTACAGAATAAATAGCTGGAGGTTCTCCAGCTGACTCTGAGAAAATAAGAAGTAAGATGCACTGGACTAAAGAGAATAAGATTAGGTCTGAGGAATGCAGGGAGGAAGAAAAAAAAGAAAAAAGGACAGGAATACAAACAAACCCCTGAGACTGCATTGTATTTGCCTACACGAAAAAAATGAGGACAAGTCTATACTTTCATTAAAGCATAAAACTCTACAGAATTTTACAGAGGTATCATACCATTGTTAAACATTTGGTCACAATTACAATCTTCCATAAAAACACCTTCCTCCGAAATAAACTCACCATTTTCTCTTTATCTTCTTGTTTGCTTCCATCAGACTGAAACTATAACAAAGACACACACGTTATTGTAGCACAGTTAACACAACAGTTGCAGTTTCAGAACAAGGCTACTTCAGCAAAAGCACAAACCTGCAGGGTCACGCATATATTAAGTGTTTAATTTGCCAGATCTGTCAGCATTAAAATATTTTTAAACATAAATTCAAATGCACAGATGAAATGCATTCCTTACATTTATAGAGCCTTTTGCACGGTTTTGTCCAAAAAGAGATAACAACAAACTACACAGAAACTTGCTATTATATATGACATACTGAATTTTCTTACTGGAGAGTGGAAAAAAATGCGCTAAGCATTCACCTTCTGCCTAAAAAACCTCAAGACTTCGAACGCAATTATCAACAGCCATGGACTATTTCCCCAGCTTTCTCTCACAGTAACAAATCTCTTAAGCTTTTAGTCTTCGTTATTAAATTACTTTTCCGCTCTTCTTGCTCCACTCACCATGAAAAGCACATTAAGCTACCACACCAGTAAGTGCACGATTGTTTTAAAGGTACACTTAAGCAGGAAAGCTGCAGTGCAATGTTAGTAGTCTAACTTTTAAACTACTGTATGGGTTAACTTACAGTCAAGTTACCTCCAGTTACTTCTACTGTGTGTTAAATGTAGTTCCACAACTAGAACATGCTGATGGCAACAGTGCATTAAAAATAACTTTCCCTATGTTACCTTAACCACTCTGTCACTGACGAATTTCTTCACAGTTCCAACCTAGAGCAAATAGCTAAAATGTTGCTCATTCTTGTCAGAAACACGTTAAACTACTATATAAATAGATTTACAGCAAACCTGCACAAGAGATTCCTACAGCCAAGTAATCTCAATTCCACTGCACATATCCACAGCAACAAGGGATTTCTCACAGACTGAAAATGCCTTAAGTTGTTCATAAAAATGTTTATTCATCAGAAAAATGATCAAAAAAATTTGTAAGATTCTCCAAATTTGGCTTAAGTCAAAGAAATTTTTTATGTTTTATGATTGAAATACCTACACAGCTATTAGACATGAGCATTTCTGACATCAGAATAATTGGTATTTTTCCAGTTTTGACCAGTTGTTGTTTCATACCAACCTCTTTCATAAATGCTTTTCCAAGGCGCACGACTTTTGCAAACAAAATGGGATCATGGGACAGATGAGGACCAAGGTAACAAAGCATGTTGAACACTTCCTTTCTCAATTCCTCAAAGCTCTCTGCTTGTTTTGGTGCTCTCTTGTTTGGCAAAGAAGAAATCGGTGACCCTTTAGCTCCTTTAGGTACACCAACTCTGAAAAATAAGAGATGCAGCATTTCACATGAAACAGAAGTGAAGATTTTAGAAATGTATCAATACTTAGGCTTATTAGTGAACTCATGCTGGTAAAGGAATGGTTTTCCCCTGCGATAGAACTCTGGTCTTCCCTTTACCTGCGGTACAGAGGCTCAATTGTCACGTGGACGAGCTGGCAGAGGGCAACTGCAATCGGCTTGTGCGAAGTAGCGTAAAAGGGAGGCATCTGATCCATAATACTTTGTGCATGGTGCCAATCACCAATTTTTAATAAGGCTTCCAATAAGCCAAGCTTTTGATTATCAGGAGGCTGCAAGATAATAAAGAAAAAGTGTATTCATGAAGTCTTTCTAATACTTCCCCTTAAGCAGCTGCAATCTAGGGCTAGAGAAGAAAACAAAACCAGGAATTCAACTGTGTAATGGAAAACCATGCAAAATAAAATTCAGCTAGACATTTAGACAATAAGCAAACTTCAAAAGAAATAATAAAGCAGTCCACATAGAATCTAAGATCTGGATCAAAGAAAAAGTTAAAAATAAAATTTAAACCAGGAATTCATGAAGTTGCCTGACATATGTCTGATCGTGTACTTTTCAAACTGTCACAATCTATTGCAGCTTATTTCTTTACAAGACATTTTAAGAACAATGCAAGCACTTAAGAATCCTTTGTTGTGTGTTTTTCTGGATTTAAAAGCACACATTTCTCTTGCAAAAGCAGATTAAAATAGGGAAAAAGAAAAAAAGTCAAACCAACCCCAAATCCTCTCCCTGTCTCTTAGTGTGCCTGTAGCAGAAGTTTCACATTACCAACTACTCCAGGAGACTCCAGATTGAAGTGGAAGCCTCTCTGGGCTGTATGTGCTACAGCAGGCACTGCTCAAACACACACAGGCTGCTTGACTGGGCCTCTCTTAGGCAAACAGGCTCTTCTGACATGAGCTCTCCAAAGCCCAACAGAGGCCTGGCACAGAAGGGTGAGGCTGGCACTGCTGCCAAACCCAGCTGTGCTGCCGGGTGCCCTGATCTCTCCCTATCTCCCTATTACAGAGTTATGTCAAACGCATCTTAAAAGGCCAAAGCAGATAACGCATTTATCAATACTAAATTATTCATATTAGAGTCCTGAGACAATAATGAATTTTAACCACACAAAAATAAGCACTCTGTGGATTGAAAAGTTATGCCAGTAATTGTTAAACACTACTTTCCTTACCCAGGCATTTATTCCATGGTACTGTCTCAAAAATTGTACATTAAAATGACATACTGGATAAGAAGTACTTAAATTCAGACTGTCAACAGGTTTCACACGTAGTTACTCCACTAATTGCTATGAAGTGCACAGCTAAGCACATAGAAAAATACTTTTAACACAGAACAAGCTTTTCAAGAAACAGCATGCATTGCATAACAGTGTCTACAGTCACAGAAATTGGTTTTTTGTTAAGTACAGCTCTTAATTTTCCCATCACACAGGCTCAGACTTTGTTATTTGTCATTTTAATCCTTCAGAAAAATGTTGCAGTTTCTGCTACAGCTTAAAATTCCCTAGTTCTTAATTCTAAAGCTTAGCCATAAAAACTGTCTTAATTCTTCTGACATTACTTGCAATACATTCACTCCCCATGTCCCATCAAGAGTTTATTTTTCCATCAGATCATGGTGACAAGCACACTTCAGAGAATTCCAGGCAGAGAAGGTGGACCAAAGCAATGTGGTATAAGGGAGAAACTTAAAGCCAGTGAAAGGAATCAGTTGAAGCAGCAGCTGTGGCTGCAGTTGAGAGCCAGAGAGAGTAACTGTATCAGCTGCCTGAGGGAAGAAAATGGAATTAGATTTTTCAAGCTAGGCAAGAAAAATGGAGGGAGGAAGAAAGGTCAGAGATTAATAGAATTAAGGATACAGAAAATTAAGAATAGACACTATCAAGACTGATGGAAAAAAATTAGTCATTGAATCAAGAATATTAAACAGAGAGAAATCCAGAACAAACCCCAAATCGTGCATTTTTGCACAATCCATACAATGGAAACGCAGTCAGAGGACAGACAAGCCATCTAAGATAAGCCTTTTGTCTTTCAAATAAATATAAAGATGTTTTCAGAACAATGGCTTTGTTTAGTTTAATGCAATTTAAAATAATTTTATTGAAAAGAAAGTTACTGAGATACACACCTTTTCTGTTTTCTCCTCCTCTTTTTCCTTTTCTTTCTCCTTTTCCTCAGTCTTTTCAGATGACAAGACAACCATTGTAAGTTTTCTGACAATTTGTTTAGCTTCCACTATCTCTCGCTTGTGTTCCTCCATGATGGCATTATCCCCTGGTAGAAGCTGAAAAAACAGAACAAATATATCGAAAAATTGAAGTGACCAAGTGCTGCTCTAATCACTTGAGCTCAAAGCAGAAGTTTGTCCTTCCTTATTACTGATCAGATTGCCTTTCAGGGAGTCCGTTTCTTTTCCTTGTTACCAGCATCCCAACAGGGAATTACACCATTAAGAGACTGTTCTAAAATCACGGACTCATGAAAAATAATACTGCTCTATTTCTTCACAAGCATTAGTTGTCCAAGCTCCTGTTCCCCTCCCCAGTTCACCGATCAGCTGTAGCTGTGCAGAGACAATTTCACACACAGATTCCATGATAACATCGACACAACTCAGTGCCTTTAAACCAAGTGAATATTCAAAAGCATGAATTTCCACTTGCTCATCTAAAGAAAAAAAATAATCACCAAGGAAAACCAGATAAACTACTCAGCCACAAATTCTGACTGCCCCTTTAAAGGAATACCATTTAAAGTTTACTAAATTTTCTATTTATCAGCAATGTGGGCTAAACACATGTAACATCTGCTCTTTAAAAGCCATCTTTGATTAAGAAGTACCTAGTATGATAAGACCTCAGCATAATCTTGTACTCGAGAATTATCAGGGTGAGGAATATAACCCTACACTCAAAAGTTAAAAGATCAAAGTGTATACAAAAGAAAAGCTCTTCTTCTGACAATGCCAAACCTTAATTTAGTTCCTAAAACCAAAATCAATCTTAACTGCAAACAAGTAATCCAAACTCACTGCAGAGTCATGACCTCTGACACAATTATCTTTTTTTTTAATGGTTTTAACGATGGATTTTTTACTGGTTTTTCTTTCCCCAAACTGATGAGAGAAGAAGGAAAGATAGTAGAATTCCCACACTTCACAGAAAATTGGGGAAGAAAAAAAAGTCCATTTGGAAAGGTAAAAGGTTTAAAGAGCTGCACTTTCTCATTTGAAAACACAGGAAACCTACTAAGATTCCTCAACAAACACCTACTGCAGAATTACAATAGGTAAATTGTGTCTTCAGGGTGCAATACATATTCTGTATACACACCAACAGAGAACAGTTCTTACAGGCTTTGGAGGGAGGGCAGAGGTGGGGAGAACATTCTGGATGTGAACCATAATCCTACAGTGCTCTTGCACACAACATGCATTGCTTCAGACTCAACACCTACATGCTAATTATTTTCTAGAAACTCACAGCAAGTTAAACTAAGCCTGAACTGGGAAGAGAGGAAAAAATATGCCATCCCAAACATTCACAGACACAGAGACTTGGCAGAGAGATTCTGGAACAAGACTGAGAATCACCATCTCTCAGGTGAACAGCGTATATGTCAGAGGACGTGCCCTCACCTACACAGTCTGAGCTGAGATTGCACAGGCCACTCTAGAACCCCAAGTCTGAGCATGTTCTGTAAGCTTACAAACATTCCTGAACAAACAGGCATTTATCATCACACATTCCTCCCTCCACACCAATTATCTGAGACATGCACTCCTACTCTCGCTCCACCCAACACATTTTTAGCCAAAATACTCAACAGTTATTGACAAGTCAGACTGTGACTAATGGTATGAACTGCTACACAAATTAATGGCAGGACTACCTTCCAAAACTTCCACAGCTGTAACTAGAGCTCATTCCCTTGATTTCAGTGCAAGAGCTGAGTCTTAAAATACCTAATCTTGAAACATCTATGGATATTCTAGAATTAAACATTCTTGTATAATGTAAAATTCATTTGATAACTGTAACATTCTGTCAAATTGAGATCGTGGTTGGTTGATGTCTGACTGTCAGACTGCAGAGGATAAGTCTCTTTGATTAAATCTGAACATATAACTCCATTTCTCTGTTAACCTAGCAAATGGTCAAGATACTTGTGGAGAATGAGAGACCTATTCAGGAACATGCAAGAGCTTAAAAAAACTAATCCTACTATTAAGCTAAACAAAGAATGTTAGGAGCCACTTTTTTCAAAAACTGATCTTGTAAAGCAAAACTCAAAGGGTCTAATTCTTAAGAATTCTTAAGAAGGTTACTTCAGGAAAGTTACTAGGTTGCTGGCCTCCCCTTCAGCCAGGAGGTAAACAATCTGGAGGATATTACATAGATAATTCAAATAAAGTTTGTCAGCGTTTATGTTTCAGTGTGTGCTTTTTAGAAAGCACTGAAAATTTTAAGACATTAAATACTGTACACATAAAGGCATTAAACAGTCTGCCATGAATCTGAACACTTGGAAATAGGGTAAGGAATCTGATTTTTTTTAAGTGTCCTAATGGCATTTGACAAGGGTAGTACTGTCACTTACGTGAACATAAAGATCTTCCAAATCTATGAGATTATGTTGCAAAAGGACAGCAGCAACTCTGTATAAGGAGGAAGGTGTCTCACCGCTCGGATCCTAAAAAGGACAATATTGCAAATTCAGGAAAAAAACCACTATCACACCACTGTAAAAGGTTATGAAAGAGAAAAGAAACCACTCAAACTTCAGCTGAAACACATTAACCCACAGCTCTCCCTGTTATCATGTTATTTAACTGCTGTTTCTCCAAACCCAGTGGACTTACTGCCATACAGAATCAGTATTTTCAGAAACAAAACCATTCAACTTTCATTATATCTTATAGTGGTGCTTGCATGCAACTGATAATTCTACATTTAAATAAAAACCTTGAATATTTTATCAAATATCA
>JAWWES010000150.1:10145173-10198078 GCA_035583135.1 Lophotriccus pileatus
GCTTGCATGCAACTGATAATTCTACATTTAAATAAAAACCTTGAATATTTTATCAAATATCAACCATGACTCCCCTGTAAACACGCTCTTCACTCTCGGAAACCAGCCTGTTGTTTATAAGGTACAATCTCTTTGTTCATGCCAGTCCTTACATAACTATACAAGTTCAAGTGGAAGATATCAGGATTGTTTTCAGTTCTTTTAGGGAACACCAAGCATTCCCCCATAAGACACTTCCACTCAAATGATGAAATTATTGCTTTTAATACCGGAATTTTACTAATTAAAAATCTGCAGAAAATCTACCACTGACTGCAGTTCAACAATTGTGTATAACCAACCACCCAATCCAAAAATAAAGAATGGAAATACATTACCTGATAAAATTTGAATTTGAACCCAAGGATATGGCATAGAGTTTGAGGTTCACACATGTACATGTAAGACTCTATCAGTGGTACAAAGAAGTCATCATACTCAGGCCTGCACTCATAGACTTCTAGGATAATATCCAAAACTCTGTTAGGATCAAGGTTGAAACATCCTAGTGGAAAAGAACAGAGTAGAGAAATTTAACATTGCTAATTTTCATCTTCCTTCTGTTCCTAAAACACATTAAAATGCACTACTTTTTAAAATTAATTCTTTTCAGTTAAAATTGAGCCTGCACGTACCAACAGCAAAATAATCTGGATCATCTATAAATACAGAACTGATCATTTTGTCTTGCTGGATATTGAACTAGGCACAAATACTAAACAGGACTTTCAATTCAGATTACAGAAAAAGAAGAAATAACACCCTAAGAGGAACATTTAATAAGTAAAAACCCAGCCTCACTAAGACCACAGTGCCAGCAAAAGGCACAGGCTGCTGCTTCTCCCCTTGTGCTGGCACACATATCCATTCAGTCACACCAATCAGCCAGGTAGTAATCATTTTACACTTATTTATTTTATCCAGACACATCCACTACACAGATATATAACTGCATCAGTCTTTCCTCCCCCAAAGACATTTCCATTTCACGAGAACCTACTGCAAGTCAGTACTTTAAAAGAACTGACACTCTGTATGAAGTCTATTTGCAATCCCTAAAATTCCAGAAGACGGAGAAATGTCTTGTTACAAAATTCCTCAAATTGAGTGTATTTTTGCTGAAATAACTAGCAAACCCATCCTTCTCTCTAGATCTCTTCCAAAACAAGTAGTATTGTTACAGGGCTTTGACACTCAGGCAAAATTCTGTGATAAAAAGAAATTATTTTTTATAACCTTTTGCCCATTACTGCAGTGGCAACATATGAAACAGGCACTGGTGCAAACATCAATGTATTGTATAGAACTCTTTATTCTAAAACTGTAAAATGTGGGCAATTACAGGTATTTCCTGTTTTAACTTATTTTGCACTTTGATGTGACTTTCTCATCAAGACTCAACTTGGAAACGTGGACAAATCACTAAAAGAACTAGATAAAGGAAGAACATTCACTACTTCTTATTTCTCTTCATAAGGAATCATTCAGCTTCTCCAAGAATAAAAGAATATTCATGCATTGAACTGAGCACCTTAAACAACAAAAAGCACTACTTCGTTATGTTCCAGTCTGCCTGCTGAGATGAGAAGCACATCATCAAAAGATACTGCTGAAATGAACTGAAATCACACCATATTTGAGGCTGTACCATAAATTCAGTATCTAATGTTTGAATACACAACATTCCCAAAAATCACATTTTCCACAGAAACAGGAACTCCTAAACATCATAATTCTATCCAAGGTGATCCACTTTCTATAGTCATAAGATCATAAAGGAAAACCAAAGCCCATGTTCTTTCAATAATTCCTTACCTATTAAAGATTTGATATTTTCAAGGATTAAATCACTAGTGATATTTCCAGATAAGTCTTGACCCAGTTCTGCAATCAGCTTTGCATAACCTTCGTTCTCCTCTCTTAGCAAATTAAACTTCTGTTGCTTATAACTGCAAATAAACAGAAATTAAATACTATTGTGTAACACATAACCAGTGAAGCCATTTGTGCCCCTAGCAATTTGTTATACAAAATGCTAATTTTGAACACATTTTTAAGAACTTTTAATTTACTTGAGCTATTACAGAAGCTACTGAATGCAGTATATGGATTCCTGTAAGGCAGCAAGCACTCTCCAAACAAATCCAGCTCTTATTTCAAATGCAGACCATTTAAAATATGCTTACACTTAACAGGAAAGCCCGTTCTTACACATTACACTGGAGAACTGCTCTCTAGCAGTCCGTGCTTAAGGACCTATTCTAGTTTCAAGTGAATGACACTGGATGCAGAGACAGAAACCAAACATTCCCCAAAAAACATAACCCATAGTGCTCAAATAAAGTAAAATAACATTTGCTTATTTCTGAAAACAGAAGTCTATGCTTAACTGATGCAACAGCAATAATTAAATTTCTTATACTTTCTAAGCTCACACAAATATCCACTTGCATATACAGAATCACTGCAGCAAAAGCCACAGGTAACATGAAGATTTTATACTGCTCAGGAGTTTGCAAACTAAGGGCCAACAAAGTTCTTTTGTCAATGGCAAGTTAAAATGCAACAAAACACATTTCCTAAGAAAAACTGAGTACCTTTGAAGAAACATTACACACTGGTAGCAAACCCTATTACCACATTAATCATCATTACCCTTCCCCATCCTCTCCCCAAACAACCTTTTTGCCCCAAAACTTACAATAGTTTTGTCTTTATTTTAACAGATTTTTGATTGAACTGTTGAGACTGCTTGATGAGTCCCAATGACTCCAGTGTCTCTGGATCTAAACGCTCTTTTAGGACAGTGTCGGATACAAGATACTAAAAAACACCAAGAACATACACAAAATTTGTGAATTACAAAGACCTAGAAACCATATGATTATTACTTTAGGCTACATATGCATTCTGACTACAACAAAAACAATTTCAAGGTATTACATGCATTTTGTTTCAAACACAAAAGCGAACAAAACAAACTATTAACCAAAATTGGAATTTTACAGTCGCGGATTTTATATACAAGAGCACCTTGAAGAAACAAGCCCTGGAGTCTAATTGCTGGTTACCAAATATACATTGCACAGCATCTGGGGATATTATTACCATATTTACAAAGGCTTGTATTCATTCTCATATTCTGGGAGAAAAGCCTTATTTTCATATACTGAACTTTCCTACAAATCAAGCTTATTCCCTGTGCTTAGGAATGCTACTTCTAAAGACAAAGGAGGTTGCACAAAGGAAAAGTGCAACTCCAACCACACTTCAGTACCAAAATTTGCGTTGAACTGACAAGTAGAAAAATTAAAGTTCTCTCAAAACTCTTTAAAGAATTCAAGGGAGAGCTGTACTATATTTCTCTACCACTACACTTTGAAGGTGAATTTTTAAATTATTTAGGCATTTGTGAAAACATTCTGGAGGGAAAAAAAAAACAAAACAAAACAGCAGCAGTCTTCAACGCTGATTTTTCTTGTTAGATTTTGACATGCAATTTTGCGAAAAGACCTCCAAAGTGCAACTTACCAAACAGGCCAATACCAGTTGTGTAAAATGATCCCTCTTATTTTTTTCCTCTAAACAACTTGTTTCAATGTCTAGAAATGAAGATGGGGAAAAAAAAGAAATCGTTACTTGTGAAATTTTAAGAGTTTTCTCCTTTTAAAAACTGTTCTGATAAATGCTAATGATACCAAGGCAAAGCAGCTTGTTGATGACATGCCAGCTTCTTGGCACCCACTCATCCCTCATGAGGTTCACATAATATTGTGATGACCATTCTCACACATCCACAAGTCTCATGGAAAGGTAAAACAGACCAGAGGAATGCCTTAATAATTTTTCTTGCCCTTCTCTTTGCTGCAATAACATTTAGGCAAGCATTAAAAATCAATAATAAGCACAAAAACAGAACTCCATGATCCGGGCCTTAATGTAATGTCCTAATCTCTCCCTGTGGCTTCAGAGTAACTACCACTTACTGTCTGGTCTGCAGTCTTTTACCAGCTATGATTCTGTATTACCATTAATTTCTTTTGTATTGCCAACTCCTGAAAGCAATTCATAAATTCACTCCTCTGGGGAGACAGGCCAGAGAACAGGGGCCAACAGGCCAACACCTGTCTAAAGTAGTTTAAAAAAGCACATTGTTACAGGAAGTGAGGAGCTGCAAAAGGAGTAAAACACTCCATAAAAGAATGCAAGGCAGACATTACAAAAACCAACCAAACAAAAGGCCCTACAAACCTCCTCTCCCCACATAACAACATAAAAATCAGACCCACAGAGAAGACATCAACAACACTAATGTGAGAAAGAAGACCCCAAAGAAACTGAAAACTAATGATGTAGTGGAAGTAGGGCTGGAAGTGGAAGCAACAGAGCCTACAACCCAGCCTCTCAGCCAAAGAACAATCTGCTGAAAAATGGTAGTCCAGGGAATGTGGATGTACATTGAAACACATTAACCATAAGGAAAAAAATGCTGACAGTAGTAAATACTGATTAAGGAGAAAAAGTGTTGAAGAAACAAGCAAGAAATTGCCCAATGTCCTTTGTCTCAGAATTTGAAACCTAGCTCCTTAACCTTACTATTCTCTGCTACCGGTCAGGGGATGGCATTTGACTGCACACAAATTTGAAGGAAAGAAGAAGACAAAAAAAGGCAGACAGATACAAAAGTAATTATTACAAGAAGATGATACAAGTATACAGAATGAAGCAGCACTATCAAAAAAACCAAAATCAAAATTCATCATTTAGATGTTCAAACCAAGGTTTCATACGTAAGCTTAATTAGGTTCCTCTCTTCACAGGCAGCCATAGCACAGAGGACACCTCACTCCTTTAGTACAGCTAACAACAGATCTGTGATACACAGACCATCAAAAGAATTTTCTGAACATTTTCAATTTGTTGAAAACCCTACACGGAGCAAGACAGAAACTGCAAGCAGTTAAAGCTACAATCTGGAGAAATGTGTACAGGATTAAAATGCTAAAAGAAAGAGAGAAACAGCTTTGGATCAACATGACAGCATAAAAATCCAGAAGTTTTCACCAGTATAAGATGTACACATCTTTAAAGCCTGCTCAGCTGGCAGACAGCAACTTGCCCAATGATGCCATTTGCCTTTAGATTTATGGACAATCTGCATAAGCTCCATTTCACTAACAGTGACTGTACAGATCAAAATATTTACAGAACACATTCTGAGAAGAGAGGATCTACCGACCAGTAAGTCAACTTTTATTTAGGATATTTAAGAATGATAACATCGCTAAGTCACTGATTCCATTAGCTAACATCCAACATTCTTACAAGCGAGCTGCTTTAACTATTCTTGGCACATCAACTGCCACTGCCTTTAATAGGCAAACTTCTGGAAACTGAATGAAAATACATTAACAACTGAGATCTAGATACACTGAGGAGGAATCAGTACACAGTTTGTAAAGAGAAGCCACACTTCACAGATTCAATGAAATTTCCCAAAGAAGTCAGCAAGCAGATGCGCAAAACATGTACCTCTCCAAATCTGTTTCAATGCTGAAAGGAAGGGAACCCAACTTACCTAATATGCAGAATACATCAGCTAGGATAGAAGGCATGTCTTCTCGAAATTCCTAAGGAGGAAAAAGATCCCGCTTAATGAATACAGAATTCAATATGCACATTTACAGAATTCTTATTCCGCTATATAAAACACTTAATCATAAAGTAAGTTCAGATTAATTAATAATTCATGTTATTTATATTATTAATAATTCATGTTAATAATGAAGATGCTTAATTATTGACTAATATCTAACATAAGTGCTGTACTAATTATTGATACATAATGAAACACCGTAACATTTTAATGTAATTTAGAAGTGTATCTAGTGACCAAGGGGGAAAAAAAAAACCCTGGTGAGTACCTCCATTTCTCTCCCCTGTGTGAGGAGCAGCAGCCTGTACAGTGACCTGCACTTTCTCAGGCACCAAACAGATTACAGTTTCCTACAGCAACTAAAGATCCAACACTGTCACATGCCATCCCAAAAGCCAGGTGCCCTACAGCCTTGACTTCCCTCAGACCCAATGCACAAGTTTAAAAAGCACAGAAAGGTTGCACATTAATGCAACATGTACTTTTCCTTAATGTTCCATGCACATCAGCACAGCAAACCAAGAACATCCAAAGAATAAGAAATACTTTTTAGAAGATTCTTTCTCATGTATTTTTTCTGGTTTATTTTTTTAAGGAACAGTGGTATTTGGTAATCTTGGAGGTTTAGAGAAGAATACTCTTTTCCCTATACTTTCTCCATTTATTCAAAGCATTTTAAGAAAAACCTTTTTTCAAACAAAACAGTAAGTTTAATGCATTGTTTTGAAGGCCATCACAGAACCTGGACATCCCAACAGTAAAATGGCAGACCTTGTTACACTATTATAAAAACCAGTAGGTGGCATTACAGATGTGCTGCATGAGCAAGTGACACTTATTTTTAGCATTTATTACAAACTTCAGGCTTCATATGCCCTTAAAAAATGACTTAATTTTTAATTTATGCTGAAACAAACACATCCATTCCTCACCACAAAAACTAGGGGGGGAAATGAAACCCTGCCAGACCACATATATGTCAAGTGCACCCAAAAGAAGAAAAAGAGCTTGACAAGAATGACTTTTCAGATGTGGAAAAACAAAAATCTCCTGAGTATTATCATGCTTGGATTTCATTTGAACTTTTATAATAAAGTAAAAATCTAGTAAGTATACCATGGTTACAAATATATACTTACTATAACATCACCAAGAACATTAGAAGCTTGATCATGCTTTAAGTTTCCTCTGACAACATGGTATGCAAGCTCATACAAAGCCTGCTGGATATCTGTTGAAATAAAAGAGATGATTAAGGAACATATTAGGCAATCCTTCACCTCACTGCTAAAGCAATATTTACAGTTATGCTGTAGACTACAGACACCCTGCAAGTAAACAGGATATGCTTCTCCTACTAATGAGAGGGATTACTTTGCTACTGATAGATTAAAATTGATCATCAATATCTAAGACTTCACACAAGCAGACAGCAAGAGATGATCCACTTACCTAGAGAGTTTATGGAGTAACTCTAATATGGGATGAAAAACTACAGTCCTGCATATACTAACTTGAGTACTGGCAGCTGGTTTAACAAAGACACCTTTACCTTATTCACACAAATACCATATTCTACCTCCATAAAAAGCATTCTGGTACTTTTTCCTAATCATGTCTCATCACAGATATGCTTTCAAGAACCATTTCTTTTGGAGTAATTAAAATTTAATTGGAGAAAGAAGTGCTTAATAAGGATTTCCTAATTTTTTTAAAGAAAGTCTCCTGTAACTCAAGAATGCAA
Organism: Lophotriccus pileatus; assembly: GCA_035583135.1. Classification (NCBI taxonomy): domain Eukaryota; kingdom Metazoa; phylum Chordata; class Aves; order Passeriformes; family Tyrannidae; genus Lophotriccus; species Lophotriccus pileatus. The sequence continues at coordinate 10,152,613 of JAWWES010000150.1, forward strand.
CCTTACAAAAGCCCATATTAAGCTGAAGCCCTAAACAGAGGTACCGCGTTTGAGAAAAATCTTGCAATGTTAAACACAGTCATTGGAAAACCAGCTGTGGTAAATCTGCAAAGTTCTTAAACAACACACCACAACTTGTGACTTTTTATTATATGGAAAGTAACAACCCCCCATGCTTTTATCTTGCACTTGTGGTTTGCTCAATAAACAGTATTCAATAGAGAAGCTGCAGATCCCTCAGAGTACTCAGTAACATGGTGACTGCAGACCATTGTAGCTGAATTAAACCCAATTTTATTTTTTTAAACAGGCAGGTTAATTTCACACTTGCACACTTTAGTGTCATATATTTAACTTTTAGAATAAAATCTAGATGTATGTTGAGTTTGCAAAATGTAATTCCATTTTCTACAGCAGAGACCAAATATTGGATGATGCTGCCACCACTCACAGAAGACAGTCCCAGTTGTGGATGTCTGTACTGCTTTAGTATTTATAGCATTTGCCTTTAGCACACACTAATGGTCACCATATATGAACATTCCAGGCACATGCATGCAGAGGTACCATGATGTTTCCAGGCTTTTTTTGTTTTAATTTAACTTTAACTAACCAACAAACCACACAACTTACCTCTGAAACCCACATCATGGTTTTTGTTTTCGCTGAGAGCACGACACAGCTGCACACTGAAATAAAAAAAATATTAAAAGAAAAAACTGTTAGATATTGGCATACACATACAAATGTCTTGGGGTTCTTGTTTTTGTTGTTGCTCTGGCTAAAGCAGCTTTAGATTCAGGTTGTTTAAATGGCTGACTACATTTAATTTTTCCAGAGTAAACCCTAATTCAGAGAACTTACACAGCAAATAAATGAGACTCCCAAGAGATCTCATATGCATATAAATCACAGACTTAAAAAAATATTCTTCCTAACATGGCACACTCTTACACACAGAAAGGTGAGAACACAAGGCAGTTTCAGTATGAATGGAAGCGTGGCAGCAATAATCTACTGTTGTTATCTAATGAAGAAATTCTTCTCACAGAATTACTACAACTATGATAGTTTTCAAACTCTGGCCTGGAAAAAAAACTTTCAACACTAAACTACGTGCATGATGTTTTACCAGTAGTAAGGCAGAATTTTGTATAAGAGAATCCACTATAGGATGAGACCTGTCACGTTCCATTGTCAGTGGTCTCTCCTGGGGCTCCTTCAACCCAACAGCCATATGCAAGAAGTACATGAAGTACTCTACAGACTGTTCCATGAAATAAACTAATGGCTCTCTGTGTTATAAAATAAATGCTTAAAGGGCAGGCTTCTCAATGACACTGACAGCTTAGAAATGGTCATGCTTCCAAGATACAAGGATCTTCCCTCTTCTCCACCACTACTGTCACCGCAGGATGAGGCTTCAAAAGCAGTTTCACATTTAGAAGTGACAGTTTTTTAAAAAGGGTAGTGATTTACCTATATTATAACAGACACCAATGAATATTTTAAGAACCTTTGTCACATTTGCACATTTTCAACCAAAAGTTCCCATATTTTTCCAAGTATCTTTCCCATGCAGAAACTGAGGACAGTATCAGAGCTATGCTGCATTCCTACATAAGATGGCAAGACTACAGTTTCCTGTGGGAGCCATTTTTAAGTTGTCTCAAATAAGGCTTGTATGTGCAATTATTACAGTGGCTTATCATGAAAAATCAACAGTAAGAGATACTTCTGTAGCAATCCATTACTCATTCTGTTTGCATCCTATGTAGATCACCACCTCTCCAACAGGACTAAACAGCTGTTCCAGCAATCAGAGGATTATAATTAACAAATATAAGGTATACACACCCTTTACAGACAACTGGAAAACGGGGAGTTTCACACAATGTAATCAGCAGAAATAGAGAAGCTGAGCAAAAAGCAAGCGTATGGCTAAGATGCTGTAAATGTTTTTGAAGAGAATGCAATGTATTTGGAAATAACCAGAATAGAGACAGCAAAATAGGGGAACAGGTATTTTATTTTTCATGAACAGTTAAGTACATGTTTTTTTAAGTAATGGATTTTATCCCCAGCTGTCCTTAAAGAGTGTATCAATTCAATATAAATAAATTTCTTTAAATTTTAATTACTCCTCCATAGAGAAAGCATCCTACGAGCGCTCATTTCTACGCTCTGTACACAAATAACAATAAAGTGAAACATCTGATTCCAAAAAAAAATTATCTGACATACATCTTTGACCCCTATGTCATAAGGTGGTATCATCAACCAGGTTACCAGAGCAACAACCCTGTCTGCTCGAACTCATGAGTTCTTTACATACATCTTAATATAAAGTAAGAGTTTTAACCTCTTCCCTTTTCCTTTCCAGCAGTACCAAAACAGTACTATCAACTTCACATTACTTTATGACATGAACCTGCTGGACCAAAGTAACAAGAAACTCAATATTTAAGATCAGTCTGCAAAACAACTTGCTTAATATTTGCAATTAGAACCCACTGAAAAACTCTTTATTAAACTGGAAGAAAAAGTGGTAAAAGAATTTCCTTTTTGTGCTCATGTTCTTTTCTACAGGCACTATCCAAAGGAAGACGACCCTTTCTGCAGGTGCTGCCAGGTAGTACAGGCAAGCTGAGTCAATTACTTGGTGCAGAAATGGACACATTCACCAACTCCTCTTCCTTTCTCAGCCCCACAATTCCAGACCTCATGTCAGCTACATCAGTGCCACAGACAAACCTGGCAGAAAACTGGCCAAAAACCAAGTCTTCAGCCAACTTGAAGCAGCTCACCAGCAGGTCAGACAGGTCACCCAGGTGACTGAAGACAGGGCAGAAGCCCTACCTTCCAGTAACAACCAGCTGTGAGATTAGTTCATCTATCTCAACTGAGTGCACCGTAAATTAAAATCAAAATATCTGCACCTTCAGAAGAATCGAAATATCAACGTTGGTACAGTCTGTTAAGAGTTCATCTGCAACTTTTATTACTCTGGCATAGCTCATTGCTGCAAGCTGAGGATGGAGAACTTCCTTGCTCTACTAAAACACATCCCTTTAAATGAAGATAAAACTGTGTGAAGCAAGAAATTCTGAAGCAGCACGAGTACCTATTAAACAAGTTTGTATGGCAGAGCCAGCAAGTGAACCAAGGCCTCCCAACTCACACACCACATCCTATAACCTCCATTTCACTCCCACACACGGATTAAAGCAGTAATTATCAAAGTGCATGTGCCTGCTAACATTTAAGTATATGCATAATTTAACTGATGTGGGTAGTTCTCCAGTTGAGATGAAGTACAATCGATTGCATTTTGCAGTCAAAATGGCAAAACTACCAGTGAACAGTTTCCCTGACTCTCAGCCCTTTACTTGCATGAGCAATGCCAGTGTGGAGCTAACGTTGGGAGTGCCTGAAAATCAGGTCTCAAAATTTCACATTCACAGAAAGTTAAGCTTTTTCAGTTTATCTTGAGGCTTAACATATTGCATAAACTGCCAGGAAAGTACTTTATTAAAGCCCTCCATCCACGCTAAAGGCTCCTTGATGTGTTGAATCTCTCATAAAACAAGGTATCAGTCAGTGCTTGCCACTGCATGAGCATTGTAAATGTCCATATGGGCTTCAGTCACAGACCAGCATCTCGTTGGGAAGACGTGACAAAACAATCTCACTACATGGGCAGTACACAAATAGGTCTACAGGGAGTCCAGACTGAGCAGCATAAGAAGTCACCCTCAGATTCCAACTCCATCTGTATACAATATCTGGCAGTAGCAACAAATGAACATGATAAATTGTATTTAGATAGAGAAGGGTCTGAATAATTTAAAAAAATTACAGATAGGATGACCACATCCTGACCAGTGTCTAGTTTTGGCAGCTGAGAACACCTGAAACTACCACGATAGACATTTACGTATTTGAATTAGATGTTACACATCAGTATCTTAATTAATTAAATTCAAAGCTTAAACAGTTTTGAACAAGGTCTCTGAACAATTTCCTGGAACCAAATTCTCACTGCCGTTCTACTAATTAACATTATGACACTTTAAGACATATAAAATCCTTACCTTCTGGTTTTTGGATACTACTGTTAAATCATGACACCACACCACTTAAAGAAAATTTAAGAAAAGAGAGCAATTATCTCAAGCATCCATTATTTCTCCCAGTACAAGATTAAATATAAAATTAAAACAAATCATTTGCTTCTCACAATACAGTTTCATATTCCTCCAAAACATAAAACTGTGCTTTCATTTAGGCAACAAGTAACTGCCAAAATACTACCTCAACTGATCTAGTCAGATCATGAAAGCCATTTCATGCTCCAGCAAGTAAATATTTTTTCCATAAGACCTAATATTTTCTTTCTACTATTTTTTTTTCAAAAAAAGTTGGTATTTGTCTCCCTGTGAATAAGCCCACCACTTTGTTTAAAAACAAACCAAACCCCTCCATAAAGAAGTGAATGCTCTCTGACTTCATGTGTGGGCTTCATCAGACCAGGCTTCCATAAAGTAACAAAAAAAAAAAAAAAAAAAAACCAAACCCCACAGTCCTCTATTTACTAGCAATGTCAGCTTTCTCCTTTTGCAGTATCCTTCCCCTTTGCACTTTTCTAACTTATCATTATAATGCATTGTCTTAATTTTGAACCACAAAGCCCATAACTGGACTTAGGCCTAGACCTAATTTACGTTTCTGGGCATACTGATATTAGATAAGTAATTCAATAAAATTAGGTATCATTTCATTTGTTCCCTTTTTACTTGAATATTTAAAAATATGTCATACTTCAATATATCATTTTGAAATGGCACCACCCTGGTTTTGTTTTCCTCTAGTAAAACAGGAGATAGGAAGCTCTGGAAGAAGAAACATGAATTTACACACTGAAGACTCTCCCAATAAAGTTAGCTTCCAAAAAAGTTCTCTAGATATTGGCTACAGATATGTACTTTAGGTTCTAGAAAGTAAGTTCATGCACGTTCCTTTATGTTTATAAAGCTACCGCTGCAAAACCTCACAACTGTTATCCAAGACAATCACGTTTCTTTTAAAACATATGGCCTCTCCTGCAAACTGCTCTTCAAGTCATGCCTGGAACTGCATTTAAGCAGCATTCCAAATGAAGTGCAAATACCACAAATCCAGGAGTTCAGCTCATCATTTTGTTTTTTTGGTCCTGCAGCAGATGAACACTTTATTCCCATCCTGGTTAAGAAGCACTGCTCTAAGGGGAGGGGAAATCCCAAAAGGTTTTATCATGGTCAAAAGGTTACTTGCTCAAAGTGCTGAGAATTCAACGTGAACAGAGTAGTTGCCTTTATATGATCAGCTATGACATTTCTGTCCCCGTGCAACCTCCACACAACCTTCCAACATGTTTAACTTGCATACTAACATGATAATGGCTCCAGCATAATTCAAACCAAAAGTTACATGGCTATAAAGAGGGGCCCCTTCACTACAAAATGGAGGACCTGGAAAGAACAGTGTTTTGTGCAGGGAGCCTCTACATTCTCTATTCTCTGACCCACTACCTTTTTCTTCGTGCACAAGGAAGATCATTACCAAAGCTGCATTACCCTTTCAAGAAACACGAACAAAAGAAAATAACAAAAAGAGCGACTCTCAAGAAGCGTTTCTCAAAGCGACCCCCCAAACACCCGTTACTTACAACTGTAGGATTGTTCAGTTACCAAAAAAAAAAACCAAAAAAACCAAAAAAAACCACCACAAAACAGAAATGCACGGAAGAAATAAGAGCATTTAAAAAACATACAGTTAGTACACAGAGCACCGCTGTTAAAGCCAACAGAGTAATGTGAAATGGCCAAACTGGTGATCTACCCCTGAAGAGATGCACTCCTGGAACGCAGCACACAGCACTCAGTTAACTTGCCAAGATGGCTTGAAACAGACACACACAAGGCCCTGAACGGAAAGCTCCCAGCACACCTGGACTGGTCTGGGAGGCTGCACCCAGGCCCCTCGGTGCACAAAGGTTACTTTGTGGGATAGAACAGGCATGACTGGCTGATCCTACCTCGCCTGGGTCAGAGAACACAGCGCCAGTCCCCTCGGAACCGACAGAAGGGTGGGAACGGGGGCCGAGGCCTGTACCAGAACGGCCAGCACCGCGGAGCCGGCGGAACGGGAATGCACCAGGGTCCGTATTAGCGCGGGGGGCGGCTGGAGAGGAGCCTGACCCCCGAGGAGCCGGGCCCAGCGGCTGGAAGGGGGCGCTCGGGGCGCCGGGCCCAGCTGCGGGGGCCGAGCGTCGGGGCGGGCGGCAGCACCGGCCGGGGCGGAGGCCCGGGCCCTCCGCCCGACCGCGGCTTCGACCCCCAGCCCGGCAGCAAGGACGCAGCCCCGGCCGCCGTCCTCCCCGCCGCCCCCCGCCCTCCCCGCCCCGCTCCCGCAGGCCGCAGCGCCCCATCCCGCCCCGCGGCCGGGCCCCGCACTCACAACTCGCTCTTGCCGCCTTTCTCCCAGTTCTTTATCCACTCTCCCGGGAGCAACGCCGCCATCTTCCCCGAGAGGCGCCGAGGGCCCGGATGGAGCGGCGGCGCCGGGTCAGAGGGGACGGACGGGCCGCGCGAGCCGCGGGACGCGGCGTGCGGGGAGGCGGCGGGGCGGGGGCTGCGCCTGCGCGCTGCTCTCGGGCCGCGCGCCGCGGGGCGGTGCCACGGGCCGCGCGCGTGCGTGCGTGCGTTGGGAGCGCGGGGCGTGGCGGGGCGGGCGCGCGGCCCTGGGGAACGGCCGCGGGTGGGACTGAGTGCGGTACTGAGTGCGGGGCCGCGGCACCGCCACACCCGCCCCTCCTCGCAGCCGCCTCACCGCCGCGGGCCCGTGCGCTGGAAACACACGCGCGGCGGCCGCGTTAAACCGCGCGTGTGCGGGACACCCACGTGGGCGCGCGTGCGTGGGGCGCCCCCCCCCCCCGTACACCCCCCCTCCCAAACCGAGCGCGGCGGGAGGTGCGAGACGTAAAAATAAAATGGCCAAAACGGCGAATCGCGCGGGGATTTTACTAACTATTTTTAAAAAATAAAAATGGCTAAACCGGTGAATCGTGGGCGTTTTTTATGGTTATGTTAAAAAAAAAATAAAAATAGCTAAACCGGTGAATCATTATTTTAGAAAATAAAAATGGCTAAAACGGTGAGTCGGAAGCGTATTATTATTATTTTTAAAAATTAAAATATGGCTAAGACAGTGATTCATGGTTTTTATCATTATTTAAAAAATAAAAATGCCTAAAATGGCAAAACCCCCTAAGATCGTGGGGTTTTTATTTTTTAAAGAAATGAAAATGGCTAAAACGGCAAATTGCAGTTTTATTATTATTTTTTTTTAAATAAAATGTCTAAACTAGCAAATCCTGGAGGGTTTTATTATTATTTTAAAAAATTAAAATGGCTAAAATGGTGAATCGTTTTAATAAATACAGTTAAAAAAAGCTGTTAAGGGTTTCTGTGAAAATTATTATGTAGCATCTCAATGGTCTCTCTGGATATAAATGCTTGGGGCAAACCCAACTATATGGGTGTTGTCTTCTGATCCTCATCCCTAATGCATGTGCCTGGTTTATTACGTGTTGTCCATCTGAGCATCGTAAGTTGACAAGGGGGTGGCAGATCAAACCTTGACGATCTCAGAGGTCTTTTCTGACCCAGCTGATTCTGTGATCTCTGTTAAGTCTCCCCAGGTTGTTCTGTGTTCTCTTCAGTTGCTAATCAGGGTATAGGAGTTAAAAACATTCCATGTGCTCAGGCTCTACATGTTTTTAGTCTTTCCAGACACTCCTCTCTTGCCTATCAAGGCATCTTTTTTTCACTGCCTTCTCAGTCTCCTCCATGACTCCTCCTCTACTAAGTGTAAATCATTACACAATGAAACCTCAGGAAATGGAGAATTAGAAATAAAAAATAAAGATTAGGTGAATACGATGAAACAGAAGAAAACGGGGAATTTTAAATAAAATCAAAAGCTGAGGTCTCAGTGCATCTGTGCCTGTGGCAGTACCAGCACTGCTGTGCTTTCTCTGCTTTGTACTATGTTCTCCATGTTTATCCAAAATGAACAATTTACAAGCACTTAGCATAAAAGTGGTTTTCCACTCATAAAATACCCCCGATGAGAAAGTCTGTAGAATTTCAGCAAATCCATTCTACTTCATTAAGATGCATGGTATATATATATACATATATGTATTTACCATGCATCTTAATATATATACATATATATACATATATGTCTCTAAAACATAGAGACTCACACATTTTAATAAAATAATGCAGGCAAAGCAAAATGTTTTGAAAATATGTACCAATTCCTCTTCAGATTGATATATTATTGACACAGAGTAGTTTTCATTCAAGGCTATAAAGTCGTAATTAATTTTGACTTATCCTTGCTTTTGTGGTGGACATCTTTATGTAGTGAAAGATCTTACTCAGTACCACCTGATGTTAGCTGAATTGTGAGGAATACCTTGGTTAAAAAGTCAGATCTGTATTTTAGTTCTATAAAACAGCCTTTATACTTTATTATCCATCTTCTCATGAGGCTTTTGTGTGCTAGAAAAAGCATTGTGGGCATCCTAAGATTCGTATAAATGAGTCAGAGAGCCTTGTTAAAAGCTGGGACAGCTTTATGTTTCCTTCTGTTATTTACACAGGTTGACTTTTACGTTTCTAAATAAAGGGATAAAATAAAATTTTGAAAAGAAGGAAAAATGATGATGACTGCAAAAGCAGGGTCTGTCACACCGCGGTCTCAAGCCACCTACTGTGCTTCCTGCCTGAATAAAGGCACTCTGAAGGTTTTGTCCCAAGTACATTAAAGAAAATGCCTATGTCACCACTATGGTAACAGCTGGATAGCAGTTATTTAGCTTAATGGCAAATACAAGGTTTTCAAGGGTGTAGTACATTATCCAGCAAATACATAGCTAGAAAAGTATCAGTGGTAGTTTAAACTTATAAAAATGTATTTATTCTTGGTTTTCTAAATAAATACTACAGACATCCATTAGGAGAGCTGGAAATAGAAAAAAAGCAGAAGAGATAAAACATCTAACACCTCATTTCCTCGTATTAACCCACTCCATGAGTTCATATGAGAAGACACAAATTTAACAACTGAGTGCTTTGCTTTATTTTCCAGGCACAGACATTTAAGAACGACTGTTTAGAATAAAATGTCCTTTATTATTTGGCTTATCATGTCCATGTAAGAATTAATTGTCCCAAATTCCCAATTTATTTTTTTTTTAATCAGTCATTGTTTGGCAATTGCTCCTGTTCTTTTTCTGGAGACATTTCTGAAATTCTCACACAGAACAAAAATGATACAAAGAAGGCATGCTTCCACATTTTCTAGATGATTTCCATTTGGTAAATGCTGTTTAGGAAAGTAAGAATCCTAAACATTAGCTGGTACCAGCAGTTTCCATTCCTCTGGGCAACTGAAAAGAGAAACATTCTCAGACAGTGATTGTCAAACACATCTTACAACTTTGGGGTTTTTTCCACAGCTAAACTCAGTGTCACTTCATCATCCTGAGCTATAAAACGTCCCAGATTTAATTAAGATCAGTAGATGTGGAGGAACACACTGTTTGGGAAAGGTTTGCTTGTTTTCAGCTTGCAGAAAGCAGGGTTGTTTCAGTCAGAGTTGTTGTTGTTTGCCTTTCTTACCCACTTGCAAACACAGGCAAGAGCCAACTGCAGATTTAGGTTCCATTTCCAAAACCTGTTGACCTGGAAGTCTTCTGGTCAAGGCTTAAGTTGTTGGTTCTGTGTATGTTCATGCAACCTGGTGAAAAATGAAAGAAGAAAGACTAATTAAACTCTTCCACATGATGCCTGTGAAGAAGGGGCTTTGTTAAAAACGGTGCTGGGAGCAATGCCTGAAGTAATGTGATTGGAACAGCACTTCATAGGCAGGAGATCAATTATTTGCTTCACAATATGTTTCACTCCTTCAATGTGTATTTCTGTCTGATAAGAGTGTGTAAAGAGTCCTGTGTGGTTTTTTCCTAATTAGCATTGATAAGGAAAGCCAAAAAGACCCTCAATACCTCTCTTTCAGCAACAGCTTTGAACAATGGAGAACCTACAAATGCAGGAAAATGGATTATTATTTATTTAATCATGGTCTGACCGAACAGCAAAATGTTAGCACAGAAGTGGAGATCTGTGAGACACTGCAGGGATTTGTTTGAAGGATGGAGACAAGCTGTTCTAATGGGCTTTACTCCCAGCCTGTGCTGGAACTATTGCATGAACAATTCCTGTTTGTCTGCTCTGAAGAATGACAGCACAGTAGAAAGCTAATAACTTAATTAAACATTTTGTCTTCCAGTACATACACCTTCCTAGGAAAGGCCTTATCAAGGTCAGCTATTGCGATTTCAAGATAATAGTATATTAAGTGTGAAAAGATGAAAAAACCCTAGGAAATTTTCATGTTTTGCAAGCTGAGCAGTGACAGTATCACTGCAGTGCAATTTAGAGTCTTGCAGTGCTTCCTGAGTCCACTAATGCAGAAAGGCAGAGTACAACTTGTAAAGCAAATATTCCTGTGCTCAGAGCTCATCGCTCACTCGTTGATCTAATAGCTGGCTATTCTTCAGGAGGGGTCTGTATCATTGCACCTCCTGGATGACACACATCCCACAGAAAATGGGATGACTTACTGCACTCTGCTGCCAAATTCCTTTTTGGTAACTTCAACCCATCATTGGCCTGTGGTCACGCATACAAAGGGTCTGTTGCAGCAGCTCCCTGGCAGTGTCTCTCCAGCATTGGGAGAGTCAGGGCAGCCCACGCTGGTGTCCCAGCAGCTCTGCAGCAAGTGCTTACAGCCTCTGCTCCTCTCCTCTGCATGTGTGCAGTGAAACTCCACGTGGCTGGAGCCTCTAAGCAGGGCTGGCTGGGTGCTGCTGGTGCAGGGAGTGTAGGGAGCCAGAGTTTACAAACAGTCACCACTTATCAGTGGGTGGACAGTACCTACCAGAGCTATTGACTGTTGCCAATAGCTACTGCACTTATCCCATGGCTCTTATCCCATGGCATAAGTGCCTCGTGCTGGTTTATTGTGAGAGGTAGGAATATTTATTAGTGCATTGAGAGAATATGAAGGTTTGAAGCTAAAACCTGAATTGGGTAAGTCAGACTCTTACCAACGCAGTCCACACCCTTGTTTGGGTTGTGTACCCCAGATACCAAGTATGCTACAGTGAAAGTGTGTCTGTGGCTAATGATAATGATGTAAGAGAAATCCTGAACGGCTACCTAACCTTGGCAGACTGTTAGCAGTCAAAGAAGCTATTTCTGGGACTCTCAGTCCTGATTCCTCATTCGTAATCCCAGCCTGCAGTCTGGGGCACTTTGTCCATTGTTCTGTGTTCTGCCGATGCATCTCTTTCTGGCAGTTTGACTCTGAGTGAGTCCAAATTCAGAAGATACTTGATTGAATACACCTGCCTTTGACATGTGAAGAATATTTAAGAACTACAGAAAAGTTTGCTCAGCTAAGATTTGGATGGTCATGGTGAGTTTCCCCCATATATAAAAATTCTCAGACATCATCAGTAGGACGTGGGGAAAATGAATGACCAAAGTGATCAGTTAAAAAGGACATGCTTATTAACCACAGCATTCCTCTTTTCTCCTCTCTGCCTCTTTTCTCCTCTCTGCCTCTTTTCTCCTATCAGGGTATAACATGGAAGCATGCAGGGAATAGGGAAGCATTGCCTTGAAGTTGTCTTTTTTCTACCTGTTATATCAAACTTACATAGTATCCAGCATGAAGGAATTATGAATAGAAAACCATATATGTGGTCATATGCCACGTGCTTGCTAAGTCCAAAGTCTTGCATTAATCAGTTCAAACAGAACCAAAATAAATCCCTAGTTGCATGTTTACCATTTTCCTCTTCATTCGGCATTTATCTTTGCTCTCCTGCTCAGCGAATTGTGAAAGAAAGTAAACACTGTTTGTCCCTGATTTGACAGCACATGCTTAGTACAACTTAGTAGTTTCAGTGAGCAGCATACTAAGACATCAAAAGAATATTTGGTTTTTACATGCTGAAATGCTAACTTTTCCACTTTACTGCTGCCATTATTTGATGGTTTTAATTTTAATGAGAAGGCATTTTATTATACATTGTCTGATCAGCAGTGGATTTGGGAGTTATAGGAACATTTGTCCTGCACAGGATTTCATTGCTGAAATTGAAAAGGCTCATCATGTTTTTTCAACTTTTCCTGATTCTGTACCATAATGATACCTCTATTTATCTCAAACTTCCCTTGAGACTTTTCCACTACCTTCATGAAAATGTAATGAGAATGATGTCTATCATCTGCTTGCAACAAAAGGAAAGAAAGAATGTACTCTAAGTGCTGTGGATAAATGGAAAGGGTGTCATACTGTTTTGGAAGGAGAATCAGATTTGATTTTCTGTGGCCCAGCATACAAATGCATGGCTTTCCTACCAAATGACTGCATCTCTTCTTCCAATGGTAGCAAGAACTTTGGATGTAATTCAAGGGAAAAGACAGCTTTCAGACATCTGTTACTTATCAGTTATTTGATTTTCTTTTGTCATATTCATGAGAAAATGTTCCTAATCAAGCCACTGTTTTGACATTTTTCCATATTTGATTTTCTTTCTCTGCTGCAGCTCTGAAATTCCAGCTCTGGATTGCATGGCTTTTTTAACTCCATTCATTAATGTGATGCTAATGGTCCAATTAATTAGTCAATAAAATGAGTAGGAAATAAATTACATTAATTTCTTAGGGAATATGTCAACAAACCACATATGAGTTTCCCATATGAACCTCTGTGACTCATGACTAAACAGTTTGTGTCGAAGAATTGTGTGCTAAGTCCAGTTTATATTTATATATCTGACTCAAACAGATTGGAACAGATTGAAATTTTAACACAATTGTGTAAAGAAAGTTTCAAACAGATTATACTTTTTGTATGATCTGATTTTTTCAAATTTATATTATTTGTTATAATTTTTAATGGAAAGGTCCTCGGGAGGCAATTCCCCACATTACTCCAAAGTATGTATATAAACATTTGAAGTAGAATTTTTTTTAAATGAAGTCTAACTGTAATAGAAATTTTAGTATGGTGCACACTAACGTAATCTCAAAAATGTTACCAACTCCTCCTACAGAAGGATGTTAAAAGATCATTTTTGCATGAAATAACCTGAAACATTTGACAACTGTCCGATTTGAAAATTGTCCAAGCTATGAGATGTTAATGTTTCACAAAAAGAAAAAAACACAAACAAACAAAACCCAAACCAAACCCAAACCTTGTGCAAAAAATCCCTCCAAATCCACCTACTGGACTTTGCTTAGTCAGACATCGGCAGTGGTTGGCAGCTCCTTGTTATGCCTCCAAGTATTGCCCCTTCATTAAGCGTAAGTGTCTTTTGAAGTGAGCTGCAGCCAAAATCACTGTTCCCAGACACTTCAGATTCCTGAGCCAGCTTGTGCTTACTTTTTAAATGACATTTTCAATGAAGAACAGCAGTTTAAATCAACCCTATGTGATAATGTGTAGAGAAAGTTACTTTCCAGAGTAGAAGAAATTAATTTTCTGTGAAATGCTGTGTGTGTGAAGTGCCACCATGTGTGCTATAGAGCATTGACTTTCCAAGATAACTGGCTGGTTTCTTTACTTATTCATTGCATAAATAACATGAGCTGAAAAAATACAATACAGACCTCACATACAATAATGCAGGGAGACATAACTACAGAAACCCCGTTGTGCACATGCATGTGTACACTTCTACATTTTAGTTCTTTTCTTTGTTTGTTTCTCAGTTTATCTGAGACTAAAATGCAAGGCTAAAACAAAGATACTCAAAGTATGGAACTGCTCTGTGGTCGGTTAAGGCCCATAATGTAGTGGCCACAAGTCCTTCCAAAAAAAAAATCAGATAGAAAAGCTCAGAGAGACTATATCTATATGAAGTCAGTAAACTGATGTTTTCCTTTGTTTTAATGCAGAGCACTCAACAAATTTTAGGTACAATTTTGTTCATTCCATTTCAAATGAAAGAGGGAATACAGCAAATGAGACACTTGTTTACATACATTTGGTGTTGACAAAGATATTACTTGAAATTTTCTTGCAAGTTTAATTACTTTCTGTAGCTCAGGTATCACCACTGTACAATTCTATTGACAATCAAAACTACTTTGAAGTAATACAATTAGTTTGAATGGTTTTGGGTCACCCAAGTTTCATGTTGGCTTTAGAGTACAACTGTACTCTTTCACTTACAGTTCCACTGACTCATTCAGAACTTTATTCAGACTGAACTTTAAGTTGGTTAAACTCAACAGAAAACAAAGAAATAGCTTGGTAAGAAAATAAAGATTTCATGAGTATTTTTGTCCTTATTGCTGATGTTTTTCTTTTTCGTTGTTTTCTTATTTTCTAGTTCTTCTATATATAGAAGAGCTTTTTGACTTAAACTTTTACCACACTTTTTGATTTAGACATCAAAACCTGAAAGCAGGCCACTGAAAAAACACCTTGTGACCTCTAAAAACAATCTGCTTCATTTGGAAAAGTATCAAAACCTCAACAGAGCAAGGGCCTTTGTGAAAATCATTGCTAATGAATGTATTAATAATGTGGTATGACAAGGAATTAGAAGATTAAATATTCATGTTCACATTGCTGTGTTACCTCTTACTGTATTGTATTATGGCAAAGATTCTTAAATAAATGATCTGGCTTTGGACTGGTGTAAAATGAGTTTAGATTTATGTGACTCACTACTGCAATAGAGCTGATTATTTCTTATAGGCTCTGAATCACCAATATGCTGTCTAAGTAAATATTAGTTCTGGGTTGTGGGTCGTTCTTTTTGAATCCAACTGGGGTTTTAGTAGGTGTTGGACAGCAAAGTGAGAAACAATCCTTATTCAAAAGGCGTCTCAGTCTAAGCCCTGGAATCTGCAAACTTTCTGGTGCACCTTATAATTACACTGTGTCTCCTGAAATTGTCCCAGACTATCTGCCACAAGTCTTTGGAGATACATGATCTGAAAAAAGTAAATCACTACTGTTCATATGCACGATGGAAAACCCAAAAAAGTTTGAGAGTGTTACTCCAAGTAGCTGAGTTTTCTTAAGGACAGCAGGGAGCAACTCCCCTACAGACAGCCAAGTATTCTGGATATGTTAAAATGTGGATATGTTAAAATGTGTTGGGTCAACCATGAGGGCACCTGAGCTTCTAAAGCAGAATATTTTAATGTTCAAGACCGTCTTAGTCATAACGGGTAGATGATTTTGAGATAAGCAGAAACCGTCTGGAGAAGATGGTGCGGCGTGAAGGGGCTGCCGGAGATGCTGAGGGGAGGGGAGGAGAGGGCGACGTGGAGGCACTGAGGGGACAGGGACACGAGAGGAGCTGAGGCGCGGGGCTGAGGGGTTTGAGCGGGCTGAGGGGTTTGAGAGGGCTGAGGGGTTTGAGCGGGCTGAGGGGTTTGAGAGGGCTGAGGGGTTTGAAGGGGCTGAGAGGTTTGAGCGGGCTGAGGGGTTTGAGGGCTCCTGCCCTGCAGTTCCCGCCGCCGCCGCCACGCGCCGCCCTCCGCCGGCCGGAGCCGCCCCGCCGCGCCCCCACCGGCCCGGCAGGGGGCGCTGCTGCCGCCCGCGGGGCGCGGAGGCTGCCGGGAGCCGCCATCTTCTCAGCGCGCGGCACCGCCAGCGGCTCCCGCGCCGGGGCCGCGCCGAGGGGGACGGGACGGGACGGGACGGGACGGGACGGGACGGGACGCGCCCGGTGAGTTGTCAGGGGAGCGCTGCCGCGCCTGGCACTGCCGCGCCGGGGCAGCGCTGGGACCGGGGTGCAGCGGGCGGGACCCCGGGGCGGGTCGGGCTGCACGGCTGCCCGCCGGGGCAGGGGGCTCGGTGTCCCCCCGCCGCCCTCACGGCGGTGCCCCGGGGGTGCCGAGGGCCGGCGGGGCCGCCGCTGTCCTCCCCGGCCGCTGGCGGGGCCGGCGGGGCGGTCCCCCGGCGGGGCGTTGCCATGGGGACGGGCACCGCCGGGGCTGCCCCGAACCGAGCCGTGCCCGCCCGGTTATTATTTTTCTTCTATTAGACCCAGCAGACTTTCTAGAATTTCCGTTCTGCTTCTTCCTAATAAAAATGCCATTTTGTTCGGTGTCGCTTTGTTAAGATCGCAGTAGTTTTTAAGAATTCTGCAGGGAGAAGTTGAGTCAGGTAATATTTTTTTTTTTAGCTGTAATTGAAACTTCAAGCAGTTCTCTTTTGCACAATGGCTATGCTTTTACGAGTATATATTTCTCTTTAAGTTTACTTCTGCTTCTGTGCTACTGTCTGATGGTCCTGCCTTCCTGCTAGAAGCCCTATAAATGGTTTTAAGTACTCATTTCAGTCTGGGTAATGTCTGTTTTATTGAACTGTTATTAATCTGCATCTGTTACAAAGTACAAATATGTTTGCAGCACTGCTTTCATGATCCGTTCCCTGCTACAGTCTTACAATTCTGTTTTCATTGCTATACTTCTTGTAGCTAACTGGGAGCTTGAAACCACAAGATCTTATAATAGACTTATTTGGAAGGGAAAGCAACCAACTGTATGAAAAATCACTTTTTTGTCAAATACTTTTTTTAAAATCTAATATCTTTACGAAGAGCAGTAGGAAATACATTTACTTAATGTTCTCATTGTTTATCCTAAAGTAAGTCACCATATAACAGAGAAGACAACACTGAAGTATTCTCTCTAAGCAAGCAAGTTTTCATTTAATGGATTGGTTGATTAAGCTTATATTTGGATATATTTTATTTTCTTAATTGCTTCATTATGCTATCTGCTTGATTGCTTTGCAGTTTTCTTTGAAGTCCTTTAAAGAACCCCCAATTACTTCCTTCCGTAGAAAGCTTGGCACCCACAGCATTGGCCAAGGAGGGCAAAGGAACAAGTTAATGATTGTTCTACTCCTCCTCTGACCTTGCCCTTTGTAACCAGCAGCAAAAGTGAAAGAATTCTGATGAGAGTGGTTGGTTGGTTGTGGTATTTTTTGACTGCTTCCACTGATATGAGGCAGACTGGTGTTTGTTATCAGAAAAGTAAAAAAAAAAGTGTGATCATATCTCGATTTTAGAAGTAAGAAAAAGGATTTCATTTCAGCATGTACTTGTGATAGGGCTTTTGTGTCTGTTGTTGTCCTCTCAGAGTAGGTGAGACAGCATCAGGGAGCTGAAGAGCTCCAGAAAATCCAATTTATAATCGATACAGAATTTCCTAGGAGAGAGAAGTCTGGACCGTGGGATTTTATTCTGTCTGCTGTTACAGTCTTTCTCCTTTTTGCTGCCCTCTAGTTTTTAATTCCAGGATTTTGTTTTGTTTTCTTTGGATTTTTCTGGAGTAACCCTTGCTAGTTTTAGTAAAACATCTACATTTCAGGCTTTCCCTGACCTGATCAGACTCTTTCAACTTGTGAATATATTTTAGTTTGGATTTCTTGACCGAGAGAGAATTTTAAAATGTTTTTTTGGTCATATTTTGAAGTTGTGCTTTCAGAAACAATGTTGAAGGTTATGTGAAAAGGAAGGGTTTTTTTAACCTCTGGTTTTTTTCTATCAACAGGAATGTAAATACTGCAGTTTGTTCTAAAGATTGGTGGAAGATAGGGATGAAACCAGTATCTGCTTTGATTAATCTATTGCTATACTTGGTCTGATTGGATGCTAATTTCTTAGGGAGAACTATTGTAAGTACCTTTTTTTGAAAGTACTTTTTTGTTTCAGCAACTAACAGTGTACAGTCTTTTGCTGCTTTTTATTTTTCATAACATGTAGTCTTTTTCATGGAGTTCTAATCCAAAATATTCTGAATGTGGTGATTGAAAGTCAGGCTTAGAAACAGCAAGATTTATGAACATGCAAAAAGTAGCTGTGTATGAAGATTAAAGGGCTGTTGAGACTGAAGAAGGCATGCTGCAAAGCTTGAATGGAGTGTCACTCCTACAGTAAATATGTAAAATGAAGCTGCACCTATCTTGCAGATCATTGTCCTTCTACTATGTTCTGGAGAGCCTCTTATTAAATAAAAAGGCAAGCAGAGTGTTTCCAACAGGTGCAACTTTCATTTTTGGTACAATATTATAATTAGAATGAATTCCCAATTCGAATTTAAGGTTAAAATACAGAGGATAATTCAAGACAGACTTCCAAGTTTACAAGATGATACATATTTGTCTAAATACATATATATGTTTGTACACATGTAAAATATATATGCAGATTCTTCTCATTCTTTAACAGCGAAACATTCATGCCAGTGACACCAGAAAATCTCTGCCCCAGGCTGCAGCCGAGTGACTGTGCCATGAGCTCAGCTGGCTGGGCAGGGGCTCTGTCTGGGGCAGGGAACGCCCTTGGCAGGGCCGAGGCAGGAGCTGCCAGGACTCCCTGAGCTTGGGTGCTTTTGCAACTTGGCTTTAGAATCCAGGAGGTTCAGCAGTTTTGCTGTGGCATTAATCATGCTGTAGCTAAAGCTCCGTATCATTACATCTCCCTGATGAAAGGTGTTTTCTTTTCGTGTATTTTTCTTTAAGTTTAAAGGGTTTGTAAAAGGGTGTAACACTTAATCTGAAGCACAGCTCATACTCAGGGCACTGCAAGTTTTGATGGGCATTTTTTACTGTTGGCTGTTGTCCTTACTAATCCCTGTTGACTTGGTAATTTTTATGTTTCTTAGCCAAAGGAGCAGTAACTTACTTAGGCTTTGGCATGCCAGTTTTTCCTATAGTGGTTGGTATTTAATCTTTCATTCTCATACATACAGCTACGGTTCTTCTGAAGACCTTTAACTTGCAAGTTCACAAAAACAATTCTTTTTTTTCTCTGCCCTTAGCAGGTGCAAATTTGTCCCACTCTTATCTACGGAGAGCCCTGCCATGAAACCATTTTCCTTGTTTATTGCTCTATTCTGTACCCATATTACTTCTTCATGAAAAAAAATACAAGGTGAAAATAATTCTCAGAATGGTATGTCCCTGTTGGCCTGGTAATGTAGTTTTCAAAGATGGGGAGAGTGTAAGAGTCTTCGTGACTGAAGTCAAAAATCAGGAGGTTATAACAGCCTGCTGTAACCTTGAGCAGCTTCCTGTGATGACTGACCCTGATGGGAGGCTAAGTAGGACCTGTCTGAAGAACAGACAGATGAAGCTGAGCTGATGGGTTATGTAAGCTTTGGCACTGAATCAAGAGGCATTCTGTAGACACACACCCTCTTTCTAAAATAAAGTAGAAAAATTTCTAAGCAGGATTTTTTTAAAAAGGGCTATTGATAATTAGATATAAATATGCTAAAATTTGTAAAACTGTTCAAATAAATCCTATGTTTCTTGTGGTTTTAATCCTTATAAGTACACTTCCAGTTAGCAGCACACACCTTCCTTGATCTAGTTGCAGCTGAGCAGGCAGAAATTGAAGTTCACTGAAGTGACATGTGCATAATCTGTGTGTCAGCCAGTACAGTATGTTCTGTTTGATATTCACTTGGTGCACTACTCGCGTTTCAAAACTCAGTCAACAATAAACATTAACATTGCTCTTACAGTCAGCAAGGCAAGGGGTAGAAGCTCCATGTTTATGTACCCTTTGGTCAGGAACAGGAGTCTGTGCAAGTAGATTTCTTATTTGGAGGTTCCTGCCATGCTTGTCATGTGGAAGAGTTAAAAATAACTCCTTAAAATGCCAATCTCTTTTAGGGTTAGGGCTAAAAATAACCGTATCTAATAAAATCTACTTGAAAGGGACAGTGGGTTCTGTACTTTTTCTTCGAAGCATTTCAGATGTAGGTAATATGATAATGTCATATTTTTGCATGAAATCATACCTGTTAATATTTTTTAAGCTGAATTAAGTGTACTGTATATTTGCAGTACCACAGTATACAATTTTGCATTTTGAATAAGTTAACATTTTTTTCTATAAATTTTTTCTTTATCTCTTCTGCTGAAACATAATCAATAGACTATCTAAATTGGTACTTTGGCTTGGAATTGGGTTGTGTCTTGTGACAAATTGCCTTCAGGTGTTTAAAAGCAGGATTAAACTTGGCTCAGCTTCTGGAAGCCTTTCAGGCTAAAATAGATTTTGTTTACTCATTGTATAAGGAAATAGTTAATGCTTCAATAACAGTTAAAATAGCTGGGGTTTATAAGTGAAGATGATCTCTAACATTTCTGGATGTTCTACTTTTGATTCATATGTGCTTAATTAAAACCTATGCAGGAAGGCGTAATTAACTTCTGCATACATGAAGTATAGTCTGAACTCAGGTTCGCTGCTGATATGTATTATAAGATCTTTTATACCTGTCTTAGATGGCTGATTTTTGTGAAATTTTGTTTCTTAGCCATAAACTATTCAAAAATTTACCTTCAGTCATTTTTCTTTTGCAGGTAATACCTGTCTGAGTGCTGTTATGATGCAGGATATTGCTCTAAGTCATTACTCCAACTGGAGTAAGGCAACTGTTAAAATATCTGTGCAGAAATACTATTCCTGAACTAGTTGTACTTTTACACTTTGAATAGTTGTTTGAAATAGAAATAGTTGAACTTGATACTGCATTTTAAGTAGTACTAATGTATATAAAACATGTGAGGGACTTGTTAGTTGAACCGTTCTGCTCCAAGAGATCATGATTCAACCATGTAGTTGATAGAATTTGAAAAAGTTAGTTTAATAGAAAGAATTAATCTGTCATGACTGGCCCTTCTGTGTCAGTACTTTCTGCTCTCTTGGTGTGTGCTTTTCATACTGTTTTGATTGTGAGGTTGAGGTAGATTGCTTACCTCCAGAGACTCCAAACGTGGCAAATATTTCGGTTATTGCCATGTTGAGAGCATTTTTTTTTTTTTATTCACTGTGTTAATGGAAGTATTGAAGTATTCATAGCACTCTAGAACAAACTGTTTGAAAGAATAAAGCTGATAATCTCAGGTTTCTTTGATGTTGGAGGGGTGGAGCTTTAGTGCAAGAATCCAGAAAAGGACTACAAGAGTCAGGCTTGCTCGTGCAGCATAGACATAAATATGGTTTGAAGATCATCCCTGACAGGGGGCACTGGAGAATCTGGGCCTTACTTAAGGGACAGTATTTATTCAAATGGCTTTGGTAAAATATCTTCTTCATCTTATGAAAAATTAGTTGTTTCCTTTAAGTAGTGCATTCATGTTATAAGGAAGTTCTTATTTTTATATATATATAATACTTTATGCATATGATACTCTTGTATCAGCCTTATTTTTTCAGTAAGAATGGGAGATTCTAAGATGAGTTCTGATATGGGAGCAGGTAAGTGGTGCTCACAACAGAACATGTAGGTAGTTTGTGAGAAGTGGGGGCATAAATAATTCTGTCATAACTGTTTTTTAACTTCATGTATCATAGTCATCATTGTAATATGTAATCACAGAATACAACATAAGGAACAAAAAAAGCACAAACCAAGGATGATCTTTGTGTCTCCAGTAAATTCTTGAGCTCTGTCAGGCTTGACTGTTGTCTTTACCTCTGATTTCACCAGGGACAGAGAAGGCAAATTACAGAAACGGGCTGAATAGATCATTGGTGATTTGCTGCAGTTATCAAAGAGAGATATAGAGACTCTATTCTGATTTTAAAGTAAATATAAAACAGAAAAGTTAATATGCAAAAATTTCAGTAGGATGAGTTTTTTCACTGATTCTGAACTAATTTCTATATAAACAAAATAAAGATGAAGACTCTGCTATTCATACAGTGAAAGCATATGCATTTGTTTTGGTTTTGTCAATGGACAGTTTGAGGAATTTCTGAAGGGTGTGAGGTAGGCTGTATGTTCTTATAGAAAGTCTTTCAGGCATCAGATAAGAAAATTAGTTTGCAGCTGTTTGTAAGTAATACCAGTTCTTTTATGAATGCTGTGTAGTAGTAGTAGTGATGACAGATGCATAAGGTCACTTGAGATCTTTACAGAAACAGTTCTAGAGACTTTAAAATACAATTTTAAAAGGAAGCAAACGTGAACTTTTAAACTTCTGTTATGCAAATCCAGTTGTTTTCAGTATATGTGTATATAAAAATACATGTTTTGTGACAGTTTCCATATTACCACATGTAATATGGAAATTATGTTTTGGGTTTTTTGCCCTTCAAAGTCAAAACAAGCATATAGGTCAGATTTGTAGGTCAGTCAATGTAATTTATTTAGAGGCTATTTTTGAATTTGCTAAGCTAAAACATAAAGCTACAGTATAATTTCCAGTGTCATTACATTAGTCATGAGCTGCCATGCAGAAGGAATTAAAGCTGGTGCTGGGAAGTCTTGTGATTACACAAAGTACTCATGCTGGGTCTCTAACGTCACATTTTCTCCACCTGCTTATACGTTAATTATCTTTGTCATCTTGGCAGAGGATGCAGCAATCCTGCAATGCACAGGCATTTGAATTTCCCCCTCTTCCTTCTGAATTCTAAAAATGCTTTTGTCCTTCCTGTAGAAACTAAACCTGGTATTGTGTAAGCAATTATTATAACATCTGCGTTGACCTCACAGAAAGTATAGTCAATATTAATGCAGGTGTTGAGGAAGTTAATTTTTGCCTGCTGGCCTAACTTAGATGAGGACTGGAAATAGATGTATTTCAGGATTCACATAGAAAATGAAGAAGGACACTTGTTCAAATAAATACATATTCTGTTCTTTCTCTTTGTTAATTGCTGAATTATTACTGCTTTGTGCTAAGAAGTTGATTTGGGCAGTCTCACAATAATTTATTTTACCACTTTGAGATGTGTATGGGCAATAGCCCAGACTTTCTAAGTCAATAATATCACTGTACTTATCTGGACAAGAGGTGAATTTGTACTGTGCTCTGATTTCATCCAGACTGGGTTGAAGGCAATGACTGTCAGTTTGTGGTTCTTGCACAGGACCTGCTGTAGCCAAGTTGCTCTTTCATCCTCGGGACAGATGGGGCTTGTCTGAGCCCTCTTAGCAGCCTTCTGGTGTGGAAAGGACGTGGGTCAGGACTAGCTGTTGGTACTCACCCTGCAAAAGTGTAGGGAAGAACAGGAATGTGCAACAAGTGGTAATAAGAATGACAGCCCTTCAGGGAGGGAAGGGAAGAAAAGCTGAGATGATGGCAGATGCACAGGAATTTTTGGTAAGAGAGTGTGTAGGCAGGGCATTGAAAAATGGAAGCAACATGCTGGGCATGAACACTAGTGCTGGGCCGTGCCAAGACACTGGTCTTGAAAGCAGTGCACAGCTTGTTGTTAAAATGCCCCAGTGAACACCTAATAGTTTATTTCACAAGGTATTTTGCTCGAAGGTAATTTGAGGTATGTTTTTACAATATAGCAAAAGTACAAAAGCTTTTTTTTTTTTTTAAATGATGATTTTGAGTTGCTACCTTCCTGTAATGGACAGGGTGGGGGTCATGGCCTTCATATGGGGATCATAGGTAATTGTGTTTGAGAAGTGGGCTCTAAAATCTTGCAAATATGGTCTGGCTTAGACCTGTATTTTAAATTGTGGAACTTTGTATTCCAGGCTCAGAAGCCTTTTGGCAGGGTGTTGTTAAATATTTTGGTTTTATAGCTTTTAAAGCTATAAACTGGTGTGTTTTACAGGTAAACGTTTATAAACCTGTCAAACATCTTGATCTTCCTGCCTTTCTTTATATATTTTTGTAATTATTTTTGGTTTATTGTTACGATGTTTGCTTCTGAGTGGCAGGTAATGGGTGAGACGGGAGTGAGGAGGAAGAGTCATTTTAATACATGGAGGATGGTAGTTGAATTTAGCCAGTTTCCAGTTTGTGTGTGGGTATGATCTATCCTTCTGTTGGAGAAACTAAAACAGATATTCTTTGTTTAGGACACCTAAAGGAGAGCCCTGCTTATGCAGAGATGACCTGTAATGTTCCACAAAATCCAGACAGTGCCACTCCAGACACTGCCTGTGGCCAGGAATGGGCACAGGAACGCTGTCGACTGGGAACGTTTGTTGAATTCCCCCTTGGCTGTCCGGTGTCGGCATCAGCACTGGCACGAGCTGGCTTTGTTTACACTGGAGAAGGTGACAAAGTGAAGTGCTTCAGTTGCCATGCAACTACTGAAGGATGGGCGTCTGGGGATTCTGCAGTTGAGAGACACAAACAGCTTTCCCCAAACTGCAAATTTATTACTGACTCTGCTTTTCTGGAAGATGATGTGGATCCTGTAGGCCAGAACTACCAGCACAGAACTGAAAATGGTTCCAGCAATTCAGCCCTCCTGTGTGCTCTGGAAGACCCTGATGTGGAGGCAGATTACCTCTTGAGAACTAGGCAGGTTGTGGATATGTCAGATATTTTGTATCCTAGAAACCCTGCTATGTGCAGTGAAGAAACAAGATTAAAGTCTTTTCACAACTGGCCCCTCAGTGACCAATTGACACCAAAGGAATTGGCTAATGCTGGATTTTATTATACAGGTGTTGGTGATCAAGTGGCGTGTTTTTGTTGTGGTGGAAAATTGAAGAACTGGGAACCCACTGACAGAGCTTGGTCAGAACATAAGAGGCATTTTCCCAAATGCCTCTTTGTACTGGGCCGGGATGTAGGAAATGTTCCAAGTGAATCTGTTCCTGATGAGTTTGGGATAAGTGGTCTGAACAATGCACAGCACCCAAGGAATCCATCTATGGCAAACTATGGAAGACGCTTACAAACATTTTTATCTTGGATATATCCCGTTGACAAGGAGCAGCTTGCAGAAGCTGGGTTCTACAGCGTAGGTAAGCCAGACCTTGGAATGGCTAATACCTTTTACAAAGAAAATGTATATGAGAAAACGTCTCCTTGTGGAAAAAAGGGCATTTTTAAAAATTCTTATATGGAATGATTTGCCAAATTTCATTACACTTCTTGTGTAAAATTATATACATTATGTCAGGTATGTTTAATAGCAAAATATAAACTTGGTCATAAATTTATTTTTAGTAGTAAAACAGCCAAGTGTTTTCCTTGCCTGCTGAAACCCTCATAATACATCTTTCACAGTGACAGCTATTGGAATTAGTGTTTTTCAACACTAATTGAGACCTGAGGTGTAAGGAGTGGGCCTGTGGCCTGCACAGAGGCCTGTGAACAAGAAAATGCAGGTTGTGTGCTATTTTACTTTGTTAACACATGTTTGCATTATTATGGCATGTGGAAACCCAGAACTAGCAAATACCACTACTGCCTACTGTGAAAGCTTTATGAAGACACTGATGCCAGTGGGAGAGCTTTTATTCTTGGGCATGGAGTGTTTGACTTAGATAAAACTCCAGCATCTCTGTGCGTTGGTTTCCCAGTTAGATGGAATTGCACAGTGTCGTTAAAGACCTTTGAAATTCCTCACTGAGAGGTGCTGTATGAGTGCAAAGGGTGAGGTCACAAAGAGAAGGGCTAATCTCTTGCTCTCTTCTTAGTTGACTTCTCTGAATAGCTCGTGGAAGAACTTTTTAATCTGATTGCATCTGTTCAACTTGTGGCCATAAATAACCTTTGGTATATTCCTGTATGGGTTATATATGACAATATTTGTACCCAGCAGAAGTGTTTTTATTGTTTTCTTCTTGAATTCCTGAAAGTACCAAGGGATGTGTATTGTGAAGGTGCAGTAACTGGGCACCACCTTATCAGACCCATGGTTGTTCAGGTGACTTCTGTGAAAACTGTTTCCTGTGGCCTGAGAATAATTTAACCCTCTAGGAAAACTGTGTCCATACCTCCTCTCATTTCAATAAACACAATATCCAGGCAGTTTCTGGTGCAGTCTTGGATTACAGTAGACATAATGCTAGAACAGAGAAAATGCAATTCTCCTCAGCTGGTTTTGCTGCTGCTGCATAGGGCCTGTTGAACTTAACATGGAAATGAAGGACCGAAAAGACATGTAAACATCCCTAATTCTTTGTGACAGACGTCTTCAGGGCTTGTTTACCATTGGATGGAGTTATTTGGTAATAGATTATTTTTAGCTTTTGCTTTTATCTATAATTATTTACTGAAATAAAATTCAGGAAAACTTCATGCTACTCTTATTTTGCATTTTTTTAAGCTCAGTTCTCTCCTGAACATTTGGTTTAAATCATGTGTGTTGTCCTCCACTAAAATGGAGTTCTTTTTAGTTGAAATTGCAAATCAGTAAAATAAACATTTTATTTCTTAATAATGTAACATTTTAGTTGAAACCTTAATGTCATGCTGACTAGAAATTCTTGTGTGTTTCCTCAGGTAATGGTGATCATGTTGTGTGTTTCCACTGTGGTGGAGGATTGCAAGAATGGAAGGAAAATGAAGATCCATGGGATCAACATGCCAAATGGTTTCCTGGGTAAAACATTTTTTACTGTTTTCTTGGTGCATGTCTGAGTCCTACTTACAGTACATTGCATTTTAATGACAGAGCATGCTAATAAAGGTTTCAGAGGGTTAATTATGGCTTAACGTTTAGATTTATGAAAAAATTTTATGTTGGCTTATTTGTAGGCATTATTAAAGGGAAGGGAAGATTTCTGTGTGGACTTAACTGGTGTCTCAGCAAGAAGAATTAGGTAGTTTTGTGAATATGTATCTGATTTTTTTCTTATTATCCAAGTGCTACATTCTAATGTTGTTTTTTTTTTTAATAGCTACATACATGTCAACGTTCGTAACTTATACAAGGATACAAAGTGACTCAGCTTCTGTCACAGTGCAAACGAAGCTGAAGAAGTCAGTAGTGGCATGGAATTCAAAACACAGTTCTGTATAATTTTAAAGGATGGAGGATTCCAAACCCAGAAGCACATTTTAGAAAGATCTTTAGAAAGACAGACAATGTTGTCTTAAATCTGTACTGGGGAAAGGAAGAATAGTATATGACTCAGTAGTTCTTACAAGTGGACAGAAGCCGTCCAAGTACAAAGTCTCATTTACTTATGAAACATTGATAAAATCAATGTCTTTTATGTTTATTTGCTGCCAAATTTCTCTTATGGTGAAAGGCTCTCTGGAAGTTTGAGATTGGTATTCATCTATTAGCTGTTCCCTTTTCTAACAGTGATACAGGCAGCTTTTAATTATTAGCCTCTGCCACTTGAAAGGGATACAATTCCAAGTTTTTGGCTTGGTGCAGCAAATGGTTGAGATGTGCTTTCTTGCTACATTTCACTCCTCTTTATATGGGGTTGATTTTGGTTTTGGTTGCTTAAATGATGTCAGATTTGATTAGATCCTCTCAGATTAACAGTCCTGTCTGGGGGTTTGTTGGCACAGCAGTGGCAGTGGCAGTCTCACAGCTGCTGTCTGTGTCCCTGAAGGTGAGGTAACTGCTGGAGCTGGAGAACTATTGCCAAGGACTTGTGGCACTCCCTACATCTTCTGGTAGGGAAGTGGCTAAGAGTGGCTGGAAAATAGTGACAGAAAGCATGTAAGGCACCTGTCTTACCAGTGACTGCTTCGGTTGCAAAAGACTAAAAGAACCAGCATTTTAACATAATGTTTGTTTTTAATTGGTCTTTACTTTTTGTGGCGTGAGCTGTCATGGCAAACAACTCTTCAGCTTTCTGTTTCACCAAAAAAGTGAGAAAGATAAGTACTGCTTAAGTGATTAAGATATTTCTAAATGTTTCAGTGACATCACAGATGTTCACTAAACATTAGAGATTTTAAAAGCAAACATTCTGAATGATGTAGGAAATTTATCAAAGCTTCCAAAGTTATGTAATAAATTTTTGCTTCTTAGGTGGTTTTAGTAAAACTAAATATTTTCATTTTTAGGTGCAGATTTTTGAGCAAGGAAAAGGGGATAGAATTTATAAATAATGTTCACTTAAGAGACACATGTAGCGATCCAAAAGTAAGTGCCTTGCTTATTAATTGTTTTGTTAAAATAGAAAGTCTTACCATCATTTTCATATGAAGTGACTCTTCTTATGTATCTATCATTTAATCCTCCTGCTTTTTTCATTGGCAGAAAGTGAAACACATCGAAGTATGGGTTTGGTTCTGTCAATCAGAGTTTACAGTCTCCCAGTTCTCTGTAGCTGGATCATGGATCACAGCCAGGCTACTCTGTATACGTTGTATATTGGGTACTCAACAAGTGCCATTTGTTTTATAGCCTGACAACCTAAGGTTTATGATTAATAAACATAGTTTCATTTTCTTTTCTTGTTACAGTATGAAAGGGATAACAAAATACTGTTCATTTTGCAATTGTTCAGAGTAGATTTAATAAATAATCGAGATCAAATAGCTATTTTCTGTTTTGTAACTCTGTAGGTTTCCTTCTACTTCTTCGTGATTGTAATTTTGTCTTTTTGTATTTTACTTTCAGACAGAAGCTGCTGAAGGGACAATACTTCCTAAAGGTATTCCTCCCTATTTTGGAATATCCATATTTGAATGTATAGTGAAGGAAATGGTTAAATTTAAAAAGAACCCTATTACATTTTTAAATAAAGCATGACAGGCAAATTGTTGGATGATACTCTTCCATTGCTGCGTTGCTTCTGAAGAACTGCAGAATGAATTTTATTTCTCTCAGGGGAAATAGAATCATGGTTTGGTAAATATTGTAAAGTAGAGATTGCTGAACCATGGAAGAAGGATGTGTAGGATGCAGTCTTGCAGCTAGTGAGTGTGCATCAAGTATTGAGTTAGTGCTGTGGGATGGATGTTAAGGAATGCTGAACTGAATCCTTTTTCATGGGGCAGGAAGAGTTGGGCTGTTAAATGGCAAGGACTAGGAAACTGAGAGAGCTGAAGTGTGTTGTGTGTTCCAGTATTTCACATACCTGCAATGCTTTGCACAAATACCAAGCAGTAAAAAGACCAGACAGTTAAAGGGGTAGCAGGAGGGCAGTCAAGCAGCTTCATCCCAGGGATTGGGAGCTGTTGCTACTAAGAGTGGTTACACAAAACCTATGCAAGAAATCTCTCACACTGCTCATTTATGAGTGTGAAAATCAGGTTAAAAAACTTTGCTCTTTGAACATTCTTGATAAGTAAGAGGAAGGGGAAGGTCCAACATGCTGAAAAATGCTTTCCCAAAGTAGTGTTGTGTCTTACCATGGATAGACCTGCTTGCATGCTGATGGTGCTGTGTTTTGGTTTTATAAATTCAGATTATTTATTGGTTTCTCTCAACATGCATATGATTTTTTTTTCTTCCCTGAACTGAATTAAAATTATTCTTACCAAATACTTACTTTTCCACTGTGCCTTGGAATTTTGGATCAATTTCAGTTACAGAATTAGTGATATTAGTTATAAGAGACATGCTATTTAAGTAATTGATTTGAACAGCAAAATTCTATATAATAAATAGATGCAGGGAGACTGGGAAAGCTAGGATAGCAAAAACCTCCAACCTGCAGTTTTGGGTGTTTGGACAGTGCAGTTTTTACAAGTAGCAAAATTCTCAAATTGGAAATATGGTTCCTTTGGCTATGTATTTGCAAAGGTGTCTTAGAGTACTGTAATGAATAGTATCCAATAATTAGATTCACCCTTGTTAAATTGTTTTTATTTATTTTTTTTTTAATTTCTTTTTTTAGATGGTCCCTTACAGAATCCTTTGGTACAAAGTGCCATAGCCATGGGTTTCAGTTTGTCTGAGATTAGGAACACCATGGAAAAGAGATTGCAGATGACTGGAGAAAGTCACACATCTGTTGAGGATCTGGTAGCAGACTTAAGTGCTCAGAAAGAAAATACAAGGGAAGAAGAACCAAATGAAATCCCAGTTGAGCAAGATGAGCTTATTCAATTACAAAACCTCTGTGTGTACTTTCTTATCAGCTCTTTAGTCTGTGAAATACTTTTTATTGTTATGTGTTTATCCTACCCTCTGATCCCAACCTTACATAAGGTGAAGTTACAGTATTGTAACTTAAAATTCAAGGGATTTGTGTTTGGACATTCAAAATACTGAAAAAAGAGGGTGTTAAAATATTTGAGTGTAGCAGCATTTATAAGTATAATTTATAAAATGAGTAATATTAGTACCTTAGAAGTGTGTAATACTGGAAGTCTAGTGTGCTTCTGGGAAAGGTTATACTTGCTAACAAAACAGCCAAAATTGTTGTGAAAGCAAGAATAACTATAGGTGTGGGGTATCTTGTGGCAAAATAAAAATGGACACAGTGATACGCTGTCATATTCAGTGTGCTTAGGATGAAAAATATCTTAGGAGGGGATTGGTTGTTTTTTCAGTATGTAATTTTGCTTGGGATAGAAGCATTTTCCTTCTTGGCCAATGAGAATTTTACTTCTAAATGGTGTTTGTTTTCAGTTCTTTGCATTCCAGCTTTGCTGGGATGTGCAAGTCACGCTCAGAAAGCCCTTGTGGTGCACTCTGCAAATAGACCAAACCCAGTGGTTCTGATTGAGGAAACTTGTAATTTCAGACAAGCATATGGGTGGCATGGTATGCAGAGATTTTATCAGCCTACTCCTTTTAATGAGATTTTTAATGGACGTTATGGGAAAAAAAAACAAAAAACAAAAAAAGAGGATTCCATGCTGCAGCTGGGATTCCTCTCTCTTGTAATTCTTTTTTTTTGTTCTTTTTAAGGATGTGACCTTTAAATCATGTGAAGAAAATGTTGTCCTTGTGTGTAGAGAGACAAAAAAAGAACGAGATTCAGTGGTCCTAAGTATGCTAACTTCTTTTTGTGTGTTTATTTTCCTCAGACCTGAGCACTGAAGAGAAGTTGAGACGCTTGCAAGATGAAAAGCTTTGTAAAATCTGTATGGCTAAAGATGTGTCAGTTGTTTTCATTCCCTGTGGTCACTTAGTTGCCTGTAAGGAATGTGCTCAGGTACTTAGTGAATGCCCTCTGTGTCGCACAGATATTATGAGAAAACAGGAAATTTTTATGTATTAGTGAAATACACAGCACTAGGGATGCAAATGTTTCCTGCTTTGTTACTTAAAATACGTGCAATGTAATGTTAAAAATGCAGTTAATTCCAGGAGGTAACCATATGGCAGAATTTAGATTTTTTTGCTGTCAAACTCTACACGTTTTAACACTTCAAAAATTATTTAAATTATTTTTCTGAAGTGAATTTTTTTTGTATGTAAAAAGCAATATTAAAAAGGCAAATCTGTATATTTTGTAACTTCAGTTTGTAGACTGAAAGCCCAAATGGTGCAAACCTTTATGTGATCATTCCTTTGCTTCACTTTGATAGGACTCTGTATGACTGAAGTTTATGCAAATACAGTTGTATAAAGAGCCTGTCCTTGTATAAAATTTGTAAGTTAATTTAATATGCTATTGTATACATGTGTATTATAGCTGAGATTTTTAACTTCTTAAAAATGTTATGTAAGATTGAAAATATTCTTTCTCTGACTGTGGTTGTGACATAATTCAGAGTATACACACAAACCTGCTGCTGCAATACTTCACCTTATGTTTACTTTTTCTGCTTTGTAAGTTTGTCTGTTTGGATATGTGTCTCTGTGTATAAAATGTACATTAATGTCATTGATTTTTGAGAAGTCAACAGAAATGGAGGAGATTTTATGCACTTTGTGCCCTTCATGAGAGGAGTGGGCAAGTTAAGGACTATTCCAATGAGAGTCACCTTAAAATACTCAGATTTTTCATACTGGAGTGAGACTCCATTTCCAGTTAAAAAAGTATCACAGCTTTCTATTTAAGTACAGCTGTTTTCTGATCACTCTTCTTAATTACGTGACTTCCTTCTTTTGTGGAGTACTATGTTCTTTGTATATATTTTTGAGTTCCACACACTCAGAGATTTAGAATATAGAATATACAGAATATAGTTTTTCACATGGGAAAAGTTTTAAATCAAATACACAGAAATTTAATACCTACCTTTTCTATTTTTTTTTAATCTATCCTATGTAATATAATGAATATGTAAAATAAAGTGCAACCCAGTTGTTCCTTGATCAGTGTATTTGATTCTCACCTGCAAAAAAATAATTTATAATAGAAGGCTGCTTTCTGTTGTTTTTTTGTTTTATAACTAGACTGTTATTTGTGTAACCACAGTGTTATTAAGCATAACAAACATATTTTAATTGGAGAGGAAATAAAATCTATTGTTTGTATAAATTGAAGTTGTTTAATTATAAAACTAAACTACATTAATTTTGCTATTTTTTTCTGATAGAATTTTGTCTTACAAATGGATGATGACTAGAAATTCGTAAAGAATTCAGCACAGGTGGGGTTTTTGTGCCTTCTCATGCCTTTGTGAATTGTTCAGAGTTTCAGATGTCCTGCACGGGGGGGCGGTTTCAGGACAGATACGGACTGGAATTCTGACAGGCTTGTTCCTTGCACCCCTTTTTACTTGTAGGGAGGGTTTTCTGTACTTCTCCTGGGAGAAATTGCAGGGGGTTGGTAGCTCCTGAGCTGGTGTATCTTGCCTGAAATAGCTTTTTTAGTTAAGGTTGCAGACTGTGTTTTGCTGACTTGCTTAAGCAGATGGTTGGTTACCTAACCTTGACCTGGGTCATGTGAGAGGCTGTTTGGATCAGCTGGATCCAACTTACAGGCTGCAGGACTTGGCACGTAGCAACAAAGGCCTTGTCTGGGAAAGAGATTGACCAAATTTTGCTTAAAACTGTTACAAAACTAAATCCTAGTAAGGAGATGATTTGGGGTGTAAATACAGTATGTGAAGTGTCTGAGAAAAGCTGGGAAGAAAGTCACAAATAATATCTTCTAAACTGACATGGAGAGGAAACACATTGTCCAAGTAATATGGAATCAGAGTATAAATGCTTCACATTAAAACTTTTAAAATATAAAAGGTATCCTTCTATATTCATATATCCTTTATATTCACATCCCTTACTGCAGCTTTTTCATATTATATTATAAAAGATACAGCCATATAGCAATTCAACTTGTAATCACTTAGGGACATTAAAGGGTTAAAAGCCTGTTAGTGAGATGACAAAATAACTGCTGTGTAGGTTTAGGTTTGTTGGGTTTGTGGTTTTTTTTAAATACAATTAGAGTTCTATTCAGACCAAATGTGAAAAAATAATTAGCATAGTCATCAAATTCTGACAGCTTGAATTAGGAAGATAGTTTTTTCAAATTACTTTGCTTTTCAGTATTAGTTCCATGGTCACTGATACTGGGTGTTTAAAGTGTTTAAAGACATAGAAATGAAGGATGCAAATCCATGGAATGGAAGGACAGGGGCTTTGAAAAGGAGGTTATCAGCAGGACAAAGATGCCTTGGGAGCTGAATTTTATAAAAGAGTTACTCGGGAGCTATGCAATATGTCCAAATATCAGTATTCAGTAACTTTCTTCCAGTGGCTTCTGTGTAAAATCTTCCATTTTATTTGTAGCAGCAGAACTCTTTGCTGCTCTGGATACGTGGGAGATTTACGAGGGTTTTCAGTAACACTTCCTGGAAGTGTGTTGTTTAGAAAGCATGGAAAGTACACGCCTCATTTAGAAACAGAAGGCTAAAGCAAGGAAAACACGGACAGTCAATGTTTTTGTTACACATCTAGCTTTTTCTCACTGCCTTGAAACATGAGGCCTGAACCATAACCCTGACTTACTCAGCTGGAGTTTGTGTCTCTACATATTCGTAGCTGTCTGGACTTCCTTTAATTTGTTTTGAGGCTTGATCCAAGGCTCGAAGCACAATGAAAAGGTTTTAAATTATTGCAGCTTGGGTTTTGTTTGTATTTTTGTTTGGGTTTTTGTTTTGGTTTTGTTGTTGTTTGGGTTTTTGGTTGTTTGTTTTTGGTGTGTTTGTTTTTTGTTGGGTTTTGTGTAGGTTTTTTTAATTAGAGTATTTGAACATTTCTTTTAACATGGCCTGGTTAGTTTTGACCACAGTGCTCCAATGTTTATTTTTGTTAGCTGTGCATGCAGTCTGAAGCTACAGGACAAGTTTTCAAAGCATTGTTGTTAACCCGAGGCCTGGCTTTCAGTTACATTTTATGTTTGTTTTATTGAAACTTAACAAAAATGTCAGTACAAAGGGTTGGAATTGAGTTATAGCTGGGCACTTGATTACCATGTGCATGTGAAACATCACACTGAAGGGCTGGACGCGGGGATGGAACCTTACACAGGGCAGCGACATTTGCTGTCCCAGTGTTCAGGAACTGCTTGGAAGAGACTGCTCTGCCTCTCAAGGTGTGCAGGTTCAAGCCCATGATGTGTAGGGCCCACCTGAGGGCAGGCTGGCTCTTCACAGAGCAGAGGAGGAGCTGGAGGTTTTTCTGGCTTTTGCAGTGTTTTCTGCAGCAGTTTGTGTGTGAGCAGTGAGTTGTTACTTGGTGTTCTTTGTTACCCCCTGCTTTGGGCACGACTGACTCCTGTTGGCAAGGCCAGATGGGCTAGAGAAGCACTTCCACTGCTGCCCCTGAGGCTTTGCTGTGCCAGCCAGTGCAGAGCAGCTGGGTTTGCCTCAGCTCTTCAACATGGGTCATGAAGGGTGCTGGTCCTCTTCTCCAAAGGGTTGGATGGGAAGAGCCAGTCTAGCAACATCACCTTCATGGCTCATGGAACTGAAGGGTGAGTGAATACTCTCCCTCTTACCGTTTTTTGCATGGTTTACATGACTTACATTTTACTGAATGTCTTGAAAACTTGATCAAGAACATCTTTCCTCCCCTGTGCCCCTGCTATGGCTTTG
The DNA here is from genome assembly GCA_035583135.1 of Lophotriccus pileatus. Taxonomy (NCBI): domain Eukaryota; kingdom Metazoa; phylum Chordata; class Aves; order Passeriformes; family Tyrannidae; genus Lophotriccus; species Lophotriccus pileatus. The sequence continues at coordinate 10,187,413 of JAWWES010000150.1, forward strand.
CACTGACTCAGGTTGTTGGAAATCCCTTCCCATCTTTGTGAGCCACTGTGTCACGTGGCTTCGAGAGCTCTACTGATGCTGCTGTACAGCTGCAATTACAGTGTGAGGAGGCAAATGACCTGTGGTAATAAACAACCTGGGCTGAAATTCAGATTTTATCTTTAATTTTTTTCTTAACCAGGAAATCCTGTTAAGCAATACTGACATCAACATTATAATGAAACTACAAGTGTTAACTCAGCGAACATGGCTCTGTGAATAATGTACCAAAAAACTTTCTTTTTCCTAGGACAGGAAAGAAGATAGTATATATTCAGTTACAAATGTCTTGGATAAACAAAAGCCCAAGGAAAATCTGGGGCAAAGTGGTATTAATTATATTGTGAGTATATCATATTTCAAGGCAGGTGAAAACTACTTGGTTTTGGATTGTTATTAATTTAGAGTTTTATAGCCTGCATAGCTATTGATGTTGGCTGAGATAAATTGCTTGGTAAGTAAGAATTACTGAAAATGTATTGGAGAGATATTTGAATTAGGGTTTTGCTCTCAGATTGAAAAATGGTGCTTACTATCAAAAAAATGAAGAACACATTTGCAGAGTCCTGCTATGAAAATATTTAGAAGAATCATTACAATAATTGCTGAAAAGCCAAGTTTAGTATAAATGCATATGGTCACCTGCAAATTTTGGAAAGTGAATTAATCTAACCTTCAGAGATAAACAAGACTGCATTTAAATTTATTCAATGTCTTTTTGATCTTATGAAGTTAGATCTTGCTGTAAAACTCTTGACATAATTTCTCTTACGCAACTTAATTTTGCAGCATGTCATGAGAGTCATCACTTAATCCAAATCTTCCGAATACCAGCTTTTCAAAAGTGGGTGTTGAGCCACAGTCATCTCTTCCTTTTAACTCCTGAGTAACAGAGAGAAACTTCTGAGTCCAGGATTGACTTTACCACCCTGTCCTGCATAACTGACCTGTGTGATGTTATTGGAGTCACTGTGGGAGCTCTGTCAGAAAGGTACAAGTCACCAGAAAAACAACTGTTGCCTCAAACGGGTGTTTTGCAAAAATAGATGTACCAAAAATAACAATTTAGCACTTTCGTAACTTTGTCAACAGTTGTAAAGGCTTAATTGGCAATTGCAGGTTTCTTTCAGGAAGACCCATGTTCCAGGTTGGGAGCTTCACCTCTGCTGGGCTCACAGCTGGAACCAGAAGGACAGGGAATGGAAATATGGGTGTGCCTCAGGGCATTGGGGTTGGGAATTGTCCTCAGCAGGTATTGCGTGTTGTGAACATCCCAGGTGTGCCCTTCACCACGGAGGGGGAAACACTTTGGTCACAGCTGCTGGCACTGGGGCTTCTCAGCACTGCTGCTGTTGTGCCAAAGGAAGCGACAGTCTGAAAGAAGTATTTTTATCTTAACGGTTTTGAACATCTGTGCAAGCCACCAGGATGTCATAAACTGTTGTATTCCTTGATACTTGTTATGCATTGTGCCACTTAACAATGCTTAATCACAGCTAATGACAAGATCACACTCTGCTTTGCTTCCACCTCCCACTGAGTCAAGAGTTGAGGAAGCAGAAATGGCCCTGAGCCCCAGACACAACTGGTAGTAGGGGGGAAAGGAAAGTCTGAAAGGAACCTTGAAGTTGGTTGATGAAAGGAAACTGTTAGGGACATAGACATAGGACCTTGGGAATGTGGTAGGTCAGCCCTAGAAAACCATACAAATTTATTATCTGACAGAGTAATCTGTTCCTTGACCTTATCAGTAACAACCCCCCATTGGCTTTACTTCTCCTTTAGCCCTCTAAGTTCCAGCCTCAGTAGTCTGTGGGGAAAAGACCAAGATACACCATCCACTGTCATCATCCAAACCTTGTGTTTGCCTGCACAGAGGAGAGCTGTCCCATTTATTTGATGGAGGATATTCTTCAAAGCTTAAACATAAATGTATTTGACTTTATTGTTTGTAATTGTTGTGCTCTATGATCTTGGGCAGAGGTTGAGCTAAATAACGATGTTTCTGTCTTAGTTCCACTCTAACTTCACCTAACCACAAGCCAGCCTCCTTCCTCCCCTTTCTTTCCTGGCTCCATGTCACTCTCAAGAGGGCTGGAGCTCCAGGAAATCCAACCAGCTGAGAACTGCTTTCTGTTCCTGATGGGTGAGGCACCCTGCACGTCCAGAGTGTGATGTAGATTCACTGGTTTTTAGCTGTTGCTCAGCTAAAGCTGCTTCCCCTGCTCAGTGCTAGTTGTGGCTGTTTGGCCTGCTTGACCTTATTTCAGTTCTAGGCAGGTTCTCTCCCCAGCCCTTTTTCTGTCACACAGGCTGTTGTTTGCTGCCATTGCTACCAGACCCTGCCATTTACCCACCTACCCAGTTTGAAACATGTTTCTCTGGTTCCTGTGCATCCTCCTCAGGCTTTGTCACTGCTGCTGTCATAGTGCCTGACTCATAAAATGGTCCTTGACTCATGATCCTTCTGCCTGGACTTAGCTACAGGACACCAGTATGTCTTGTCTGTTTTTCAGAACTTCCCTACATCTGGAAACTGGAGCAGATTGTGTCCTGGATCCAAGAGAGGTGGCCTGAATGGTAACACTTACTTGTTCCTGTACACAGGGAGAGGCAATGCCTCAAGTGAAAGGAACTCCTGAAGTTCTGAACTGACTGAAGCCAGGAGAAGGGCTTTTTGTTATTTCCTACCAAAAAATGGTGTGACCTTTACACAGTTTGGTGATGGAACTTAAAACTAAGGGCTTTTTATCTCAAAGAACAAGACATAGCAAAAGCACCTCACCCAAGCAGGGGAATGAGCACAGGGCTTTCGGTAATGAGTGACACAGGACGGATAAAGCCACTGATAATGCAATTAAGCAAGAAAGCATCTGCGACTTACTGGGTTTCTGTTCATTTCTAGAGCTGATAATGAAGGGGAGTTAAAACTTCCTTTTTAGTGGTACAGGACAAACTGTGATTCTGTGCTCCTTTACAGGTCTGAGAATCAAAGGAAATTCAGCCATGAGGTAGGTGTTCTGGAAAGACCTGGAGAGAAATAGGGGCACACAAGGGAGACTTACGTAAATGGCAAAAGGAAGAAATTATTCACAGAACAGGGAAAGGCCTAAGGAGCTACTGATCTGCAATCTCTCTCCTGCAAATTATGGGAAAGTAACCCAATTTTTGGTTTTTATTTTTGTTTCTTATGTAATAGCTCATCTTCAAAAGGATTTAGAACAGATTTCCCTAGAGTGACTAAGCCAGTTTCAAAAACCTGGGAAATAAAATCAGACTGGGAAGACTGCTTTTTCTCCTATACCCAACTCAACAGATAAAAATATGGCTGTGCCTTCAATACAGGCCATCAGAGTTACCATCTCACCTTGGAAGGAACCCAGTATACAAATTCTGGTGTGTTTTCCAATTATCATAAGCAAAGTCTTAAAAAAAAAAAGGGATTGTGGGTGGGTTTTATATTTATTTTTTTTTAATTTGGTTTGGTTTGGTTGGGTTGGGTTTTTTTATAATAGAAAAGAGGAAACAGAACTGCAGAGGGGGTTCCTATTCTGCTGCCCTCAAAGAAAAGGAAGCAGCACGAGCATGAATCTCCTGCCTGGAAGAATGAATCAGCCATCTGGCAGCTTGAGTTTATTCTGATCTTCTCTAGTGGTGAACCTCTGGCCGTTAATTCAGACATGGAATTGCTATCTGACCTCTCCTTGCTCAGTTTCCTAACTGTGTGACTGATCACGAAGCTCCCTTTGGATCAGGCACAGTCAAAGTGCCCACTGTAAAGTCTTTGTTAAATCCTCTCTGAATTGGGCTCAATATCAGAAATGGTGGACTTTGAAGCGCTAAAGAGTAACTTTTATGAAAAAGTTGACACAGTCCTGTAGAATACTTTCTCCCAGTTTTCCACAGAACTTCTTTTCTATCAGATATAAATCCTTTTTAGGCAGGTCAGAATTTTAAATATATCTATTTCCTTATCATGCTTTGATAGCGCTTATTTTTCTTTTACATTTTTCATTGTATTGGAAAGGATCTAGAGTGCTAAAACTATACTGAAACTTCAGGATATTCTTTGCTTTTTTTTCACAGTCTGAACAGATGGTAGAAGCCCATTCTGGAATTGTTAGCTTAGAAAAAAGTGATGTGCTCACAGAGGAACTGCTTTTCATCTCCCCTTCCCTGTTGTACCAACTGGAGGGCTCAGTCCCAGAAGCATGATCAGTTCTTGGGAAAACTGCAGCACTTAGGCTCTTCAGAGACCCCATTTGGTCCTCCATCAGAGAGCCATTTTGGTCCCCCTTAAGGTGGGGAATCCTCACAGGTCACAGCTGACTTAAGAAACTCCTGTCTTCTGATCAGTGGAGCAGAGCAGAAACATTCCTGGCCCCACAGGAGCACACCTTCAGTTGTGCTGACTGAATTGCTCCTGTGCTCTGAACAGAGTCTGAGAAATTATCCAGTTTAGAGGGGGGAAGTTAAACCGGTCCCTTAGAAAACAAATGTCCCTCCTCCCTCCTCTGATGAGGCAACAGTTTTGCTAAGACAGCAGCCGGGCAAACAGCTGAATGAAACAACTGGGAGGGAGGAAATGAAGCGGAGAGTGCAAAATCCTCTTAGGCAGGCTCAGTGACCAGGGGGTGTAATATGCCCCTGCACCTGGAGTCTGGTCTCCAGAGTGTTTCCATTTCTGTCACAAGTTTAAAAATGCAAATTCTGTCCTGTGAGTCAGGACACCAGAAGTGTTATAGATCTGGGCTTCCAAGGCTTGAGTCAGCTTTGGAAACAAGCTGAACTCTCTGCCATGGTACTGTCAGCACTTGCACACTAATTCCTTCAAAAACACACCTTAAAAACTATGTCAGGTTTTCTTCTGTAAAACACATTTGCCTGGAAACTCTCAGCTGTGAGCTCAAGTGTGAGGTACAGTGGCTTTGGAACAGACCAAAGATCTGACTCACGTGCTGTACATGGATTTCATGCCCGGCTGACTGGAGCTGCCTCGCTGCTTGTGCTCCTGCCAGCACCCATAGTAAACTGCTCCAGTCTTGCAAAGCTTTGGATTGAAGCTGTAATATGAGTTAGCCCTCCTGTATCTCAGGCAGGAGACACAGCACTGGAATTCTGTGTGTAGGCAAAATGCAGTATTTTATTTTCATGGAAAAGTCGTCTATCTGGCAGCTGTCAGAAGCTGAGTTTGTAGGAAGAAGGCACAAATGGATCCAGTTGCTTTCCATTTATTTCTAAGTGTCACTTTACACCCATATATGTCATGTTTAAGGCTCACTTGAGGTTTGGTGTGTTTGGTTGGTATTTTTTATTCACAATTTTTCTATACTTTCCAGACAGACATTATCAGATACACATTAAAGATCATCAGCAGCAGCTGTAGCTGTAACTGAAACCAAGAACATAGTTGTATGACTAGGCATTCAGGATACTATTTTAAAGTGTTCTCTATAAGGGAACCTTTCTGTTTCTTTTATTTTTTCTTTTTTTCCCCCACAACCTTTACAGGAGGGGCAAAAACATTCTGAAAAGCTACATAATATAATTCATTTTTATAGGCCTATCTCATGTACCAATTGAGAGATTGTATCTAAATTCATAGGTGACATCAACTTTTTTTATTTTTTTTTTAATTTTAAAGACTCCTTATCTGATCACAGTTGCCACTGTAAGCGTTATTTGCTCTGCGGATGCCTCATCTTAGTTTTGGAAAGACTGGAACTGGTGGATACCCTTTTCTAAGTATCCTGCCTTTGTTAGGCAGGTGAGCCCAGTAACTCAGCTCAGTGCGTGCTTAGTTATGCTAACGCTCTCCCCAAAATTAAAAGCAGATAAACACAAGAGGGTGGTTAGAGACTAATTACCAGGACAAAACTATTATTGTGCTGACTGGTCTAAATATAAGCTTACGTGCAACTATTCAGCATGAGTAATGTGCTTAGCATTACACAATACAGTGAAAAAAAGCTGTGTCACAAACTGTGTATCTGGTTACTTTAAGAATTCTGTACTGCTTATACGAACTGTTTCAGGTCCCTATGAATCTTCATGCAGGGGAAAGAAGGAATCGCAGTCAGAGCCTAGGAGCAAATACTCATTTAAAAAACGGGAAGGCACTTGGTCACCGGCAGAGGAAGGACACGTTACGGGAGACACCCGGGCTGCCCCGGTGCCGGCAGACACCGCCGCGTGTCCTGCATCTCCCGAGATAAGGACCCTGGATCCCTGCGGGCAGCCCTGCGTTTATCTCTCGAGCCACGGGCTCCATCGCGCACCGCCGTGCTTCCTGCGGGGGAAGCGGCGGGGCCGGCGCAGCCCGTGGCGCTGGACTCCGCCGGGAGCGAGCGGCCGATGGATCCCTTTGGAGCGGCCCAACTTCGCCTCGGCCCCGCAGTTATCTCCAATCACTCCAACGCAGCGAGCGCCGCGGGCCTGCGTGCGGCCGGGCGCGTCCCGCCGGCTCCCCCCGCGTCCCAACGCTCGCTCCTTATTAGGCCGTGCGGTGTTTGGGTCGCGATCCCAACCCAAAGCAATCCAACCCAATCCCATCCCATCCCACCCCGATCCCGGTCCCGCTCGCGGTCCCGCCCCGCGCGCGGCCCCGCGCATGCGCCGCACCTTGTTTACCCGGCTCTGCGCGGCGGCGCCGCGCGCGGCCGGCAGGTGTCGCCCCAGGCCCAGGAGAGCGGGCCCCGGCGCGCGGCCGCCAGGTGGCGCCTGCGCCCTCCATTCGCCCGCGAGCCGCCGAGCAGCGAACACCCCAAACAATCCCCAGCGCCGCCGCCAAATTAAATAACCCCAACCCGCCCGCGCCCCGCGGCCCCTCCGCGCCCACAGCCCGCCACCGGCCGGCACGGGCGCGCAGCCGGGCGAGCCGCGCCGGGCACACGGGAGCGGAGCCGCGAGCCGGGGCCTTCCTCGCTGCCTACGCCGACACTGGGCAAGGTAAGTTAGAAAATGGCGGCGAAGCTTCTGGAAGTTTGGCGGGGGCACTCGGGATCGCGGTGCGCGGCGGCGGGGAGAGGCCGGGCCGGGCCCCGCGGCGCCCGGCCCCGCGCGGGGCGCCAGGCCGGCTGGCCGCGGGGACTGCGCGCAGCCAAGATGGAGGACGGCGGGGCCGAGCCGCGAAAACACTCCAGCCCCCCGCTTCCCCACCCCCCGTTCCCGGCGCGCCGCGGCGGGGAGGGGGGAGGCGAGCGAAGCGCGGCCGGGAGAGCGAGAGGGCGCCGAAAGCGGCCCCCCCTGCCCGCCCGGGGCCCCCTTCCTGCTCCCCAGAGCCGGCCGCGGGCAGGCCGGGCCTGGCGCTCGGCGAGCTAAAATGGAGAACCGCCTTCTCCTCCTCCTCCTCCCCCCTTCTGCCGAGCCGAGCAGGGGCTGCCGGCAAGATGGAGGACTCGGGCATTGTGTGCGTGGGGTGTGTGTGTGAGCGAGCCGAGCCGGGCCGGGCTGGCCGGGGGGGCAACGAGGGGACGGGGTCGGGGCGGCCGCGCTCGGGGGAGAGCGCTGGGCCGCGCTCAGAAAATGGTGGGGCGGCTGCCGCTGCCCCGGGGGCGGGTGCCGGGGGAGGCCGGGGAGAGGGGGCTCGCACCCCTGATAGCGCTCCCCCGGCTCCCTTCGCCCTGCTCCCCGCTGCCCAGCACCCGAGTTCTTCCTGCCAGCCCGCTCCCGCCGGCTTCCCCGCGTAGGGAAGTGCCGAGGGATCGGGGTTTCTCTGCTCCGTCTCCCCCGAGCCGGGGCAACTCTGGCCGCCCTTCCCCGTGCTTGGGTTGGCGGGACCGGGGCTCCCTCGGCCCGAATGAGGACGTGGGGACTGACTTGCCTTCCTCTCCCCCCCACCCCGCCTCCCTTCGCTGCCCCCCCCCTCGGCCCTGCGCCCAGCTCGGGAAAGGCCTTTGTGGGGCGAGTTTTCCCCTCCGAGTGACTTTGGCCGAGCTCCTCGGCGGCTGCCCGCGAAGAGGAAGAGTTGTGGCAGTTTCCGTTCGGCTTCCTTTTTTTTTTTTTTTTTTTTTGTAAAGAAAGGGCGCTTGCCAACTTGTGCCGGGGACGCCCGATGCCGGGAGCCGCGTGTTGCTGGAACCCCGCTGGGCTCTCGCCGGCCCCGGAGGGGGAGGGGGGGGAGGAGGAGGAGGAGGAAGGAGAGAATGCTTCTTACTGGGGGGTTTTGGCGCCACTTTTGTTTTAGATAGTGCTCCTCTGCCCCCTCCTCCTCGGCACGCACTGAACTGAGCTGAACCCTGCCCAGGTAGGAGGCGAGAGCTTTCCTGGTGTTTCTCTTTTCTGGGCGCTTATTTTCTCTACACGGATTAAAAATAGAGATAGAGTTGTTTCTGCGGCTAGAGACGGAGGGACAGGGGAGCGAGCGGCCGCAGATGGCTGGGCTGGGAGGCCTTGTTTTTCGGGAATTCCTCTCCCTGCCCCGGCGCATCCCTGGCGCTGGCCGTGCTGGCCTTGGGGGCCCGCACCGCTCTGCCTCCATGCCTTCCTCTGTCCTGGTAGTGTTGTATAATCCGTCCGCCCCGTGGAAATCCGGGACCCACCGACCTAATTTTTTTTATTTTTTTTTTTTTTTCTCCTCCCCCCGGAGAGCGGGCGCGGAGGCGGTCGGGCCCCTCTTTCGCTGCTTTTATTTATTTATTGTACTGCCCCGGCTCGGCTCTCGCTGCTGTTGTCCTCCCACGGGATGCGGCGTTCGGAGCTAATACAAAGTTTCCCTCACCGGCGTGTCCGGTGCGTTGGTTACTGGGGGGTGGTTTTTTGGTGTTGGTGGTTTTTTTTTTTTTTTTGGGGGGGGTGGGGGTGGGGGTGGGAGTGTGCATGTGGGTTTTTTTCCTCTGGGAAAAAATTGTTCTCGGAAATTTATCTGCATTTCAGAAAAGCAGTCAGTTCCACTGAAATTCTGTCATTCAGCGAATGCAGTAATAAGACTTAAGTCAATGATGGTAATAATTTGGGCAAGAGCTCATGAGGGCTTTTGTGATGATATCTTCTTTTAGCTGATAGATGCATACTTTCTACTAGTCAGTGAATAATTTGAAAGTATGGAACTCACTAACAGTCTTTGATAACCTTTTGACTGTAGACCTGTACTTGTCATAAATAGTACTGGAAACCTATCTGAGTATTAACACGTATGGTTTCCAAAACCAAAACACTTTCATGAACACTTAGAAGGTAAATGGTGGGGCTTATGGTGAGCTCCCTAACACTTTTGCTTTTTGTAGTATTTTTTCTGATTAAACTGTTGTTTTTCAGCTCTGCAAAAGTATTTTAGAAATAGTACTGAGCCTAGAAGTGTTTCTGTTTTTCATTAGGGTGTAGATACCATAAATAAAATATTTCTTATAGCTCTGCTTTACTTCTTCCTTTCAGGATGCAGCAAGACCATGAATAAGGATGAAAATAGTATCAGACAAATTCATAAGAGTTGGTTAAAAAAAAAAATCCTTGGATAAATATTGCCTTTATTTTGCTCAAGGTGCTGTGTATGGTAGTATATTCATGTGACTTCTTATTAAGAACTGTAGGGACAGTCATTATTATGATCTTAGACCCCCTCAGGTGCTGGATATCTCCATGGTTCTCTAAGGCCAGCAGAAGCAACAATTCTTTGATAAACAATCCAGTAGTGGGCTACAGCAGCTACCTACATCAATTACGAAATATTTGTTTGTCTGCTCTCTTTCCTGGCTTGAGGGCAGTCTAACTCTTCTGCAACTTGCCTAACAAATCTGTCCAGCCTTATGGAAATAGCAGCAATGAATTTCTCTCAATCGGTATTGCATCTGGTCTCTACATTAATTGCCCCAAACTTTTGACTCTTGCTGTGTAGTTGGGGTCTGGTATGTAAAGGTGAATCATGATGAAGTGCACCTTTCGCTGGATTGTTTAAGGCTGTATCTGGAATATATAGTGATATACAATAAAACTTTATTTCTGTGGCAATTCAGTGCCAGCAAAACGCAGCATGTGACAACTGACAGTGTACTTTCTTCCCATCTACTAGTGACTGTATGTCAAGATAATGATGCATGAGGTATGTGTGGTTAGCAGAATAAGCATTACTGGCAAGCTGTTACAAATGTGTAATATAACAGTAGTGCTATAAAATCTTTAATGCATTACCCTCTCTACACCAGTCTGCTCTTCTGGGTGTGTTTGAAAAATTTCAGCTTGTGGTATATTATGGGATGCTACGTAAATGCTTATCTGTCAAATTGCTGAGTAAGTACTGAAGGTGGAGGGGGTGGGAAGAACACTTGTTATGTTTGCAATAAACACCAAGCCAGATAGTTGATCCTTTATAATTTTTGCTTAACTCTGTGGTCAGTCATATTATTGCTCATGATTCTTAGACAATTCTCCCCATTTCAGAGACATTTGTACTTGATCTTCCCATTACATGAGAGACTGTACTAGAAGTGTCAGAGAGTGTCCTTATGCCACATAAGTGTATGTATGTTGACGTTCAACAAGGCCAAGTGCCAGGTTCTGCTGGCTGGAGAGCAGCCAGGCAGAAAGGAACCTGGAAGTTTGGATCAACAGGAAGTTGAACATGAGCCAGCAGAGTGCCCAGGTGGCCAAGAAGGCCAATGGCATCCTGGCCTGGATCAGGAACAGTGTGGCC
>JAWWES010000150.1:10198178-10244082 GCA_035583135.1 Lophotriccus pileatus
GGGGGGGTGGTTTTGTTGGTTTTTTTTTTTTTTTTTTTTTAATTACTTTTTGGCAGCCCCTTCCCGTGCGCTCGCCGGGGCCACACCCCGCCGTGTCTGGTCTCCCGAGGTGCCTCGCCCGGCGGGGTGACCCCGCGTTTTGGCCGTGCCCGCGGGGCCGGGGCGGGCGGGCGGCTGCCGAAGTGCGTCACGGCGGCCCCGCCGGGCCTGCTCCGCTCCGCTCCGCCGTGCGCGCTGGGCCCGCCGCCCTCGGGCCGCGCCCGCCGCCCATTGGCCGCGCCCGGCCGGGAGGGGCCGCTTCCTCCGGGCCGGGCCCCCCCGCGCCGCTCCGCACCCCGCGTGGCCGCGTCCCGGGGCTGCTGGAAGGCAACGGCAGGAAAACGCCTTTTGGATCGCTTCCCTCGAAGAGACGTTGTACGACCGCTTTCGTGCTCTCCGGGAGTTTTGTTGAATCCTGTTTTAAATGGCCGGGAACGAGAGTTCCTAGCGTTTCCTACAGCGAGGTGTTCTCCAGACATAGGTCTCACTGTTAACTCTTGGCGGTTCGGTCTCGATTTGTGGTTGATCGGTTCTTTCTCATTTGTAGTCTTGGCCATTTCAAGCAACTTTTCCCCCTTCTCATATTTTATTTTCCTTAAATCAGTTAGCTATGTTATATATATATATTTATGGGCTGCCCAGGGAGGTGGTGGATTCCACAGCCCTGGAGCTTTTTAAGACGAGACTTGATGTGGCACTTAGTGCCATGGTCAAGTAACCACAGTGGTGTTGGATCAAGGGTTGGACTTGATGAGCTCGAAGGTCTTTTCCAACCTGGTTGATTCTATGATTCCCGGAGTGTTTATCTGGTATTGAACTGTCCCAAGACTTGCTAAATACCCATGTGCAGGCCGGCTGGTTATATGCAGGTAAATAAATACCACGAGTGATTGTGCAATTGACAGTCATTAATCTCTGCCATCTTGGTATCACTTGCTGATTATCCCTAAGTCATAATTTTATGGATAAGTCTTTGTGGTGATCAGTCACAGACTCACAGTACCACATATTTGCTATGGGGGTTCCTTTAGTGGGTAACACAGATTCTTTTCCCTTATAGCCATGATAACAGTTTCATTACTAAATAAAACATGGTGTGGGAAGGCAGCTGCCGTGCTCTTAGCATAAACCTGCATCTTTTGGCTGCTGAAAGTGTTGGAGCTGAATGGGGTGGAATACCCACACTGTTATGATTAATTAAACAAAGACTAAGAAAGCTTCGAAGCTGTACAAAGGAGAAAAATATCAATGGAATCCCATCTCTGCCAGATAGATCTTGCTCCGTTAACTGATGGGGCTTGTGTTGGTCCTTCGTGGCAAAACCAGTGACATTTTACAGTATTTTCTACAGGTGGCCTTTGTGCAACCTGAGACAAACCCCTGAATTTCTGCTGTTGTTGTTTGTATTAAGTTAGCTGTGGTAAATTTAAGTTTGGCTATTTTATTAATTAAATTCAAACAAATAAACAAAACTAGGCATAGAACCTGAAGATACTTTAATTTTCCTGTGATACTTCCTAGCACTCCCATAACTCCCACCATATGTACTTGGGCCAGAGTTATGGTTTTGGAGCTTTTTGGTGCATTTACCGTTTCAGGAAGATAGTACTGAATAAAGTTAATAAACAATATAGGGGTTTGTTGAATTTGTGTTTTAGAAGTTCAATTAAAATTCGTGTCCCGCTCTCCTCTTTTAAATATTAAGTCTTGATGTTTTGCAACTGAAAGCTGAAATTAGTTTGAGTGAGTTGGTTCAAATCAAGGAGTCTGTGGTATTTTAATATATTTTAAAAAATTGGGTTCTGTGAAATGACAAAAAATTGGTAGGTTCATAGATTATTAAAATACTTATTTTAAAAATGCATTATATTACTTGAATAGCACTCCATTTTTAAAATAGGAGTATTCAATTAGCTGGCTGTTAATCTAACTCAAATTCCATAAATATATCACATTCCAGCTTTATGTGTTCCAGTCTCTAAATGTGCGGAATAGAATAATTTCCACTTGGAAGGATTGTAAATAGAATTGCCAGTTAAATACTCTCTAGTTTTATTTTGTTTAAGTGTAATTTATCAACAACAACTGAATTCTTTAAAAAGAATAACGTAGACAGCTTCTCTTGAATATTGCATGCTGTTGCAGTCTCCTGTAGAAAATAGCTGCAGGCAACAAACCACTTGAAAGTTCGTGCTCTTGGTGGTGGGAGCAACTGTGTTAGACTTGGTTAAGTCATGAAATGATGTTGGCACATCAGAGCTTTATGAACTTTTTAAAATCAGATTGCTCTTTGTCACTTATGGTTCAAATTTAGAGTGATCCGAGAGTCCTCATTTGTCATGTTCATTTGTTGTGTTACTGTCTCAGTTGTTTTGCTGCAGGCAAATATTATAGGAGAGATCATGTTTTCTGAATCTTGTGAGCCAGCAGAAACAGGTTGTATGTTTTACAGAAACCTGAAATACTTTGTTGCTTATCTTCACCAAATGAATCCCCAAAAAGTTAGCAAATATTTCTACTGGTTATTGTACTTGTTGGTTTGTGTTACTGGAATGCTCTGTTTTGTCAGAGGTTTTGAACTCTGCCTACAGGGTGGCCATTGATTAGTTTGAAAGCTTAGAAGAATATTGTAGGTGTGAATTTCCAAAATGGTTCTGTTGGTTTTGGTGGTGGGTGTTATTTGTTTGCCTTTTTTTTTTTTTTTTTTGAATGTGTGTAATTAAGAAAACATACTGGAAAGAGGAATGTGTTGTCCATTGTGTCTCTGTCATCGAGATGTGAGAATTTCCAAGAGCTTCATCTGCTTCAGTACTTGTTTTGTCATGGAAAGAAGTGATTGATGGCAGCCATCAACATACCAGTTTAATACTCTTGAAGGTCTGTTCACTTTCTCAGTATAATTTAAAACATTCACATTTTGAAAACATCATCTTCCTTATATGAGGATCATTGACAAAGAGGAAGAGAGAATGAAGGGATAACTTAGTCCTTGGGAAACTGAGGTGAGCAGGGAATTGGTGTTATAAGTTGGAAAATACAAAGCTTGTACACAGCATCACAAAAGCTTAAATGGTGACATACGAGCTTATTGCCCTGGTTTAGATTCAACACCATCCAGTGTTTTAGATAAACCCCCCTCTTAAACTCCAAGGGTAAGTAAAAATGGGAATTCTTCATTGTCCCAGTGCTCTTCTGTCACTGGCACAGGCAGTACTACGATGTGGGCTGCTCTGGGCCTCCTCCTGCCTCCTGCCCCTTCTGTGCTGCTGAGTTCGCGCAGAGGTGGAGCCGGTTCAGAGTGCTGGTGAAGGCGCTGGAGCCGTTCCCGCAGGACGGGCTCGGGCACGGGTGGGCTGCGGGTGCAGCGCCGCCCCCGGTCCGCAGGGGGCGCCCCGGCGGCGGGGCCGCGGCTCGGCGGGTGGGGGGCGCCGGGAGGGGGACGGGGGAGCCCCTCGGGAGCGGCTGCTGTGGCACAGCTGCGGCACTGCAGCTCCTGGGCGGGCATCTGTGCCTTCCCAAACACTGCTTGGAGCAGTCAGCCAGTTAAGAACTCTTCCACCGTTCAGTGAACAGGTTTCATGGCTGAAGATCAGTCCAGTGACTTCACTTGGCTTTTTATATTAGAAAAAAAGTCTGCCTTCAAGTAACTCTGCATCTTTGTGGTTTAAGGGCAAGCCTTGAAATCTGATGTAACTCTTGACAAGGTCATGTATTTATTTAAGAGTGTTACAGTGAAAACTTCTGTTCTGAGAATTGGAGATTAAGAATGTAGTTTTAATTTAATTGTATGTTGGTTTAACTAAAATATATTTTCTTTAGGTATTCTCATGTTGCAGTTTATAAAAATCTGGTAAAGTTGGGGTTTTTTTCTTTTTTTGGGGTAAAAAGTGTAAGTACAAAGTAAGGGAAAGCTCTGAAGGTGACTTTCATTTAGCTCATCACAGTAGGGCTAGTGCTGACTTGTTGAAGTTGGGAAGCTTCAGGGGCTGTAACCTGACTGGCTTCTGTCTCAAGATGTTTCACTGCTCAGATATCAGCACATAAACTGTGTTCTTTTTTCTTGATCCTCTTAGTTTGGTGAGTGGGATCACTAAGACTAGACCAGAATCCTAAATATGGTGGATTATGCCATTGCATTATTTCACACAATACTTTATCAGTGTTTAGTATTTCTGTATTTCCAAGTGTTGCACTATTAAAATCTCATAGATAATGAGATCTTGGGTAGCGAAGAAGGGAGAGTGAGATGTTTCATCTCTCAAATATTTTCTGAGATTTGGTACCCAATTTTGGAGGTAGGAATGTGGGAAAATTTGATACCCCAGGGTACCCTCTTGACTTTTATGAGGCGGTTGTTTTTTTAGCCTTTACTGGCTACAAACTTGCATGGAGGAGCACAGGCACAGCCTGTTTTTAAACTTCTTTATGCCAATTTGAGTCAGAAACGAAGGACGCGTAGGACTATGTATGCAGCTATCTCTTGTCTTATTGTGGCTTCAGAGGGAAATGAACTTAGCTGTCAGATATCTGCTCTGTCCAGGTATGTGTTTTATTTTTGTCTGTTCTGTACATTTTTGGGTTGTGTAGCTGGCTATGATTTCCCCCTTTGGAGGACTTATTTTTGTAAAAGAATATGATCAGAAGAGTGAGTAGATGTAAGAAGATTGGCATATATGGCAGGGTAAATTGTGATCTGTGATTGAGAAGTTAGTCACAATACCCACCTAAAAAAGTATCTGAGCACATGTGTTGGTTGGTTTCTTTGGTTTTTTCCTTTTTATTTTTTTTTTGGAGGTAGGTGAATGGTTTATTTTCTTATGGCTCTGAATACGATGACTTAGTCCTGCCCTTACACAACCTTTTATGCATTTGACTTTATGTATATATGCATTTTTATTTCAGTAAAGGTTTGTCATTGGATTAGTGCAAGGGAATATGTGTGGTATTAGAAGTCAGTCTGTTTTTGCAGTAGTTTTTTGGTAGCACTTCTATGAGGCTCTAAAGCGGAAAGTGTTTTTGCGTCTGTTCTCATTGTTCAAGGGTTGATAGAGCAAGCTGATGACCTCTGTTTGTATTTTGAAAAAGGTGCCTGTTGGCATGTAATGGGTATCTCTGCAGTGGTCTAGGCTGGTAAGAATTGCAACTGGCTTCCAAGTCTCAGGGTTGTTTTCTGTTAACAAAATAATGAAATCAAATATACTGACATTTCATAGAACACAAAATGTTTCTGAAATTACTGACCACTTTAAAAAGTAACAACAAACCTTAGGTATGCATGTTTTATTTAGCTGGGATTGCATTCCAAAATTGTCTGCAAGTTGCTGCCACGGTTTGGTGAAACACTGCTCAGCTTCTGGCCAGTGAGTGAGAGAGCTTTGGGTGATCTGCAGGACTCACCTGCCCGTACCTGCAGGCTTCCCCCGGGTTTGTCCCGTCTCCAGTGGTGCCCCAGTCCTGGCAGTGACAGGCACCACGTGCTGTACACACTTGTGTGGTGCTCCCTGGGAAGGTGTGTGATGTAGCACATGTGGGCACATAGCACAGAGGACTCAGTGCAGTTATTCTCCTGTTGCTTAATGCATGTGATCTGCCTGGAAAGAGATGGATATTTTGATCTGGAGGTAATGTTGCAGTTCTTCATTATGGCTGAATTGCGGTTTTTTACTTAATGTAGGATTTCAGCCGAAGTTCTAAGACCTTCCCTGCAGCATCATGTCTGGGAAAAAAATTGACTGTTTACAAATGAAAATAAGCTGTTCAATCTAAGGCTTTTTTAGTCTTCCACCTGTTACTGCTGTAGGTAAAACTCCCAGTTCATCCTGTAAGAAGGGTCAACTCTGGAAATTTGGACCATATCAAGTCTTAGCAAGCAGATAATAAGTAATAAAATTGGCTGATTTTTTTCAGAGTTTAATCTTCCAGCAGGGAGAGTTCATTGTAAGAAAGATTTGTAGGGAGTAGGGGTGTGAATAATTAAGATCTGTATTTTTTTATGTGTTACTTTTATTATTTTGCTGTGAGCAATTGAATATATATAGTTAAGTTACAACCTCCCCCAGTCTAAATACTAAATATCAAGAACATGGCTTTGTAGTTTATGTGTGCTTTTGAGGTGTCCAGTTTTTATTTTGCAGGTTACTTTATCTGACATGAGTCCTGGCATAAGATGTTTTTTGTAGTTATGGATCTAGTGCCCTACTAACTTAATTTGTCTAATATGATGGTGTATCCTGACCACTGGCTATTTCACTGCAGATGTTCTTAGAAACAGAGAACTGATTAATTACGATGTTTTTTCCAAGGGAGGAGACAGGGAAGACTTGATCAAGACTTTTTTTAATCAAAACAAGAATGACCAGTGGCTTCAGTCTACATATCATATAGCAGAACTGTGCTTGCAGCAGAGAAACAGGAGAGAGAATTGATATGGACTGTTGTATCTTGCTTTAGGGTAAAGAATACAATTTAAATGGATTTGAAAAGGAAAGACTATTGTATTAATAACACAAGAATTTATAAAACTTTATTTTGTACTATTTTGGGATAGGAACTCTGTTCTTTCAAGAAAGTTCCAGCTTGGTGTGCAGCCATACACTGGGTTTGTTTGGTTTTTTTTTGTTTTTTAATCATTTCTTATGTACCTGTTTGAACAACGATATCCAAAATACGTTCTTTTTAACACCACATAAAGTAAAGCTTTGCATTATGAATGTGCAGATGCTTCCTAGAAGTGATACCCCAATGAAAAAATTATTTGTGTTCTTGGTCACAGAATTGTATAGGTGGGAAAGACCCCTTGCAGGTCTGGTCCAACCTTCTCCTCAAATCTTGTCCAGTAGCACCAGGAATTTGTCCAGTGAAGTTTCCTGTGTCTCAGGGTGGAGTTTCTGCAATCTCTCTGGCAACCAATTGTGCTGTTCTTATTGGAAGGGCCTTTTTTATCTCAGGTCTTAAAGTCATCTTAAATTCCTATGAAAATTTGTGCCTTTCTACCTCCTGGTATATGTTTGGAAAGTATTCCTTGATGATGGAGGTTTGGGAACCTAATGTCCTGGTTTAGAGCTGGTGATGTTTTTTTTCTAATTGGGAATCTTTGAAAAAGGGAGGTGAATGGCTACTGAATGACTTTTTGGGGCCTACATTCCTCTTTCCTCTGGTTGCATTTGCTGTTTTATCCTTCTCCTGCTGTCCCTGCTCAAGCCTCACGACTGCGCCTCTGACGTCAAAGTCTTGCAAATAAAACTTCCTTCCTTAAGCATTTACCTGTTCACTTAAGTGTCATTCATACACTGATTCTTAAAATGATTCTTCATGCAGTTTTCATGTTTAAGCAGTGATATTTTTATTCCTTCTCATAAGTATTTTTTCTAGAAATCTACAGTTCATTTGAAACTATGGTAACCAGAAAGGAAAGCTGCACAAGTATCTCTCTTCGATCTGTGGTGTAGGCCTGCTGGTACTTGCCTGATAAACATTTGGCTGAAGAAAAGGTGAAGCATCATCAACATGTTTGCATGTTGATTTACCAAACACAGAAATGGTTTATTAAGACAAATACTTGAATGACAATGGAAAACGTTTGGGTTTTTTTTCCCCACTGAGTTACATTTATATTCTTTTTGAGCTGCTCTGTTTTATTGTGGCCTTCCATTCGAATTGCTTTGAGAAGCTGTATTTTCACAGCTGATATATATTAGTATTTACTTTTATAAATGTTTATCAATTTATAAGTATTGCTGATGAGTGTGTACTGCATTACCAGTGTGCTGGGAAACAGCACAGATTCTGTACACAGCCAACCTGTGGCTTGACAGTTGAAACATAATCGGAAAAATCAGCCTTTAGGCATTTTATTTCTCTTGCTGCATTGCATCGTCTCAGTTATGCTGCCCAATTTCTATTCAGCAGTGCAGTGGTTTTATGAAAGTTAATAAACTTGTGTACTCAGAGTATGTTTGTACCTCATAGCAGTAGTTCCTGCTAAGCAGAAATTTTCTATGGTGGCAAGACAGATTGTATGCATCGCTATGATGTAAAAATATCAAAAACATTTTTAGACATTTTCAGTTTCAATAGGACTGGGTAGAATAAAATAAAGAAATGAAAAACTACCCTCTTCTTATACAGTAGGTCACTCATTAAGATTCTTTGTATTCACCCTCGAGTGGAGTAACAGTCTCTATGAAATTGAATTCTCAAGGGTTTTCCTTTCTGTGCCAAGGGGCTATAAACTATGCAGAGAGTACCTTGCATTCAAAACTGGTTAGTGAAGTTTTGTTTACAAGAGAGGATTTATATATTCTTTCATAATCCTACAAATGGGCTTAGTCTTCCTCTATCTCCAGTGAAGAGAAGCATGGAAAAATTCTTTTGGATACAGGATTGAGTCAGTGTTCTTGGTATCTTGGGGGTTTAAGAAACTTACTGAAGTTTTTCAGTTCCTTTACAATAAGCACTATTTATTAGTATATAAGGAAAAAAGCATCCTAGGAGATGAAATAGGATTACTAGGAGGAAGGAAAATGTAGCCAGGAAGATGGGAGAGATAGGAAAGTGTAAGAATATGTTGATGCTTACTGGAGCCATTTCAAAAGTATGTTGTGTATCCAGTTGTGTCACCTTCACTTTTTTATTTCTGTTGTGGAATATGTTGGCCTTGATCTATTAGATACATAAGTATCCATAAGGAACTGCTTTGATGTAAAAACCTAATCTTGGTCAGATGTCCTGTCAGACGTGAAAGGTGCAAATGTTTGTCTTGAATGTTTAATTTTTTAGTTCCTGACTTTATCAGCTATTAAAGGCTGTTGGAGTGGGACCTGGAGGAGAGAAATCAGACTAGCAATCCACTGAAAATGTACAGTTGTTTTTTTTCAGTGAGGGTAGTTGGTGGAGAAACTTGTTACTTAACTGATATGAAACAACAGAATTGGGCAGTTATGTAACTGGAAATAATTTCTGAACGTGACTCCACGTGCAGAGTTTGCTCCCTCATTCATAGGCTTCTCCCTTCCATATTTGCTCAGGCTGCTGCAGATGAGTCTTCCCATGTCACAGGTCCCATTCCACAAGTAGCTGCTGCTGGTAGGGTGGTCTTGTCTGTCCTGACTGCATGTTCTGTTGTTTGCCTTGTGCCTGTGCTTTTTTCCCATTTGAACCTCGCAGGTGAACTGGCTTAAGGAGCTGAACTATGAAGAGTAGTTTTCTGTAGGTTAAATCCCTATGGAGTCAAATAGGTGCTGCTTCTACGTGGAAGAAGATATGGAATCTTTTGGCCAGTGAGAATACAAAAGATTCACTATTTCAGTAGTTGAAGTGTTGTAGTATTGTAGTGGCAATGTTTTCTGTGGCTGTAGGACCAGGAAAAGAAAACTTTATTCCTGCAGTCATCTACTACTTTTCTACCTGGTCGAACTCAAAAACCACAAGGGTGATATGCCAGTTCCAAAAGTAGTCCTCTAATCTCTGTAGTCATCTCTGGTTTATCTTTTTTTTCTTCTCCTCCCCCAAAATGTTACAAAGTCTGTCATAGATCAATTAGAGCTCTGCAAGGAAATACAGGACTGTGGTTGATTTACATTAATTTATGCAGGCAGGAAGATCACGTACATTTTTCCTTGGTTTCGTTCTGTGTGCAGGTTAGAAGTTGTGCAGGTGTTACTGGGAATAAGACGGAAGGGGTAGGAGAAGATTTTAGGAACACTTACAGAATATTTTTCTGCCCTCAAGATTTTCTTCCAGCCTTGGCATGGTTAATCAGATGCTGTTGTCAAAACCCTGCTGGACCTCCTCCTTCAGCTGGATGCTTCCCAGCCTGTTGTGGTTAGATCTTATTATGAGCCTTTGCACTCTTGAGTTCTCTGTGGTTTATGGAAGCTGCAGTGCCAGTCTGCCTTCGGCCTGTTTACAGAATACGGACCATCCTATGCAATGATCCTCAGTCCCAGCCTTCCTGGCTTCTGAGATTTTTGGGGCATGCTGAGGCTACAGGTCTCATCTCTGGGAATACCTGATAATTAAATCAGACATACCCTTTTTTAATCTCATAAAATATTAATATTGTCCTTCAGAGATACTGAGAAATGCCTGAACACGTTCCATGCCTCTCCTCTTTACCTCACTTAAGCCTCAGTTTTCAGACCATTTTGTTTTCTTCCACTCCTGGAAGAAAGCTTGCAGCGTGTTTTTACAGTGTGGAATCCTAGGTAAGAAGGTGCTGGCTTCCTTGAGGTGTTTGGGAAGAGCTTTACTGTTGATTGATCAGAAATTACTACATTGCGATTCATTGCCGAATTCCTTGCCATTTTAGAATTTAGATCTGGGGGAGCTGGTCAGCTCTAGGCAGAACTGAGATTTGTTGAAAATAAACTTCTGTGTCAAAGTCAAACTGACAGCTGTAGGCTGTGATTTTGCTTTGTGAAGTTATAGTCAGAAATGCTAGACAACAGGAAAGTCACATTTACAGGATTTTTGGAGTGCCGTGGATCATTTTAGGTTGTACAGAGGGGTATGGAATGTGGGTTGTTCAGCATGCATTTATATAAGCCATTTTTGAACAGGAGTTTCTTTTTTGGTGTTGAATTTGTAGAAGGCAGTGGGCATTGGTTCCCCCAGTTTTGCAGGTGCTCCTTAGGAGGACTGTTGTGAATTTAGCTGCAATTGCCTGAGCTCTGTTTCTCCTTACTGCTGTTGAAATGTTTCAGTGGGACTTCCCTGCTTGGAAGCATGCCAGAATGAGTGTGTGGGAAGACTTAATACTTGCTACTTACATAGCATTTTGTATGTTCAAAGTCTTCTGCAAATATTAACTAATCTTTATTTAGCATTTGTGCCCAATTTCTGTCAGTATAAATCAGTAACAGCCAGTTATGACCCCTACTTTTTTTGATGTCAAAAGAACAAACTGCTGTAACTAGTATAGTAAGAATAATCTTTATCATCTTATTAAAGTACCAGTTTTTGTCACTCTACACTTCTGGCTTCGTGTGGTGTAGAAGAAAGTTTTATGAATAGAGCATAGTACTACTCTTCAGGAGGTCTGTGTGCTGTAGGATGCTGACTGCTGCAAGGAATGGCATTGCATTTGTTTTGTGTGTGGTATTTCAAGCTTTTCTGTGCTTGAAAGTTTTTGTTTCTGCAATATTAAGATTTATTTCTTTCCAGCCTGGGGAGCCACAGCATATTTGTAACAAGTAATGCTGTGAGAATAATGATCGTTCTGAGCTTGCTTCTTAAGAACTGTCATTCAGCTTAAAGTGTAGTCTTAAGTTGAAAATTCTTTAAATTTCTTACAGGATACCTGCACTAAAAAGTTACTGAGGTTTGCCCTGTTTGTATTCTGGCATTAAAAATACCTGTTTTTAGCAACTGGTATGACAAATTCATTTAGCTGTTAGTTGTGGTAAGGTTCTTGCAACACCAAACCCCAAGTAGCTGTGTATGGTTTTATTAGGATCCCATAATCCACTTTGAATATTACTATTATGTTGGGTTTTGTCACTGCAGTTGATCAACTGTAAATAGCTAATGTGTTGTACAGAAGTCTTTTACAGCAGCAAAAAATATTGTTCTGATGGTAATGTATGGTCTCTGTATAGTTTTCAGAGTTTTGGCAAGAAAATCCTGTTAAGTCTGTAAGTAAATTTGAGTTGTAAATTGTGATACATTAAAAGTTGACTGTTAATGTCAGAGAGAAAAAGTCTGTAGAAGGTCTAATGTTTTATTTTGCTGCATTTTGTCTTTACCAACCAGTTCACCAATTTTGTTATGTATTAATTTGTTGTTGAGTTTTAGTTTATGAGGATTTTTATTGTTTGTTGTGAAGTTCAGTAGCTTGGGAAGTTAAATGGGACTTTCCACCTTCACTAAGTGTCTAAAATGTAGCTTTTAAAGAAAAATAGCATTGTACAAAAAACCAAAAAGCGTAAATAGGTTTCCCGAGTACAGGCCTAGTTACCGCTCTAAGAACGCTTCGGATCTTAGCTAAAATGGACAAAAACTGTATTTCTGTTTGATTATCATCTGACAAAACCTTAGCCTAAACAACTTCGGTATGAACACAAAATCAACATTTTTTAGTTTATTTTCTGGTAATAACAGGATTTGTGGCATCTACACAGATCAATGAAGAAAATCATTTCATTACATACCCTTGGATTATTAAACTACTCGGTGAGTGCTGTCTGGGACTGAACAAACCTAGTCCTGGCTTTCTGTGGAGTAATCGTAGATTCTAATCATGTCTGATGTGCTGGAGAAACATTGTAATAGTAATGGATTACAGAACCCAAATGACACCACTCTTGGCTGTACTTGGTAAAATGAACCAGTGGTTTGCTTTTCTGCAGGGATTTAAGATCTTTCTATTTCTGTCACATCTCTGCTGCTTTCATTGCCATTTCATGTAGGCTTCAGGCAAAGGTGATCAACTATTGGCTTGTCAGAACATTTATTCAGAAATCACAAACCAGAGTGAGTTATGAATTTTCATTACTGTTGGAAAAGCAGCATGTGAGGCCAGGCTTTTACATTTCAGAGCTGGCTGGTGACACTTGGTGCTGGTGTGTGGGTGCTGTACTCACAGAGCCCTGGCCAGGGAGGGTGGCGGTGTATGGCAACCCCTAGAGCGGTTGTAGCCCATCAGAACAGTGTGGACATCTTTCTTTTGACATAATTTGACAGTTGGTCATGTCTGCCATACTGTCTCACTGATTTTGAAAGGAGCTGTTTTGCATCAGCCACAGGACTCTTGTGGAGCCAGCTCAGCTTACTAAACTGTTGGAAAGCGAATTAATTCACAAAGAAATTAATAGATTGTTGCTCAACAAAGGGTCTGACCAGTGCCCTGGACTAAGACATATGGCCAGAAGTAAATGCAAGGAGAAGGGGGAAGTGGGACTGTTCTTTCTCCAGTAGCAACTCATCTATTTTATTGTATTATTAAACTACTGTGGTTATTGTTTGTAGTTTCATTCATTATTTAGCAAAAAAGAGGACAGATACAGTTAATGCAATCTGTTAAAAAATTGGTATAAATGTGCTCTTAGTTGATAGTTGAAAGGAACAATGAAATAAAATTTGAAATTACTAGAACATGGACAGGTTGTTGCTATTGAACAGCTTCCTTTTCTACAGCTAAATGACAACTTGAGAAGGTGTAGAGAAGGCAAAGATTATGAAATAGGGAAGTGAGTGGAGGTGGTAGAAGTGCTGAAGTTTTAGAATGGATTTTGTGTAATTTATGTGTAACATGGTTTATATTCTAAGTATCCAATAATGGTGTAAAACTTTGTTGTAGAACAGGATGGTTTTAAGCGTATATGCAACTTTTAGGATTTGGTAATTTTTGCACAAAGAACTTAATGACATTTAGAATTAAAGGATAAGTGTTGCAGGTCATACATCGGGACCTGTGTATCACAGTATCGTAGAACATTCTCTAGAGTCTTAGAAAGGTGGGATATCTGTGTTCTCAGACTGCTAAAATTTTGCCATATTGTTACTTCTGTTTAGGTGGTTCTCTGGAGCCACTAATCTGGGAAAAGATTATGCTGCAAATCAAATGGAGGAAGACTCTTCACGTGTTTCAGGGAACACATAAATGACTGAATTAATCAGTTAGACAAAGTCAAACAGTATAAGTTGCCTGTTGCTATAAAAACACTGCTGTTTTGGGCATCCAACAAACAATTATTGCAATGATCACATTCTGAAACTGTATCTTGTAGGAAATCATAAGTTAATATTTTATAAACAATAAGCAAAAAAAGTTATTTGCATGCAAAAAAAGTTACTTGAAAAATATCTTTCACCGCTGTTGTTACTAGACCACAACTGCACCATTGTTGTTACTATCCTGAGAACGCAGTGCTAAGGATTGTCTTTCTATGGATGTACACGTATGGAGTTCAGGAAAGGAAAATGAGTTGTTTACTTTGAGAGAAATATAAATTACTGAGAAATAGAATTGTCAAAAATGGTGAGAAAACACTTGCTTAGACTATTTTGATGATATAGTATAATGATAAATAATCATTTTTTGTGCCCTCTTCTGTGAATAAGACCTGGCAGCACTGAGTGCCACAGGCACATGTTAGGAAGGTGCTGACTTACTCTACCTGTTCATAAAGTCAGCCTGTAATTCTCAAGCAGATATAGTGATGAATCAAGTGTCTTCTGTCCAGGACAGATCTGGCATTATGTGTTAATGCAAAATTATCAGAAATGTAATTGTGGGCCTCAGTCTAAGGTATGTCAAGGTTCCATGACTGTGTGATCTGGTACTACTTTGTCCAAGGATTAACACTTGTGGTGTCACTGTCAGAGGACTCCTGGGTGTGCTTCTGCATCTTGTTGGCACAGAAGGCAGATGTTTATGCAGAAACCTGGGTGACGATGTGATTTAAGTATCACGCTACAGTTTCTGACAGTCCTGTAAATTACATCTTGCTGTGCTTAGACTCTATCTCTGGTAGCTCTAATTTTGGAAGATGGTTATTTGTTCTGAAAATGCTGTGCAGTTCCTTGTGGACTGTATGTTGACAACTGTATGTTGACACTATAGGTGGCTGTGCCTGCTGATGTGTGTTACCTGCCTGTGTTGCTTTATGGGTTACAAAATGAAATTCATAAGTTACATTATTACAGAAGTTTCTAATAACTGTGAAGTATTACTGGAATCCTGAACTTCTCTTCACTGAGAGTTTAATTAAAAGAAAGGCACAAGATATTGCAGAAAAGTCAGTACTGCTAATTTTGCTTAATAAAGACTAAATTATATGGTATGTAAATACTGCCCACTTCATAATGGCTGAATATTAATCTTCTGATTCTAATTTGGTAGCAGTTGCCTTCCTGAAGTAATTCTCAAACCACGCCATTTTCATTTGTTTCCTCCTGCTCCCCCATTTCTGCCCCCTTATATTTAGATTTATGAATAGCATGTCTTCTAACACTGTTAACTCCCATCTTTTGGAATTCTCTGAAAGACATGGTAGTGCTTCCCTATTTAATTGCATTAAAAAAAGAATACTTTTCTTGCATTGATGTTTGCTGATTCATCTTGTGAGGTAAATGGTCTACAGGACAGCAAGTAGGAGCAGGGGAGTTGTCAGTAATACAGATGTGGGCTGATGGGTCCACATCAACAGCCACCACTGACAGGGCAGAGGAAGCTCCATCAGGACCTTGTAAAGAAAAGTGCTAAACTGAAGGAAGCTGAAGGGACGCCCTGGGGTTTAGGGACCTGTTTATAACCTTGATCAGTCAGTGCCAGGTAGGGCAAAAGGTCAGAAAGGGGGAAATAAAATATTTTCCCTGGTTTTCTGTTTTTCACTCACTGTTCTTTAGCTAGGTGTGCAGTTCGCTGTGCGATATCACAAAGGTGCTTTTAAATTATGTTTTTAAAAACAGGTTGTTGGGCTGCTATAGTTTTGCCTACCTCTTAGATTGTGAAGTCCCACGATCTGCTTAGTCATAAATCCAAGTTCATAAAGCATTTCTTGAATTACAGTTTTATTTTACTCCTGGATATGTTGAGGGGCAGGATAAAAACCAAACGTTTTTTCACTATCTCAGGAAAGGTTTCCACACTAGATCAGTCAATGTTAATTGAAATTATTAATTAGCTTGGGGTGAGAAGTACAGTATTGTACTCTTGAATAAATATTAGGTTAATAGCCTGTTTTAAGGACTAGGTTTATATAGGTAAAAGGCTGCCTTTAAAAAAAGTAAATAGTGGTTACATATTTGCAAATATTTGTGGTGGACAACGTTTTAAAATATATACACATTCTCCAAATGGATTTCTCTGAACGTCGTCCTTGTAGCGTTAGAACCACTGATGAATGAGCTGATGAGTTACTGCCTGGGTTTGTATTTGCCCATACTCCATGTGCTTGTGGGGTTTTTAGTTTGGGAATTGCAGAAGCCTTCAAGAAGTTTGTAGTCATTGTCACAGGTTAAAGTGAGACTTTAAAAAATTTGGTAAAAATGTGTAGTTCGTGATTTCCTTCTGGTCAGTAAGGGATCAGGAAGGATGTAGGAGCCTGTGCTACAGGGATGGGTAGATAGAGATGCAAATGTGAGTACTGTCTGTATTTTAATACTCAAAAAGGTTTTGAGGAACTAATCTGTTAGAATATCCTTTTCTCGCTCCCTACATGAAAATACAGGCAGCACTGAAGCAGCTGTAAGAGAAAACTTGTCTACTATAAAATGGCTGAGGGAAGACTAGGAAGATGAATACTTTTTATTCTAGGTTTGCAGTTTTCTTTGGGCTTTGTGTGTTTATCATTGTTTCTGGTTTCAGATAGTTTAATTGGAAAACAGGTAACCCGTGTCTTGTGTCATGTATTAAAGTTTGTGAAAGGGTTTGTTTTAAATGACTGGAAATTAATAAATTATTTTTTCAATCTTTCTTAAAATACTACTCTTAAAAAGTGATTTTGTATCTGTATTGAAAATACTGAAATATCAATATTTCCTGTGCAAGAGAGTTTTGCCAGTTGTGGCTTAAGAAAGGTTTTTGGTAGTACATTCACTCCTGACAAAATGCACATGTAACCCTCCTTTCATGGGATAGAGGGGACTGGAATACCATGGTAGTTGTTGATGTTTGTGGCTTTGAACTGCTAAGTAAGCAAGTAATGTGGCCTTTCACTTTTCCCCTCTCCCTGGCAGTGTGGGGGGATTGTTACCTGCCTGTGCAGAGGTGTTATTGATGCTGCTTTAATTGACCAGAAGCAGTTTCTAGGGAACATCTTGAAGACATATTGTCTCCTTGGGGATTTATTGCATTTGCAACATCACACCTCTGATCCTGCTGCTTACAGAATATGATTATCAGCCATTAGGGCTGAATATTTAAACATGGTCACTACATAACGTTTCCCTCCTCGTTTCTGATATCTGTTCTCCATTAAGGATCTCTCTCCAGTGTGTTTAGTTTTTATGGACTTCTTTCATGTGCTGTGACATTTTTCCTGTACTCATTGTTCCAGTATGAGTTCTGTCTAGTTTTTAGTCTTGCTGACAAAAATGTGGATAGATTTTTACAAAATAAATTTTGATGCAAAATATATTTGCTTCATTTTTGGTAGGGAAGATAAAAGTTCCTTCCTTTTTCCTGGGATTCAGTCAGTCTCCAGGTGCTTCATATTGTTTTCTCTCCCGTTTAGCCTTTTGTGCTCCACAAAACTGAAGAATCATATCCAAAATTTTTGGGTTCTGCCATCATGTTGTCCAGGTGAAAACTGCTAACAAGCAGCGTGTCATATTGCACACATGTGATGTAGAAAACATGAAACAGTATTTCAGCCTGGATAATTTAGATATTTGTTATTTGTTTGGTTTTGTTTGTTCCAGCACACACCCATATGGTCATACTTTAGTTTACATTATACTGTGCTGGGGATGGACATGTTTTAGACCATGTGATTTATTAATAAATAATAAAATAATATTATTTCAGTGTAAATTTTGGGAATGGTATTAAAACTTAAATTTGTTTTTTTTTTTAGTTTCAGAATGGGGAATCTACATAGTGTGTGGACCTTGATGTGTTAATTGGTGAGAGTTGTGGTTTAAATTGGCAGCCGGGGCACTTCTTTGTCTTCTCTCCCTTGCAAATACTGGTTGCCATTTTGAACAAGAATATTGTTTTGGTGAAGGGGAAACATTTAATAGCATCACTTTATGCTAGTGCTTGAGGGTTGTAAATATTGCAGTCCACCAAATACTTTGGGAGATTTTCTTGAATTGGAAACTGCTGCGTGTGTTCAAGGTTTTGCCTTGTCCGTAAAGTGAATTGCTTGATGAGCGCTTCATTTTCTTCAGGGTTATTAGAGGAAGTGAAAATATTTTGGTATCTGCTTCTTGAAATAGTGCTGGGCAGTTGTCTTTTTCTCTGCAAATTGATGTTTTTGCTCCCATTTAATGCAATTGATTCTTGGGGAAGTCAGGTGAAGATACGTTATCGTTAAAATTCTCAATTTATACTATGCAGTGTTTCATGCAGCAGTTGAAACAACTTTAATTTTTTCCATTAAATGTTCTTTTAGGGGGGCTGTTATTCTGCAGTTCTGAAATTGTATATTCAGGTTGGGCTGTAATACGGAATTAAATATAGAAACACTGTAATGTAAAGAATAATTAAACCTTCATTGCTGCAGAATGTATCTTGGTTGTCTGTAATCACCATACAGTTAATAACGTCATTATATGGTCTGATAGAGAATGGCATGCAGTTACTTTGCTTGGGAAGAAGAGATGTGTATTCGTGTATGCCACAGAGAAACCTGAGGATATTCTTTTAGGCCTCAAAGGGTAAGATGTCCTTTGTGGATTGGCTTTTTTTGTAGTCCTCATAAAATGCCAGAATTATTTCCTTAGTTATATCCTAGGTGTTTAAAGCTGTATGCATTTATTTGTGGGAAAACTGTGTGAACAACAATTTTGATGGAGTACTATTTTTCTGTATCACTTCAGAGGGTGAAAAGGCTTATTTAGAGCTTGTCATGGTAGTATGTTTACTGTGTGTGAATTCAGTACTAAGACTTGATAACTAATTTTTAATGCTTACTGTGCTTTCTTATTTTTATTCATATACATGGACATTAATTGGAGTTAATTGCCTTGGAGACCTGATCAGAGATCTGTAAATTGAGTGATGTCTCCAGTCCTTCTAAAGCTTTTTTCGTTTCTCAGATGGTGTTTGTGTGTTGTGATTGTTTTGCTGTTGAGCAGCCGTGACGTTGCCATTCTTTGCTTTAGTCCTTGGAACGCTCCAGCTGTGCTCTTGGACCTTTCCTTACCACCTAAGTTAAGTTCAGGAGTAGCTCATTACTGCCTGTTCCGTGGGCCCTCATCCGTCTCCTCTGACCTTTGGAAAGGTTCGGTGCTGCTGTCTGGCTCCCTCTCAGCTGGGCTGCAGTCCTTACCTTTGTTCCTTCCCTGCAGCCAAGACCTGCAGAAGGGGAATTTTACTGGTTTGCGGCCTAGCAAGTGTATCATGCTCTGATCAGCTGCAAGGAGTGCTTATGTACCTTTCTGGTTGTTTTTCTCTTCTGCCTTGTTTTCATAGTGGACTGTGTTTAATACCTGGGTCTGCGGTTCTGGAATAGTTTTTACACTTAGCATTAAAAGCCTTAAGTTAATTCACATAGTAATAAAATTTATGTTCTGTAATTAATTTTTTTGGCAGGCGTCTGTTTCACAGTAATGAATTGGTAGCAGTTCCTAAAATGTCTGACTGTCTAGAGAGTTGTAGGAAAGCTGGCATTTAAAAGTGTTTCTCATAACTGAAAGAAGTGGGCAGCTTTATATTAACCCATCTTTTCTCAGAAGAACTTCCAACTGAAATCTATATATCCAAAAATGTAAAAACCCAGTGAATTGTTTTTCTCTTGACCTCTGAATTTAAAGGGTAGTAACTTTCCCTTAGTCTGAAAAACACCCTAAAATAAAAAATCACATAGTCATAATAGTTGTTTTTCTTAAAAATACACAAAACCCCCCCAAACCTAGCTGAACAAAAATCCCAATTTAACACTGTATTTTCTGTTATCACTATTGTCTCCAACTCTTAACAGCAGTTGAAAACTGTGGCTCTGATTGCAGGTTCATTTTAGGTTGCTTGCAAGACTAAATTTGTAGCATTTAATGATCTAGGATTTTCATACCCTAGGGCAAGATTATAGCAAGTGGAGGTCAAGCTGAACAACCGCCAGACCTGATTTACACTCGGATAAAAATGTTCTTGTCTAACAATTAGATTGAATGTTATTACCCTTTCCCTAACTTGGGCTGAAAATTGTTTTATACTGTTTCAAGACCAAGGCAGTCTGATGCCAAAAAAGCATCCTCTGAATGGAATATTAGTCTCACCTTTCGAGTTTGTGACTGTGGCAGAGGATCAGGTAAATGTATCAATGGCCTTGGCACCTCTGTTGTGGGGGATAGGAGACTTACTCAAAATAAAGTATTTTATTAATACATAAATATTATGTATACATATACATACATATTATGTATCCTGAATATGTGAAAGCATCAGTCAGTGATGCTGAAATAGAAAGGAAAAGAATCTTGGAAAGATGTAACCCCTTTGATTCTTGGCATTTGAGAGTGCTAAGTTGTTTCAGTAGGATTAGTATCATTACTTCTTCAGATCAATTGATTGATTAGTAACTGACATTTTGACACTTGTGTAATAGATCATGACCAAAACAGTGAGTTTTTTAGTATGTTAGGTGAGCAGTTAAACTGTACTCTGAAACATTGAAAGTAATTACACTTAGTTATATCTTGGCATACTAAAGGAAAGATGGTAAATATATTTCAGTTGAAGCATTTTGTTACTGTAACTAAACATCACGTGTAGCTGTTTTGTCAGGTGATGTTAACTTCCAGTGGCATGCCTGTGTAGGAATTCCATTTGAGTTGAAACAACTCAAGGTATTACACTTGTAATCCTGATTAGTGGTACAACAGCATGAGAGTTCTATACTGCTGATTTATTGCCAGAGCAATTCCAAACATTAAGTGACTTTTTGAGTAAAAACACAACGTTGGCAGTTTGCATTAGTAATGTGGAGAGATTACTGTAATGTAGCTTCTTGTTCATCCAGTGTTCTTATGAAATTGGTGCCTGGGGCATTAAAATGAGGACTTGAAAAAATTTGCTACTTGATGATACTTAGACATACTGTGTTATTTTTTGTATAAAGGTGTCTTAAACATGCATGAATCCTAATCCAGTTACCTAATTTTAAGCCTCTTCCCTTTTCCCATAATATGTAGCCAACCCTGTGATTACAAACTGCATGTAATTGAATTTTTAAAAAAATAAATCATGCTTTCTGAAGCTGTGAACTTGCTGTAAGTAGTAAATGATTTTGCAGTATCATGCCAGGTTAAAAAGTTTTTACTTGTCATTAGGTGTTATGATTTGATGTTAGAATCATGAGTGGTCATTACAAACTATTGGGAAAAGTAATTTGAGAACAAAATCTGTTAGGCATAAGAGCAGAGTCTGCAGAGTTCAACACAGGAGTAATAAATAATTATGGAATTGATGGCTGACTAATTAAGTCAAAGAAACACTGCTCTTGAGTGAGTATCTGGGAGAACTGAATAACCTAATATGGGGGAGTCAACAAGATTGAATACCTATTTCAGAAAATTAAATGTGTTTAGAGAGAGTGTATTGACTTATTTCAGCATTGCATCATTGCACAACATAAAATGGAGTAGAAGGAGCAAAGCAATCTGAAAGAGGTATTGCCTGTTTTAAATAATCCCTCTTCTGTCCAACCTTTCAAAATACTTGGTATTATTGTTTACTGAGAAACATCAGAGAAACTAAAGTAGGACTGAAAAACTCTTTACATGTGTGTTGTGTTCTCAACTACTGAGGTACCCATTTGTGATTTGAGGGTGGGAAAGGTGGGGGATAAGTATTTGGTACAGAACGGAGGAAGAGCAACCTGTGCTAAGAGTGGGGATGCAGTTAATTACAAACCTACAGCAATTGTTGGGGAAGACATGGTGACAGATACAGCACTTGCATTCTAGCAATTCTTGTTTTAATAATTAGAGATAAGTGCAGACTGATAAGGCAAATATGATCAAATATGATATGGACTGAAAACCACAAGAAGATGATACAGCTCTGATAATAAATTAGAAGCTGAAACCGTAGTGACTGAAGCATTTTTCCATGCAGTTATTGGACAAGTATGGGATTTGTTAATTGTCCTCTGGTGATTTCCGCTGTGGCAGTCGACTTTTCCATCCCTCTGTCAGAGGTTACCACCCATGCCAGGAAAGTCAGCAAAACGGAGTTTGTCAGCTTGTCAGTGCTCCCTGTTTGCAAGTGCAGAATATTAGCTTTAATTGTCACTGAAGATGAGTGCCATTCATAGATCTGATTGTAAGAGCATATGAAATAGGAAAGCTTGTTCTCTTTGTTGTTAAGCATATGGTAGTGCTTTGGGTTTTTTTGGGGGGTGTTTTCATTTGTTTTTCTTTTTAGGTGTTGGGTTTTTTCTTCCTTTTTTTCTTTTTTTCGTTTTCCCCCTCTCCAGTGGAATAGTAATATTCAGTCAAGTTCCCACTCTGGGTAGAATCCTCTCAAGAATGCTAGAAAATGGCTGTCCAGCAGTAAATGTATCTGAGTTTGATACATAAAATCATGAGTGTTTAACTGTGAGTGTTTATGGATTAAAATGTAGCTGCTGTAACTGCAGTGTGATGTTGTTTTACATTTGGTACCTACTTGCCAACTATTAGCAGACAAAAGCGTTTTTTTGGTATTCCTTGTATTAAAGGAGTGAGTAAACTGTGATGGCTAAAAAATGATGTTCTTTTTGTTTGAGGGTAAAAACAAGAGCTTGATTACTTACCTTATGCCCAAGATGGCATTTTTGTCTCAGCTGGGAGGAAGAAAAAAGAAAAAAACACAGTATTTAGCATGCGAGTCTTGTTCCGTGTGCTGGAGGTGAGGGGATGGGGAAGTGATTGGTACCTCCTAGTGCTGGAAAAATGCTGTGAGTTCCACGTGCCTCCAAGAGCGTGGGGCAGTTGGGAATTCAGCTCCCCGGGCTGTAGGGTACCCCCCATTCCAGAATGCATCTCTTGGAGTGGGGGAAGGGGGAGAAATCGTAGCACATGTAGCTTGTTTAAGAGACATCTGGCACTACTGCTCCTTTTTTTTTTTTTTTTTCCTTTTAAAAGAAAATACAGGAAAAAGAGGCTGAAAGTAACTACCTTATCTCAACAGCTTCTACTCTGTTGCTGAGCTTGTAAGTTTGATAGTTGTAGTTTTAATGTTTTCAATGTATTGAACTTTGCTCAAATAAAATATTTACTTCAAATTGTGATACTTGCATAATGTTACCAGTAAATTTTCAGTAGAATTTAAATTTAGCTATAGGCTATAACTGTCTTTAGAAAGAGGAGGGAGCTACTAGATTTATTTACATGATGAATTTACTCAAGAGCAAACGTGTACGGGGACAGGTTTTTTGATAATTTTTTTTCTTTTTAGATTTAATGAAGAAACTTAGGGTTTAATTTTGGTTTATTTAACAAGCTGTACTTGTGCATTTTAGATTTGAGTGGAGTGGATGCTCCTGTGTCCCTGTGGTGCCTGAAGCACAGTGTTTGAGGCACTTACAAAGGAGGATAACTTCAAAAGGACAAGTCTCACTAACCTTTGCTTCAGAATATTTTACACACATCAAGGCTTGCTCAGTATTTGTCAGCTTACTTAGTAGAATGAGATTGATCTCTTAAAAAACCTTGGTTTTATACTCTTTCTTTGTGTTAGCTTTCATAAAACAGGCCTGGGTTGTTGCAACTCTCCCAGCTGGCATAATTTATTACCTGCCACAAGTAAACAATGACAGAGTTGAAAAAATTTATTGATTTGAATAATGCCAGAATCCTTTGCAATGTTCTTAGGACATATGCAAACGGCCAGGCTGTTTTCCTCTGGATGTTTAGTGAACATCAGTAGTTAACTGTAGGTCTCCATACATGAGGCTTCAGCACCAGTCATCTCTCCCACAAAACTATTTTAAGAGGATACTGTTTTAGGATGAATAAAGAAAAAGAAGAGGGTCATTTTTAGACTTGGTGATGATATTTTTTGTTTTTTTTCATCCAGTAATGAATTCACTAATGGGTTATTAGCATTCTTCATTGTGGATATATTCAGTTCTCTGAATTGTGTGTGGGAAAGCCATCCATGCACATCACAACTGCTGGTTCATACAGAATTAGTATTCAGTGCTGCAAATCTCTGAACAAACCAATTGGGATTTTAGCCCAAATGTTAGGAGGGAGAACAAGAACAAAATGTTGGGTATTAAAAATGTTTAAGCTATGACTGAGGATGTATGGAGCACAGATGTTCTGAGGTTGGCAGAATTGCAGAGATAACTTTTTAATGAAAGATAACAAGGTTTTTATCTTTATTCTGTTTTAGAAGCGAAGCCAACTTCTGCATACATGAGTAGTTTGCTTGAATTTTATTTTGTAAGGATGATTATTTAAATTGATTGTTGAAAGAGGCATAATCCACTTATGAAAGGCTTAGGTCTTAGCTGTCATACTGCTTGGTTTGGATGCAGCACAGTATTTTATTCCTCTTTTCTTAAATACTCCCTTTTCCTTTTCGATGGCTTAGATTTCAGCTGGGCCTGGGAAGGAGGGATGGATTGTCTTGACTGTTCACACTACGGTCATGGCAGTCTGGCCCTCAGTGTATCTGAGAGGTCAGAGTGCTGCTGGTGGACTGTCAGTGCCGCAGTGATGCTGCCGGCAGGGTGAGAGCACCCTGCGCGGGGTGCAGAGCAGCTGCATTCCTGCAGGTGGCCCAAGGCCATCCCAGGCACTGGTGCCCTTCTGTAGTGCAGGCCTGTTAGAAAAAAAGCTGGGCTGGAGTGGCAGGAGAAAGCAGGATGGAATTGAATGAAGCATTCTTATCAAGACCACCTCCCACCTTTTTTTTGTTTTAGTTACTTTGGAAATTGGTAAGACTTAACACAGTTTGATTCGTATTCTTTTCTGTTTGTTGCTGTGTTGGATTTAGTATCTTTGGGCTATTGTCTGGAACCAGTTCAACCATTTTTATGTAGTGTGAAGTTTAAGTTAATAAACTGGTGAATCTCAAAAGACAAAACATAGAACTGGACTGGTCTCTTTTTGTTCACTGAGCTTGGAGGGCCTGGGATGACCATGCAGGGGAGTACAGGGGGCTCTTCCAAGGACAATCCAAAGTGCACTGACCTGGGCTGATACAACCTGACTGGGAGATGTGCTTGAGGCATTTGACTTCCCACTCTTCAATAGTCTTATTTTAAGGGGTTTTCCCTTATTTCAGCCATCTAATACTGACAGTATCTTAGAGCAGCAGCTGAAGCTATTGCATTGTGTTCCATGTAGTCCTTTCTCCAGAATTTATAATCAAACACAGTTGATCTTAAAAATGCCCAAAGTTTTGTGCACAAATCCCTAGTGACCTGGACTTTCCTAAGGAGAAAATCCATGTGGTAGGAGGGGAAGCTGTGAGGTTCCTCTAAAGTGAGGCAACTTGCAGGCTCACACTGATCAGTGGAAAGACAAAAAATAGGAGTTGCTGGATGGGGGATGCCTTGTCAGTTGGAAAACTCTGCTGTGTGTGCTTAAGTAATTCATCGCTGTTGGCTGCACATTTGAACAATGCTAATTCTGCTTGAGGATTTACTGTGTAGCAGGTTACCTGCTTGCTGTGGACAGTGTGGATGTCTTCATTCCTCGCTGTTCAGGAGGCCATATTTTGAGATGTGATTTTTTTTTTTTTTTTTTTTTAATCAGCATGTGAAGGGGCATATTGATCTCTGCTGTAGTTTGGAAATTTAGGGCATTTAGGCAGCTGCAAGGTGTGCTTGCCTTGTATCATAAATGTAGTACTGCTCCTTTTTTGACTTGTTTAAATAGGCATAAGTGGCTATGTGGCTTTTTCACCCACCTTTTTGCCCCATTTATTTATTTTTTTAAAGTCTTCGTTGTCATCTGACTTGGCTTTTATTCTTCCTAAGAGCCTCATTTTCCACACAGTCAGACTACAACATCTGGAAGCAATCTCTGCTTTGGCAAAGGAAGATGTGACAGACACAATGAGGTGTAACTTCTACTTTTGTTATCTTACCTCTGCGCTTTTTAAGACATCTAAAACCTTTAAAGATGTGTGGGAATTTCAGGTGCATTTTAACAGAGCTCAGGAATACCGTTGGGCAGGATCATTAGAAAATAATATAGGCATTTTCCCCTTTAATAAGAGTAATAGTTGCATTTATTGTACAGTTTAATTACAGTTTAATAATCTTTAAGTATTTTGTAATGCTTGTTTCTGGACAGTGTAAAGTGCTGGATACCAGTATAAAACCTGCATAGGACTCAAGCAATAACAGTGTACTTACACTTCAAAATAGTATTTAACTTCATTGAAGATACTGATGTTATTAATGGTACTTTAGTGAATAATTCTATGACTCTGAAGCACTGTAGCAATCTCTTTTCTTTCCTTAATAGTTGTTACACATGTTCAAGAAAACCAGCAAAAGTCAAAAAATAGTTTTAATGAGAGAGGGATTATTTGATGATGAAGTTGAGGTTGGCAGAGTTATTAGAATGGTACAAAGGTCCTTGTTTATTGTTCACTTTCTAAGTTTCTAAACTTGGGTTAAAGTCTTGATGTTTGCTTTTTTTTATATATGCCATTTAATTTTTTTTCTTTCACCCCCTCTGCAATCAAGCCTATTTAAGATTTTGCTTTCACAGCGTTACCCTGTGAAAAGAAGTTTCCCTTTGTGTTGCCTGGTGTGTGGGTTAGCTCTGGGGTCCTGTGTTTCCGTGTGCTTGGCTGAGGGACCGTCTCGGTTCTGGCCGGCGTCGTCGCTGTCAGCTGGGCTTGGGGCTCCAGGCTGAGAGAAGGGAGCGGTGACGGTACAAGGGCTGTCTGCTGCATAATGAAAATGTGGCAAATGATGTGAAAAAGGAGCAGGGAGAGTGCTTTGAGGAGGCAGCTAAGACTGGGCAGGTGCCTGATGAGTTCAGAGGCAGAAGGTGCAGTCTCTGCACTGTGCGGGTCCCAGGCAAGGTGCTGGTCTGCAGGGCCACCTCTGCCCTCCACAGGCGGCACGGGGAGCAGGTGGGGCACTGGGGTCTTACTGCCTGCTTAGCCCACAGAACAGCAGGCTCTTGGCAGTGGCTCCTCTCAAGGGAAGGGTAGCAATACCAGCAGGAGCCAGGCAAGGAATCCCATTTTGCCCCTCCTCTTGGGTGTGTGTGGTGCCGTGTGGCAGCAGAGCTCTGCCACTGCTGGTGATGCCTGACCTTGGCAAAGCTCCTCACTGGCTTTGCTGTGAAGGGGTAGAGTCCCCTGATCCCACCTCCAGCCACTTGTGGAGTTGACTCAGTTGGCTGATCAGTGGAGAACCATAGGGGGTAGGAGATGGTTTTGTTTTTGTAGTTTGCTGCTGGTTCATCTGAGTGCTAGAAGGAGCAGGAACTTTCC
Organism: Lophotriccus pileatus; assembly: GCA_035583135.1. NCBI lineage: Eukaryota > Metazoa > Chordata > Aves > Passeriformes > Tyrannidae > Lophotriccus > Lophotriccus pileatus. The sequence goes on from JAWWES010000150.1 coordinate 10,225,279, forward strand.
TGTGTATTTGGGAAGTGGGAAGGAAGACTAATGCCTTCAGTAACAGCCCACAGTGTTGGAAAAGCATGTTCCGAGATGGTTCTTTCCCACTTATTCAGCAGACTTGTTGCAGGAACTAAAGAACAAATATTATAAAAAAAATGAATAAAGAGCAGCCAAGCGAAAAAATGGTAGTGATGGCATAAGGTGAACAACCACCATAACATGGCTTTTTTTATTTTTTTGAAAGGTGGAGTGATGGTGGTGTGGCGGGTGTGTAGGAGCTGGAAATTTAAAGAAAAAAAAGTGAAGAAAGAGACTGAAAATATCAAGAGCTGTGTGAATTTGGTCATGTAGGTTCTTTGTTGGCATGTTAACTGTTCCGTAGCTTTGGCACCACGGGCTGTTATTGTGTGTGTCAGCCATGTCTGTGTTGGTAGGCAGGGAAGAATGTAGATTGATGGTGTCTAGTTCAGGTCTTTCTGTAAAGGAATTACAAGTCTAATTTGTTAAGTAAACAGTACAAAAATAATCACACCTAAAGGTATTAATTGCATTATTGTTCAGTTTAGTCTTGATTATGCTATCTTCATGTGATCAGAACTGCTGATATGGTTATAACTGACTGATGTTAAAGTACAGTTACATTAGATTTCTCCTTGAAGTTTGGTTTCTGTATTTTACTCAAATGGCAGCATTGCTTTAAAGCTTGTTAGCGGCTGAAATATCAGGTTGGGTAATATTAGTAGAAATAACACACTCTTTCAGGCCTGCAGGGAAATTTGCATGCCTTGCAGTTGCTCAAAATCTCACTTAAAAATCCATTTATAAAGATGGATGCAAAAGGCAAATGAAGAAGCAGACTTGTTCTGGGGGAAAAAACCCCAGACAACCAAACCTTATTTTATCAAACAAGTATTTTAGTCTCTCAGAAAAGGAGTGAGGGGCATGATGTAGCTTTTGGTTCTAAAATAGTTAAGGGAAAATATTGGACATATTTCTGATCCTTTATTTAAATTTTATTAAATTTTATTTGACTTGCATTTTAATGCTGCTGCTGCATAATTGGTCCTGAAGCATCAGCATCTCTCATTCATGGATAGATGAATAATTCAGAGGTGAACTTTAGCCACACACTTCAACATCATAGTTTTAGAAGTTCTAATATTCTGAAGTAAGTGAGGTCCTTGATTCTACAGGTGATTTATTGAGTTGCAGGGAAAAAATCAATTCATCTCTGAACAGCCAATCCTGCATTACCAAAATCTTTGTCCTGGCCATGTAGTTATTCTTTTTAGCTTTGCATCTCTGCCTTCCCAAAAAAATGGTAACTGCTTTACTGATTTGTCTTATAAAACTTCCAGATAATAGATGCCAAGCAACAGCAACAAAAAAAAAAAGTGCTTGTGCAGGGAACGCCCCCAAATCAAACCCCACCTACGTGAAACTTCACTGTGAGCTTGTTAAATAACACTGGAGTTACTGCATTTGCACAAGTGGATGAAACACAGGCATCTGGGACTGATCTTGTGATCCTTTATATTTTGTGTGTGTATATATGTTTTTAGGTATATTCTTTTAAAAAAGGCTGCTCATGGAATTACATTAGTGTGTGTTTAGCCTGTTTGTGCATGTAACAGGAATTGTGAGAGGACAGGTAGCCCTCAGCAACTGCTGATCGCAGCACATGTGTTATTGTGTGAATTGTGCTGGTGAATTCTGTCAGCTTTTGGCAGACTCAGCATTTGGCCAGTGCATTTCAGTTAATCACAACCATACCTAAATTAATTATTCATGTGATAGGGATTAATAACCTTTAAGATGTAAATTTTTTTCAGTGAAGATACATTTAGGGTCTTGATATTGTGTCATGCTTAGCTCTTGCTTTTAACTGTCAAATTACTTTAAATAGAAACCTCTCTTACATTTATAGTTGGAAGCATTATGTATGATTAATGCTCCTGGACTACTCCTGTTTTTCCAGTTGTTTTCTGAGTTCATTTGTGTTTTGTTAGCAGTTTTAAGTAGCAAGGTATAACAAAGAGATACACTATTTCTGCTATTATAATTGTTCTGCTTGCTTTTGGAAGCTAAATACTGAGACTAGTCATACTACAGCAGCTGTGTGTGTATTTCCATCTTTGGAAGAGTAATTGGAATCAAGCATATATACGCCTTTATTTCAGAAAAGATTCAGGAATCCTCTGGTGTCTTAATGTAATCTAAATATGAACCTAAAGGGAATATGCTACAATATTATTGCAGTTTTAGCAATATGTTATAAAGTTTATTGCAGAGAAATAACTAGGTCAACCTCTGGATGACCTGTCTTTTTGAGTTTCTTCAGTTAGCTTTAGGCTAGAGCTCCACCTTGTGATCCTTCAGCAGGATACATTTTCTTTTTATAGTTAATAATTTAATTATGATTTCACAAAGTTGAGTGACTTCAGAAAGTTTTCACAGGCTTGAGAGTATCTCCTTGGGAAAATTAAAGTTGGAGTTCTGTGAACATGCCAAAAAAAAAAAAAAAAAGAAACTCTAGAGCTGATTTTTATGATGCACTTCGGTTTAGATTTAACTTCTTAAAGTAATCTGCTTATTAGAGCGTATTTAATGGATAACACAGACTGCCACTGTATGAAATTGCATCTGCAGGAATTTCATTTTATTCAGACTTCACAGTGATGAACTTGATATATTTTACAAGTTCTGATGGGATGGTTCCATGGGCTGTTTTCCTTTCTTGCTGACTTCCTGAACCAGGTGCTTTGAATGACTCATCCAGTGTGTGCCTGAGGAAGACATGGCTGGCAGTAATCTGGGATTTCCAGCAGGCTGGAATGAATGAATGAATGATACTGAGATGAAGGGTAATGGAGAACGACCAATGTTGCTATTTTTTCATAGAGAGAGACGATGAAATAAAATTGGAAAGTGATAAATTCAAGGCAAAGAACATGACTCTTCATAGTATGGAGTTTGGCTGGGGGAGTTCTCATGTGGAGATGATTGCTGCTGATACTGAGCTCAGAAATTAATTGGAAATATTAAAGGAAAAAAAGAAGGTGTTATGAAGTACAGGGACAAACACTCTGCCTGAAAAAATCCCGGAGTTATTTCTGGATGCCAGGAAGTACTGAGGGAAACTTTGCTAGTAGGAACAGAGCAAATGTGTTCTTCCTTGGGCAGCTTCTCTGGCCACTGCTCCAGAGGACACTGCTGGTTGAGCATTGAAAATCAGTGTCTCATTCTGGATGTCTGTAAATCTTGTAAAATCATCCTTTTCTAAGACAAACGCAATGGGGTTTCTTTTTCAGTCATAACTGGAGCTTGAGCTTGACGCTGGAGATCTCTTTCACTCTTACCTCATACCCTGTTGCAGATGTGCATCTGTAGCTGTTTTCCATAGTACCAGTATATAGTTGCACTCACAAAGGCCAAGTTTCTTCTTACTTCAAGAAAAACAGTTCTTGAAATGTGAATCTCAGTAGATTAACTCTTCAGCATCTAGCAAGAACTTCACATTTTTATTTTATGAGGTGATTCTGATCAAACTGCCATGGTGTCTCCCATGTTTTGTGGTCTTTACTAAAGAGAACAGTTCTTACAAGAGGTTTAAGCTGATGTAAAGGACAGCCAGTTTTGTTGAGTGATTTATTTGGCTTGTTTGATGTAGAGAAAATGTACTTTAATCATGTACCCATTCTTTTTCATAGTTTTTTTTTTTTTTCTTTCTGTGATTGCAAGAATATTGAGATTTTTGCAAAATTTGGTAGAATAGTAGGTTTGGCTTTCAGAAAGGGAGCCAATTTGCATGTAAGCATCTTGATTGTCACTTTGGTAGATGTCTTGCTTCTCAACATTGAAAAATGTTGAGAATAGAAATAGAAATAGAAAATAGAAAAAATCGAACAACAGCATATTGGTAGTGTGGTTTTTGAAGTTGCATCTTTGCTTTGCACTGGAACTTAATCACAGGCATGCTCCAAAAAGGACTGGTGTGGTTGTGTGGATGTATCCCTTTCTTTTTCATTTTTCCTTCTTGTTTCCCCCTTCCTGCACACCTGAGCAGGTGCCAGCCTCGTGACCAAGGCACTAAAGTGCCTTTTTCCAAGTTCGATTTGCTGACTGGAATCAAAGTAAATATTAAAGAAATACATATTAAAAATAAATTCAAACCCCCCAAAGTGTAGAGCATTTTGATATGTTACTGAGTGTATAGTTTTGCAGACAGCTTGGATATTATAATATAGCTTCTTGCCACCAAAGAAGGGAGTTTCACCCTTCCCTCCCTTGCTTGTGGCTGTGCAGTCTGGTGTTTCCTGTGCCTTGGCTCTGGATATCTACTGTTGAACCAGTTTAACTTGAGAATCTAGGGAAAAAAATCCTTGAGGTGTATTTTCCGCATTTTAGTGGGGATTGAGTTGGGTTGATAGTGAATGGCAGAGGCAATGACTGGGCAGGGACGTCACCCTGCCTGGGACTGATGGTTTGCTACAGGGAGTGTAAATGGAATGCACTGGTCATATGCCCATGTGGTTTTAGGGAAGGGAGGAATGGAATGGCAGAGGTTGCTGCCCTTTTGCAGCACTGATGTTTTGGATGGAACACCCTTTGGTAGTTGCAGACTACCTTGAGATTCATCAGCCTCTCTTGAACCTCCCCTCTTTTTGCCACTGTTTATTTCCACTCTGGTTCTCTGCTTTTATGTAGTTGTGTGAAACATGAAGAAAGAGAACCTGCTAAGTTCAGGGTTTCTGGTTTGTCTCAGCTCTAAATTCTGGAAGCTACAGTGGCCCCTAGCATTCGGAATCAGCACTTGCAGGAAAAGCCACCCGGCCTCTGTGTACGCGATTGAAATGCAGCCTCTGAAGCACAGCCACCAGACATTGAGCAACATGTGCTTAGCATGCCAAAATTAAATCATTCCCTCAAATACCTAATCACTCCAGCAAGCTGTAGAGTCAGCAGACTGACTCTGAAGGTTTTTCTCCTTAGTAGTCTGTCTTTAAAATACCTGAACATCATGCTTTCTTAATTTCGCTTTGTAAAAGTTAGCCTGGGGTAGTCATGGAAAACTTTAGCCTGTGTGGTTGCATTTGAAGTATCCAGGGAGTTTTTTTCCCCTTAAAAAAATAGAAAAATAACAAATAGAAATGACAAAATTTGTAAATAGGTGACAATATTGTTATTAAGTTTAAAGCAAGTATTTCACAGTCCTTAGTTAAACCACCATGGGTGTTTCTGATGTTTTCCTTTATACAATGTGGATAGTAGTATCTTCCTTGATATTCTTAAAGTCTTGGCAAATTGCTCTGATTGTTAAAACTGTTGTTAAGTCTGGTTTATCAGCTTTGAAAGGCATGAAGTGGTGAAACATCTGTTTATAAGAACTTGTTTTATGAGCTTATATTTATGGAAAATGACATGGAAGTTTGCAAATTGGAGATACAAAGTTGGTACATATAATGTCCTTAAATGTACACTGGGCTTTCAGTTAAACATCAGATCTGGTTTTGGTTTGGTCAACCAGAAATACCATAGTGTTCTGAAGTCTGGGCTCTGCTGTGCACGGTGTTACAGGTCAAACTTAGATCTAGTGTAGATTCATAAAGTAAAGCTGTTACTTGGAAGGTGTTAGTGAAAACCGTTCCAGTTTGCTCATCCTACTCAGAAAGTAGTTGTTGTTGGGTTGGTTTGTTTTACAGATGTTTCTGTATCTTTGTTTTATTGTGATACTTTTACCGTTTGTGGCGGTACTTTGTAGCAGGTCATGGGAGGAGTCAAAAAATCTGTAAATGGGAAGATTCCGGCTTGGTTGGGAACAGAGGATGGTGTGATGTACATTTTCTGTGTTTCCAACTTTTTAACCCCTTCATATTTGGAATAATTTTTCCTGTATTTTTTTAAATTTTATTCTAGAAGTTGCCCTCTACAGCGGAAGAAAGAACAGTAAGCTTGCACTTCAGACTGCTTTTTGAATATCTTTCTAATACAGTGGTGTTCCAGAAGATGATAAAGAAATGATAGCAGCTCCAGAAATACCAACTGATTTTACTCTCCTTCAGTAAGTGTTTTAAGAATTTGTAGTTTCTTTTGTAAATGTACTGTCTCTTTTTAATGTTACTGTTTGCTTTCTTTTGGAAACAAGGAACCAAAATGAGTGATAGGGTTCCAGATTTTTTTCTATTGAGATGTTGATAAAGCATTGTTTAAATTGTTTTGAGTATTAACTCAGCAGAAATTAAAAGAAGTGTTTTAATATTATTTATTAAGAAATAGACATTTGAATTTCCAAGATTTACCTTTTTATGGTAAAGGAATTGACATGAATATATTTCTCTAGACTGTTGAAATGGATTACCTTGGTTATGAAATCTAGAAAGATGCCAAGGTGCAGTTTTGTGTCAGTGAGGTTATTTGCTTGGGTGTTTTTTCTTTTCAATGAGAAATAAATATTAGAAATAAACTGGAAGATTGTTTAATATGAAGTAGTGTTTTTACAACTGTTTATAATGGATTTGTACTCCATTGGTAGAGTTCACTGTGTGGTGAAATGTTTGGAATTTGTATTTAGTTCTTTCCTGTGAAAATTAGAAACATGTAGGAGTCTTTGAAGGAAGAGATTTTTTTTTTTTCTACCGTTTTCTTTCTTTCAGCCTTCCCCTTAACCCCCTGTTGGAAGCTTTTCCAGTCTGTGTGAGTGTACAGGGCCAGCAAAACCAGAACTGGAAAGCTGCATGTTAAAAGGCAGAAACCTCTTATCAGACACTTGAACTAGTGAGAGACCATAAGTTTCTGGAGTGTTTTAGAATGTTACAAAGAAATCCCTAGGAATGAGTCTCCTGTGCCCCCTGGTCATCTTTCTGATTGTGCTAATTGAATCAGGAAGTGTGCACAGAAATGTGTCAAAATGAGATCTAGTAGCATCATTTCAGTTAAACTCTACAGGAAATGTAGAAGTAGAGAATAGATAAGCCAAACGTTCTCTGTTAATAATTCAGTTGATTCCAGACACTGTCCCATCAATGTTGGCATTAAATGATTTGTATATTGATGCAGCATATTTTAATGTGTAGGAAATTCAGCAAATGACTGTGTATTCAGTATGTTTTTACCTTATAAGTCTAAACAGGACTACAGGTTATCTTTTTGAAGAAACCTCACCTAAACTTTTATTCCATACCTTTCAACGTAAGTGCAAACCTCTAAACTATTTCCAAAGTTTCTAACAGCATGAAGGAATCTTTTGAGACACTTTGTCTGGGAAAGTGATGAAAATTTTTTTTGCTCTTTGGATTTTTCCCCTTCTCATTTTGTTTAAGTGTTCGTGGCACAGAATTTATAGTGCTTTTTGCATTTTGAGATGCTATAACGTTTGGCGCGTGCCAAGAGCAAGGTTCCCAGTCTGTTGCTATTTTCTACCTGCCCTCACATCTTTTAATCTTCTTGCGTGGCTTTCCTCACTGGTACATTGTTTGGAGGAGACTGGATAGGGTGTTAGTGTGGGGATATGCTCTGTTCCTCAACAGTAGACTTGAAAAGAAAAGCAGTTTCACTGTTGGTGTTGACTTACTGGGCTGAGAGCATACTGTGATCTTCTGTAGTATATTTAAGAACATTTCTGATGAAATGCCTAAATGGTTTGTCTTTTTATCCTTGCAGGGAGTCCGAAACACACTTCTCTTCTGATACAGACTTTGAGGATATTGAAGGAAAAAACCAAAAACAAGGCAAAGGCAAAGTATGTTGAGTCTTTAGGGATACTGAAACATTTCCACTGTTAAGAAATGAAGAGTGTAATACTTGCTTTGAAGTTGAATGAGCTAGAAATATTTTCTGAAAACACAAGTGTTCTGTGAAGAGAGATCATATTTGTGTTTGCATGGAAATGCTTCATCTTGACTGTTTCCATGAGATTTTCTTAGTGCTATGAAGGCATAAGGGAGGTAGGGGAGAAGAGGCTAGGCTTTGATTTGATTAGTCCCTCTGCATGTGTTCCATCCTATACGTAAATTTGGGGGTAATACAGTCTGTTCTGGTTGGTGTCATGAATTCTGTCTCTTTTAATTTGGAAAGTGAGCAGAAACCAGTAACTCAGTTAAAAGGTTTTTTTTAAATAGGTCACTGGCAGGAGGCTACACTGCTGGAGTGGGGAGGTCCAAACTCAGTTTCCAGCCCTTCTCTCCCCTCTTCCCCACCTGCCTCTTACCAGCCCTGCACCCACTACATGTGGCATCTTCCTTGATGAGGCTGTGCTGGGCTGTGACCTCCTCACCAGCCACCTATGGTGCCTGTACCTGGGGAGAGGGCCCAGCTACTGAGAGGTGGTCATAAGTTTTATAAAATGGTCGTTTCATTTATGTTCAAAATATTTTTTTTCTTCCTTCTATAAGTCCTACTTGATTTGGGAAATCATATAAAAAGACACCAGTCTTCTTTTCCTTACCCACACTTGCCAATGTATGCTCAAAATGAAAAAAACAAAAGGTTAGTGAATTGCAGAGGAGAATTTTTGATGTGTGAAGGGAATTACCTTAGCTGTTTTCAAGAAAATCTTTGTAAATCTCATTTAAACATGAGAAAAATCTATGTGTCACACACTAATCACATTTTAATTTACTAGAAGATTTTAAAAGAGGGAAGGAGGGAAGTGGAAGCTGTAGAATTCTCACTGGTCTTTGTGTCAGTCAAGATCTGCTGTTATTCTCAAGTTTATATTTTTTATATATAGAATTAAAATCTGGTTGCTGAAAATCAAAGGCCCTGTGTATATTTGTCATGGTATGGATAGTGATTTGTTTGGCTTTTTGTTTTTTAATACTAAATAAGACCCAATTAAACGTGGTGTGTGTGTGTGTGATTCCAGACCTGTAAAAAAGGAAAAAAAGGACCAGCAGAGAAGGGGAAAAGTGGAAACGGAGGAGGGAAACCTGGTGGTCCAAATCGGATGAATGGACATCACCAACAGAATGGTGTGGAAAACATGATGCTGTTTGAGGTAGTTAAAATGGGCAAGAGTGCTATGCAGGTAAGATCTGGGTTATCTCTGTGACTTGAATTATGTACAGGTTAAATAGAACAGTAGTTTCCTCTACATGCAGTTTAGTCAAGTGAAGCCTAAAGTAATATTTTTCTAAATTTGTTGGTTTTAGTTGTAGACAAAGTGGTTTTTCGTTGTTAAGATTTGAATTTGAATGAACTAATGTTTTATTTTTAAATGTTAGGTATGAATAATCACGTATATAATGAAGAAATTCATACTGTCACTCAAAGTAAATGTTCAGTATCCTGAATGAAGAAAATTTATTTCAGATTACATGACTTTAAAGTCATTTTTGTGTGACTGTTACTAAATATATACGTGGTTTAGCCTATAGTTGTCATAGAACTTAACAAGAAGTCTGTAGTTTGTTGATCCTTCCAGAGCTTAGATTATCTGAAAATAAATAGCTGCTTCTCTTCTCTCACCCAAAGTAAAACCACAAGCTACAACTTCAGAGCTCCTCTTTAAAATTTCCTGACCCAAATTCCAGCCAATTCCAGTGTTGCAATCTACATTAGCCAAGTCAGCTTAGAGGCAGTTTAAGCTGTGCATTAGGCACTGCATTTACTAGCAGGGCTGAAGTCAGACTAGTAAGAATGCAGCACTATTTTTTTTTAAATTCAATTAACTCTCTAAAGCATTTACTTGACTGTGAGTCTGCCAGTGGAGAGAGGGTTAAAGTGTGAGCCTGTCAGCCATGAAGCCTTCCTGCTGACTCACTCATGTGACTCCTCGGCAGCCTGGAAGAAAGTCTATCTTTGGGACTGGAAACACAGAGTTTGCAGCTTCTGTGGTACACACAGAGCAAGCTGGGCTGCTCTGCAGTGCTCTCGAGGTGTGCAGGCTCCTGCACTGGAGCTGGGAACAAGAATGTGTTAACAAAATTCTGTGATTTGATGTTTTTATGACCTTGGCAGTAGGTGGTTTGTACCCTACACATGGATGGTTGCAACGTAATTGCGTGGAAATTCTGTGTTCTCCAAACCGTTATCACAGGTTTCCTATTAATTTGCTTCACATTAAGTTTTGTTAATAAAATGCTCTTGTTCCTCTTTAGGTTAGTGACTACAGAGTAATTACTATCCATGCAGAGTAATTACCATCCCCCCAGTGTAGGGCAGTGCTGTGCATCCTGTTTTGGCAAATGTGTATGGGGCACATTTCATCAAAGGAGCACGTTTTTGAAATACAGGGAGCTGTAGCTGTTGGAACTGAACACTCACAGAGTAGCTTTAGAGAAGTGACACTAGCTTGGTGAGGTGGGGTGATTGTAAATAAAATACCCTATTCTGTAAAATATACCAACTATTTTTGCATTCTTCCTCCAAAAAAGTTAAAGTAACAGGATGTGATATTCCTGTGCTTTATGTTAAGGTGTCAGTTTTGTGCTTGTCTATGTATGTTTATAGAACAAGTTCTTTATTTTGAGGACTGGTATTGTGGCAGTGGAGGATTATTCAAACATTTAGTTCTGTAATCAAAAAAGACACAGTTTAAGCTGCTGAAGGAATGAAGAAGAATCAGTCACGGAAAGCAGTTAAATAGCACTGTCTTAAATATATGAAAACTGAATGGGGCCTTTTTTATTTGTTTCAGTCTGTAGTGGATGACTGGATAGAGTCGTACAAACATGACAGAGATATAGCACTTCTTGATCTCATTAACTTCTTTATTCAGTGTTCAGGCTGCAAAGGTAAGATACTGAAATGTTTACTCATCCATTTAAGAAATATTATAGTATAACATTTTGCTTTTATACTGCAGATGCTGTAGAAATGCTCCACCCCTGCAGCTAGTTTACATTATCAGATTCTTGGAGTTAAACTAGGATTTCTGATGGTGTGAGCAGGAGGTTTAGAGATATTATACTATAGCTGAAAATGTGGATTAAGCCTTTTGTATTTACAGCAGATAGAGTGCAGTAGTGGTACTTAACACTTGCTTCATCTTCCTCTGTTCCTGCTATTATTTCAGAAACCATCTCTCTTAACACTGATAGTTTAGCTTGTTCATCTTGGCATTCTAGATTGGGTTTATCTGTTCTTATCAGTGAGTGTTTTAAGATTGCTTCAGCTATTTCCATATTTTATCTTTCTGATTTTCTGAGTTTCTTTCCTCTTTTCCACATCCTTCAATGTTTTTCCTCTTTCCCCTCTTTTTGAAGAGGAGGTAACTTATCCTGCAGCGTCACCGAGCTTGATAGAGTAGGCCTGGCTGTAATTTGTTCTGCTCAAGCGTTTCCCTGTCCTGATAAACTTTTAACATGCGTAAATCTCCAGAAAGCCAGCAGCATTCCTCAGAGGTTATCTGTGCTTTCGGGAGCAGTGACCTTTTGATTATTGTTACAAGATAGAGCTGCAGAATCTTTTAATGCTCTCTGTGGTGATCCTTGTCATGAATTTTGCAGTAAACTTCAGGAGATCTATTTGGTGTTTATATCACTATTTACACCTAACAATTTGAGGCCAAGACAAATAGAAATTGCATGAAATCACTTTGTTTATTGGAGTGCAGAAGATAATAAGTAGCCATACAGCTGTTCAAAATTGTCTTACACCATCTAGAATCTTGAGTCCTAAAAGGTCACTTCAGATGGTGTAATCTCGTGTTGATAAAGAGGTCTGGCACAAGTGTCTTTGACTTCTGAATATGAGTGAATGAGTAAATTCTAGATGTGTGTTCTTCTTAAATAGAATAATAAAACCCTCTCTATATGTGTATATGTGTGGTGTCAGGTGCTTGTTATACGTGGATGCTAAAAGAAAAAAATGTGGAAATTATTTAAAAAATACATGTGTAAACTGAGGTTAGCTGAAGATCAATCATTTTTATGTTGTAGCAGGAGTCATGTCATCTGCCACCTACCACTTTCATATTAAAAGTGCTAACGGTCAAATATCTCAATTGTAGGAGTTGTTACAGCAGAGATGTTCCGACATATGCAGAACTCTGAAATAATCCGGAAAATGACCGAAGAATTTGATGAGGTAAATTAATGAACTATTGATTATGTATTGATATTAATTTTATCTTTACCTGCCCTAATGTTGCTGGATCACGCTGTTAGAGGTTTGTTTCAAGAATAAGTTAATCTACAAAATGACAGGACTTTTATGAATGAAAATATTAAACTGCCTTATTTCACTGATCTTGTGAGACTAGGAAGTAAAGCTCTGCATGTATGTAACCTGTTTTAATAATGATTTAAGAAATCAATATCGACTGAGATTTTAAGTAGTGGGAACTGCTACTACTGTGGGTCTGTGTGGGATGACACCCCATTCCTGCTGTGTATGTAAGGCCTTAAATTCTCTCTTAAAATGGTTGCTAAATTTATTTCTAAGCATTCACTAATCCATAAATTGTGGAATTCTGAATTTGATTATTCTCCAGTTAAAGACTAATGCTTTTCCTTTCGTGGGGTTTATAACTGTTTTTCCTTTGTCTCTTTCTGTCCACTGAGTGTTGGGGTAAATGAGATATATTGGGTTTTTTTTGGTGGTGGTTTTCTTTTTGGTTGGGGTTTTTTTTGGTGGGTTTCAGTGGTATTCCTTTCACCCTGTGTACCAAAGAACATAAAGGTAGCTTTAAAACCTCTTCCCCAGATTTGTCCAGTACAGAAATAATCCCTCCTCCCCCCACATTAAAAAAATCCTTAACTTTAACTGAGGGAAAAACGTAATACCCTTTTTTAAAAAGGCTTTTAGTGTTCCTTAGAAATATCTCAATGCATAAATAGATTTGATTACTCTAAGGCAATATTGTATGAAATTTATAAAGCCACAGCTGGGACTGTTTGCTCATGGTTTTTTTATCACTGTCATGCTCACTTTTTCTTGTAGCAGAATTCTAATGAACAACTCTGATTTCTAATCCCTTTTCATGGGTACTTTCGTCATTTTTCAACCTGTATTGTTGTTCAGCCTCTTAAAGAAACTCTTCACAGAAGCACTGAGTTATTTCTTTTTCTCCTTGTCACTTTACCGTGATTTGTGAAGAGTCCCAGATCAGGAGAGGAACACACATTAGTTATATTCAAGGTGTTGTAGTTGGTCATTTTGTGACATCAGGAGAGTTCAGTCTGATATGTAAACCTCTCCCTCTAAACTTTGTTATGGTTCTGAACTGACTCTTCGTAATCCAGCCACCCAGCTGTTCGTGTGCTGGGTCTGGTGGAACCTGAAGCAGATTTGTAAGGCATATGATTTTTATTTTTTTTTTTCCTTCTTTTCTGGGAGTCAGAACAAGAAAGAAAAATTAGTAGTTAAAATGTTGTCTTTGTGCTTCAACAAGCCTGAGTTGCAAAGTGGATGCATATTTATGGAATCAGATTCTTCTGATGTATCGTTTTAGCGCCTTGGAGGTTTTGCCTTTAAAGTTGTACCCGTCTCTTTTTAATCTTTATTTCATGAAATAGTTAAGACGTTTGAAAAGAGTTTCCTTTTCTGTTTTTAATAGGATAGTGGAGATTATCCGCTAACTATGGCTGGCCCCCAGTGGAAGAAGTTCAAATCCAGTTTTTGTGAGTTCATTGGAGTACTCGTCCGACAATGTCAATATAGCATCATATATGATGAGTATATGATGGATACTGTCATTTCACTGCTCACGGGGCTGTCAGACTCACAAGTCCGAGCATTTCGGCACACGAGCACCCTGGCAGGTCAGTGAATTGGATTTATTTGTGTCTTGCCTACGTCTTGTGTTTTGTGCTGCACAGGAAAGAATTCTTCTGGTTGAACTTCTTGATACTCGACATTCAGCTCAGTTTCGTTGTGTGATACAGTTTTCATCTAATGCGACTTGTTTTGGGGCAGCTTTTTATCTTTATTGGGTTTTCTGTTACTGACAAGCACAGCATTATTTTAAAACATTCTTCACCAGCTGTCTGGTACTTAATTTTTATTACCTTTAAGTCTGGTAGAAAAAGTAAATAGGAGACTTTACATTGATTCTACGATTTTGTCTTTGGTCATAAATAAAGATGCAGGGATCTTTAACCTCAAATGCCAGTTGAGCCTGTTTATGCTCTGCATTAAGTCTAAAGTTATAGTTTATGTTGGATGCAATTTTTACTACACATTAAACTGTGCTGCATGTTGAGGCCATGGTACAATGTAAAGAAGTATTTCCAGTCTTTGGGTTAGAAATAATTTTAAAGCATGTTTCATCAGTGCTACAGTTACTAAATGTCTGTGTGGTTTTAAGTAACTGACTTTTCCACGTGAATTTTTTTCCAAACTGTTAAATTATGAAGAAACCCCTTATGAATTAAATACAGAGTGTTTTAAAGAAATATGTCTTTATATGGACAAAGGATAAGCTGCTTGGATAAGGAAGTCCTAAACCTGCATTTGTTCCTGAAGAAGGGTTGTGCATGGCATTATGTAGCCTCGGCTTAGGCGAGGTTATTGTAGCAATTTTACTTTGGACAAGGTGAATTTAGGCGGTATGTGAAAGTGAGTTTTTGCCACAATGGAAATAATTCTTGTTACCTTCCCTAGACCTGGCTGATTCACAGCCAGCTTCAGTCCTGACTGCCCTATCAGCTGTTCTCTGTTCATTGATAACTCTCTTGAATTTACATTGGCACACTGCACATGCTGGGATACTCCCACCAGCCAGGGCATTTCTTATGGAGAGAGGAACAAATTTACAAATTGATACTGCTGTATCAATTCTGACTGCTGTAACATTACTAATACAAATTTTAGGTCTTAAAAAGCAAGATTTTATCCTTTTTTTTTTTTTTTTTGAGTTGTGCCTGAATAAAAGCTGCAGAAGTTGCCCTGTTGCATGTTAACTTCTGTCATACAAAATATTTTTTTCAGCAGTTCTGTTTTCATCTATAGTCAATTCTGTTGATTTTGTGTAATTACTTGTGTGTTTGATCTGAGTTTACAGTTTGTATTCTTGAAGATTGTCTTTTACATGGAATAGAGAGCCAACAAAATCCCTGTATCCATATTTACTGTTATTTGTGGTAATTTTGGCTTCTGTGATGAGCTCAGACTTGTTCTTTGATCTTGATTTCCTTGGAGATCACAGTGTGATATGATATTTCAGTATAACTGCATGTCTTTAAGTCTTGCTCATCAGCTTTATGCTGGTGATACACGCACAAGAATGTTCCATGTGTACTCTGCCAGTGCAAGCCCTTTCATGCCTTGTTACAGAAGTTCACAAGAAAAGCAAGTACACTGTTGACCTCCTCATTTCTGGGAGAAGGATATTTGTCTGCACCCTTTTAAAAAGAGTTGATTTAGAAATGAAAACACAGCAAAAAGCCCATGCAAGTGTGTTTCATTTTTTGATCAGTTCTCTGGCTAATGTGCTTCCTCTGCTAATAAAGGAATCTTTTAAAAAAACCTTCCCCTGGTTAAAATTAAATTGAGGAGAAAAGACTGGTGTGATATGGTGGTGTTGGTTGTCTGAGACATTTCCTTTTGAAGAAAGAAACTTGTTGTATTTTTAAGGTTGAATGGTGTTGGTCTTCCAGACTCTGATAATGGAATCCTTTTAATATTTCCTGAGCTGTTTGCAAATCTTACATTTTACCTTCATAGTGAGGAGGAAGCATATCCTATCTCCCAATCAACAGTAATGCTTATAACATTATAAAATTGACAGAAAAGAACAGAATAACTGTTTATCTATTGTGATGATCAGTAATTATGCAATACTGGGTAAAACACTGATGAAGTTTGTGTATCTGGAAATTTGCAGTGAATGTATTTTCATGAATACAGAAAGGCTTGGCAGGAGGAGATGTCAAGATTCTTGTTTATAAATTTTCTTAGATCAGAACCTTTCAAATAATCCTAATTCCTTTCACTTTTTTTTTTTTTTTTGTAGCCATGAAGCTGATGACTGCTTTAGTGAATGTGGCATTAAATCTTAGTATTAACATGGACAACACACAGCGGCAGTATGAAGCAGAACGAAATAAAATAATTGGGAAACGAGCTAATGATAGGCTGGAACTCTTACTACAGAAAAGAAAGGAGGTTGGTGCAACTCTAGCTGGTGTGCACGTGATGAGTGTTCATAGCTGGCAACTCATAATTAGTCTTGGTCTGTAATATGTTTTGGTAGCTGTTAGTCTCTGTTTAATTCTTCAAGTTGTTCATGTTTAATGTTTAATAAACTTCAAAAGGTGCTTCTCACTGTCTGGTTTTCTGAGATAAATGTAGACTCTTAAAAATAGTAGTGTCATAAGAAAGTTAGTAAGAGAGACAGCAAGTAGTAAAAGCTAATTTTTTGTTGTATTTCTTGACTAAGTTCCTAAACCAATCTCATACATAACAAAATTTACCATACATTGACTGGTTTTTGGCTTCTAGGGAAGATCTCTGGGATCTTGAAGCAAAGTACTGCTTTTATAATGTCAATATCGATCTCAGCAGAAAGTGTGTTTAAAGGCTTTAGATAAGGCTTTTTTGATCTACAGAAAGTACTATCAAAACTGAAAATGCAGCCTACTTCTATTTTCTTTCTTTTGTGTAAAAGAGACCTGCTGATTCACTGCTGACAGTGCTGTCTTGTTGAAAGCCCTAATTCATTCAGGTTTCAGTATTTTGGGGGGGGGGAATTGGTGATTTGTTTTGTGTAGGGGCTTCCTGGGGGGGTAGTTGTGTTTTGGATTAGGGTTTTTTGTTTGTTTGTTTGTTTTATTTTGGGGTTTTTTGTTTGTTTGTTTTGTTGCTTTTTTTCAGTGTTTTTGTTGTTGTTGTTGTTTTTTAGACATTAGAAATAATCTTCTGATCAAAGGAAGCATCTGACCTTTGCTCTTCAATGTTTGTGCTGTTACCTGTTAAGGTTTTTGTTGTCTTGACAGTTCAGACAGACTTAACTTTGTTTTTCTGTTTGTCTTGCAAAGATCTTGCAGTTTGAGACTGATCACTTAAACACACATTCACTGTAGTTGTGCTAGATGTGTGCACAGGATCAGTCCTAATATGAATAATACATAGATAAATGAAAAAGGCAGGGATGTTACAAGAAAATCAAACCAAGTTTTCTTATAAATAAGCTAAGAAAGTCTTCCAAAACCTAAGATGTCTTTGTTATACCCAAAGAACACTTTTGCAGTGGTCACACTTAAGTTTGTGTGCTTTGATGGATACAACTCCTTAAATAATAGTATTTTGTACTGTGAATATTTCAGGAAAGGATTTGTTGTCATACTTGTAAACATTAATTTAGTTTGTGTAGCATCAGCACCATCTGATCTGACACTAAAAATGCTCCTCACTGTTTATGTACTGTGTACTTTCTTTCAGCTTCAAGAAAATCAGGATGAAATAGAAAACATGATGAATGCAATATTTAAAGGTGTTTTTGTGCATAGATACCGGTAAGTTCCTCGTACTAAGTAATTTGTAGCTTCATTAATTTATTTTGGAAGCTGGTGGCAGGTTATTTCTAATTATTCATCTGTTTGAACTTCCACCCCACTTCTCTCCACAGAGATGCAATTGCTGAAATCAGAGCCATCTGCATTGAAGAGATTGGAATATGGATGAAGATGTACAGTGACGCCTTTCTCAATGACAGCTACTTAAAATATGTGGGGTGGACTATGCATGATAAGGTAAAATGCTCTGGGGAAAAGGAGCAGAGCCAGGAAGCACAACTCATGGTTTTGGTTGTTACCTTGTCAGACTGGGTTCAGATCTCCTGTTTGAATCTGTCAGTACTTTTCTTACCTCTTAGAAGCACTGGCATTTCAATATTTATATAAATTAGACTCGAATCTTTTTGAATGTTTTTAGAGAGTATATATAGATTTTTTTTTTTTTTAAAGTAACTGTTATTTGTAAAGAAATAGCCTTTTGTATTTATTACTGATTCAAACCTCTACTTTGGAATACTTATTTAAAATCAGTGCATGTCATATGGAATAATGCAGTCCTGTAGCCTGTTTGCCAAGAAACTTCCTAGCATTCTCCTGTAGCTGTAAAAAGCATGGGAGCAGTCCCTTTTTGTGCTGGTGAGTGCCTCAAACTGTTACTTACCAACTGCCACCTGGAGCTTATTCTCTGCTTGGAGGGGTCAATAGAGTTTACAAATACTCCCTGATTTTGCTGAGTCAGCACATTGTCTCAGTTCTTGCATTGGAGACTTCAGCTGTTGACTGTGAAGTGGCACAAATGAGGGTGCTCCCTCATGCTGTGCTCTTTGTGGGTTTGGTATAAAAACCCAAGTACCTCTGGCAGTGGGGTGTTAGAAACTGCATGGACCCAGTTGTCCTAGACTTTGGAAAAGTCATTCTGTATCTGTAGCTTAAAACATGTCCTCTGCTGAAGTAGATCTTGTATTTCAGGAGGAGTATTTCTCTCATTATCTACTTACTAATTCTGATCAAACAGGAGAGGGTCATCTGTGACACAGATGTTGTCAGTTTTAATTTAATTGAAACACATAGAGTTCTACTTAGAAATATCTTGAGCATTTAGAAAGAATGTAACAAGTGTATTTTGACTTGTAGAGATGCTAACTGCAGTAAGATATTGGGGTTTTGTTTGGCCTTTTTCCTTCATTAGCTTGTTACAAACAAGGATATATTCTTATGTCATTAACATGATCTTTGGTAATATATCTGGACAGCATTTAATATTTGAATTAATTCAGACTGTAAAGGAAACTTGTCTTGTATGATGTGAAGATCACATCTGTATCCTATAGTTGACTTTTAATTCAGTTCTTTATTTTTTATTTTAGCAAGGGGAAGTAAGACTCAAATGCCTAACTGCTTTGCAAGGGCTTTACTATAATAA
>JAWWES010000150.1:10244182-10276110 GCA_035583135.1 Lophotriccus pileatus
GTTCTTTATTTTTTATTTTAGCAAGGGGAAGTAAGACTCAAATGCCTAACTGCTTTGCAAGGGCTTTACTATAATAAAGAGCTTAATTCCAAATTGGAACTCTTCACCAGTCGGTTCAAGGTTAGTGTAACTTCTTATTTTTAGGTACAATGTTATTATTTTTAAAGTTGGATTACACTTCTTTCCTCTTGAAAAATATTTTCTTTTGTGTTCTTAGGACAGAATTGTGTCTATGACTCTTGACAAAGAATACGATGTTGCAGTCCAAGCAATAAAATTACTCACTCTTGTTTTACAGTAAGTACATGTATATTTTCTTATCTGACTTACAACAGATATTGAAACTTTAAAAATTTTCTACTCCCTGTGGGTGAGGCCAGCAGCATGACACTTCAGATAATTTGAAGTCTATAGAAATGTCTATGCATCTTACCTTCAAATGGGAATTTCAAAAGTAATGGTAATCTGACTAGAACAGTGCTGTTATTTATCTCCCACAGTTAGGTAGGTGTATGGAATTTGGGATTCAGCCTCCATAGCTTGAAGCTATCATGGAATGTTTGAGATGAAGAACAGGGAATGTATTGAACATTACACAATAGTTGAACTTTTGAGCATAACCTTCCAGCAAAATCTTATGCTTGATCAGTATATTTTGTTCAGGAAGACTTTGAAACTAAGACTTTGGAGTTTAGCATGACAAATTGAAGGAAAACATTTCGATTCTCCTTCATTTTCATCTTCCTCGTTAGAGTTTATGATCTGTTAACTCAGCCTCTTTTTCTTCTTTCCTTCTTGCCATCCCTGTCCCAGGAGTAGTGAAGAAGTTCTGACTGCAGAAGACTGTGAAAATGTCTACCACCTGGTTTATTCAGCTCACCGGCCAGTAGCAGTTGCCGCAGGGGAATTTCTTTACAAAAAGTAAGATGGGGAAATTATAGTTAACTTCTTCTTCCTGTAGAATTTTGTGTGTGCATTAACACTATGATTCTCTTTAGTTTTAATTAAGAAAAGGAAAAAAAACTGAATCATGAAGTGGCCGTAAGAGAGGAGACAATGTAACGTTACTGTAGTTTCTGGACTGTTGTAGTTTTTCTGAATGGCAAACAGAGAGCAGTTTTGAAGGCTGCACTTGAAAAGCTTGTACCTTCAGGGAATATAATAAAAATGTTCCTCTGTCTCTTCCTTTCCTATTCTTCCTGTGAAGCATCTTAAAATGCTCACGTGGTTTGATGCCTAAAGTTGGTCTTGCATCACAAGGAGTGTTTTCCCGTTTGTGGTTCCTCCCTTGTGCTCCCCTCTCCCCATTGGCTCATATGACCATTTCATAAAATATTTTCCTGTTTAAAAAAAAAAATTCCAATGTATTTCAGGTGTGTAGGAGAACAAAACAGGCTTTTCATCTAATACTTTTCAGACTTTCTTCCAGTATTTCTTTGCTGCTTTAAAGTCTCACGTGGGGAGATTCAGAAAACACAGTTTGCTAAAGAAGAGCATAGGACCTCAAGCATCTGCAATTAGCACTGATGTTTGTAAAGCATTTCGTTATAATTATACATTCTGCTGGAAACAGTGAAATATCCACTCAGTGTATATGAAATTGTTCAAATGATACTTGTCCCAAATTACTTCCTTTCAAAATAGAATGTTGAGCTGAGCAACAAGGTGTTAAGTGTGTAAAAAACAGTATCTTGATGTAATTGACTGTGGCAAAGGCAGTGGAGAAGAAACTTGTCAAGAAATAATTTTTCTTTTAGGCTTTTCAGCCGCAGAGATGCTGAAGATGATGGAATACTTAAAAGGAGAGGAAGACAAAGTCCAAATGCTAATCTCGTGAAGACATTAGTGTTTTTCTTTTTGGAAAGTGAAGTAAGTTGGGTTCCAGAGATATCCTTGTTTTTGTGGTGTGTCTGGTTTTCCTGCTGTTGTTGTGGTTTATTTTAATTTTTTTAAATTTCACTTTCTTGTTTGTCTCTTCCCCAGTCATTGATTAATAACCATGAATCTGTCCTGGTTTTCCTGTTATTTGTGCAACCTGGGGGTTGAAAGACTGTTTGGCAGGGTTGTTTTTATTTGAAGGATCTGTCAGTACAGTGTTGAGACAGGTTTTGAGTTCTACTCTGACAGATATCCTGTCATTCTACTTGCTGATGTATAGATGTAAAGAAATTGTGATTTAGGAGATTTGAAAGGGAAGGGTGGTGATGAAACAGAGCAAAAAAAACCCACAACCACAATCCTTACCCACCTATCTCTCATGAGTTCTGACAGATATTGTAGCACTGCTCTTTGTAGCAGTTGGTCTGGATTCATCTTTGAAAGTTAATTGGGGAAGAGAGTCTTCTGTTTAACCAGAGAGCTCACAAAACTTGCTTTGTGTTTTTGCCACGGGCAGGAGCCAAGTGCGAGAAATATCCTGTATTATATCTCTGTAATAAACTTTATTGCTGATCAAATACTTCATCTCTTCTCACTTTAGTTGCATGAACATGCTGCTTATCTTGTGGACAGCATGTGGGACTGTGCAACAGACCTCTTGAAGGACTGGGAATGTATGAACAGTCTTCTGCTGGAGGAACCTCTCAACGGAGAAGAACGTAAGAGATTTTTCTAGGTCTTTGTTGATGTTCCTGTGCAGTTTCTGCTGGTCTTGCTGCATAAGGAAATAAGATGTTCACTTTTATGAGTCCCCATATATACTCTGTTTCCATGACTGTGAGAAATCAATCACTAATACCAATTGTAAAATGTAAGGAAGAGTAGAAAGAGATCACTTCTGGTATGGGAATAAGACAGAAGAATAATGCTGGGAAGAGAGAAGGAATAAGCAAGCAGACTCCCATTGCCTTCTTGTTCCACAAGTTCAGGCTGCAGTTCTGGCATCAGAGAAACTAAGTTGCTTATGAAACTCATTCATTTATTGAGTGTTACAACTACCATATAGAAAAATAATGTAATTTCTTTAATGACAATAAACCAAACAAAACCCCTGGCATAATTTTGTAATTCATAAGTCCTGGTAAATGGACCTCTGAAAAATGAAATGAACTAAAATGATTATAAAACCTGGTATCTGTTTCATCCTGTCCTGTGACTCATTCAGGGATATTCCCTCCATATAAAATATTTTCTGCTATTGTTTCTCTATCCCCTCTGCCATCCCCACCTCTGGAAATGAGCTGTTGGCCTAAATGTCTGTCTGTCTTCCTTTAAAAAAACCAAACATATTTTGATCTTTGTAGAAGATGAAAAATCAAGCTGTGTGTTAACATCTGTTTCTTAAATTTCAGCTTTAACAGATAGACAGGAAAGTGCACTGATCGAAATAATGCTATGTACAATTCGGCAAGCGGCTGAATGTCATCCTCCTGTGGGAAGAGGAACAGGAAAAAGGGTAGGAAGCGAAAACCTACTCATCTAGAGGTGTGGGAATGGCTCTGTGGGGACATGGTGGGAAGAAGGAAAAGGTTGTAGGCTGTTGCTGCTGAAGGGGCTGAGTTTGGAAGTTCAGCTTTGGTCTCCCCAGCCTCCAGTATCCGACTGCCCTGGCTAGTTCACTTCTTCTGGACTTCGGCATTTGCTTAATGCTGTTTGAACTGCTGCATTTGTTTGTACTATTAAAGGTAATATAGAAATGATTTTGAAAGCAGTATTGCTTGGAAAGGAAGACAAAAATCAATGTTTGGGAAAAGATAAAACCGTTTTCAGTGTGCAAGAGCAAAATGAGAGAAAGGAAAATACACTCGGTAGTCTCTTGGAAGGAGGACAGTCCACCAGTTGGCTTTTCTATGACTATACAGAGTTTAGGTGACCCTCTTTTACTGAGGCATTAAACAGGGAAGAGAACTGCTCTCAAGACTGGTGCTTTTTTTGGTAAGAAACCCATTTAGGTACAGACTGAAAACTTGTATGAAGATTAAACTGGCATATGAATTGAGTAAATACTCTTAAAAAGAAGGTTCGCTGTTCTTTCGTTGTCACTCCAGTCATGGTATTTTGTTGCAGGGAAGGTAAATCTTTTGCTCTAGCTTATCACTTTTGTTTTCACTATAATGTTAATAATAGCATGAGGTCTAACTTTGAATTGCATTTTTGAATGCTGAATGTTTTTTTTCTTTTTTTTTTTTTGGAAATTGCACTGCCCCCCTCTCTTGCTTTTTGTTGATATTTTACAGTGATATTAGAGGTCTGTGTACCTAATCATCATTTCATTAATGATAATGAAACTTTGCTCCAAAACTTTTAGCTGTAAAATCCTCACAATGCAAATATTTCAGGTGCTGACAGCAAAGGAAAAGAAAACCCAGCTGGATGATAGGACAAAAATTACTGAACTTTTTGCAGTGGCACTTCCTCAGTTGCTAGCAAAGGTTGGTTTAACTCCATTTCTTACTGATGGACTGTTGCTGAAATATTTACAAGTAATTAATAGTATGGTTTGCTATAAGTATTTTTTTTCTTACTAGTCTTTATTAATATTTGCTTGTTCTGTAGTGATGAATTATGTTGTCCAAAACCTTTTTATCTAAACTCATTTCTTTGCCAATTTTACAGTATTCTGTAGATGCAGAAAAAGTTACCAACTTACTGCAGTTGCCACAGTACTTTGATTTGGAAATTTATACAACAGGACGATTAGAAAAGGTAAGGCAACACACAAGGAAAAATCCCAGAATTTAGACTTAGTCACTGGAATTTCTGTCACCATTCTAGATGTGGTTTTGTGTGTAAATGAGACTTTATTTATTGTAACCCTTATTGAGAATGAGACTTGGCCTTCAGAGCTGTGACTGGCTGCTGTTCTTAGAGATACTGAAAGTCTGAGTTTTCTAAGGCCTGTATGGCAGGTTTTAACAGAAATTCTTGCCAGTCAGATGAACTTTCTTTGAGGACATTTATTGTTGGGTTATGGTCATGTTTGAGATATGCTGCCTGGCAGATAAAAGTTTGTAGAAATAGCTCAGAGAGTTTTTTCTTTTTCTGATCACTGAAACAAGTAAACCACCATCTTCTTTGCATGAAAAGGGGGAAAAGTACCGTATCCCAAATTAGGTAGTTCCTGCTCTCATTTTAAGTGCTATGGTGATGAAGTTGGCTAAGCTGTTCTCATCTCCCTTTTCTCCTCAGATGTTCTATTGCATTGTGAAGCAAGTAGCTGGAAATCATTAGAGTCAAAAAGTGATAAACTGTGTAGTTGACAGCATAGCCAGCAGTGATGGGGCAGCAGAGAACAGCTCAGGTTGAGGGGAGGCCCATACGAACAACTAAGTTGGCTCCAGTGCCAACACTAGCACGCTGTAAAAATAAATCCTCAGTTATACAGCTTTTAAGACCATGTATAAATGTTTATGCGAGTAGGAGGTAAATTCTTCTGTGTTGTTCAGTTGTCAGTGGAAATTCAAGTGTTAGATAAAACCATACAGACACTTGCAAATTTTAAAGACTTTTTAAAATGCTGTGAATCTTGGGTCTTTGACAAGCTCCTACTTAGTTTTTGATAAATAGACTTTTAATTTCTCAGAGGCTTCACTGCCTTTCTGTGTTTTGTGTTCTGTATCATAGTTACAAAAGTAATAAATTGAATTTACCTTTTAAAATTACTTCAGGTTTATTAAAAGTCATGTGTGTGTATATATATGACTACATATTTTTCTTCTATGGTTCCTCTTCCTTGTAGCATTTGGATGCCTTACTGCGACAAATCCGGGATATTGTGGAGAAACACACAGATATAGATGTTTTGGAAGCCTGTTCAAAAACGTACCACGCTCTCTGTAATGAAGAATTCACCATCTTTAACAGGGTTGACATTGCAAGAAGTCAGTTAATAGATGAACTGGCAGACAAGTTTAATCGACTTCTTGAGGACTTCCTGCAAGAGGTATTTTAATGTGCAAGATCAACTTTTCCTGCCCTTGTAAATATTTCCAATATGTTTTTCTGCCTTCCTCTGCGAGTCAGTGAGTTAGGGATGGGAGCTTCCCTCTGACTTTCAAAACTGTTAAGTCAAGTGCAATAACACAACAGTATCATTGCTGTGATTCTGTGAACACAGGCTATTCTTGTATATTACAGGAGCAGTCTTGAATTTTGATCTCTTTTTGACAAATGTCTTTTGGGAATTTGAGAAGTTTTTCAGATAAAAAACTGAAATTACATGCACTATTTACTGTTAGGTTTTGAGGCTTATGTTCTTGAGAGTTATAGTATTGTAATTCCACTAGGATTCTCAGATGTACTACTGTTGCTAGTCTTGCCTGTGATTGCATGTTGCTGTTGTTAAATACCAAAATCTCTAGAAAACACTCCCCCTCCCTTCCTGAATGCAAAGAGATGCAGTTGGTAGCTTAAAAATAACTGTTCCCACACTGTACTGATCTGAAAAGTGAGAATTTTCTGATGGAGTATTTAACTTCACTATGTGGGATCTGTGACACTCAGACAAAACTTGTTTCTCCTCCTCGTCAGGGGTAAGGAGCATAGGAAGTGTCTTTCTGACAACTTCATTCTCCACTCTACTTAGGTGTGTGTGGTTTGTCAGGCTCTGCTCCTTTTTTTCTCTTGCTCTTTGTCCTGAACTAGGACTCCACTCTAGAAACCCTAGCCAAGAAATGTTATCCATTTGTTTCCCTTTGTGAGGAAAAGAAAGAATGAGAGTAAAGCAAGGAAATGAGATGTCAGTTGGCTTGAAGGAAAATGGCAAATACTCTGGTGGAACTGTTGAAATCCGTAGTTCTTTGACAGGGTTTTGCAACTACAGAACAGTAAAACTTGCATTATCTCTGCTTGACTGAGAAGGAGTTTCTTGGCCTCAGATAGTTTATCCTGTGTATGAATAGATACTTTTTGGACACTTTCCTTTTTACTGCTTTTCTTTCACTAAATGCAAGTTTGTCAGAACTTGTGGAAAGATTAGAACAAACCATTTCTCTTACCTCTCTCAAAGACCTTTTTCTGTGATTAAAGTAAGATTGAAGTACTGACCTGTGGCCCATCTAGTCCAGTGTCTTTTGTCTGACAGTGGCCTCTGCTGGATTCTTCAGAGAAAATAGAAGCACCTACATTATACATTGTATTCTACTATCCTTGACTTCCCTTTTGTAATCCATTCTCCCTCCCCCCCCCACCTTTCCCTGCTTCTCCTTCTGCTGCTGAGTGTTTTATGGAATCAGAGAACCGTTTAGGTTGGAAGAAACCTTTAAGATCAGTGACTCAATCTCTAGACATGAACTGATGCCTTATCTCTCTAACTCTTCTGAAAGCAAATATGACATTGATAAATAGTTTAGAATCAGGTCCCCTCCCCTCACACCCTCCAGTTTGTCTATGTGTGTTTGGTTTTACTAAGCTCCCCAGTTCGCTTAGAATGTTTGAGATATCTCACTGTATGATTATTAAATAGGGGGAGGAACCTGATGAAGATGATGCATATCAAGTCTTGTCAACACTGAAGAGAATCACTGCTTTTCACAAGTAAGTTCTGCATACAGCTCTTGGGGTTGGTTTTGTGGCTCATTGTTTTGGTTTGGTTTTAATTTGATATTTCTTTCCAATGCAACTTCACGAGGATTTTTTGCCTTCTTTGTGTGTGTATGTTGGTGGTGGTTGGGAGGGAGGTATTTATGGTTGGGGTTTTTATTCCACTAATTTATTTTTTTTAGACCAGTTAAGCCTTCAGTAGTTGTTAACCTCAAACTGCAGAAGTGGTGTTAGATAAATTACATTTTGCTTCATTTCTGATGCTTTCAGTGCTCATGACCTATCAAGATGGGACTTGTTTGGCTGCAACTACAAGTTATTGAAAACCGGCATTGAAAATGGAGACATGCCAGAACAGGTCTGTTGTTAAAATGTGTTCTTCAGGCACAACAACAAATAGCTTTTATTGCTGTCTTTTTTTTTTTTTTTTTTTTTTTTTGCCATTGTCATCTAATGCATTTTCCCCTTTTGATTTCAGATTGTTATTCATGCACTGCAGTGTACTCATTATGTAATCCTTTGGCAGCTAGCAAAAGTTACTGAAAGCAGTTCTACAAAGGTATGCCTTGTTCCTGTTGTATTAGTAAATAAATATTTGTACTTAGCTGCAGTGCCATCAAGGGAGTCTTAAGACTAAGAATTTTCTTTATAGTGGTATCTGCTTAATTCTGCTTTTCTAATCAGTTTGTCAGAATTCATAGTTTTAGCAGTTAAATGCTTGACTTACAAACCTGGTCTTTCCCTCAGTTGTTATGTTTACATTATTTGAATGTCAACATTATGTTTAATTTAACAGAAATTTAAAGTAATTGTAAATAAATATGGTATCAGGCATTATAACAATGCTAAGGAGGGGTAGAATGCGAAATATAAAACACAGTGTAGTCAGTTTTACTACTCTCAAGTAGTGAGTTTGAATTTATTTACAAACTGAATTATCAGTGACAAGTCAGTAAGATCTAAGAATTTGCACACTGTCACAGTATTCTTATTGTTCAGTATGTTGCATTTCTACTTTGCTCTTCATCAGTCTTTTAAATATGTTGTTGAATATAGACACAAGAAGATGAACTTAAATTTCAGCTTTTCTCAGGGAATGATGAGAGGGCCTGTTCTGGTTCTATGTATAGTAATCTTGAAGGGCAAAGCTCTTGCAAATGTCATCTTTCTAATTTCACTTCTTGAAAAATCGTGGAGGAAGGATTACGGTTTCCTGTATCCACTGGCCAGCATTGCTTGAAGAGGGTGATCAGGTGATCAGGCTGTGTGAACTGCCTCATGAAAAAAAAAGTTTTTTGAAAGGCTAGATGATTTAGAGTGGAGTTTGTAAGTGCTGAAACGTTTTGATTATGTCTTTAAATTGGAAAAAAAGCTGTAATCAAACATACTTTTTCTGGAAGCTCTCTGCAGTCCTGTAAGAAGAGTGCTTTTTCACTGGAAATCTGTGCTGGAGTTGCACTTTGTTATTAGAGTTACTGTTAACTCACCTTTCTTTATGTCAGAGGGGAGATTAGTAAATTCTTCAGGTTCTGGAAACATTTTGATTGCCATACTTGTAATTAATGTATGTGACTGTCACAGTTTACTAGGGAGAAAACAAAGGGAACTCATGGCATTAATAATATATGATTAATTAATAATCCATTATTACAATACACTCATTTTAAGGTGAGGTTGTATACATTATTTCTTTTAAAATTATTTTCATTTTAGGGTGTGGTAGTTGGAGCTCCTGGTAGATGCAGGAGTGGAAAATCGTGCTCTGTAACTAATGATTTTATAACAGAGAACACCTGTGCCAGCTTATGTTGGTTTTCCCCTATCATGTTGAGACTTCATTAGTCCAGTGAGTAATTACAGTCTGAAAGTGTGTTAACTACATGTGAACTTGAACACTGGCTGGCTCGTTTACCCATCTGTGTTTTAATACTTTACAAATTTCCAACCCCAAATATCAGATACGAAGTGGAGACGGAGATTGTTGAGAAGCATTTACATGTGTGAAAGATTTGGGGCCTTTGTTAGCTTATTCTCTACAGGGTAAAAAGTCTTGAGGTTTTTGTAATAGTGATTAAAGCTTTATCACAAGCCTTGATGGCAGAAGCTGAGCAAAATACTGGAGGTCTGTGGTCTGGAATATTCTGTGAAAATTCATGCACTGAATGTGACTATAAAATTAAAAAAGCAAAACTGTTACATGAAATCATTCTCTTTGAAGGAGGATCTCCTACGTCTGAAGAAGCAGATGAGAGTGTTCTGTCAAATCTGTCAACACTACCTGACCAATGTAAACACTGCTGTTAAGGAACAGGTTAGTGACTGTTGTTTGTACTGGTAGTTTTCTAATATTGCACTTTTAAAGCAGTTACTGATATTTTTGGTGCTTATGTGGGAATGTGGTGTGTCCTGCATGCTCAGGCCGAACGTCCTTGGAGTGGGAATACACACTGTACTTATGTGCTTGCCCTCCTCAGGTAATGTATGTAGGATTTGAGGATCAATTTAAACTTGATTCTTTCTAGTCATTTTAGGCAGCAAAAACTTTTATTCCAAGGGGCTTTTTGTTTCTGTGAATAATGCCTGTGAAGGTGCACTGTGGAAACCTTCTGATTTCTAATTTTGAGTTAGAGAGTTCCATTTCAAATCTCTTGCTTACTGTGTGCTCATGACCACACATGTGCTGTGGAGCTGACTGTGGGTTCATAGGCTCAAAACTGGAAGAGCTAAGGACAGCAATTTGAGAGAAGTTATTTTTTTAGTTCTGTCTTTGGATGCTTTTACATTCCCACGTTTTTACAATTGTATTCGTGTTCTTACCCACTGAAGAACCATGAAAACTCTCTTTGTCAGAGAAATGGTGGCATGAAAGTTGTGGGGATTGTTCTATATTTTTTTTTTTGTCCTGTTTCAAAAAGAATTGAGACATCATATTGGGAAACACTTGTTCTGAGGATAACAGGGTCAAAGGAAAAGGTTAAATACTTGAAGGGGCTGAGTCTCTTCCAGTCTGTGGTCAAATAGTTCTTTGGTCAGTTCACCTACAGGAGTTTGAGGTCCCAGTGAAGAGAACAGGTTACTGATAGCAGGGTTAATTCTAAGTAAATGCCTTTAACAATCTTTAGAATGCTAAGGTGGAAAAAAAAAAAATAAAATGCAATATCTGTATAGGGGAAGGACCAAATTATCTTCTAGGTAGATGGTTTAATTAAACAAATGGAAAGCCAGGAGACTCTTTGCTTCTAAAGATAATAATAACCTGGTTGAAGTTGAAAATCTGGTCCACTGAGTCGCACAATTGCAGCTTTTGAAACTCTTGCTAGAACAAGAATATCCCTGAAACTTAATAGGCATGTTCTGTGTCAAAGAGCTGTCTAGTGTAATAGTCACAAGGTGTAGGGTGTGAAAGTGCAAGTAACAAAAATTATTGAGGCTGTGAGTAGGTCTCTTTTAAAAGCTGTATAACTCTGTCTCCTGAATGCTCTAGAAACTATAACTACCCAGTTACACAGGGTACCTGTCACATAGGGTACAACAGCCTTTGTTCCACTTTTCTCTAATCTCATGAAGGGGCACAGGGGACTTGAGAGGAGCATGTGTGTTTTTGTGACCAGGAAATCAGTAATACTCACTTTGAGGAGTTAGAGAACAGATCTGTTCATGGAAGTACTTGAGAGATTAGAGTTGCCTTGGTCTGTTAGTTTGAGGAATGTCAGTCTGTGTCAGGTACTGAGACACTTGAACTTTCCAGGAATTTTTTGAACTTTCCAGATATCTGACATCAGATATACGAGGTAGCCAGCAAAACAAAGAGGTGGTTGGACTTTTGGAAGTAAGACATTATGACT
The DNA here is from genome assembly GCA_035583135.1 of Lophotriccus pileatus. Taxonomy (NCBI): domain Eukaryota; kingdom Metazoa; phylum Chordata; class Aves; order Passeriformes; family Tyrannidae; genus Lophotriccus; species Lophotriccus pileatus. Next base: position 10,255,507 of record JAWWES010000150.1, read on the forward strand.
TAAAGGGGTTGAATGACCTCGGCTATTAGATGTTCTACAAATGTGATCAAAACAATTTCAAAAATAGAAAGGAAAAAGGAGACTGTGTTATGGTTGATGTCCACAAAGTGGTCCTCAGTGACCTAATGTAGTATCCATCAGGCAGAATTCTGGAGTTTCAGGCTCCTCATGTTTTAATCTCACAATATTTTCATATTTAGTTGGCTTCATCTGTGCAGTATTTTTATTTGGGGACCCAGTCTTGATACAGGAACCTGCTGTGAGAATCTGTGCATCTCTTGACTTCCAGTTGGCCTCTGTAGTTGTTCAGAACTTCAGTGGCCTGTGCACACTGCTGGGCTCTAAGTATTTTGTCATGTGCCAATACATTATTCTAAATAAAATCCACTTCCAAAGCAAGTATTTACTAAGGTTTCTTTTTAACAGGCTTTCACAATTCTATGTGATGTGTTGATGATCTTCAGTCACCAGATTATGACAGGAGGACGTGACATGTTGGAGCCACTTGTTTACACTCCTGATTCTTCATTGCAGTCTGAACTACTCAGTTTTATTTTAGATCATGTCTTCATTGATCAGGATGATGATAATAATAGTGCAGGTTTGTACAAAACTCATGTCTCCTTTACATTATCTACCTTCTAATTAATATATTTGCCTGTGCATTTCTGGGGTTTGGGTGGGGTTTTTTTGGCACTGAGAGTTGTGCATGGGCACAGGGGTAGGTTTGGCTTTTAAATGTCAGCAGCTGATCGAAGCGTTTTCTGGTTTGGGAACGTGCAGGATAATCACAGTAAAGGTTTGGTTTAATAGGCACAGTGATATCAAGGGAAGAGACCTGACAGTGGACAATGAAGTGCACTGCCATCAGAATTGAGATCTGATTTTCTGAATCCTGACCACTAGCCATATCACTTTTATCTATAAATGCTTAAATATGAAGCCTTTAAACCTGACAGTTTTCATGTTCTGAACTCTTCCAGATGGACAGCAGGATGATGAAGCAAGCAAAATTGAAGCATTGCACAAAAGAAGAAATCTACTTGCAGCTTTCTGTAAGCTCATTGTATATACTGTGGTGGAAATGAACACAGCTGCAGACATTTTCAAGCAATATATGAAGGTAAATCTGAAGCTTAGTGATCCTTCATAAGACTACTAGAATACAGTAGCTGTGGATTTTTAAATTATTATTTAATTTTTACCTTATAAGATAACTGCTTCAAAATGCGAAGAATTCAAAACTTCAGGGATGTAGGCCTTTAGAAGTTCTTTTTCTGTATGTAGGGATACAGATGACTGAGATAAATTTCACAGTTCCAGTGTGTGGGTGGTAGGGAGGGAGGAAAGAAACTTGCTAATGATTTTTATGTTGTTTTTAATAGATTTATTTTCTTATACTGATTGATGGTACAGTTTTAATTCAGTTATTAGTTTAGCAGGCCTTTCGAGAATCTTCTCCCAAAGACCCACTCTAATGTCTAGCTTCATCAAATAATTTAAGTATAAACTTCATAGAAGAGAAACAAGTTTTGAGTCCCACTCTCCCCATGTTACCTTTATATCTATTTCAATCTTTCTTAAATATAAAAACCCCTTTTTTAGCTCCTGGGATTCACAGCTGTGCAATAATATGAGTTCTCATTCTGTGAGCATGATAGAGCTTTGCTCCTTGGTGATTACCTTAAAAAATTTAAAATTTGGGCAGCCTGCTCTTATCTGTCTGAGTGCCCTACATACATTTTGAATATCTAAATAACTAATTGGGTCTTTATTAAACCTGAAATACTTAAAGAACTGAACGGGCAGCTGTCTTCATTGGAAAAATTTCAGCTGTGATGCTGTCTGTAGATGTCTTCTTTCAGCAGAGAAAATAGAAAACTCCCCACCAGAGTTACAGGAGTTACTAAAAAGATTAGATTCTAATCTTGTACCCTGAAGGGGTGAACACGTGTCATTAACAAATGTGTCATGGCCTTGAAGATAAATAGGTCATTCTGCCTCTGAAGTAATACGAACAACAAGAATGAGAAGTGTTCGGGTTTTTTGGTAGCAAATCCTAGATTTTATTTTCAGAAGAATTCAGTAGTGGTAATGTTTTCAGCTAATATTGAAAGCTAACACTTTTTTTGTTGTTTTTTGTAGTATTACAACGACTATGGTGATATTATTAAAGAAACCATGAGTAAAACACGACAGATAGACAAAATCCAGTGTGCTAAGACACTTATTCTTAGTTTGCAGCAGGTAAGAGTTTACAATATTTTTATGCATGAAAATCAACACTAGAGATCACGTCCTGTTTAATAACTACTGTGAGGTGTTGGTGAAGGAATTCCTATGGAAGGTGGCAATAAATAGGTCTAAACTGAAACACATTTTCTAAACGATTTGAAAGACTGCAGAAGTCTTCTTATGCTTACCAAATATTGTGCTACAAGAAGTGTATGTGAGAGGCCAGTAAATACAAAACTAATAACTCTGACACCATCATGAGTCTAAAACAATAATTTAATAGTTTATTTGTGAACAGATAACCAAGGGAAAACACTTCCTGCCTGTATGGTGGGAGATTGTGGTTTTTTTAGTGGGAGTTTTGTTTTGTTTTGCTTTGCATGTTTTCCTGATGTGTTGTTTGTTTGTTTTAAACTATTATGAGAATTAATGGGAAGTGTTACTAATTCAGTATCAATGTTTGGTAGGGGCTTCACACATACTTGATATTAAAATGTGATTTAATGCTCTCTTCAATAAATGAGCTTGTGTGTGTGGAGACCTGTGTGCTTGGACAGTGTGCATTTCAAGGTTTAACTCTGAAGTGCAGTCTTTTCAAACATAGCATTGACTTAGTTGTCCCAAACTTCCATGTTTGTCTCTTGGTGTTGTGAAATTAAGGGAGGGGAAGCTGTAAAACAGTTTTTTACTGCAGCTTAACTCTGTGTGTATTGGTCCAAAGTTTGGCATAATCTTCTAATTCATGAATTTCCGTTCTCATTTCATACAGCTTTTCAATGAAATGATTCAAGAAAATGGTTACAATTTTGACAGATCTTCACCAACATTCAGTGGCATAAAGGAACTTGCTCGACGTTTTGCTTTAACGTTTGGATTGGATCAGTTGAAAACAAGAGAAGCTATTGCTATGTTACACAAGTAATTGTGGGCTTTGTATTACTTCCATTTTTGTATACACTAACAGAAAACTATCAGTCTTTCAAAATGTGTTTGTTGGTACAAAATGCGTCAGCCCTAGAGATGATACAGCCCATTTATTAATTAAGAGATGACAGTGGGTTTGTCTCTGAGTAAAACCCAAATGTTAAATATTGTTGTTGTTCTCCAGCATCATTGTTTAAGCCTGTAAATGATAGCAGTGTTGATGCTGTAACGAAAAAGTATTTTTAATGTCTTACCCACAACAGTAAGAACGGATCCACTTCATTGTCAGTGGTGGTGATGTTGGTCTCATGCAGAAGACTTGCAATGCAAGGTAGAAGTGGCATGACAGAGTCTGTCCAGATTCACTCTTTGCTTTTTTGACAGAATATGGAAACAACAAATTATTGCTTTCTTAACGTAAAGGAGAGGGGTTCACTTTTTATAGCTCACAGTGCTTAGAATTTTTTGTGTGTGCTTTTTGTGACTTAATTTTTAACTTTGTCTTAGGGATGGCATAGAATTTGCTTTTAAGGAGCCTAATCCACAAGGCGAGAGCCACCCACCATTAAATTTGGCATTTCTTGATATCCTGAGTGAGTTCTCGTCCAAACTTCTCAGACAAGACAAAAGAACAGTGTAAGTATTTTTAAAATATTCTTTATTTGTAATGATAACCACAAAAGTCATACATTAGAATATTTATTGTATTCACCTCAGGTGGAATCAAATATAATCACAGAGGGTAAATTGTATTTATCCTTGTTGTTTTCATTTTATGGTGGATGAACAGAAATACTGTGGATTTGCTGTTGTCAGGCCTTTTTGTTAACTACATGAGCGTGGAGTGTTAATTTTAGTAGTTAACTATCTTGACGTGTTAACTTTTGTTACAGATGTTTTGCGTTTTTGTAATTATTTTTTCTTTTTAAAGGTATGTTTACTTGGAGAAGTTCATGACCTTTCAGATGTCTCTACGAAGAGAAGATGTGTGGCTTCCTCTCATGTCCTACAGAAACTCTTTACTAGCTGGTGGAGATGATGATACTATGTCAGTGATTAGTGGTATTAGTAGTCGAGGATCTACAGTAAGAAATAAGAAGACGAAGCCAGCAACAGGCAAGCGGAAAGTACCTGAAGGTAGAACTTTTCTCCTCTTTAAAATTTGCTAGAGTAGATATTCACATAAAGTATACATGTTGTTCTCTATTTATTAGCTTGAGTGTATTGGAATGCTTTAATGTATTTTTCTTAAAACAGGATAAGTTTTGTGCTTGTCTGTGTCTTAGTGGGAAAGCTGTTCTTTTGAAGAGTCTGAATAACGTAACACTTGAAAGGAATTAAGGGAATATTCACAAAAGGAAATAAGGGCACTGTGCTGTGTTAAGTCGCAGAATAGAAAAGTATGTTAATACTCCAGCCAGTGATTATAAATCCAGGCCTTTTGAGGCACATAAAGAACTTTGTGGTAAAAAGTAAAGCAGTCTGTTCTCAGTAAGCAGAAAATACATGCATGAAATTTGTGTTTAAACATTGAGTTTTAGAGTAGCTTGAGGAAAAACTTTACTGGTGTTCTTGCCACGTTTCCTTCCAGCTGAAGAAAGCAGCAGTAGTGACAGTATGTGGCTGAACAGGGAGCAGTCAATGCACACACCAGTCATGATGCAGACACCTCAGCTGACTTCCACAATAATGAGGGAGCCCAAGAGATTGCGACCTGACGAGAACTACATGGGTGTCTATCCTATGCAGCCTGAGCACCACCAAGCTCCCCTCGATTACAAGTACGTAGATGAGTAGGTCTGCTTTGTGTTAGTGTTCATACACAAAACCAGTACATGTTTAAAATAGAATAATGGTCTTTTTAAGCACGCAAGTAACGTGGATGTTGGCTCAAAGGCAACAGGAAGAAGCCGCGCGACAACAACAGGAGAGGGCAGCGATGAACTACGTCAAGCTGAGAAGCAACTTGCAACACGCCATGTGAGTGAGAGTGAAATGGTCCTTCAGTGGTTTGGGGAGGGCTTATTAAATGCAAGGTTACACCTGTGGCTTTTAAGAGGGATACATGTTCTTGAGGTGTTGACTAGTTTTTTTTTCTGTGTCCTGAAATTTTAAGTTGCCTTAGAAAAGCAGTGGTAAATGAACGTGGCATTTCTTGCTTTATTTTTGATCTTAGATTCCAGAAAAAGTAGTAAGCCTTCTAATAAAGGGAACTGGTTGTTGAGCAGTGTTATCTGTAGCAGATAGATGCAATCAGCACATGTGAAATACCATCGTTATGTATTCCTAACTCCAGAATCATATTTAGAAATAGAACACTACAAACGAGTTTTTAAATAGGTGTTCAGTGTGTGGAGCAGAAAGTTACTCATCAATTTACATCTGCTATTTCTGTTGCTTTTTTAAAGTATTCTTTTAAAAGAAGCTGCTGTCTTCAGCATTTCTGTGATTGGTACAGACTTTGACCTAAACTGACACCAAAGTTGAGAGGAGACCTGTAGTACCAGTTTCTGTAGAACTTCCCAACCCAAACACTTCTGAAGTCCTTCATATTGTAGATGAAGATGAACACAAGCTAGTGTTTTTGAACAAGTGCTGTGCTTCAGAGGTCATACATTCTTACTGGAGTGTCACTTCATCATGAGTCATCACATGTGCATTTTGACAAGCATGTTAATTATAGTATGTTCCAGAACTTGTTTAGCTGAGGGGGGAAGACTAGGTTTCCTAAGGACTATGTGGATGTACAGAAAAAAAAATACAAGTTGTAAACTAAAACCATGGACATACATATTGAGGAGCTTTACGTCTTTCCCTAGTTACTTTTAATTGTTCTGTTACCTGTACTTCATGTAACATAATTTCAATGGTGGCTTTTTTAATACAGTGGCACTAGTTAGTGAAATTAGAATGACTCATTACTTTTCTCATAAGATTTGATGTTGCATCTAGAAGTTGTGAGGAAGGGTGAAGGACTGTGTGGGAATATTTGTAATGGTTTTACACATCTACTTTCTTGCAAAGACATTTTCCCTTGCCTTATAAGCCAGAAAAAATTTAAGTGGCAAAACTTAGGTTCTTTCTCACTTGAGCATTAGGTGCAAAATTAGGTGTGTTTTTAGATCTGTTTATCAATTCTCACAGGAACAGTTCTCTCAGAATCTCCATTTAGCAATGTACCACAGTTAACTAAGTTATCTTTGTTAGCCATTCTCGCACACTCTATTAGTTAGTATCTTCTAGCTGGTTAAATGCCAGCTTTCTTTAATAGTAGTCATGCATTTTTTTCATTAACTTAATTCCATTAGATAAAAGAGAAATTGTCATTTGTTGGCAGTTCCTTATTGAGCATTAGTCTTTTAAGTATTCAGATAAAACTGAACTTGATTTAGTGCTACCCAGAATGCTTTTTCTTTTCACTTCAGTCGACGTGGCACAAGTCTAATGGAAGATGATGAGGAGCCAATTGTTGAAGATGTGATGATGTCATCAGAAGGGCGGATCGAAGATCTTAATGAAGGCATGGATTTCGACACCATGGACATAGACCTAGTAAGAGATTTAGTTATGTTTTTAGTGAGCTTGGGATTTGTATTTCTGCTTTTAAAGTAAGACACTTGAATCAAATTTTCCTTCTGGGGAAACAGAATAATCCTACTTGTTGCTTTCTGCATTGTTGAAGGGGCTGTGCTACTGTCAGTAATTCTTACTACACTCTAAAACCTCTGGTTTTCTTGTGAAATTACAATTAACCTGTCTGTTTGTTTGCTTTCTAAAGCCACCATCAAAGAACAGGAGAGAAAGAACGGAACTAAAACCAGATTTCTTTGACCCCGCTTCAATCATGGATGAATCGGTAGGTTAACGTACGTAAGGGAAACTAATGTAAACTCAGTCTTAAGGTTACCATACTCTCTTACTTCAGATTTTAAGTGGAAAGAATGCAATCTTCAAGTTGTCTTCATTAGCTTATTTTGGCAGACTGGTGCAGTCAGAGAAATATTTTATGCTGTAATTCAGCTTCATAAATTCTAAGGTAGTCAGTGTTCTTTGCAAGTTTATAGGATTTTTGTTCTTTATATGTAGCTGTGTAAAAATTAAAAGCCTTTGAGTCTGAGAAAACAAATTGGTATGGAGAAGATCCTCGCAGAGGTTGACAGCAAAGAGCATTGAAAAAAGAAAAATAAAAAAATTGTGCACACACAATATAAAAGGCAAATTTCCTGTTGTGCTGAGCTTAGTTCAGTGACTCTGTTGTCATTACCAGTTGTCAGCATTGGATGGTTTGAGTTTTGTGGGTTTTTTGGTTGGGTTTTTTCTTTTTTTTTCCTTCCATTTTTTTAAATTGGCATATTTACTTTTGTGCATAAGTAAGATAATTAAGAAAATGGAGATAATACAGATACCTGTTTATAGAGATGAGAGGTATTTTTTCTTTCCATATAAAGTTTTAGGTCCAAAACATCCGAAGTCTGTAGTTTCTGCTTGCAGTTGCACTTTTATCCGACTTGATAAATCTGCAGTCTCTATTCTCTTTTAAAAATCTGCATGAGGGATTCCTTCTGTCTTGAACCACTTGTAATGTATGCAGCCATTTTTGACCTTGTGTAGCTGGTACAAAATTACACTGGAAATAACAAGCTGCAGCAAGCCAGCAGAGGACAGTACAACAAGGCTTCCTGGGAATCTTGGACAGCTTGGTGGAATTTGGAAGACGGTTATGTATTTTTTTTTTACAGTATTGTTGCAGCGTGAACATGTTCTTGTTTATGGGAGAAAGAAGTCCTAAATACTGTTTTAAATGGAAATCCATATATTTTGTACCAGTAGGCCTTTGCTTCAGTAATAATGAATCAGTTAGGTCGTGCGTTCTGGCTGTCGTGTGTTCTGTTCCTCAAGCAACACCAAGAAAGTATCTCACTTGTTCTGATTTAAAAATAGTTCTTCCCTTCCCCTTCTCCATTTTTTTTACTGGATTGATCTGTGAAATAATTGTCGGTCATTTTTTAGCCTGACAGTGCTGAATATTTGGCCTTCTGCAGGTGCGTTTTGTTGCTTTCAGAAACCTTTTAGCCTCTCAGTCCCGTGAGAGCCGCTCTAACAGGTTTGGTGCCGGCCACGTTCCCGGCCCTGGCTGCATTTCCCGGGCGCGGCCGCGCGGGGGCAGGCGGGGGCAGCGCAGCGCCCGCAGCCCCTCCGTGTTCCTGTTCCATGGGAAGAGCCAGTTTCGGAAATGAGGAGGGGAAAATAAATAATAAAACCTCCTCAGAATACAGTTAACTTGCTTTGTTCTCCCAGCTTGTTTCAGAGATCCACTGTTCTCAGAGTTGCTGCACTTGTTTTTAATAGACCCAGGCGTAATAAAGCAGTTTAATTTTTTCCGATGCACATGGTATATGATGAAAATTTTAGTCTGTCTGCTCATGTTTTGATGTGCTCGGTTATTGCTGGCACCAGAGGCAGCTCCGTCCGTGTGCTACAGTGTATGATGCATCTAAGGTGAATTTAATTGAAAAAAAAAAAGAAAACCAAAACAGTAAAAATTGGTTTGTAAACAGATAAATGTGAACAGCAGTGTTAAGGTTCAAGTAAATTAAGTCCCTAGTGGCTCTTTCTGGTTTTATAAAGTCCTGTAAAAGCTAGGACAGTCACAAAATCTGGATCTTCTGGGGTGGTTTGTGTTTTGTGTTTTTTGTTTGGGTTTTTTTTTGGCATATCAGTGCTGATATCTACTTGCTCTCACGAGGGAAGTGAAAACTGATTCTTTGTTTCAGGAAAGCCTTTTCTTTCCTTAGTCACACAGTCTCCCAAAGGACAGTTGTTTGATTTTACCTGATGATTGTTTGATTTTTTTCACTGTCTTCCTGACAGAGTGGCTACATTTCTTGGGAAGTGTTCGGTTTGTGTCCCGGTTGGCTGCTGTGAGGTGACCTGTGGTTTCCATGGTCACAGATGCAGCAGCAACTGGTGTATGGGGTGCTTTGTCCCAGGTTTAGTTGCTGGAAATGACACACTTGATTTCAGGTTAAGGCAAATAGAATGTCATTGTCAAAGAAGTCTGAGTTAGGCAACTAACTAAAAATTCTTTTGCAATTATTACCTAAAATAATTAAAACGCAGGCTTTGTCATATTACTACTGGATCAAATGAATTTGAAGTGTGAGTAAAATATTTCTAATTAATGAGGAGCCCTTTTCATATTATTACCTAAATCAGAAGTATGGTGAATCTGGTTTGGAAGAAAAATAAACTTATAATGCCTTAACGTATCTTGAAGTGTCTTAATCTTAAAACATATACTAATTTCTTTGTTTTCTGTTAAATGTGTAGTAGACTAAAAATTGACACCATTTCTAACTTTTTTTTTAGGTTCTTGGGGTGTCAATGTTTTAATACCAGAACAGCAAATAAATCAGTGGTGAAGTCATTTTCTAAGTGGAAGAGGAAGTTTTTCAATACAAAATTGTGGTAGATACAGTGAAATTCTGAACAGATTTTTCTCTAAGGAGAATGACATGCTTTCAAGATCAAGTGCATTGAAGGGGCAGTTTTGTTTGCCTGAAAAAAAAAAAAAAGAAATGTAAAGGACAAGTAAACAATTTGAGGATAAGCTACACTTTTTGTTGGGAAAAAAAATCAATATTTTATTTATGTGCTATCAGTTTATTTCCGGATCATAAGAAGTATTCCCTCTGAGTTTTAATGTAACAGTCTGAGAGGTGTTTGGTACAGATTTGAGCCCCTCTCTATACATTTGCTGGCTGTACTAAATAATCATAAGCTCTGCTGGATTGCTGTTCACATCCATGAACTGAAACAGTAGATGGATTGGTTTTCTTACAGTGATAGAACCAGAAGTGTTGTCAGTATTTTCAATTAAATGCAAACTTCAGCAACAGAAGGTTTGTATTAATTAATCATGGAAAAAAAATACATAAAGCAGAACTTTAACAGCTTTTTAATCTAAAACACACTTTTATTCCAAAAGCTTCATGTTAGCCTTCTCAGAAAGGTCCATAAACTATGAGCTACCAGAACGTAACAGATCTCACTCATGCTTGCCCATTACCAACCCTGAAAGTTTGCTTGTCCTTTAAGAAAAATGTAATGTTGTGAAATTCCTTCCAGTAGTGCCACTGTATTTTGTCTCCAAATAAAAGAAGCTTATTGTAGTATGTTTGCAGAAAAATTCTAAACAAAAATTATACAGCTTATTAGAGTGTGGGAATAGGGATCTAAATTTTAAATAAAATTATATATATATATAAATTGGTGCTGATTTTATAATTGCGCAGTTTGTTTAGTTTTTTCTTACTTTTAAATTCCAACTTAAAATTATGAGGTTTCAGAAATATATTGAAAGTTTAACAATGTTTAAAAATAGAAGAGCATGAGAATTCATGCTTTAAAAATGATTTTTAAATTTGTATTTTATATTGTTTTATCTATCTGTCTTTGCAAGCAGTCTTCAGGTTAAAGATACTTCTAACAGGTTACAGTACATTTCCTCTGTATGTAAATTAGATTGGATAATAGAAATTCATAAACAACCCATAATATTCTTTGAAAGCTAAGCTTTAAACTTCGTTTTGTGTCCATTCACAAATAAATTAAATTTGGTCTAAAACAGAAAGTGGATTTATGCCATTTTGACATCAACTCATTTTGCAAGGCTTAGGCAGCTAGACATCATTTTAAAGGAAATATTAACTTATATTACATATGTATATTTTTTGTCAGTTGTCTCTCAGTTCTTGAGGTATATTATTTTAATCATTCCATGCCTTAATACGCTTGCAATACAAGAATCTCCCCAAATGGGTGAATACAAAAAAGGCTTCCTGTTTTTAGACTCAGAAATTAAACATTCGGCTGTGGTAGCCAAAAACCATAGATTATGTAAAGGATCATGATAAAATATAATTATTTTACTAAGTCATGGGGTAACAACAAACTCAAAACTAGATCTGCCTAACTCATTTTACATAAATAAATACTCTCATGTCTAAAAGTACTGCCTATATTGTTTTTCACACCACTGCATTTAATAGAACTGCTGAGAGGACTGTATATATGATTTTAAACCTAAGTTGATTTTTCTTACTCTTGAAGGAGTGTTTCTTTGTGAAAGCAGTTCTTACAGCTTTGTTTTCAACCAGCTAAAAATGTTTTATATATTTACCTTAACCTGTTGTCCTCCACATTCTATTGTCCTAATTGTACTGTTTTCTGATTTGTATTTATGTCTTGAGACAGTAACTTTTTGAATAAAAATAAACCTACAGTATGTTGTATGTTTGATCTTTTTAAATCGGGGTTATGGGAGGACAGTGAAGAAAGGGGTATGAGTAATGCAAATGTTATGTTTATAGAAATCGAAATCTTTTTCCATGTCTTTTAAGTGTTTGTCTCAGAGTTGGGATAATGTATGAAAAACTGCACTGTTTTATATTTGTAATAAATTGTACAAGTTTTTAAAATGTGAATAAAGCACTAATTGGGTAATAATTTAAAGCAGAAAAGTTAATGCAATCATGATTGTTTTAAATATGCTTTAATTTGAGATAAACTTGTTAAAAGAATTAGTGTAAATACAGAGTGAGCTTTTCAAGAGGTTAGTACCTGCAAATAAAATTTTTAAAATTTGTATAGAACTTTTACATGCCAAGAAATCAGTGGTTAATTATTTTTGTGTTACATTTTTTAAAGGTGTATCAATAGCCTTTCTGTTGGTTTCTTTTTCCTGTTAACTTTTATCTGCCATTACTCAGAATGCTTTTGATTCGGACATTGGAGGTGCTGTACAGAGTCCAATTGAAATACCACTAAACGTGTATGTGACTTTCCATCCCTTAAATTTATCATACACCTGGGAAACATTCTGAGCCTAATTGGCAAGACAGCGAGGAAATGAGGGGAAAACCCTAAACATCTCTTCCTATTCCCTTCTCCTCAACTACTGAGCACCTCAGGCTGGGTGTTGAAAACTCCTTTCTGGTACAAGACTTTTTAAAGCAGTAATTTTAAAATCTTCGAGATAATACTTCTAATCCTTGCTGATGTAACTTTGGATGTTTTGGGTTGCTTTTTTTTTTTTTTTAGTTATTATTATTGCAAATGTTCATTCCTGTCTCTAAATCCTGCTGTAAGTTCAATAGTATCTTGTGGAAAATTGTTTTAGTAGGTCTAAGTTTATAATGCAAGAAAAATACCTTCACTATACAATGTAAAGTCTGTTCTAGTTATACCATTTTGGTACAAAAGCCTGTAAATGAAAGAAATTTGGGGTTTGAAGAGAGATGTGATAAAATGTAGAAAACGGGAAGCAATTCAGAGAAAGTAAAGCCTCTCCTCTGCTTTAGCAGAGAGGCCACAGAGAAGGTATTGACACAGAATGAATTTCAAAGGAATAGTCTTCACATATTCTGTAAAAAGTATTTCTTGATATTAAACAACCAAAGACAATATGTAAGAAGTTAGTGATTGCTGTTGTTTGTTTGTTTGGGGTTTTTTCCTCCTTTGGTTGGTGTGGTGCTGATTCCTGCAGCTTCTTAGAGCTCATAAATCCCCATCTCCTCTCGTCTCTGTATAACTGAAAATCTGCCTCTTTAAAATCTGCCCCTCTCTAGTTTCCCCATAGTTTACACATACTCTTGTCCTACCACAGGATTTCAGATCCCAATTCAGTTAATTTCCTACCTATAATGTTTTTTTGGACTGCTTTGATTCACAACGACGTTTTGCTGCTTTTTAACCCATGGATGCATTAATTTTTTTATAGCTTAAAGAATATCAAGAGCGTGTTCATTCTTTGAAACATTTGTCAGAATTGCCAGTTTGTGCTTCAGCATTCTTCTGATAAAAACACAATTTGGTTCTTTAAGAATTTAATCATTCCTACTTATGTGCTTTAATAGTCTTTAATGAATTTGTTTGGCAATTATGCCATGGCCTCATTTTTCATAATCCTAAGTAATTTCTGTACTGAAATTCTTTAATTTCATGTGTATTTGTTGGCATCCAAAAGGGATCATATTTTTGATGGAGGTGGACGATGACACATGCTCAGAAAACAAGGTAATGTAGGACAATGCTCTTCTGTAATAATAATTCTATTTTAAAGGTAAAAATTCAGTGTAAATTGTTCCTGTCATTTTCCTCAGCTGTCCTTCTCTCCTATATCCTTTCTCCATGTTGCTGAGCTTTCTTGAATCTGTTTCTTTGATTAAATCTTAATTTTCATTTCCCTTTAAAGTTTTAACAGCTAGACTTCGAGTCATTACAGATTTTGTAAATGAGCGCCTTCCGGCTAGAGATGCAGTTGCTGCTTTTTGTTGTGGTTTTTTGTAGCTACTGCCAGATTTTATGGATGTAAATCATAGTGGCAGTACAGTGGTGAGAAGCTAGAGCTGTGCCCAGAAAAATGATCCAAAGCATGTTAAAGTGGTTGGATGGCTGGCTGACAGAAAACTTCCCCATCCTTCCAGAGAATATGAACGGTTCTTTAATGTCGTCGTGCTTCCCAAGCCTGATTTGTGTAATTTCTGCTGAGCTTTTCTGAGCAGTTTTTCGATGGGAAAATAAGAGAAAAAAAGGTCATTATACTTTGTCTATATTAACTTTTTTTTTTCTGAAGAAAAACGCTGTAATTACCAGTATGGAACTGAAATTTGTGTTTGGCCGATAACAGCTTGAATTCTGCACTTTCAGAAAAGCTGTTTAAAAACACCTAATACAATAAAACATAAAAATAATAAAACCTCTGGGGGCCTAGAACGTCTCAAAATAGGAAAGTAGTAGTTGGTAGTTACTTTGTGAAAGCACTGAAGTAATACAACAAGGCTTGGGAAAATGGATTAATAAGTTTGAAGGCAGTTTCTTGTTGAGATGGGTAGTGACAGGTGAGATCAGTGCAAACAGCAAGTTATTCCAAATCTGGTGGGCTTTGAGCATAACCAGAATGATCTCTTGGATAAATGACCAGTGTCCCCTTTATTTCCATTCTTTGAATGCCTTTGAGAAAGCTTTTGATTTTACTCTTTTCTCACACCACTGCATACGTACGTTGCTTATTTCTCAGAAATTTAGCAGGGATGATGTCCTTGTGCTTCTCTAGCCCTTCTCTCAACTGCTCATTCGATACCTTTGACCTTAAACGTTTTTCTGTGTACCTTCTCTGCAGATCACCTGTAACCTGTGTCAGCAGTGAGGCCCCGGTTCCTCGTGCCCTGGTGTGAGCACAGTGCCCCGGTTAGCGCAGTCAGTGCTGGGGTTGGGTTGGCTCAGAGCTGTGGCAGCTGTGACAGGGTGTCCTCTCCGCCCCTGATCCTGTGCTGGATTTGTGTTCTGGAGTGCTGCTGAGTCCTGTGCTGGCAGCTCCCCGGGAAGCCTCTGATTTCCCTCCATGTGGCCATGCCAGGAAGCCTCACGATTTGCTGCTGCCATCTGAGTAGCAGTTAAACCACAGTCCTTGAGCGATGTACATGCTCTTCTCTTATTATTTTAACACACTCTTTTCACAGCCGTGTATTCTGTTTTCTTCTACTGAACTCCACCAAAAGCAGAAAAGCAAACCACATCCACTTGTTTTTCATATCGTGCACAAAAGCACTTAAAGATGTGGCACATCTTATATTTAGCCTGCTCTTTGTATTGTTCACCTTAAAGCGGTGAGCTGTCTTTTACACAACTGTTCTCTGCGTATCAACTGACAAAACCTGTCTTTCCATTATTTCTGTTGGCAGTTTATAATCTTTTGAATCTTGAAAAGCAGATTTTTTTTTTTGGGGGGTGGTTTTTTTAACTGAAGGCTTCCATTACAGACAACAGTCAAAGTGCTCTGAGAAACCTAGTGTGGATTAGGGAAGTGGCTTTGTCAGTGAAAACACTATCTTGTCAGTTCTGTCCTGTTTGAGGGACTGATGGTGTTACAGTTTATGGGCTTATTGTGTAAATGCTTGTAATCAGAGAAGCCTACAGATTTAGACTATCAGTTCATTTTTCTTGTTTTTTTTTCTTTCTTGCTCGTATCAGTAGCTTATATGTGGTGAAAGCAGCTTGTTGAAGTGCCATGAAGTAAAAGGAACAGATGTTCTATTTAAAATTGCTTTCATTACAAATTCTATTGTTTATTTAATTTTTTTAACCTTGCAATGCTTCATCTTCTACTTCAGACTGACTTTTAGCTGCATTGTTCTCTAGCTCTCCTGCGTTGGATTTGTAGATCTGACAGAAAGAAGGGGTACTCTGTAGAACAGAGAGACTGCCAAGGATGCAATTTCAGCTGTTTGTGTTTCCTTTTCCTTGGATTTGTGTCAAGTTAACCAGAGAGTTTGTATTTATTCTGGCACACTACTGATTTGTCACAGATTGTGACAGAGCTGCAGATTTTGTGGATTTAGACAGTTTAGAAGCATCGTCTCTTCACATGTTGTTTCTGTAGTTAACAGATTTAGGTCGCTTGATCCATTAGTAAAGTTCAAAAGACATGTCTTTTGGATTTTTCTTAAATTCTCTTTCTCAAGGAAAAGTCAGATTTCTCTTTTTAAATTTGGTTTGCTGTTCACCTCTCATTCATTTACCAGAAGTGAGTCACGTGTGGAGTGGCCCATAGAGCCAGACCACAGCACTTAGTGATGTATAATGAAAACTGGTAACTTGGCAGGATGAGTCTTGTGGGTGGTAACGACTCGTGTTCCACAAAACACAAACAGATGCTGTGCAAACCAGGTCTGGTGCTGTCATCAGTCACATCTGGAGGACAGGGTGCTCTGACCACTCACCACAGCTTGGCCACCATGTGGTGCCTCCTCAGGCTCTGCCTTGCACGTGGTGTGGGATGTGTGGGGTGCCCATCTTCTCTCAAAGAGCAATTAATTATTATTTAATTACCATTCCTAGTATTACCAATGTGCCAGTGGCCTTGCCAGTCCTGTAACCCTGGGTCAGCCACGTTCTGCCTCCACCAAAAAGAATACCAAAAATGTTACTTTTGCTGGCCAGTTCATTTGAAATTGCTCGGTGTGGTCAGCTCAGGCCAGGCCCCTGCGGTCATGTCTCGCCTGCTTGGGGCGTGAGAGACTTCCTTTTTTTTTTTAGAAAAGTCCTAGAGAGATAAACCAACTTGATTTTGAGCCAAGGCTTTCAAAGCATTGTGTTCCAGGAATAAAAAGATCTGATTTAATCAGCATTAAGTATGCCTCTTATCCCTGGGGAAGAGGGCTGGGGACCCTCCTTCACCTGCGTACCTTGAAGGGGGTGAGGATTTTCTGAATTTCACAACAGTAGTTCTTTCTTGTAATGAGAGATTATCCTGTGCACGTTCAATGTAAAGGAGAATGTGTTTTACAGGAATTTGGACTGAACGAGCCTTGTCTTTCAAGGCAGATACATATCGTTAGATAATGTTTGTGGTACATATGATTACAAAGAATTCTACGTCCAAAGAATTCTTATTTGGAATTCTGCTGCTGGCAAAGTAAAGCTCAGGTTAGTAGGACCAGGCAGCTCAAATCAGTATGAGATTTTGAAAGTGAGGCCTTGTAGCTTTTGCAAAGTCAAAGCATTAATTCTGTTTTCATTCTAGAGCCATAGCATTTGAGGGTGAGTTTTCCCTGACTTTGTATGAGAGACAGCTCTGGATAGATAATTTGTGGTAACTTATTCCTCGAATTTTGTCTCTTTGATTTGTTCAAACATTGAGTGTTTTTTCAGTTATTTCTGTTTCTGATGCTACTATCCCTGGTGGAGATTCAGGTATTTTTTTCTGTCACTCTTCCAAAATACAGGGAGTTTTTCTAGTTATCTTTGGTCCCTATTGTCTTTTTTTTTAATATATATCATTTTTGGACAACTGGGGCTTTTTAATGCTATTTCAGTATAGTTCTTGACACCTAACACATTACTGAGTGAAGATAACCTTCATATTGGCAGACAACTTGAGACTTCTATGACAGCTCCTAGTCTCCAATGAGATTGAGGAAAAGTTGCAAGTAATTTTTTATGACATCCAAAATGTTGTTAAAGCTACAAGGTTTTTGTTACTGTATCCAAACCAGACATAATTTTTAGTAAGGTTGTAGAGCCACAGAATGGGAAAGGGGTTCTCTGCATGTCCCAGCTGAGCTCCCTGAGCCACAATTCTTTGTCTCCGTCACTTGCCCCAGCCAGGAGGAGGCTGATCTCCCAGTGCTGGGGGCTGCCCTGTCTGGCAGCCAGCAAGTCCTGGTCCCTGCCCTCTCCAAGAAGGTCCTGTGCCCTTTGCTGTGACCCTGCAAAGCCTTTGTGGAACTTTCCCAATTCTTCACGCCCCTCTTGGACAGGGGGCCCTGCAGTCAAGGTGGTGCTCCAGGCATGGCCTCTCTGGAGCCGAGGCTGTCACACCTCTGTGTGCTGCCAGGCTGGCTGCCCTGAGAGAGGGAAGATCCTCTCTAATCCACTCAGGCAGGATCAAGCCATTTTTAGATTCAGCTGATTCTTGGCAAGCACTTCTAGAATTATGAGGCAAATATATTTTACTGTGTATTGTATTAAAAAGTCATTATTTGATACACTACTAAATATTCCATGTATGCCTGTTTAGTTGCTCCACCTGCATGAGCATAGGTTTTACTGCAGCAGAACAAGCAGAGCTGCTCTGGAGAGGTGTGGAACCTCCCTGGCCCAGCTGCTGTTCTGTCAGGAGTACAGGAGGTCTTGAATGTGTTAAAATTGTATCTTTTCCTAATTATATCCAGTTAACTCTGATATTTGTGTTCCACATTCAGCACTGTACAGTAGCAGAGTGCAAAAGCTGTGGAGGGGCCCTTCCTTCAGTTGGCATAGTCTGGGTGCTTCTTGGGGCTTGCATTGATCTTGATGCAAATGTTGCTGCCCTGCTGGGTTCACAGCTATTCCCCCTGGGGTGAGGTCTCTTGGGGGTTGGGGTGTTTTCCTCCTTCTCTTTTTTTTTCCACTATCACTTTGTCCCTGCAGATCTTCACAAACTAAATCTCTACAAGAACATACAAATAAGCAGAACTGCTCTTGTTGCTTTGCTGTAACAACAGCAACAAAAAAAAAAAAAAAATCTTTTTTTCAGAGGAGGGAAAGTCATGCTGAACCACTATGAGTGAAGGTAAAATTGGTTAACAAGATGCTTCATAATAGTGGTGAAGAGAACAACCTTTAACTTAAAGGATACGTTGGTGGTTTTGGGGTGAGAGCAGGACTGAGGCATCTCCACTGTGTCTTACAAACAGTCTGTGGGGACTTTCTCCCCTGTGTCACTTGGGCCCCAGAGATTGTCAAAGGGCACTGGGAAGGGGGATGTGTGTGTAGGTGCCTGACTGGTCCCTGGAGCCTCTTTCCAGTTTGTGGTGCTGAAGGCTCTTCTCGCCCAAGAGCAGCTCAGCAGAGGCTCTGACCTTTCAGCAGGTGGGGGATTACCTCTGTGTTAATGAACAACATGGAATTACTTCTGGAGTTGAATTAATTTATTAAAATGGGCTGGGCTCTGATTCTTGTGAAAATATCAATATGTAAGGAAAGTGTTAAATAACAGGAACCTCTGATAAAAATTAAGGAGGTGGCAGAGTACAAAGGTAAACCAGGAGATGTTTGCCTGGTTTTAGTGGCTGAGAAATTTGAGAGCAGTCTGTACTTTTCAGTACTGTTGGGATGTGATTTACAGATGTTCTGGTTTAGATGTGTAATGGAAGGTAGGTTGTAAGTGCAGGAGCGTCGCTGTGGTGAAGACGG
This sequence comes from Lophotriccus pileatus, assembly GCA_035583135.1. Classification (NCBI taxonomy): domain Eukaryota; kingdom Metazoa; phylum Chordata; class Aves; order Passeriformes; family Tyrannidae; genus Lophotriccus; species Lophotriccus pileatus. The sequence goes on from JAWWES010000150.1 coordinate 10,274,404, forward strand.
CTGTGCTGCCCGCTGGAGAAGGGTCAGGTGAGTGATGTTGGGCTCCTGGGGAAAGGGCTTCATTGTTCTTCCGCTTGACCAGAAGTTTGGGGAAGAGAATACTTTTTGTTCAGGCTTGAGTGCAGCATAAATGCAGCTAAATTTATTCTAGGACACAAAATAGCCCGGGAGTCTGTGCTGTGGTGCCTTATGCTGTGCAAATGCTCTTTATCTTCCCCTTGTGGATCCTCCAGGAGCCTGATAGGCGCCTGTGCTCCCACAGCATGAAGTGATCTGTGCAGAGCTGGTCACCTCACTGGTGTTCGAGGCCACCAAAAGGGCTTCCTTAAGAGCCTCAAACCACAGTACAAATTCCATGTTTTCACCATAATGCCTGTGGGGAAGCATCTGGGCTTGTTTCGGGTCCTTATAACGCCCTTCATTACGGATCAGTGGGGGTGAATGCTGTCTGAGCTGGTTATTCCATTCCTATCACGGGGACCACTCCTCCCCACGTCTCCTTTAGGGCCCCTCAAATAATCGCAGGTTCTCACCACATAGAGGGTCTTTAGTTAGGGCTTTGGGAAGAGGTTCTCTGAATCATCATCAAAAAAGACATGTCTAACCTCTCCTGGACTTCTTTTCTCTACTAATATGTCCTCTCAGTGGCCCTCCAGCTAAAAAGACAAATAAATTCAGAAGTCTGGGCGTGTTCAGCAGGAATTTGGGATGGCAGTTCCACTGAAGTCAGTCATTCAACTTCCTGTATTTTCCCCAGATTTCCTTTTTCCTTAGGTCTGTCTTGTGGATGGATTTGTCATGGCTACAAAGTTTCTCAGCCTGAAAATACTGATTATTTTTCCCTCCTTTTGTGGCTGCCTGACCTGGCAGTAGGACAGATTCCTTGCAGTGCTTTGGGGAGTGCCCACCCTGACCTTGGCTTTTGGAGCAGCAGACCCTGTAAAGTGGAGACCAGTAAAGCATTAAAGCAGTAACATGAGAAAGCCCGTGGCCACTGCCATATAGTTATGAGATAAGATATACCTGTATATAATTTCATTAATAGCAATTACCTTCATCAGGTCTTTTCAGCCTTGGGTTTGAAATCAGCAGCCTGTTCAAAGTGCTGTCCCTGACTTTTTGCTGCCCTCCTTCCACCTTTCTTCTCAAATTGTTGCAATTTCCTGACTCATTAGACATTTACACAATTAATTGTCAAATTTGTTCTTGGCGTAGGGAAAAAAAAAAGGAAAAAAAGCTGCACAATTTTTATTTAAAATCTGAATAGTTTTAAACTGGAATTTGACTTTGCATTCAGCTCCTGAGCTGATGTCAGGACCGAAGTAATGCCAACTCGTGCACCAATTAGGACTAATCACTGTCAATTAAAAAGGAATTTAGGATCTATCAAACTTGATATGCTTTCCATTAAATAATGAATGTCTCTGTCTCCACCCTCTCTATGGTAGTTGAAGTCTCCTTGGTGCTGTAGATGGATTTGTTTTAAGCCAGGCTAAAACTTTGCTGGCTCCTCTTCCCATAAGTGAGGCATTGTTAGAGTGATAAAATAAATGTCAGAGGAAATGGGAACAAAACCCTCTTCTTCCTGAGGAATGACCACGGAACCTTGGATGACCTGATTTTCTTTGCCTCCATGTTGCATTTCCTGTAACTGGATCCATTTCACGGCAGCTCTTCGGTGTGGCCGTGGGAGCTGAGCCGGGGGCT
>JAWWES010000150.1:10276210-10287447 GCA_035583135.1 Lophotriccus pileatus
TCCATGTTGCATTTCCTGTAACTGGATCCATTTCACGGCAGCTCTTCGGTGTGGCCGTGGGAGCTGAGCCGGGGGCTCAGCACCCGTGTGTTCCCAGGTAGCACCGGGGTCTGGGCCTGGGAGCCCTGGAGGAGAGCCAGCAGTTTCCTGGGGATGGACTGGGAGTGGCTGGTGAGCTGTGGCCTCTCTGCTGTTGGTCTGCCACACAGCAGAGCTCTGTGTTTGTCTTACATCCATAAGTGAAGCTGAGGAGCGCTCTGGGTTGTAAAGGACGTCCACCTAAACAAGCAGCGGGGTTTGTTTGGAGGGGTGAGCTCGTGGGATGAGCTGTGGGCTGGCCCCATGTGGTGGCAGGGAGCTGGAGTCTCCTTCTTGTAGTTGTGTTTGGGGGGACAGATGGAAAGCAGGTAAGAGGAGGGATGGGAATCAAATGAGATATGGGTTAGGAAATTAAAAAATACCATAAGAGAGGGAAAACCGGGGAAATTTGGTTACTACCAGTCAAGGTGGTTATCTGTCGGTGAGGTGGACCTGTGCATGTCCTGGGAAAAGAAGCCATTAAAAAAAATGGACCTGTCAGCAAGTGGAGAGAGATGTGATTGAGGAGGAAACTGCTGGTGCCGCTCTCAGAACCTGGGCTTTGAAGGAAACTGTAGTGCTGGGTGGAAAATCTGAAGTCACTAAAATGGAAAGGAAGAGGAAGTCGGGGAGCCACAGAAGGGAAAAAACTCTGCATAAACCTGCTCAGGTAGGTGAGGGCAGGAAGGGCAGCTCCTGCCTGCATGAGGATGGGCCCCTTTGGGACAGCTCCCTCCAGCAGTGGGGCTCTAATGCTCCTCATGGTTGGTCTCTTGCAGCTTTTTGAATCTCTCTGATCACAAAATCCTGTGTGTTTTAATTCTTCTTGATTAAGTGTAATACAGCACATGATGTAATATCTGCCTACAGGTGACTTGGGCTTCAGACAGTTTCTCAGCTCCATGGCCCTTCTCTGGACATGTGGGGAACAGCACTGAGCTGCAGTGCTCCATTTCTCACCCACCCCTGGGAGGCAGGATAAAGGATTTAGGTCTGTCCCAAGAAATTGCTGCAGGTTTTGGAAGAAAGTCTTCAAGTGGGGATGGCTGGAGGGTGCTGTCCCCAGGGCACAGTATTTGGTGGGGATGGGCAGATCAGTCCCCACCATGTATCATCTGATGCTCTTACTTTGTCAGGCTGAGCTCCATCCTATGGATGTCTGTCTGTTCATCTCACATGGTCCTTCACAGGCATCTCTCCTGCTTTTTGTGCCCCAGAGCCTGGATGTGAATACTCCCACCATCCTAGCACAGGGCAGTGGAAAGGAAACCCCCTGTTCTCTGGGTTTGTGAGAGAAGTCTGTAAAGGTTTCATGGCATTTCCTGACGGTTCCAGGAGGGGAAAGAAAAAAATGAGGGTTTTTTTATTGTAAAGGTTTCCCTATTACTCTGGGGTTCTGCCTTGCAGGCACCTGAGTAAATGTTTGTTCTGATGAACTGCTCACGCTGCATCTCTGTGGTCAGACTGAAGTGGTTTGAGCTGGGTCACTAATGAAAAATAGATATTTGCATTTCTGTTCCAAACTGTGCTCAAAGCACCAGGCGCGAGCTGAGTGATTGCGGCGTTTCATTGCCTGGCCTGTGCCTCCCGTCTGGCTGCTGCTTTGATGCCAGACCTCCAGAAAGGCCCAGAACTCACCTGGGGATGGGTTTTTAAACGTGCATCATCTAAATCAAGTACAAAGCAGATGAACAGTCTCATAACTGTGATCAGTCACTGATGTGCTTGAGTCAAAGCACTGTCTCTTTGAAAGTCCAAATACCTGTTCATCTTCAATCAGAGCTGCTGGCTTCTGGGTTTTTTCCCCAGTTTATTTATTTTTAATATCTAGCTGCTAGAATGGCTGCACTCCACCCTTCAATGCCAGGGGGAAAGCCTGTGCAGCCTTGCTGGCAAGAATGCCTTGGGAAAGCGACGTGATTTGTGTTTGTGCATGAGCAGTGACAGAATTGAAGTGTAAATAAGGGTTCAGGCTGTGTAAATCTGCTCTGCTCTAGGTGCTGCTTGGTGGTAAATCCCTGTGTCCCAGAGGGAGGAGGTGGCAGGAGCTTGACTGGGCTTTGGCAGAACAGAGCTGATGGGTGAGGAAGGCAGCAGTGAACACACAAACCCAAACCCCCCACCCCAGGTGAGACCTTCAGCACTTGGGGGGCTTGTGCAGCACTGTGACTGAGCCCGTGGTGATCCCACTGCTGGGGTGCTTCAGGACATGCTGCCTGTTCCCCAGCTGTGTCTTGTCCCCTTGGCACTTGGAGGGAGAGGTTTCAGGGTGTCAGGGATTAATGACCAGAGCCTGTATAGGGCCTGGGAGCCGCAAGGGGTGGGGGCAGTGGTGCTGAGATGGGCCTGTAGTCTCCTAGAATGGCTTCATTTGCTGGCACTGGGGAAGGTGCTAAAATTGCCCCAAGGAGCCCTGTGATATGGGCCCCTCCTGCCTGGGAAATACACCCAGACCTCGCTGCAGCTCAGGCCGTGTGATTGTGGCAGGCACTGGGCAAACAGGCTCAGCGGGTGCAAGGCTGGGCTCCTGCCCCGGCCGCCCCAGCTCCCTCGAGAGCTGCATTTGTGGAGAACCAGCTTTCAGTCCAGGAGGGGATTTTCTAGGGAAGAAAAGGGACCAGCTTCAAAAAGGAGAGGTCAAGTGCCAGGCAGAGGTTTGGCCTCAGTGCAGCTGAGGAAAATACCAATATGTGCTGTTAGCAAGAAGCACCAGCTGAAGGCACAGCTCATTTTAAGACAGGTTCTTTCCACTGCTTAAACCAAACAATTAAACCACAGCAAAGGTAAAACCTTTTAACTGGGGGTTTGCATGAGAAAGTGGAACAGTCATGCTTCCTTATGGTTTGTTTTATTTATTTGTTGATGGTTTGTGTGTGAGATGGGAGTCCCCACATCATGCATGCTCCTGTCTGGTCTAACCAGCTCTCCCTCAGGGTAATGCCTGCTGTGCTCTGGAAGGAGCAGAGATGCTCTGCCTTGTGTTAATGTGGTCAATGTGACCGTAGTTCCGTGGTTTGGTGTTTCAGGGGCTGGAGATTTTGCCCCATTGCGTTCATTGTGGTGTTTCTCCTTCACGTGCTCGGAGGAGAGGCAAATGCCAGAAATCAAAACCAAACTGCAAAGCTCATTTAAAATGATGAATAAACAACAATGAATAAGTAATCCTGACCCAAAAGCAAGCTCTGTGGTATCTCACCCTGGGAACATCGCTCTTGATTTTGAGCCAGGCACACCAGGCATTACTGGGCTGCACCCCAGGGTGGGGACCAGCCTGAGCCCTCCGTGTCTGACCGAGCACAGAGTCCCTCTCGGCACTCACGGGGAGGCTCCAGCAAGACAAGTGAGAGGGGGGTAGTGAGGCTGCAGCCATGTGAGGGGTAGAACATCCCTCGTGGGGAGACAGGAGATGGTGGGTGAGATGTGCGGTGACAGCAGCGTGTCAGGGTGGTGTTTCAGGCAAGAACCTCGCCCTGTTTCCACCTCCGTGCCCCCACATTGCTGGCAGTGTCCCAGGCTCCAGTGCTCTGCCTGTGGTGGCTGTGACCCCCCTTCCCCCTCGAGCACCCCCACACAGGGTCAGTTATGGCCAAGGCTTTATTTCAGCCCACTCAGACAGGGTTGCTGTACTTGTGCCTCTGTCTGGAAGGCAGAAATATGGAGGTGGATGTTACTTGAAACCACAACAGCTCCTTTCTCCCACGTTTGGCCTGGGTTAAGCAAGGACACTGGGCCAGGGCTGGGTGTTCAGCCAGACTCAAGGCTCCATCATAAAGCCTGTGTCCCCTCATCTCCTCTTTAATATTAATGTCCAGATTGCAGAGGTTGGAAATACTTCCAATCAATAAAATGGTTTGACAAAACCAATCAATAAAACATAAAAAGCAGTGAAAGATGAAGGAGAGATCAATTGGTTGTAAAATGCCACTGCTGCATGCAGCCTCTCCAGACAAAGAGCATCAATTGCCGGTGGTTTCCAAAATCCATCTTTCTCCTGGGGTGAGAAACAGGAGGGTTGAACATCTTCAGCTGCTGGCATGGGGTATGTGGGGCTGTAATAGCATCAGTTCTCTCCTCTAAGAACTAAATCCACTGGTAAAACCTCTTGGTTGTGGGTCTAGAACGATGGCAGAGCCTGTGCAGAGGCTCATGGTCTCCAAAGCATTCCTGTGCACCTCAGCAGCCTCCTGGTGCCGTGGGCTGGGTGTGGCAGGGGGATGCAGAGCTGGTGAGGGCCTGAGGGGCTGCTTGGACATGAGGGAGAGGCTCTGGGGTGCCAGTGCAACTGGGTTACTGTGCTGGGGCCGGGCAGCCTGATGCCATATTGAGCAGTGAGAACTGCAGGTAACCCAGGTGATGTCCCATGGCCAAAGCATAAAGCTGTTCCTCGGGGTCTGGCTGGCCTTTCCATCCTTTTAGTCTGGTGGAAGTGGCAAACAAAACCTCTGAGGCCCACAGCAGGGAAGATCAGTGTGCTCTGCAAAGCCCATGTGATCACTGAAGCCACACACATTACTTTTCTTTCATTTAATTAAAGGCCAGGAAATGTAAACTGTGACGGTTCTTCGAGGAGGAAGCGGTAGCACAGATCACTTCCTCGGCAAAGGCAATTGCTGTGTCTGTGTTGTCTGTGGTGCTGGGTGTTGGGGTGTGGCTGCTGGGCACCCTCTGCCCCAAGCCCTGCTCACCCTGGCACCCACCTCGTGGTGCCAAGGAACAGGCAGGGCCCTCTCACCCAAGGGTTAAACCTTGTGACGTTGTCTGCTCTTGGAGGGTGGAGAGAATCTGAGTCAGCAGCTCAAAGCCTGGTACCACACAAGCCAGGGGCAGAGCTGTGTGTGAGGTAATGCAGGGAGGGAGGTGGGGAGCTGAGGACGTGGATTTGCAGATCCTGGAATGGCAAATGAACAGGTTAAACAAAAAAACAAGCAACTTCTGCGCTGTATCTGAGATGGGTGCTGGGTGCACCACAGTAAGCAGCAGCTCAGTTGTAGATGCACCGACTGCATCCTCTCTCTCGTTCCATGTCAGTTGTTCATCTCAGTAACTTTGGAGCAGTTTCCACACACCTCTCATTGCTTCAGCCCCTTTTGCTGCTGCTGATTTCCCCAGGGATCGAATCCTCTTCAGAAAACCAGCTGGACTTTGCAAAAGACTAATTTTTCCCCATGAGGATGGTGAGGCACTGGCACAGGTTGTCTAGAGGAGCTGTGGCTGCCCCATCCCTGGAAGTATTCAAGGCCAGGATAGATGGGGCTTTGAGTAACCTGGTGGAAGGTGTCCCTGACCATAGCAGGGGGGTTGGAACAAGATGATCTCTAAGGTCCCCTCCAACCCAAACCATTCTATGATAAGAACAGGGGCTGAGCTCTCCTACCCTGCTGAGCCTGGTGTGGGGCAGCTGCTGTCCTTGGGGGACAGGCAGGGCTGGGCTCTGGGCTCTCAGGGGTGGAGGGAGGTGGCTTCTCTGTCTTCCTTTATTCACTTTGGTAGAACCAACAGGGGTTCACCCTCCTTTCCTCTCTGTCCCTTGGGGCTGTGCAACATTTTGTGTGGCCCCAGGACAGGCAGAGCAGTGCAGTGTCCAGGTAGTTTGGCCCTCTGACTTACACTGGTGGGGAATGGCTCGCTTGCCTCCTGGTTTTCTGGACAAAGAAATGTTAGTCTCATTAAAGCTGTCACACTACTTGCAGAGAGGTTTAGAGGTTTGGGGATGTTTTTGTGTTTTGTCCCCCCCCCCCCCTTTTTTTTGCCTGTGTTTTTGTTTTGTTTTTGTTTGTTTGTTTTTAGGAGCTTTTCTCTTATGAAATTAAAGTGAAACAAAAAATGGGAACAGGAAGACAGCGTGAGCCCTGGTGTGCAGTGATTTTCATCATCACTACATACAAATGAGTGTGAACAGTATTTTAGAAAGCCAGGGGAGGAGGCAACAGAGAAACACACACCTGAAATGGCACCTTCCAATCTGTGGTAAGTCCATGTGTGCCTGCAGTGTGTTTGCTTGAGATCCCCATCAGCTACTCCTTTGCACCCCTGGTGACTCCCCAGTGCAGCATCTCCCAGGGTCTTGTGTCGGGGTGCCCAGTGCCCAGATTGCATCATGCCTGGTGCCCTGTGCCACTCAGACACCAACAAAGAGCCTGGAGAAGGCTGAACTGGATCCAGCCTTTTTTATCCTGGGAATCACTGAAGTGATTGGCAGTGGGAGTGCCTCGCCTCGCTTGGTGCTCCCCCTGGATTCCAGCTGCCGGTGTTAGCTGTGTGTATTTATGTTACCCTGGCAGAGCTAACGGGGCTCGGCTCTACGGGAGACTGTAAATATGAGCCTTTCCCTGTCATCTGCACTCGTCTTGATTTTAGAGCTCGTGGTGCTACCTGGAGTATTTAACAGCACCCAGCTCTGACTAATGGTTACAGAGGCACATAAGATAGAAAGATTAGCAGCTCAGCTGTCTGATTAATATGTAAATGTACCCAGTTATGTGTGAGGGCTCTTAATGAAGTAGCTCACACTTCTGCCTCTGTATATCAAAGGTGATTGATGGAAAAGTACTTCAGGTGCCTGCTGGAAAGCGTAAAAGTTGTTTCTGTCTACATCTTGTCTTCAAAAAATATCTGTAGACCTAGGGCTGAGATTTCCTAAGGGAGGAAAACAAACCCAGTCTCAGTTTAATCTAAACTAATCCAAATTGTTGGCCATGCTCCTGCAGTATCTGTAAATTCTCAGATAGGAATAATTCATCAGGATCTTGTATAACAATCCACATGGTATCTTAAATAAACCTTCCTTTTGGCTGTAGCCTGCAGCTGACACCCACTGTAAATTATTTGATGACACTGTATACGAAGGTCTGGAGGCAGAAATGACTGTTGTGGTGAAAGCAGGAGGCCCCAACCCTGTGGGAGATGTTCCTGTGCTGCAGATTCCACCTGGCTCAAGTCACATCACAGCCCATCCCCAGCCCCCACCTGGTGAGTGGAGCCTTCTGCTGGGCTACCTGGGGCAGGTGCATGGATCAAGGAAATCAAATGGAAATCCTGAGGCATCAGTGGATTTGTGGAATGCAAGGGTTTCCCTGCTGGAGAAGGAACACTGAGATCTCAGCCCTGCAGCACAGGGCAGTGATGAGAGCACCCAGGACTGTCACCCTCAGCGTGCCCCTTGCCCCCACTGAGCACCCCTGTGCCTGCAGTGGGCAAAGCTGGCAGCTCCTGGGGCAGGAGGCAGGGGTGCCCCTCCAGCTGGCAGCCCTGTGACATGCCTTTCCCTGCTGGGGAGGGCAGCCCTGGAAACATCCTGAGATCACCTTTACATCAGGCCTTCGTCGTGCCCTGACAAACCGCTGTGTATGTTTCAAGATCACTCTGCAAAATAAAGACCATTCTGCTGAAACTGGTCGTGGGGCTGAAGTTTGCAGTAGTAGTAAAATTTGGGGTGATGCTGCAAGCAGAGCAGCATGTGATGTCTGCTCCAGGACAGGGCTGTGAAGTGCTTGACTGCTGCAAAATCTCATACAGATGAAGTGCACTGCAGCACCTGGCTGTCAAAATGTTCAAACCCTGTTCCAGCTCTCCTTTGCTGCATCCTTCTCACTCCCACAGGAATTCGGGGGGCTCAGAGCACACATAATTTTCACTGGGGATCCCCAGCCTGTCCCCATTTGGAAGCGAGCCCTGCTCAGGAGCCCTGGCCCAGCAGTTCTCTCTAGAACGTGTCTCACGTTGCTCTCCCCTTGTCGTGGTGCCTCAGAGGTGGCTGAGGCTGTAATTGCTTTGTCTAAAATTTTCCATGCCTCTAGCCAGGTTTCTTTAGTGTTGATTTTAAAGAGTTAGACCTTCTCTAAGAGCAGGGGTTGGAGTGGTGTGAAGTTTCCTTACAAAAAGTGTTTGCTGATGTTTTCTCTGCGAGCAGAAATGTCATCTTGGTGGCAAGGGAAGAGGGGGTGACAAAGCAGAAAGGCATCCTGTCTCAACATCACCAGCAACAAAACAAACCATCATCACCATTCCCAGGACTGGTTTCAGCTGGTTTTCAGGAGGGGGGTTTGGGACACAGGTCCCCTTTGACTGTCTTGCAGGAGAGCCCTGTGGGAGGTGTGAGGGCAGCAGGGTGACCTGTGACTCCAAGCAGGGCAGCTCTGAGATGCTGAGTGCCAGCCCCTGACCACCATCTGGACATTTCTCCATAAACAAGCACCTCTGCTGGCTCTGAAGTTTTTTTTCCTACCATCACTTTTACTGACAATCATTCTCATAATTTTTTCCCCTAAATGCAGCAATCTGGATGATACTTTGGCATTTCAAGTGTTGCTTCTTATTTTCTTCCAGTTCCTCTGATGCAGGAGAATCAGCTCCTTGTAAGCACTAACACAGATAATGGTTTATTGTATTCCTGATGACAAATGGGTTTAAGATAATTATTAGGCTGATGTTTAAAGCTTTCAATGTAAATCAGTGCAATTAAACATGAAATAATACTTCATAATTCATACAGAGAAAAATACTTGTCTGTGGCTAATGTTGCAGAAGAAAATTTTGTGTGAGAATCGTTCAGTCCCTGTGACACCAGTGTCCAGCTAATGGTGCTGAACTGGGACTGTAACATTCTTGTTTCCTGGTGTTTCATGGCTACAACGTGAGTGGGTCCCCAGCGCTGACCTGAAATGCTCAGTGAGTTCCTTCTCCTGATTCTCCATGACAGCAGAGTCAGTGACTTCAGCATCTTGTTCCAGACTTCCATGATCCTCCTGCTGTGAGTTCCCTGCACTGCCTTCTCTTCCCACCCTTCCATGAAAGGTAGGTAGGAGAGCAAATCGGTGGACATTTGGTTGTGTTCCCTGTGAGTGGGTCTGTCCTTCAGCTGGAAGATGTTTAAGGGTTCACAGAGTACATAATAGTCAAAAAGCTTTGATTTCCCAGGTAGATTGAGGAAAACCACAGGGAAGGATACAGCCCTCCTCTGACAGACTGAGGAAAGGGACTGGTCCATCACTCCCTTGCCTGCCGAGTCACTGTTTGTAACAGGTGGGAGACACACAGGGTTGACTGTTTATTCCTGCCTGAGATGATTTGGTTTCCCTTCTCCCACCTTTGGAGGTGTCCCTTGCTGTCGGGCTCTGGGCTCCCCTGGGCACGAGCACTTGCCCTGTCCCACCTCAGCCCCCACTGGCTGCAGCAGAGGGAGGTTCACTGGGATGAGAGGGAAGGACCATGGCTGGTGGGCTCAGGGTATCCTGGAAGAATGGCAGTCTGGGTTTTGACTTTTGTGACAAAATTATTAGTAGTTTTTTTACCCAATGACTGTTTGGTGGGTTTGAAATGTAAATATTCTCAGTGTAGAGTGAACTTTAGGAACTGCAGAAAAGTGGGTCACTCCTGGGTCACTCCTTTACAAAATGAAAGTGTAGCTCACAGACCTAATATATACCTATATATACATTTATATATATATTATATATTAAAATATGGATGTAGTACATTCACTTTGCTGTCATGTAAGAGGTTATTCAGGTATTAATAATTACTAACAGCACAGATCTTAGATCTGGGTGGAGAGTGTCCAAAATGTCTGCAGTTCAGTTCTGTCTTAAGGCTTCAAATCCTTTGATCCTGCATTATAAAAGCAGGCCTAAAGTTATTCAGGAGACATCCAGTATTTCAAAGCCAGGTTTCTTAATCTGACAGTACTTTAAAATTTGGCCACTAAGCAGAGCCAGCCTCTGTGTCCCTTACTAAGGGTCAGAATTTTGGGTGTGCATTGCGAAGTCCTAAAGCAACTTCATGATGAGTTCAACTTCGCCCTGTAATTTGCATTCAGCCCTTTATAGCTGTATCTGGGCCTTTTGTGGGAGATTTTTTTTTCCTTCTCTTTCAATTCTAAACCAATTTAAAGCTTTTCAATGGCAGTAAGTGTATCCCTGATCTGCCATTGAAAAGCTGCAATGTATGTTGTCTCTCAGCAGCATTAATTCCAGCCCCCGAGGCAGGAGAAGGGCTTGGGGCCGCCAGACTGATGAGTGGCAATGATCTGTGCTGTTTAATTAGGAGCAGCAGCCGTTTCCCACAGAGCTGCCAGCACAGGGCCTGGAGGCAGCCCAAGCTCCAGCCACCCCACAGGGCATGACCAGCCCTGGCCCCCACCTCGCACCCACCCTCTGAGTGGGGAGAGCAGGCGGCACTGGGCTCTCAGCTACACCTTTGCCAAAGGAACCCACAAACCCCATGGGGTTTGAGCTGGGGTTCAGCTTGAGAGCAGTCTTGTTCTGGGGACCCTAAAGATCACATGTAGCTCTGAGTAGAGTAAGAGGTAACCCCCCCACTCTTATTTCCCATCCTGCAGGAAAGCATTGCTTGTTTTTGTGCTACAAATTGCTCTGTGCTTAAGGAAGGCTTTCTGACAGTCCTGGTGAGTCCTGCTTGCTGCAAAACACCTGGGACAGCAGAGTTGTCACTGTAGGAGGGATGCTGGCTGACTGTAAACTTTCCATGTTTTCCAAACCAGAGAAAACCTGTCAAGGAAGAATGTATACTGGCAATGGTCTTCTGGCAGTTTTTCAAGGGCAGAAATGAAACCGTACGTCGTGTGATAGGGACATAAACCACCACAGAACACCTACCTTTCAGAAGAGGTGTAGTGCCCTTTTTTTTCCCCTTTTCCACTCTCTTCATCCCTGCCTTTGCAAGTGGGACAAATGCTTCTCATCAGCTTCTGGGAGACTCTAGGGGAAGGGAGAGAAAAGACTAGGAAACAGGCAGATAAAACTGGAAACAGTAGGACGTGATGGATACATTTGCATATTATTTTTCATTTGTGAGAACAATCAAAACCCACTTATGGAAGGATGACATCAAACAAATGAAATGTCAGCAAATCAGTTTTAAGACCCTTCATTTTTTTTTTCCCAAATAAATTCTCTGCAGTTATTTTCCTTTATAATCTAGGCCCATCCACTCTACTTACTGGGATTTATGGACTGAAATTTGGGACAGCTTTGTTTAATCTGTCATGCCAAAAGTCAGGTAAATTAACACAACCTTATTAAGTGGTACTGGAAACTGGGGGGTTAAGGGATAATGATGAGAAATGTATCTGAATCGGAGATGCAGGCAGTGGTCAGACATCAGTAGCTCCATGGGGTGGTAACAGTCTTTAATCATCTGGC
>JAWWES010000150.1:10287547-10303219 GCA_035583135.1 Lophotriccus pileatus
AAAAGGCATTTATTTGGTCAGGTACCAGCTGAACCCCTGCAGAAAATACATTTTGATAACACAGAAAAGGTGCTTGATCCATGCAAAAACATTCAACAGATGTTTGGGGAAACCAAGTTCCAGCTGTGGTCCTGCTGCAGGATGGAGTGTCCCACCGTGACCCTGCACTCGAGGCACAGCCACCACTGCGTGCTCTGCACCACTGGGTGCAGGGGACTGATCGTGGTACTGCCCCCACAGCTCTCAGAGCTGCTTGGACTGATTTTTGGGGGTGCTCGAGTCATCACAGATGGGCAGCAATGAAAGCAAGCTCAGAAACCAGATGAGGACAGCCCAGCTTGACACCAGTCCCAGACAAATACAGAACAGCACACGCAAGGGGATGACTAATGAAGGATGAGGAGTTATTCCATCATGGTAGGGTTACAGAAAAGAACCTCATATCTTTTTAATGAGATTGCAAATTAGACTGCTAAAGGTAATAAGGTTGTAGTAATTTACAGAGATATTTGGTTCTTCAAAGCTATTGATTAAGGAATTAGAATTATATAAAATTAATATAGTACATACTGAGTGGATTTTAAGGCAAAGGATTTACAAGCTCACAACAGAGCTGCAAATGGGGGAGCAAGAGAGCTTGTGTCTGCACAGCTCTGGTGGGGCTTAGATCTTGTTTAGCACTTCTGTCAGTGGTTTTCAGGAGAAAATGGAACAGCCGCAGACAACGTTAAATCAAAAGAAAGGTGAGGAATGTGTTAGTAAGTCACTGAAGCTGAGCATTTGGGCTTTGTAGCTTGGCACAAATGAACAGTGTTTGTTTTTTAGTAAGGTCAAGCACCAGGCACTTCATCCTGGAAGCCAGGCTGTGTTTGCAGGGCAGGGATTGCTGCCCAGAGAAGCAGGGAGCCAGGGAACAACAGAGAGATTATGGAGAATTAGAGCTCTTCATCCAGCACTGTAGCTTGAAGGTATAGGAATAATTTTGGTGGGATAGAGAGGGGAATTTCAGCCATGGTAAGGAGACACTGTTGTTTCTGTGTTGGAAGATTTCTGAAACATGCATTCACTTCTGGCCTCTTAAGAAAACCACTGCTGCTGTGGAAGGCCCTGAGAGGAGGTCACACAATCTTAGAATGAATTCTAGAATGGTTTGGGTTGGAAAGGACCTTGAAAATCAACCAGTTCCTGCTCCCCTTGCTCAGAACACCTGACTGTGATGGGATTCCCAGTGCTGAAATCCCAGTGCCTTCCAGAGGTGCTCTGGGAGAGGTGTATGGAAACACAGCTTTGGTTGGTAAGTACTGCTGGAGTCAGAAGATGATCCTGTCACCACCAGCTGAAGGTGGGTATGCTGTGGACACACCGATGAGTACAGAGGCAGGGAAAAAGGGATCCAAGTGACACATTTTGCACTTCCCCTTTGCTGCTGCCTTTTGCTCCTCTGTTGCTGCTTGATGAGAGCCAGCTGTAGCCTTCAAGCACTAGAAATATTTAAAAATCATCCCCTTTGCTCAGGGGAAAGGTGGCATAGCAAACAACTGCCACGTTCCCCAAGAGATCAATAACACCCTGCAGGAAGCTAAATCGTCCTTTATTAATCTGATGAATTAGCCTGATACAGGGAGGAAGAGATCAACAGCATGGAAAATAAATGCATGCCCTGAAGCAAAGCTTGTCAGCTATGGAAATAGAAGTGTCTTTCCTTTTATCCATAACAAATAATCTTGAAAGTTAGGCTGGGAGACCAAAGTGACTTCTGAGGTTTGTCAGTGCAACATGGATAGAGAAACTCACTTCTCTCTTTGAAAAGCAATTACACAATCACACAGAGACAAGCAGTTTCCCTGCTGTGCTGCTGGATTAGAAAGCTTGAATATCTTCCTCCTTATTCTTCAAGAGAGCCTCATTCAGCCAAGTACTTAGGTATATGTTTCAGCATCAGAGTCATTCCAGGGAGCTCAGTTTTAGCCTTTCAGAATCAGGATCCTGGGAAAAAGGTGAAATGGAACGACATCAGACTTCTACCTTGTACTGAAGAGGAAAAAAACCAGTTTTCATAATAAGCACCCCTAAGCAGCTACACTGAAGATGCAGCCCTGGCCCTGGGTTTTTCCCCTGCCCTTGAGAACAAGCTGTCCACTGCCAAGAATCATTGTGGCTTTCGCTCTGGAAGTGGCATGATTTAGCCATTCCCTGTAAAATGTGGTCAGCTTTTGGGAATTCTCCACACTACCTTTGGTTGCATTGATTTGACCAAATCAAGGCTGGCTATTTTGAGTTTTTGAAGAACATTCAGTTTACCAGTGTGAAGGGACTCCTGCTGTGACTTAGGACACGGTTTGGCATTGAACTTGGCAGTGCTGGGTTAATGGCTGGACTTGATGATGTCTGAGTCTTTTCCAGACTAAATGGGTCTAGGACTCTATGATTTGTGCCCCTTTTCTTTTATGGTGCAGCCTGAACCCAGCAGCTCTGCAGCAGAACTGGGGCAGGTTCTTGTGACTGCTGGAGAGTTTTGCTTCCTGCAGCTGATGGGCTCTGCAGTGCTTACCAAGGCTTTTGCTGATCTGCTCATTTCCTAGTAAAATAAGCATGAACGCCCATTCCAGAGCCAGGACAACTGAGATGTCAACCCTCATCTCATTTAATGTTTTCATAAGAATGAGAATTTCAGGTTTTATTTGAAAACTCCACATTTTTTGCTTAAACTGTCAGAAACTGCTTGAAGAAATTTCAAGTCTGATTTAGGATTTGATGGCATGTCAGAATTTGCAAATGGCTGTACATGGCAACCTGCACTGATAGGTATGGCTCTAAAACTGCCACTGGGGGTGGATTTTTTGCAGGTGTGCAAAAGCCAACCTGGAAGATCTTCAGGTGAAGAAAATCACATGGATCTTGATGTATTTTCCTAAGGGAGATAAGGGATACATTTTCCCCACTGAACTCCACAGCATGAGTCAAAACCAAGAAAAATTCAACCTTTCCAACTTACTTTTATTTCTTATTTGATAGTAGATACAAATACACAAATAGTCCCTCACAGTTACTGGGTCTGTGCAAGCCACAAGATACTTGCCAAATAGCAAGAGGGGAATTCTGCAGGTGCAAAAGCCAATTCAAATGATGAACTGTCTCCAGTGCCACTGCTTTGCTCATTTCCCATCCTTATGGGCAAATAGGATTTTTTTCTCTGAACCTTTAATCTACAACCCTGAATAAAGTTATGTAAATCTGGTGCAATGAAGAAGGCTTTTTAGTTGTGATAGGTATATCGTGGTCCTCTCCCATTCTGTGAAATTGCTTTACAGCCAGGCCATAATTGCAATGACAGACATGCTTGATTGAGTTTTGTCTCTCTGCTAATCTATGGAGTCATTTGCAGGTGAAAATGAAGAGCCATGTGTATCTGGGAAACTGGGGATGCACTGAAAAATTATCCTTTTAATACTGAGCATGGAGATTCCCTTGTGCTATTATAGGAGTGTGTTTTAGGATTAGAGTCTTTGGAAGCATCTCATTATAACTGTGATTTATTTTTTAGTGGTTTCCCCCCCTAAAGTAATGTTGGAGATTAAGGAGCATATATTTCAGGAGGTAGGGAAAAACTGAAGATTAAGGCAAAGTACTGTGAATGTGAATGTATGAGAGATGGTGAAGATGACTCATTTCTCTAATGTGCAGGGTGAAAGCTTAACTGAAAAGGTGAACAGATGAGAGGCAGAGCACAAGTGGTGTTTTATTGTCAGATCCTGAAAAATGTCATTTCAGACTCTCGGGGGAATTCTGCCTGGGCTCTCTTGTTATGAGTACAATTTGTTGTGCATGAAAGAAAACGATGAGTAGGGGATGGGGCCTTTCACAGTGGGACAAGGAGAGCCACACGTTCGAGGCAGGGTGGACTTGCAGTGGCATGTTCCGAAGCACCAGGAAGGCTGGCTGTGTCCTTTGCTGCTGAGGATGAGCCAAGGAGAGGTGTGTCAAAATGGCAAAAGGTTATCTTGGGTCCACAGTAGTGGAAGGGCTCAGTGGGACTCACTAGGTCCCAAAGCAGTGTGTGAGGTTAAATCCACCCCTTGCAGCACTGGAAGGGCTGTTTTCCCCTCGGTTTTGCTCAGTGGGATGCCTGCACGGTGCTGCTGGAGCCTTGTGTGGCTGCAGTCATCCTGTGCAGCCCTGGAGCGTTCACATTGTCACGGTGAGATGGAGATAACAGCCCTTCTTATCTACAAGCCTCCTCTCAGATATCAAGATGATTAAGCACACGTATTTGTAAAATGTGCCTCAGCACCTCTTATGATTGATGACAATGATGACTGGGAGCAATGAGTCAAAGTGAAAAATCAGAAGACAAGGTGAGGCAGTGGGGAGATAGCGACTGCCAGTCACCAAGGCTCTGCCGTGGTTCTTGCTGCCAGGGACCCTGACAACAACCAGGTTGCAGATGGGGCAGAGGGGTTGTGGGTGCTTCCTGTCTAACTGTGATATAAGCTGTCCTCCTCTCCTGAGAAGGTTGTCCCCATCAGGTGTGCAGTGTGGAGCAGTGCCAGAGCAGGTGTCAGGAGGCTGAGGCAGAGAGGGGGTCACTGGAGGCTACTCTGCCCTCCTTGTGCAGACTGGGTCTGATTTTCCCCTTTCCCTTTGAGAAAGCAGAGGAAGAGTAGAACAAAGTGAAGCAAAGTGAAGCAAAGAGTACCTTGACATACTGGCTATGCCCAAAGCCCGTGTCCTGAGGCTCTCTGCTGGCTCCCCTCACCTGCACACAATTACATGCCCAGAGAGACAGCAACTAATGGGAGATCTGATCGTATTTCTGTAAAAATCAATGGCAAGCCTTCCCTGATGCCAGATCAGGCCTCTGCGAGGAAAATGCTTCTTGTGAATTAGTAAAGCTGGTGGAATAAAAAGAAAAAAATCTTCTTAAGAATCCTTTGCGGTGACCAGCTTTTAAATTTAGCCATCCAGGGACTTTTGATCCAATCTGAGTGGAAAATTGTAACCTTTGCTGAAGAGAGTGATTCTGCTCAGTGGTAGGTGGCAGGGTGCTCCGGATCTTGTGGGCTTGAACCCAGAGGGAGGTTTGTTTTTAGGTCTCATGTTGACTAA
This sequence comes from Lophotriccus pileatus, assembly GCA_035583135.1. Classification (NCBI taxonomy): domain Eukaryota; kingdom Metazoa; phylum Chordata; class Aves; order Passeriformes; family Tyrannidae; genus Lophotriccus; species Lophotriccus pileatus. Next base: position 10,292,654 of record JAWWES010000150.1, read on the forward strand.
GTTCTCCTCTCTCATTTAGAGAGGGTGGCATTACTGTAAGGGAGGATATTCAGATGATCGTTGCCTTGGGCCCTTCAGAAAAATTGCCACATTTTACATTAAGGGCAACCTTCCTCACATAGTACATCTCTGCAATTAATTGTCTTGACACATGATTAGTACCTAGGGGCAAGGACGGATCGTTCTGTTGATTGGGCAGGGATGCGTTATTAATTGTATAAACTGGCTCAAGTCGGAGCACACAAACCAGTGGCTGCAGTTTCTGTCACTGTGGAACTGATATTTGAAAGAGCACGGGTGATTTGTGGCAGGGCAATGCTCCTTTGCCATCCCAATATGATTAAGATTCTCTCACTGCAGCTCAGGAGAATTAGTCTTTAAACCTGATCCCCTGCAACACCAGGTCACTTGGTGTTTCTGGTGCCATGCTGCACCCTGCCCTTCACTCTTGTTTGTTTTCCCTCGCTACCCAGGCATGGCATGTGGCAGATGAGCAGTGCAGGCATCTTCTCCCCAGCTGGCAGGGAGCAGTGTGGAGTTGTGTACTTAAAAAATGAACTAGCTGACCTTGACTCGTTTTGAAATGACATGATGCCCCGTTTGGAGTTTTAATTCCATTTTATGCCAAGAAGTCATTTTGAAAGGAAGCAAGTTCATGAAGGATGTTACAAGATCCAGCAAAGAAAAAAGAAAGGAAAAAAAAAAAGAAAAAGCCAGTAATAACAATAATGATTATATCGTACCATTTCTTCTCTCTGCATCCCATGCAGTTGAAGCAATTTTACAGCTATTGTTACACTGTGCAGGATCTCTTCTTAGTATTAATTACCAGACAATATAATACAATTCAAGCCTTACATCCTGCACTGAAATGAATCCTAAACCATTTCACTGCTGATTACAGGCCGTACATACCAATGAGGATGCTTTGGAGAGCATACCTGGATACACAGGAAGCAGCCACAGATGGGTAGGAATGAAGGCATCTCAGAGGTGATCACAGTACCCACAGTGTCCTGAATCTGTAAAGGGGAAGCTGCCAGGTAGAGGCCAAAGAAAAGTCCGAAGTCTCAAGGTAGGAGAAATATGTGAGAAGTGATATGGCATGAAGATGGGGCCAAATATTAAGGGTTTTTCAGGTCGATGCTATTAATTGTGAGTTGTTAATTGCAGCCCCTCCAGCATCTGTGCTAACAGGAGGCACTTCCATGCACTGAATTTTGTTCACGTTCATTCTCTTTTTGTTTCCAGCTGTGCAGGCTCTGAGGGGAGCAGTTGACACTTGCAGGCTTTCAGTTACCTCCTGCACAGGCAGCTCACATGCTCATTTCTAACCCTGCCCGACATCTCTGGAGCTGGTGGTGTTGGCGGGTCTGTGGTGGTCTCCACCACGGGGAAGACATGCCCACCCTCTCCTCGGGCACACAGGCTTGGGAGGCCCATCCTGCCCCACATCTTGCCTGGCTGCACGATGAACTGGCTGCCTATGTGCAGCTTCACGCAGGGCTGTCCTTATTTCTCATCTTGACAGCATCACCCTCTGCTCTCATTACATTAGAACTAGAAATTGTCCATACCAACTTTGTAGCGTGACACCTAAAGGGATATTCATGTTATGTTACATGCTGTTGCTAAGTGCCTCCAGCTCCAGCAATCTTTTTTCCTGCCAGCATTGATTCATCAAGCAGCATACGGAAGTATAGCAGTGACTGATATTAGGTTATATCTCCCTCGCTAACCAGGCTCTAATTTGTCTTCTTCATTTTTATTTCCAGTGGTTTGCACTGTTGTAATGAAGAACAAACAGCACAGGAGATAAAGCACGTGCTGCCTCCCGCAGAACGTGCTAAGGGCTGTGGCGCCCTGGTTTTCACAGGGCCGTGCGACACTTCGCTCTTACTGTTGATCACCTTTGTGTTGGTGTCAAACCCCACGGAAACAGAATTAAAAATAAACTAACCTAAACCCAACCATGTACAGAGGAAGGTGTAGGACCACCCAGAGCATGCAGCGGAGATGGACAGGCAGCCACAGCCCATGGGAGGGCTGCGCAGCTGAAATGCGGCCTGGCCCTGTGGTCAGGTGGGTTTTTGCATCTTGCTGAATTGTGTTCTCAGGCAGTTGTTCAGAATTTCCTTCATTTCTGGCTTCTGCTTTCCATTACGTCTGTGCTGATGGTGCAAGAGGAGAAGTGACCAAAAAGCTCATCCAGCCGGGAGCCCCAGCATCTCACCCCTGTACACCTTCCACAGCATGAACACTGTCACTAATGCCTTTTTTATTTTTAATTTAAAGCCAGGGCCTGGGAAGCTCTGCATGTGTGGTTTGTTGCTGGACTGTGTTGGCAGGTTCTTGCTGCAGTTGCTGAAGGTGCTGCAGGCTCGTGGTGCTGCCCCAAGCCCTTGGTGCCCTGTGCCAAGGGTGGCTGGGTGGTGGCGATGGCCTCTCTGCTCTTGGGGCTTGGAGGATGGGTTTACCCCATAACTCTTCTCTCCCTGTCCCATCAGAAACAACCCCCCTGCCCTGCCTCTGCTCTCATCCTGAATTTTTAAGCATCTTCAGGTAGTAATGACTTTAGAGCTGCTCCTGAATAAAAACCCTAAGAAGATGAACACTGCAAGAGCAGTAACAGTGATTCACTAACCTGTAATAAAAGTCAAGTGCCCTACTAACCAAATACTTCATGTCTTCATTGAATTTAAACCCTATGAGGACAAATTTGCTCTTTTAAGTGGACAAAAAAATGTTTTCAACCAATGGATGATGCATATTTTAAATTTATTTTTAAATGATTATCTTAAGATACACTAATGACCATGAAAAGATGTGTGTGGGTGCTTGGGGCAACACTAGGGCAGACACACTTTTCAATGTGAATTAATTTCTGTAATCACCTATTATGTAATCAGCTGTCATGTGTTTTATTATTGCTATTAGTTAATTTGCATGACATTAATATTTATCATTGCTCTGGCCCCCAGAAGGATCCCAGGGCTCTGGACATCAAAAGAAGCTCTGGCAACTTCTCATGCTGGAACTGGAAAGCACTGAGCCGGTGGCAGCAGAGCGCTGTGCTGCACGGCCGTGCCACTCCACGCAGGCAGAGGTGAGCTGTGCGTCTGAAAGTAAAACACTGCTGGAACTAAAATGGAAAGACAGTTCTGAGGGCTGGTGTCTTTCCCCAGGTCAGAGTTTCCTGTAGTGTCTCTGGTGCTCTGGGCATGCATGACCTCCTCTTTTATTCATTTCTGTTGTAGGCAGTAATTTTGCGAATAGTTTTCCAGGTAAAGCAAAGGTTGAACTTTTGAAGCAGATGTACACGGCGTGACCTTTATGTCTCTTAGCCACTGTCAGGCTTCGCTGAGTGCTCTGCACCCTGACATTCAGTAGGGTAGTAAAGAAATGAAAAGTACTAATGTAACCTTTATAAAAATGGTTAAAGTGATAATTTAATTTTTAATCTCCCACTATGGTGTTAAAATAAGCTCAATAAACTTTGGCGGTAAATTACATTCAGAAGGAATTCAATTTAAATAACATTATGGTTATGATAGTCAGCAAATTACGTCCTAAACTGCTGCTTCAAGAAAAAAAAGACACATTTAGGGTGGGACTGTTGACCTTTCCAATTTTTGGGTAATACTTGGGCCACTATTAATTTTTTGGTAGTTGATCTGGAACCTGAGGTCCTTTCTTCTTGCATATCCTTCCCAGGCAATCAAGAGGATGTTGTAGATGAACACCTCTCAGCAGCCAGGGCAGATGAATATTAAGTATTTGAGCCACAAAAGGCTATCTGTGACAAAGAGAAAGAAATGAAACAGAAGAATGGATTAAACAAGGTTATAAAGTTGTTTGATAGTGAAAATGATTTCTTGGTGTTCCTATAAAGTGACATGGTTTGCAGGGAGATCATTACAGATCAGGCTGTAAATTCAGGCTGAGCTTGTGACTCCTTAGTACCTGTTGCAAACTGAACATACCATAGGCTCAGGTATAAGAATGTGTGCTGGAAACAGGTGCTGTGTGGTGATTGAAATCTGTACATGAGATAGAAGTTTTATAGAACTATGTATATGAGACTGTGTCGCATCTTACGTGGAGGGATCTGAAACTATTTTGCAAACACCTACTTCTCAGAATTGTTTTACCCAAAATGTGTTCCTTCTGCACTCCGTGGTGATACAGCGATCTTTATCCATTGCCCTGGATGCAACTTGGAGCTCTGTTTTGTAGAAATGGACAAAAGATACTCAGGAAGATGAGGGACATGTGCCCAGCACTGCTTTGGTTAGTTGTTTTAATCTATGAGAGATATATCACCGTTCTACTTTTTCTCTTGCAAAATTAAATCCTCTCCCATGTAGGCAAACCTTTAATTGCTTGTAGTACTTAGGCAGAGCTTAGAGAGGAACCATAAAAGCACCTTGATAAATAGGTAGGACCAGAGAAAATAACAGTGCCTGAGCTCTGCTCACCCTTTCCTGCATCTGTGTCTGCTCAGCCTGACTGCATCTATCACAGTGGAAGGGGACATGTGGCCTGTCGAGGGGGGAAGCACCAGGGAAGATAAATACAGGGAAGAAATACAGTAATGTCACCAGTTCAGCCAGACCAGGGGCTATTACTGGAGGACTGACTTTATTTCTTATAGCTATTGGGAGGTTTCTGTTCCTTTGAAGCAGAGGAGAGCACAGTGAAGGTGTGGGAGGTAATGTTCAGCGTGGGGAAGAGAGACAGAGGAAAAGCAGTTTGCACTAACAGGGAAAATGCACTGAAGGGAAGGAAACAAATCTTGCCTGTGGGTGATAAAAAGTTGGATGCACATTATAGACTAGTGGGTGCTATTTTCTGGAGAAATGGTGATCTCTACTAGCAGGTGAGCAGGGTTGCAGTGCTAAAGACTCATCGCATTGTTCCTGATGCTGCTCTAGGCTTAGGTAATTTCACACTTTCTCTATGAAGGAATAATCTGCTGAACTAGTTTTACTGAATAATTTTCAGATAATATAATTTAAAAATGTTTCAGTAAAACAGCTCCTTGAAGGAAACTGAGAAGCAGGAGGCGAAAAATTAGTGATCTAGTTTTGTGTTATTAGATTTCCCCCAATCAAGGCAGCAGTGAATATACTGCTTTAATGGAGCACCAACTGTGTAGAGCAAATGGATTGTGACTCTTTTTTCTTTTTTTTTAATGGTGTGACTATAAATACTTTGTCCCTACCTAGCTTTCCCATTGGAAGTGAAGAATGATCTTTAAACACATGTAAAGAAAGCACATAATCATATCTCCATAGAAGTTTCAACTTCCTGTGACAAAGTAGGAACATGCGGAGTTTTTTTAAAGCATTGGTCATTTCTTCTTGAAGATTAAGGCAGATAAGTGTGTTACAGGTGCTGAATTGGACAGGGTTACACACCTATGATTATATTGTTTCTACTTGGACCTTAGTCAAATTGAGGGCATTTCTGGACTCTTAGTGATGAAAGACGTAACTTGTTCCAGGGGGTAAAACTGATAAGAAAGGAATGGGCTAAAAATGTGATACTCCAGGAAATTATCTGACCTAAAATGCCTGGAAGTTAAGAGAAATATTTCCACTGGCTTATAGTCTGACATGGCTTAGTCAAGGAAAAAGCACATTTGCTTTGCTTTCTTTTCTTTTGCAGTGACTGTCCCCTTTTTTTTTGTGAAATACAATATGCTATCTAGAATTCTCTCGTTTCTTGACCTCTTGTTTCTTCTTTTTTTTTCACTCTGTAATTTCTCCATTGTTTTTCAGTATATATATATAAAGTATATATGTGTCATCTTAGAGAATGGAAGTTAGGTTTACTTCTCTAAAATCTTTGTAAAAACTGAGAAAATTTTGGAAAAGTTCTAAAAAAAAAAAAAAGATGATACCCTAAAGTCTGCCAGGATTATTCTACTGTCTATTAGAAATGTTAGGTGAAAATATTGCAGAGAGAACAGTAAAAAGGGTGTTTCAACAATACAAGAAGGCAAGTATTTAGTGAAATATTTGTGTAAAAACTAATTAAATGAAACTAAAATCAGAACTGTGCCTTGCTTTGAAGTTTGCAATATCTTGGTGGGGGGAAAACCCCTTCATATTTGGTGATGAGTTCTCTGAGGTGGGAAAAGAATTCAGGTCAGGGATTTCTGCCTGTTTTAGGCATGAAACAAGAGCATGAAATTGAAGCCAAACACCTACATTTAGCAGCAACAGAATGATGTGCCTGCCACGGCCCAAGTGGCAAAGGGCTGGCACCGTCTCCTCACCTGGCACTGGTGTGGTCTCTGGCTGTCCTGTTGGCACTGCATTGCTCCAAACCAGTGGGCTGGGGTCCCTCTGGAGGGCTGGGGTCTCCAGAGGGCTGGAATCTCTCTGGGAGCAGGTCACTGCAGCCTGGTGCTTGAAGATGTTCCCGGGCACACTGTTCTCTAAGCAAAGCCCTAATGTGTTTTTTGGACACCCCTGAGTGTGCTTATGAATAGTTCATAGTAAAAGCTTCCATGGAGAATATAAAAAGCAATTAAATCTTAATGGCCTGATGTTTACATTTTTTGAACTACAGGTTGGAAAGCCTGAGTGCAAATTGTTCCGACACAGCTAACATTTTGTGGTGAGCGGATTTGTGATATGCACTGGGAAAAAAAATGTATCTAACCAAAGTAGTCTCTCAGCTTTTCATTTTACCAGTAGAAGTGAGGAGTCTCAGTGATATTTTAGGGAACAGCTCCCTCAGAAAAACAACTGTTTGTACCTGCATATTTAAGGTCTTAGGGAGAGGGGAGCCTGATCTCATCAGACAAGGAGGTCAGGATGAAGATGCTGTCCCCAAACACCATCAGTGTTTTTAGACACCATTCCCTCGGCAGCCATGGGGACTACACACAAATAAAACATGACTTAAGTGTGAAGTACTTTATAGTTGCCTTTAAAGAGTCATTCCCACAGGGGCAGCAGCCTCATAGGGGGCTCTTTCCCAGGCTGGGACTTGGGACTCACCGCACGTAGACCTGCTGGCAACCTTTCATGAGTGTGTTATACCAAGTCAAGCAGAAAGTTTCAGCTCTAAATAAAATTTCCCCTTAGACACTAGGGAGTATGACATTTTTGGTGCCTTAAGCTTTTTCTTGCTCCCCACTGGCCATTACCATCTTAACTTCGGTGTTACCCACAGGCCAAGACACAAATGAAGGGAGGCAAAGGCTTCCCTTTAAGCCTTGCAGACTGTGTGTCTTTGTGCCTGCCACTTTTTTATGTGGATCCTCTGCATCACCCAGACTTCACCTGCTTAGCTTCTAACCTTTGAAAAACCCACATCTGCCTTAGGGAATGTCCTTAAACGCACAGAGCTGTGACAGTGACATGAGGAGTAAGAGTCTCTTTTGGCATGTAAATGTTGTTGTCTTGGACAGCTCAATTTCCTTTGCTCTTTTCTCTCACTGTATTTGATTTAGCCTGTGATCAATAGTGAAATTAAAAGGACGTGGGTTTAGTCCACCCACAGACTTTCACTGTGCTGCTTGGAGATGCCAGATCTGCAGGGTTCTGCTGATCTGCGCTCAAATGCTGGGTAGTCCTTACCTAAAGATTGCTGCTCTCCACAAAAACATGTTTTCTGTTGTCTGTCAAGAGAAGTTTCACTGGCTCATGCTCTCATTACAGGTGGGGCACCTCTGCTGTTGATTTCAGTCAGAACAGGATTAGAACTACTATCTTCTTACTATCAGTGTAGGTTATGAGCTGATGGCACTGCCTGGCAGTGAGTTTAGTGCAAGCTGTCTTGCTTGGGCTGAAGCAAAATAACTCTATAGTCGTCTTTTATCAGTGGGAAAAGATACAGCTTAATGAGGGCATTTTCCAGGATCTGTCAGAAAAAAAGAGAAATTTAATACACATAGATATTTTATAATGGGTAAGATCCACATGCATGTGTGTGAACACAGCTTCAGTTCTGTTTGGCTTTGGTGTTTTTCTTTTTTTAGTAAAGAAATGTAATTTTTCTTTTTCCTGAAGTCTGTGAAGGAGGCCAGAAAAGCAAGGTGTGCCCAAAATACTAAGGAGAAACTTTCAAAGAACAATTAGTATGATCAGAATATGCTTTTTTTTTCCTTACTGGTTTTCTGTCTGTTTTGGTGACAGCCTGGTGTGTGAAGTGAACACGCAGTGATGGTCACAGTCAGTGTCCTCCCTATACAAAGTACTCAGTGGAAGTGTGTGTGTGTGTATTTCTCTGTACTGATACCAGTGGAACACCACCACAATAGATTTGGAATGATTCAAAATCTATGAAATGAAAAAATCTGTCCTTAGTGCAGTGAGAGAATACATGCTGGGCTGTACTGAACTATCTGCTCCAACACTTAGTTTAAACCTGGTTAATAAACAACCTAAAATTTAGCACTCCCATCTGTATATTTTCCCTTTGTGCTGTTACAGGCAGACTTATGAGTGGAATCTCAAAATATTAGAAACTCAATCTGGACACAGAAATGTGCACACAGCGCAGTTTTATTTTGCCATGAGCAATATTTGGTTTCAGGGGAAGCAGTTTGCACATCACCACAAATTGATAGTAAGGGATGATGAGGTGAGCACAAGTCATAAAAGAAACCTGGGTTATACAATAAACAGGTCCCACTGGGATCAACTGGTTCTTACTGAACTCTGTATTTATGAACCTTCAGCACAGTGTCATTTGCCCCACTCTAGAGCTGTATATTGGGAAGGAAAGACTTTGTTATAGGCCAGAGATTCCTATCAGGAAAGCAATTCAGTATGTGCTTCCAGGGCAGTAGAGACCCCTGTACTCCTTGTGTGCATCGTTGGCACCATGAGAAGCAGCTGGGCACTGCTGAAATAGATATCAGGTAAAATAACAATACACAGATAGGAAGGAACATTAAAAGCACTTTACCCTGTGAATTTTCAGAGTTCAGTGAAACCTATTAGAGAAAAGCCAAAACAAAATATTTGAGAGGTGACTTGACTCCAGGGAACAAACACTTACACCAGGAAAAAATAATGGGTGTCAAAGGGCTTTTTAACTTAACTCTGAAAAGTTATCACATGATCCAGTGGATGGAATTTGGAGCCAGACAAATTCAAACTGGAAACATGACCTACATTTTTAATAGTAAGTGTGATTATCCATTGGAACAAAGTACTGACAAAGTAGTGGATTCTCTCCTCTTGATGGCTTCAAATCAAGACTAGGTACCTTACTGGGAGATCAGCTTTAGTCAAAAATAGTTATACTTTAGTCAAACACATGTTACAGTGCTCAATATAGAGGTAATTGGGGAAATGTAATGGTCTGTGGCATCCAGGAGGTCAGGCCAGATGGTATAATGATCCCTTCTGGTCTCAAACTGAGTGAATCTCAGAGTGAATATAAATGCTATCATCTGGATGTGCATTTGAAATAATTGCAGGCAGAGATTAGACACGCAATTGCATATGGTTCAGAATTGATAAACTTTCCTCCCCTCCAGAACAAAGGCCCTTATTTATGCCTAATTACATGGTGCTGTTGTAATTCAGATAAATATCCGTACAGAACTCAGATGGGATGTCAGCAAATCAATTTTAACTACTGTGCATGTGTGGAAATCTAGTTTCTAAAGCCTATATTCAACTCCAGATTTGCTCGCACAGGAGCGGATCCAGGAAGAGCTCCAGCGTGGACATTTGCTCCACCCTGAGAGTATCCTGATGTGATTTAGACCTGTTGACTTTGAAGCTGATTTAGTTAAATCACAAAGATGTGGGTCCTGGGCTTCAAAGCATCTGGGTGCCTGATGGTGATGACTACCCATGATTACTGCCCATTGCCGAATTTTACAGGAAAGGGTTGTTGAAGGACTAACAGCAAAAAATAAAAATGTTCCTGCGTCTATGAGTAGTTTTGCTTATGCTGATATTATCACAAAGAGCGTCTCTGCTTGTCAATGCACATGCATCTGCAAAATAACCTGGTGTTGCACTGCTTCTGGAGAAGGAAGAAGTACGAAATATTAACCGGCAAAAGAAACCGCATTAAAACACAGATAACTTTTAATATGAATTTCACCATATTGTGTAGCTTTCAATTTTAGTGTTATCTCACTCACAAAGCATTCAGAACAACTGCACAGGTAAGCAGTGAGATTGCACAGAGGAAATAATATTTTTAAAGTTCAGTGAAATGTCGTCATTTATGGTATGTGGGCACTTACCTGTGCTCAGAAGACAAATGTTTATGAGTACAAAGAGTTTCATTCATAAAGGTCCATAACCTTTTGTATTCTCTGTTCTTCCCCAGAATCAATTCTGATTGGTGGCACCAAATTCCCAGGTGCTGAGAAAGTTTGTTTTTTCAAGTTCTGAGCACTGCACAGAAATTTTGACGGTAGTTAATGTGCACCTTGAGGACCGAATATTCTGAGGTAAGGAGATTTTCCCTGGGCTGTACATTACATTTGGAAGGGGCAAAAACTTGGATCTGCAACCACCCTCACAATACCCAAAGATTTGAGAAGGTTTTATAGAATCGTAGAATTTTTAAGGTTGGAAA
>JAWWES010000150.1:10303319-10485664 GCA_035583135.1 Lophotriccus pileatus
TACAAAGAGTTTCATTCATAAAGGTCCATAACCTTTTGTATTCTCTGTTCTTCCCCAGAATCAATTCTGATTGGTGGTACCAAATTCCCAGGTGCTGAGAAATTTTGTTTTTTCAAGTTCTGAGCACTGCACAGAAATTCTGATGGTAGTTAATGTGCACCTTGAGGACCAAATATTCTGAGGTAAGGAGATTTTCCCTGGGCTATATGTTTCATTTGGAAGGGGCAAAAGCCTGGATCTGCAACCACCCTCACAATACCCAAAGATTTGAGAAGGTTTTATAGAATCGTAGAATTTTTAAGGTTGGAAAAGACCTTTAAGATCATCAAATCCAACCATCAACCCAGCACCACCATGTTCACCATTAAAATGTGTGTGCCATGTCTGCACATTTTTTGAATGCTTCCATAGTGACTCCTCCACTTCCCTGGGCAGTACATTTCAATGCTTGGTCACCCTTTCCATGAAAAGGCTTTTCCTAATATCTAATGTAAACCTCCCCTGGTGCAAGTTGAGGCCACTCCTCTTGTCCTGTCACTTGTAATCTGAGAGAAGGGACTGACAGCCACCTCCCTTTTCTCCAGGCTAAACACAGGTTGGCCTTTCTCAATCTGAACGATGTGTGTGTCCTGGAGGATAAAGCTGGAATCCACACCTACATCCCAACTTCATTTTTTATAACTATCTTCCATTTCTTCTCTTTTTTTCCCCAAACAACGTACGTAGACTATCATGACTAACAGGGAGTCTGTACAAATATGTGCTAATATGTGAACTTTAAGCCAAAATTTATTTGGATTCTCCTTCTGCATTGATGCTCAGAACCTTACAGCTAATTGCACATTTGCTAATTGTAGCCTGCTTTTCCCAGCCTCTTTCATTTCAGCTCAAAAAGGAAACATGATAATGGTGACTCTGCAGATACTCTAAGATAACCAGTTTTACTGAATCTCAACCACTTTCTTATGTGAACAGCAAATCTCTCTCTGAAGATACTATTCTTTGCAGTTGTTCTGAATATTTTGTTAGGTTACACTAAAAATGAAAGTGACACGAAATAATGAAAATCATATTTAGATTTAGCTGCGTTTTAATGTGGCATTTTACCACCTAAATATTTTTGCAAAAACTTCACAAAAGCTCTTGATTTTGAAGCTGCTTTTTCAGTAGTTCTACAGGAATGGCATTTATGGTAATACTGTTGTATCAGCAAAACTACCAATGCAAGTATTTTGCTTTTTATCTTGCTTTATAGCCCTTTATACAAGGCCTTCCTATTACAGCTCTGCAGTAGCATTAATTTCATAAAGGTCCTAAAGGTCATTCTTATTTTCAGTTAAATAACAATATCCAAGAATTTTAATGATGCTCTTGCATTAGTGTTACAATATTCAGAATTGTTATAAAATTCAACAATGTATGAAAATGTCATTGCTAGGGATGAATGAAGCAGCTCATCTGAAAATGAAAGCCCAAATCTTTGCAGGTGTTCAAAAAGCTTTAGGTAATTTCACTTTGCCTCCCCTACCTCCACTTCTCGGGTACTTCTGCAAGTTCCGGTGCCTGAAACATCATCATAATTTTGTAGACAAAGGAAGTGCTTGGAGATAATTATCTAAACTTAAGTACAGCATTTGGTACAGTGCCATGTGGGAAATTATTAGCTAAAAGAGGAGACTGGTACAGAAATTGAAAAGTGAATAAGAATGCGAGAAGTAGGTGGAGATCAGTACTGAGGGAAGGCAGTAGGACTTCCCAAGCATGGGCCTGATGTTATTTAACATTTTTTATTAATGATGATCCCATAAAAAAATAAGTGTGTGCTAATGGAATTTACCAGTGGCATAAGGGAGGGAGGCACTGTCACTGCAGAGATGAATAACACTCTCATTTAGGAAGAACTTGAGTAACCTTGAGAATAGGATAAATTGGATGAAATTTGGAAGGATTTGACTGCAAGTTCAGGTTTCTGCATCTTCTTAACCAGGTTTCTACTGTACCTGCATGTTCATAGGTAAGAAAAGACTAAGGAAGGGAAAATATAGACCATACAAAGCAAGGTATTTTCACCAGGATAATGAAACTCCCGTAACGATGCATGAGGTACATGTTAAAAATCAGACAGGATAGTGCACACTATTCATGAAATGATTCACTTCACTTTTGGGAAGCTATGGAAAAAGATGATTTGAGTGACCATGGGAAGGTAGAGCCCGTAGTGTGAGAGGAGTTTGGCAAAATGCTTGCTAAGGGAGGCTGCTATAAATACTGCATGGGCACAAGCTCTAGGAAGAAAAAAACATCTATTTAAACTGAAGGACAACATTGGCACAAGAACAAATGAGCACAAATTGGTCATGAATAAATTTAGGATGGGAATTGGAATCAGGTTTCCAAACAACAGAATAGCAATGTTCTGCAATTGCTTTCCAGTGAGAACAGTGGAAACAACAATAATAACAACAAACCCCAAGATACTTTTAAGATGGACTTAAATGAGTTTCTGAAAGGGATTATATGATGTGTTTGGCTAAGATAGCAGAGAAGTAGACTTGGTGACCCAAGAAGTCTGTCTTTCAAAGCCTGTTTCTCATGACCAAATATATCAGAGCATTTTAAGTGCTTCCTTTCCCTCATGTATTTTTTTGGATAATTTTTTTTAGAATATACAGCAGAGACTGCTAGTTGGACTGATTTAGGGAAGGCACAAAAGTGTTTTGTCCAGAATATGCTGGATACTGTCCAAACAAAACAAAGGAAGTGTCCAGTGTCCCATGGGGCAAGGCTTGGGTGCTTAAAGAAATCCCCATTTTCTGTGGAAGGCAATGGGGATGAAGCCCCCAACAGGGGAGCAGCACCCCCTTGAGCCTCGGTTCTCTCTCATTTCCCTTATGCTCCTGAGCCTGCTGCTCTGTTTTGTAGTTTGCCTTCTGGGCCCCACTGTGCAGATGCAGCATTATGAAACAGGATGGCAAACAATACTTTAGATGCATAAGGTTAAAGGGATAGAAACCTGGGCAGTCACTGTGAGAACGACTGGATGCCAGGCTGCAGTGAAGGTGGCATGTTTGGGAGAAGGGTGGATTCCTCCAGCCTCGACAGTGTGGTACAGAGCTGTGTTAGCATGTCATGGTTTCTCTCTTGCCCAGGAGGCCCCTATGTCCCTTGTTTTGGTTTATCCTGCTTAGTGCCTCAGTTACTGTCCCTTATTCCCAAATCCAGCATTTCCATTACTTCTTAAAAGCTTCATTTTCCTGAGTCAATGGGGCCATAAAGCCATTTGTATGGAAGCCTGGGGCTGGGGTTCAGTAGCTGGAGTTTTATGGATTTCTTACCCACACTAGCAAAATTGGGTGTTAACAGCCCTTTCACAGTAAGAGATGCTGCTTTGTCCAAGTGCTGGATATGCAGGTTGGCTGGGTAATGCAGTGACTCCATGATTAGGAGAGGATCTCACAGTCAAAAGTTTTATGATTTTCTTTAGTTGAAATCAGATGAGGTGGGCAATGAGACCTGCAGAACTGAATGATTCTGGTTGGTTTTCCTCTCCAGCTAATTGCACACATACTTTTTCTGAAATCCATTACTATTATTGAGAATAGGTTAAGAAATGGAAAAGTCAGATGAATCCCCAAGAGCACAGGTAGTTTGAAAAATGAGAAGAAATAGGCACCAGCTTTACAGCTCCTCACCATCCACATTAATTACGTTTGCAGTAGGCAGCAGCTACTTTATGTGCAAATACTTTAACAACTGGTTTAAAAAATGAAACAGGATGGCGGAGCCCCAAAGTTCATGTAAAGAGGGTAATGAACACCTGTGTATTGAAATAGAAAAGGGAGTTTTCAGTTCCTCTTCAGCTGAGGTTTCTGCAGCTCTCTCAATCCCTCGCTGAGGGACTCTGGGCAGGGCAAGGAGGCTCTTGGTGCTTGGTGGGGCAGCGACAGCGAGGTCAGCTCTCTTCCTCTACTGTCTCACCCCTGGAGATTTTAAAAACAAGAGGTAAAAAATAGTCCCTGCTTGGGATAATAATTCCTAGTGGCACCCTGGTCCTGCCCTCCAATCCCCAACCAGGGCAGCCCTTGGCCTCGTGGCCGTCGCGTGCTTCACCAGTGCTGTCCCTGCCGAGTGGAGCCACACGGCTGAGGGTGGCTGTGAAATGATTCCTCTGTGGGAGAGCTGTGATGCTGCGAGGATGTTACAGCCTATGCAAAAGGAAAACAGACAGGGGCAAAAGAAAAAAAAACCCACAAAAGTGCTGTATTGTTCCTCACTCTTCCCTCAGTGCTGACTCTCCCCTTGCAGCGGCTGCAGAGGTGTGAACACATCCTGTTTACATCTGCCACCCAGACGGAGAGGCTGAGGGGAGCACACGGCTGAGGCACAGTTGGAGGCAGCACTGTGCCCAGGGAGAGCTGCCTGCATGGGAGACGGCCCCGGCATGGACACGCTGCCCATCTACCACGGGCGCATCACGCGGGAGGCCGGGGAGAAGCTGCTGCTGGAGGCGGGTGTGGATGGCAGTTACCTGCTGCGGGACAGCGAGAGCATCCCGGGAGCCTTCTGCCTCTGCGTGCTGTGAGTGCTGCCACACTGCCCTGGGGTGCGGGCAGCCAGGGCGCTGGGGCTGGGGGCGGCGTGCTGGGAAGGGCTGGTTGGGTGGCGGCCGATTTCCAGCCTTCGCTTCCGCGAGATGGGGAGTCCCCACAACAGAATATGTTCTAATGTTACCCTTTGCTTACATGTGTGAGACTTTTGGCTCCTTCATCTTGTCTTAGGGCAGAGTGTAAGGGGTGTGGGGTCCTTTGCAGAGTGAAGAGGAGCAGGTTTTGCCTTTCAGAGCCCACATTTCCTCTGGCCAAAAACGCAAAAAGAGAAAGCAGGCCAGGAGCGCTCAGGAAGGATGAGCGAGGTGCCATGGAGAAGTGCCAGGCAACTTGGCTTAGGATGGTGTGTACTGCCTCTTCGTGCTGAATAACCCTCTTGCTTTCTGTCTGTGTTCTTCTGCTTCTTTAGTGTGCTCCTGGGTGTTCTCAGCAGCATCCCCAGCATCACTGGGGAGGGTAACGTGGAGTGCTGATATCCACAACAAGCCTTTGCTTCAGGATGCTCTCAGTCAGGCTGAGTGTCCCATGAACCATCAGTCTCACCATCAGGTGAAACTACCTGTAATGCACATGAAATATTGATGGGTAACAAACTCAGTGGTAATGTTTCATGAAATGGGGTTAAAATGGAGTGATCTGGCGGGGTGCTCTGTCAGAGAGAGGATAGACAGGTTCCTCTGGGAGAGCTGGGGGACTTTATATTCATAGGACCTTGTTTTAATGAGGAAATTTAATTACCCTACTGTTGGCAAAATCTTGGAAGTCCTGATAATGCTGTATCATTGCGTTGGAAGAACAAAAACGTGTCTATCAAGACACCGATGCCTTACTTCATCAGGTGAAGTAACATGAGAGAAAATTGTTTCAGGTCCAGTACAAAACTAGCTGATGGGGGAACTCAGGTACCTGGCAAAAAAAGGAGAAGAAGAAGAAGAGTCCTAAGTCAGGTTTTCCCCAAATCTCTTGAATACATATCCAAGAATATGTAGTTAAGGCCTCAGTGAGCATCATTATCCCCCTGTTATAGACCAGTAAATGGAGACATGCAAGGAGGTCACAGGCAATCGAGAAATACGCAGCCTTCTTCTCAGGGAAAATCTTTGTGACAGAAGATGTATTTTTTGTTCTCTCATGAAACCAGAAGGTGAACCAAGATAGGTGCTTCTGCTAACAAATACCTTAATAACGAGATGAAAAATGGGAAATAAGAAGCATCTTGAGTTAAATGAAAATGGACTAGACATAGCAAGAGGTAAGGAGTGCTATGATTCCTATGGTGGGAATAGGCAATAAAAGCAGAATCTCTTTTAAATAACCATCAGAGGAAATGGTGATATATCACCTTTACACTCAGGGGTCATTCAATACAGGTGAAACACTAAGGCATTAGACAAAGGGTCAGGAAGAGTGTTACAGTGCTGCATAAAAGAGAGAATACTAAAATTAGTCCACCACTAGTCTAAATCAGGATATAAGTATGTAACAAGGTCTTTCATCTGCACACAATCAAGTTGGGACTTTTTGTTATATTAGTGGTAATTTATGTCCTTCTAAAGAAATTTCATGAATGAAATAGAATATAGGAAATGAAAATAAAAAGAAATTAAAGTATTTCTAACTGTGAAGCTGCACAATCTTTTGAGGAAAAGAGACTTCAGTAAGAAACAGAACACTTCATAATTGTTTCTGGAAATTATGTGCCATTAATGTCTTCATGGTGTGTTGCATTCAAACGTATATATGGTAAACAAAAGGATAAAAGCAACTAAAATTAATAGTGAATGTTATGAAGGTTTCTTACAGAACAGAGATCCTCAATATTTATTTTATACAGGAAATGGCACCTTGGATAAATCCAGATAAAAAATTAAATGAAAAATGTTATAGTGAGTATGATCTTATGCAGACAGAAAGGTGGCTGAAAAATACTAGAGCTAAGCCTTTGTTGCAATTCTTGTTAATATTTCAATTCAAAGCATTATGGAAGAAATAGCAGATATGGTAAAAAACACATCACACAATAACTTTGGAGACAGTTATTATAAAGATACCAGGAAAGGATCTCACACTGAAGATAGCAATAACAGTCTAAAGAAAAGTGGGCTATAAAATAGAAAAGTGCTTTGACAGGTGAAGTTTACCAAAGCAGAGTCTTTAGTGCAGAGATTAGAGAAGCAAGAAAAGAAGGCATGACAAATGTAGATATGTGTTCAATGGAGGATGCTGAGCCTGGCTTTGTCAAAATAAGCCAATGGACATAACCTGTCCAAATTCCAGTCTAAACATCATGGGCAGCGATGGAACAGGAGGTAAGCATGTATGTGCATGGGAGCTTTGGTAAAAACTGAAGGAAATGTGCACTTGCTGTATTCACTGTTTAAGAAAAAGAAAATCAAAGAGGAACAAGTACCTTTCTGCTTTTTTATACTTTCTGATAAATAATCATGGAAATTATTAGGAATAACAAAGTTATTCAGAAATTTACATTTTGGTTCAGAATCTGTGCTGAAGATCACTGTAAGAATACCTAAATATAATGAGATCAGGCAAAAGATGTATTTACTAGAAGTACTGAAGTGATCTTTGAAAGATGGAAACAAAGCTGGTCATCCATTAGGTATATTGCAATATGTATCGGAGATAAGCAAAGCATTCTGCATCTTTGTGACAAGAATTTCTAACAGAAGACAATTTGTTTCATACTGCCAGGGATACTTCTATTGCCCCTAGAAAACAAAAAGAGAAAAATAGTCCAGTTTTCCAAAATTGAAACATGTTCAGTCCGTCTTCTTTCCCCTCTCCCTCCACTTCTGCGGAGAAGTAAAACAAAACAAACCTAAACCCCTGCAACTTCCCAGTTCTAACCCTTTTTAGTTTAATTTTTTTTTATCATGGGGGAATGAAAAGGCATAGTTTCTGATAAAGAGAAAAGAAACATTTATCCATCTATCAAAAAAGTCATTAAGCATATATTTGGATGGCAGCTGTATGATCAGTTTGAACTTGCATAGGTGGCTGCACTTCCAGCTCCAGGTACAGTAATTGTCCTGTGATTCCATTGCATTGTTTAGGCTCAAACAATGTTTCCTTTTCCCGAGAAACTGCATAAATCTGTAATGCCACCATCACCACCACACCCTCTCCCTGGGACACCTCCAAAAAGCCCTGACATACTGTGGCAGCCTTTGAGCATCTTAAGGCACACAATAAGGACTGCACCGTGCACGGTCAAGCTCATTCACCTTTTGCTTTTCCAATTAAAAAGTGGAGCCCTGACCTTTAAAAAGGAGAAGAGTCAAAGACTTCATGAATCCCTTGTGACTGACACTGATTTTACAGGGCAAGCATAAAAGAGACAGGTAGTAGCATAAAACCTGACCTATAGAGATGGGTAACTGCAGCAGGCAGGACCCTGTTGGAGCATTCGTCTAGAAAACTCTCCTTTCTCTTTTCTTTGTTTCTCCTGAGCTATTGATTTATCTCCCTTGAATGCTGCTTTCTGCTATCCAAAGCCACAGTGTGCACATGGTGTGCCTGAAAGCCTTCAAAGAGAGAATGAATGGTTTTTTTGGTGTGACTGTGGTGAAGCACAAAGGACCCACTTTCACAAATATTTTAAGACCACAATTAAACTGTGCATGGAAGAGTAGGAAGATTCTGATTTGCAACTGTCTGCCCGTGGGCTCTTGCAAACCAAGGTTCTACCTTCAGATTTTGGCAAAGATTTTAATAGCAGATGCTCCCAAGGTCTTCATTGTATGAGTACAATTTTTTAATTGATAATATATAGGTTAAGGATATTGTGCGTATGCCATCAGAATTACACAGTCTTTTCCTGGGATTTTTTAGATTTGCATTGAAAAGCAAAGTTTTTTGCTATTCCTGAAAACTGGGCTAGCAGAAATGCATATGCTTTAGAAAACATACACGTTTTACCTGTAAACATGTTAGGCACTACACACGGTACACCAGGGCTTTAATATCAAAAGCTGATTGTTCCACGGAGCTTTCTTTACTGGTCTGGTTTCCTCTTTGCTCAATGCCCCGTTTGACATTTTTAGGACCCTCAGAAATCCTCTGTGCTCACAGCTGCTAATGAAGCCAGTGGGGGACATGGGGCACACTAGTGGTGGCTAGTTTGAGGAGCAGCCTCTTAAACCCTGCCTGAAAAATGTATAAATAAAATGCCTGAGAGTGCCGAAAGCGCCGTGCTCCTTTACAGATATACGAGCACACATGCAGAAACAAGCACCTCATGCCTGAATTGGCAAAGATAAAGCACTTGTGGTTTGGCTTTTAAAATTCATATACTTGAAAAATACTGGGAATGTTAGTAGTTGTTTTGGAGCCTTAAATAAGACAAACATGACGCGCTTGTCAAACTGTATGTTCAGATGATTTGTTTGAAAGCAGCCATTCATGTACTGAGCTGCATTCAATTTGTGGAGAATAATCAAAAGCTGGAATTGAAAGCTATTTAGAGCTCCTGAAGCAACAGTAATGGCAACAGGGATAGGCTGCAGTCCTATCAGATTTTACACGTGCTATTTTTTCTGTCACTGTAACCAAGTGCACAAGTTCAAGGCAACGTGCTGAAACTTTCTGATGCGGCAGACGCATCAGCTGTGCAGAGTGAGGGTGTAATACAGGATCACAGCTTCAGCCTAGCGTTCCTTTTGTTCCTATGCAATATTTTTTGATAGAAATGGCAGAATAATTGCATTTATTATAACACTGCACATAATAATAATCATCATAATTTAAAATGTAATTTGGAACAACAGGAGAAGCCCCTGAATTCAACATTGCTGCTGTAAATATCACACGCTGTTTTCAGGCTTTGAAAAGTGTCTTCTATAGCAGGACAGTAAATTCCACTGGGGTGAGTATGTCAGCTTCCTGCTAATCAGTGAGTGTCGTGTTTGCTGAGCATAACTTGGCTAATGACCTCCAGATATTCCAAAGGCTTTTCTTGGAAATGTAGACAACCTGAATTGTAGAATTTATGGAGCTTAGTTACTGGCCTGCCATAAAGTAATTTCCTTCTATTCAGCATCTCAGGTTTGAATAAATTCTTATTTTATTCTGAATTTGAAGATATTCCCTTTTTTTTTTTTGCTTTTGGCTGGTATCTCCTCATACCAGACCAGCACAAACCTTTCTCAGGCTACACACTTACTCTTTAGGTAAAGCAGCAGCTTTTCTTCAGATGGTTCAAAGTGTTGAAGTGGTGAACATACTGACTACCTTCCACAGAAATCTCTGCATAATTTCAGACATATTACACAAAATTTCACTTTTTCTCTCAAGGCTTTGTCAATTGCAGAAGAGAAAATCAAGATAATGTGTTTGCTTTACAGTGCTACAGCATTTCAGAAAGGTAATATTTGTTACTAATTCAGTATCACAGGTAAATTTTTGCCACAGGAAGTGTTGGTAAGGGAATCAGTGACAGAAATCTAAACTCAAGAGCTGCTGTGAGTTAAGCTACAGTGACTCTGTTGAGCTTTTCAGATGTTGTAAACATCAGTTTAAACTATTTTATCCACTCTTGCTGACACAGAGCTTGTATCTTGCACGTCATCTCAATGTGAATGCTGTTTCTTCAGCTTGAGTTAGCTGATGGGTGGTAATTGCTAAGTTGTTGTACCTTGATTGTATAGCTGAGACCTAAATAAGGTGGGAACCAGGCTGCTTGTCAATCAGAAAATGCCAATTCTGGGACAGAGTGAGGAGAAGCTTAAATAGGATTCTCTCCTATGTTAAATAACAAGATTTTCAGCCCTTCTGTGATTAATAAACCAAGCAGGACTATAATAATTGAAAAGGGAAAAGGAAAAAGGAAGAAAAAGAAGTAAGTTGAAGCAGTGGTTGGATGATCTCTCATGTTCATGTGCTGTGTGCCACTGACTCCTCACTCCAAAAGCAGAGCTCCTGAGTCCCTCCTCTCCAGAGCATTGTAGTTCTCATCTCCACAGTACTGAGTGGTTTCTAAGCATTACCTCTGCTTGTGAGATGAAGTGTTTCATTTCATTTCAGAGAAGAGAAATGGTGACGCAGGAGGCTCAGGTCAGCAGTACCCTTTAGCTTCAGGTTTCCAATGTGAGGATCACGGGAATAGGTTTTGAGACTGCCCAATGTTATTCTGTGCAACTTGGTGACTTTGCTTGCATTGCTGAGGTCTGTTTCAGTGTTTCACATAACTTTTACTTCCAAAACACCCATCTTCTGTTCCTGTTTTTTCACTCCTCCAGCATTTTGTGCTGCTTCCAGTTCAAGCCTCCTCATGCTTCAGCTCTTTCCTTGCCCAGCTTGCATAGATGTAGGTCCTCTTTTCTTTCGTTCCACATCCATCCCACCCAATCCCAATCTTCCTTTTCAAGATGTCCAGGTTGCTGAATTACCTTCTCTTTTTTTCGTCACTGATCCAGGCCGGGCAACACACATACATTGCTCGTGGCTTGAGATCATGGACACTGTTTAGCTGAGTGTTCATGGTACAGCCAGCCCAGACATAGTGATGCTACAACTGCTGAAAACCCTTAGAGAGTGCCTCTCTTGCAGCCTAGGGGGCCACCACTGCTTTCAGAGAGTACAAGAGATATATTTTATTTAAAAAAAAAATTACATGTTACTCCAAAAATTGGGCAACTCCCCCCAACAATTAGAAGATTATTTTTTTAACAGGGGAAAAACATTGTTTTGTCTAACATGTCCCTTCTCTGACGCTTCTCCGTTCTCCGTCCCTAAATAGGTTGAGGCAAACACCTAAGAAATGAAATTTAAAGTCTGAAATGCTGAAATGTGACAAAGTTATACTAAACTGAGTCTGGTCAGTGTATAATGCTCAGTATCTCTGTTTGTTTAAGACTCAAACAGTGCTGTGGTCTACAATGTTGTAAAGTGAAATTCCAAGGTAAGGTCAGGTTGCAAATATACCAGGTAAGAAGCTCTGATTGATATAATGCAATGACATTTGAAGAGAAAGCTACATACAGAGGAAGAAATTGATGTCATTTATTGCTGACATGGCTTTCCCTTGTCTCTCTGTCTTTCTTGCTTTTTATTTTTTTTCCATTTTGGACTTAGAAATGAATACAAATTAGTTTAATAAAATTTCCTAGCTGAGATGCAAAATTATTTTAAAATATACCATGCAGCTGAAATGTCATGGTTAATTTTAATCTGCAGCATGTGGCTAATGTCCTCGGGCTGTTTCAATGGAGCAAAAGATTGTAATTATTCACCTGTTAAAATAAATGCAGCTTTAACAAGTCTGATCACAGTTGAAAAGGAGGAGTGGAGAGGACAGGTAGACAGATGCTGTTTCAGTGTGTCATCTGTGAACAATGCCTTTGTAACTTTTGGGAGGCATTATCTAGCTATAAAGAAAAAAGGCCTGTAATATAAAGTGGACTGTTACCTGTAATATCAATTTTTTCTAGATTTTTCCTTTGACAAAGTTTTTTGAGTGAAGGTATTGCAACAGAGACAGTGTTAGTGCAGTTCCCAGCTGGTGTAATATGCCCTTTTTTATGGAGATGAAAGAATAAGTGGATATCATAAAAATATCATCAGTGGTGACCAAAGCACTCTTTCATAAGTGCTATCTAATATTGTCCTTACAGCAGTGGCTGTTTTCTGCTTCCCCTCACCAGCATTTTGGCATTTTTTACCTTGGATAGAAAATTTACAAGTCCTTATTCATTAAGATGTTAATTCATGATTCCTCCTGTCCCTTGAGCTTCACTGACACAAGAGAGGAGCTTTGCTGTTGTCAGTGAGGTTTGTGTCTGTCCTTGGGGCAGGTGAAAGGATTGAGGAGCCCTTCACTGAATCCTTGCCTGGCCACCAGGAGCTGATCCTCCTCCAAGATATTCTGGTACAGCAGTGTTACTGTAAGAGTGCTCTCTGAGATCACACCACATCTACAGACATTGTGTCACTCTAGGAGCTTTTTTTCTGTCCTGAATAGAGTAAAATGTAGAAAACTGAGCTGTCCTCTCTTGGTAGTTGGGGAATTTCTAACATCCTTTACTGGAGACCTAAGCTCTAGTAAATGGACTTTTTCTCCTGCTTTTGCCTGTTGTTACACGTTTTGCTCTTTGGAAGGCAATGTTCTCTGCAAACTCAACTTTAACTTGTGTATTTAACATGTAAGAAAAACACCTTGATCTTCCTTCAGCCCGCACTGATCTTAGCTAACGGTGGGTAGTTTAAATCATGAAACCCTTTCTCACGGGAGGCCATGCCCATGTAGCAGTAAACTTGGCTTGTCAAAATCATGTCATTTGTACGTGGAAGGTAAAAAACTCTTTGAAGTGGTAATGAAGTAAGTTCCTGCCACATGACAGAAAGTTTTGATAAGATCATGTTCGTTGGGAGAGGACGTATCAGAAGAGCTGTGATGCATTTTGTGGAAACCAAGGTCCCAATGGAAAGTAGTGAAATGGGAAGATCTAGCTGTTCACCCTCTTAAGAAAATGCATCCTCCTTCCTTTGTTCATTTCCTTTGAACAAACAGGCGTGGATGCCGAGGCCATCTCCCATCTAGGCACTGGCTCTGCTTTCTGGTGGCTTCAAAGCAAAAACCAGATGATAACGTGTTTTTCAACTTAAGCACAGTAAAGCCTTGCAGGTCTTCCAGGCTTTTCTTCTCAGGGAAAAACATGGACATCTGCCAGGTGAATGGAGAGCTCTCAGTTGTCCCTCATGAGGCTGTGATAGGAATGTGATAGCAGTACTCTCCCTGTCCTCCATGCTGTGCTGAAAGCATGCATGTTCAAAACTCTTGTTCCTTTTTCAGTATTTCAGGGGGTTTTAATCTGAATTATCCTTTGTGCTTTCCCTGTGCTCAGCTGAAATATTTTACGTTGTAAGTTTTTGAAAAATGCAGGATAGGTGTCTATCTTACATCTCACCATAATTCAGCACTGAATATTACTTCATCTGACTTCTATTTTTCAATTTAGAAAATATTTCTGGCAGAGTCCTGAGAGCCATCAGACAGTTCAGATCCAGAGCAGCACCACAGCCCCTCAACCACTTCAACTCATGCAATCTCTTAGGTAGAGAAAACGATGAAAGAAACAACAGATGGTGGCTTTCCAGACAACTGAGCCATTTGTGAGAAAATCAGATTTTAAAGAGATTGAAGCAGTTGGAATGCTTTGGGACAACTAGGAGCAAAGATGGGTAGTAGAATCACGGAATGGCTTGCGTTGGAAGGGACTTTAAAGATCACCTAGTTCCAACTCCCCTGCCGTGGGCAGGGATGCCACCCACTCGACCAGGTTGCTCATACACTTATGCACAGCATAGTATTAAAAACAGAAGGGAAGAGAATGAGTTTTAGATTCATAGATACTGATTCTGTTGGGTTTGAGGCTTGAAAAAAAAAAAAAATCACTGTAGAGATGGTTAAATACCCACTTGAAAGAGCTGGGACTAAATGCCAGCACGTCTCTGGTATTTCCTGGTACATTATAGCCTGTAACATCCTCATTTCCTTAACCATATATTGGCTGGTGTGCTGCATACTTAGGTACAGGAAAGCTCCTTGTGATTTTTGAAACAAAACTAACGTGAACATCAGGTACTCCTGCAAAGGTGGAGGTACAGCCACAGCTCTCAGAGGCTTCAAGAAAGGACATGATGGTATGAGATTGTCTGAGAGCCCTAAAGAGAGACATTCCTTGGATTCCTTGCACATGAGCATATAAAATCTAATGTCTTAGAGGGATGTGCTTTTAAGCAATTGGGCTTGAGCCGTGGCCTAAAACACCAGTGTCTGTGGTGCCATAGCAGTATTGTCCTTCCACATCTTTCCCTCCTCCTGCAGCCACAACAGGTTGCTCCCATTTCTTTGCAAGGTCCAAATCCCTGATGGACTGCAGCTTCCTGGGGGAAGCAGTGAGGGAAACAGTGGCAGCTGTTTTTCTCCTCAGGTTTCCATGAAATGAGCATGGGCAGCCACTTTTCACATCCATCTGGTGGCACATAGAAAGTCATGTTTCTGGGGGAAATACTCCCTAGGTTGAGCATGAAGAGGTGGATGAAGTTGTGGTGTGATTGTGGGGCAGCACCAGTCACATTCCTGTGCAGGAGGAGCAGGAGGGCAGTGTCTCATCTGCTGAACAGGGAGCTTGTCCCTGCAGCAGCCCCGATGGGAGGGAATGGCTTTGTGTCCTTCGCCTCTGTATTTAATCACAGTGGGAGTCGTCTGGTGGGGGCAGAGCTCACAAATCATGACAGGGGTTTTGCTCCCACTTCGTGGGGTTGTAACAGAGTGCCAGCTGTTAACAACTTCCTGCCTGGGTAAATCATCCCAGACACTGCTTTGCAAAGGTTGCTGCAATGATTTTTAAACAGGAATTTATCCAGGAGCCATGACACAGAGCGTAAGTAATTGCAATCATATGATATCTGTGTCATTGATGGTTTCTGCAAATTTTTAGTAACTGCTGTAATACCATGAATAATTGGAAAGAAATACAGTATTTTTCTGCTTTCTTAAGAATAGGAATTGATGCTGAAATAGGGAATAGTCGCTTAAGTCCTCCTGTGTATTCATGTAAATCTATGTAGTATGAAATACAAGATTTCTTATCTGATACCATCTGAACTAACGTTGCATCCATAGAGGTACTATCAATTTTTTCTGTGTCTGACTTAAATTTTTGGATATTGGTATAACAATCAGCATGTAAATCATTCACTGGATTCATGAGAGAATCAAGACTGACTTTGGAGTGTGTGTCTTGTGCTATTGGTGTATGATTCCTTATTATCAAAAGACTCAGATTTTAACAGAAAAAAGATTCCATAGTTTTATTAATCTCCTTTTTCAGTGTGTGAGAGTTAGGAATGTATGGGCAAAGCAAAGACTAATTATTTTACCTTGTTTTTGTTGGTCTAGCTTTCAAAGTAAATTATACTCATGATATTGCTTCTGTTAACATCTGCATTTAAATGAGTCACAGAACAGTAATGCTATCTGCCAATAATACACCTCTTCTTGCAGGGAAAGTACGTCTGGTGTGTGGCAGTAAAAGGAGGTCACTGAAAAAAAAATAATAAAAGTGCTGAGGAAGGAATGAAAGCAGCATCACTTAACCTAAAATAACTGAATAGTCCTAAACTAGATCTGAGTCAGACCAGTCCCTCTCATCCCGAAAGAACCCAGTAGGTTGAACACTGTATCTGGCCAGTGGATTTTTTTATCCATTTAGCCTTTATAGGTGAATTTATTTTTAAGGAAAGGTTAGTAGATGAACTGACTCCCACATAACAAAGTATAACTCTTGTGAAAACTGTCAGGAAAAATGAGTAATAAATACGTGTTGATTTTTTTTTTCCCCCCACAGGCATCAGGGTTTTGTTTATACCTACAGAGTGTCCCAGACAGAAACTGGATCCTGGAGTGCTGAGGTGTGTACTTCTCCTTTCTCTTCTGAAAGTTTCTACACCTTGTTTCATATTCTTATAGATTTAATGAAATATATTCAAATTATTCATGTTTCTGCATAGTCTGATTTTCATTGACAGTAATCGATCTTGAGTGTGCCCATCAGTAAGATGTCTTGGTGCCAGTCTAGAATTCATAAATTAATTCTCTGTTTCACCTCAGCTGTTGCATAATGCAATAGCGCATTATTTTCCGTCACTTTAAATGGCAAAAATATTTTGTTTTTATAACTTGACAAGCACAATCTGTTCCCTTCTATCTGTGTACCACTAATTTGGGAATAGTTAAAGAAATTATTTTCAATCTACATTGTTTTAAAGTTATTTTTGCTCCAGATTAATTCATCATAAGTGAAAAATACATACAGGGTAGCCAAAACTTGATACAAAATATATTTTCACTCATCTGACAAGAAAATAGTAATTCTTGTATAGAAAAACAGTACTTGCAATACAGGCAACTATTTGGGTTGATGGGATTGGGATGTTAACCTGTACTTATTTTATGAAATTTTTCTTCTTTGGATGTACTCTGTGTATTAATTTATAATTAGCTTTCTGCTTGTATGGTAATGAACACTTATTAAAAATATTATATCATTTCTAGACAGGGATAATTCCTTGGCCATTGTTGTAGTAGAATTGGTAGCAGTGTTCTGGAAGACAAAACTGTTTCTTGGGTTACTCAGGAGCAGATTAGGGAGTGGAAGTGACTGACATGACTGTGGAGTAAATACTTCCCCCCTGGGCCCAGGACTCTGAACATCCTCTGCAGGAAAAGGTGCTGGCTACAGATCCATGACACCAACCCTTCCCTTGAGCAAACAGAAACCTTTCAGTAAATGTTGCTAAGGCCATGCTGGCCTCAGCTGTTAGAAACAGCAGCCTAGATCCAACTTATCCCCATGGAATGTGCCTCCAAGGCCAAGAGAGGCTCCAGATGCAGCTGATCCTTTCCTGTCTCTGCTTCCTTCCCTGTGGCTGGTTAGTCCCTGAGCAAGCTCAGGTCACACCCATCTCTCAAGGACGAGGCAGGGAAATTAAAGCAGTGCTGGTGAAATCCCAGCCAGTGTGAGAACTCTGGCTGGTGCCAGTGAGGTTGGATTTAGCTCCCAGCTGCTGGGTGAGAGCACTGTCCCTCCAGTGTCACTATGCTGGCAGGGCCTATGCTTCTCCTCCTTTGACTTTGGTGAGGAGGTGTTATTGCAAGAATGCCCTGAAGGATTTAGCACAAACGCTGGATTTTTGATTAAAAGCACACGTGGTTTCATTTCATAGTGTTTGAAAAGTTGCTGATCTAGAAAGTAGAAAAACTTCCACTTTTTATAAATAGGTGGCATTTAGTTTTTGTCTTTGTACAAGAGGTAGACAGGAATATTCAACACATAAGCCAGGACTGAATGCTCAGAGAAGGGTTTGCAAAGAGGCTGTGTCCTTGCTGAAATTTAGTGGTGTAAGGACTCCCCAGTAAGCCCAGGTAGATCTCTAGGTTGTCTTACTGGTGTTTGCAGGCTGGAACTATCTTACTGATACGTGCCAGGAAGTTATTGGTAAGGAGGTTAAACCACTGGCTATAAAAAGTCAAGGTCAGAAATAGTGAAAGATCACTTGTGAGTTTGCCTAATAATCATGGCATGGCAGGTTTCTCTTGTAGTGGCTCAGAAATTGTCCCTCTCCCAACTTTACATCACCGTGCTGCTGGGAATTACTCGGTGCAGGGAGGCTGTGAAGCCCTGGGGAAGGGGGAGAGGAGTACAGCTCATTGACTCATCCTAAGTTGGCACATCAGGGGGTCCACACTCATGGCTGGCAACCTCCCTGTGGGCTGTGTGTATTTCTGAGGACAAGGCCCCTGTGCCAGCACCCCGAGCCCAGCACAGGCTCTGGGCACCCAGCACCCCTTCTCACCTCTCGGCCTTTGACTTTGCAGACAGCGCCTGGCGTCCAGCGGAGGCTCTTTCGGAAAGTGCACAACCTCATCTCGGCCTTCCAGAAACCCAACCAAGGCATTGTAACACCCCTTCAGCACCCAGTCATCAACCACGTGAAAGCCAAATACTCCCCAGGTACTGGTGGGGTGGAGGGAGCCTCGTCTGCAGCTGAGCAGAGCCCTCCATGGTGGCAGAGATGGAGGTCTTAGACTTATTTGCATGTTTGACCTGAACTAGCCAACAGAGTGATAAAAGTGTACCCTAACTTTGTTCCTGTGTGATTGAAATGCTGTGACTCAAGTGCTCATTAGAGACAGGGCCTGTCAGTGTAATGAGAAAATGGATTTTGACTGTATATTCCTGACTGCTATAGCAGTGATGGCTGCCTTCCCTCACCTGCACCCCCACTAGTGCAGGTATGAGCCTTCTGATCTGTCCCTTTTCTTGCAGTGTTCATTCTTTCATATCTTTGTGATTATTTTTCTTAGGGAGGAATGAAGGCCGTGACTTCCACCTGCAGCCATCATGAGGATGTTTCCCCAAGTGTGACATAACCACAGCTTCCAGTGTCTCCTCTAGTCCATGCTCTAAAACAGAACGATTTATATGATAGTTAATACAACTCCATGAGTTTTCTTGTAACATTTACAGAAATGTGTTTCATAGAATTTATAGCTCAAAATGTAGAAGTTTAAGTTTCAGAATACTTCGAATTTGGAGTGAGGTTGGTTTTTTCAGTTTGTTTGTTTCCTAAGAGAGGACAAAAAAAAGATGAACATGATATCTTTTCCCCCCTTTGTAAGGTCAAGTAAAAAATATTTTTCCCTTCAAGATTAGTTCTTAATTAATAATTTGTTACTAATTTTACATTGCTGAACTTTGGAGTCCGCTTTGCTTTGTTCTGATTGGCATTTATGCAGAACTGGGCAAATCCCCTTTTATAACCTTAGGAAAATTGTTTACATTAAAGTGTCCTTGCCTTGGGTGGGCTGTGTGTCTGTCATTCATACAGTTCCTAAAGATAGTCCAGAAGTGACACTGTGAGGATCCCCACTAACTGCTTTCCCATCACACCAGGCGTTCTGCCCTGTAACAAAATCTGTAGCTTGCACAAATGATCAAAAGCATAAGTAATGCAGAGTAACCGAGAACACCCAGTGAAGTGGAAAGCCTGCTTCTTTGCTTTTAGGTGTTCTCTGTACTTGAAACAAGCCACCTTTGCATACAATTTAAAAGGATAAATTATTTTTCATGACAGCTTCTCTGCTTTTCTTTTCCTATCCATGTACTTCCGTGTTGCTGCTGGGCTCCTGGAGGGCAGGTTGAATCTACAGGACTTGTCAGCTGTGCAGGGTTAGTGGGCAACACTGTTACTAAATTGTGACAATTTCAGCTCATGACTCAGTTTCTGTCTAATTGAAGGCCAAGTTTCATTTGCGGTGAAATGTCCTATTTTCCGTGTGTGTACGTGTTGTTCTGCGCCGCCTTGGTACATGTGCTTGTTGGTTGAAACAGGTCTTACCTTAACACAGTGCAATACAGTGGCAGATCCAGCATGATTTCCTCTTTATTGAAATATTTAAAGGCTGTTTTTTTTAATTGTTACATAACAACTCAGCAAACGCACTGGCTGCTTTGCTGTCACTTGTGCCCCTTGAATCTTTCCCTCCTCCTCTCTGCCTCAGGGGTTACCCAGCCTGTTGTGAGCCCGTGGCAGCTGGTCCCTGGCTGTTCCTCTCCAGCTCTGTGCTCCTGCAAACCATCCTTCCTCAAAGCCAACCCAGCTGCTGGGTGCTGTAAGTACGTGTGTGTGGCTCAAGCCTTCCTGGGGCTTTCCTTTCTAAGTGCTGGGTCTAAACCCCGGGTTTACCTGGCCTCTCCTGGGAACAGGAACAAATGTGCTTGTAAACAATCCCTGACAGATGATTCCAGGGATAAATGTAGTGGGAAGAACTTTGCCCAAGGGCTGTTTCCTTTAGAAATGTCCTATTGGCTTCAAGAGGAGGCTGAGGCTGCATGTGCAAAACCTGAGGCACACAAGCAGCAGCCGCTTTGCAGTGCAGTGAGCTGAGGATAACTTCTTTGACTAAGGCTGGCTCCAAAAGTGCATTGTTCTTCTAAAAAATACATAAAATAGGCTAGAAGGTGCCATTTCTGTTTAAAGCTGAGAATGTTGTTTCAGTTTCTGATGTAAATTATTAAGACAGCGGTTGTGTTGTTTCTTTTGGATACCCAAGGGTATGGAATTGCTGTAGGCTTAAACAAGGTGGAAACAGAGAGAAGCTGATGGTGCCTGTGAGGCAAGGAGTCAGTGTTTGGTTATAGGAACAGTAAGATGGGAATTATATAGATTTCATACAATGACTTAGGTGTGAAGAGCTACAGATCCTTTTAGAAAGCAGCAGCTGCATTTTGTGGGCATAAATGCTCAGATGATCTCTGTATCACCTGCTTCTCCCTTCCCACTGTCCCTTCTGGGATGCAGCCCCTTGCAGCTGCAGCTGCTCTGCCCTGTCCCCCCACCAGCCCTGCCACCCCTGTCCCCTCTCTGCCACAGTCCTGGTTCTGGCAGGTGGCTTTGTAGCTCACTGCATTACCTTGTGTCCCCTGACTCTGCACCTCCTGCTCTGCCCTCTCCCCAGCACAGGCAACGCTGCTCCTCTGCAGCAAGGAGCCCTCCCTCAGCTCCGTTTTTGCCTCCACAAAGCCGTCCCCAACTCCCCGTCTATGGCTGTGACAGACCTGCAGCACTAACTCAATTCCATCTCCCAGGTTGTTTTTCTTCTATTTTCTACTAGGGCACCACTTTGGACTCACTTCCTTCTCATCCATCCAACACAGCTCTACCAGCCTCAGCCCTCCTGCTTGGTAATGATCCAGCCCAGCTGCTCCAACGTTTTTCATCCTGTAACCTTTCCTTTAGCCTTAAACATTCCCTTGTGCCCTTCCTTTCACGTGCTCTTCCTCTCTGCTGCATGTGCTGGGCTTTTTATTTTCCTGGGTACATACTTTTGACACCACAGTCATTCATCATCATCTATTTGAGGCAGCTCTAAAGAATGTGAAGATACTTAAACTTTGCTCCTCATCCTACCACCACAGTTAACTTCACCCCCTCTGTTACTAGGAATGCAACGGCATTTAGCAGAATTATTTTTTTCTCTCTCACATTTGCTTTGATGAGATGTAATAACCTGTGCATAGAAACTGGCTGGAATTTCACATGTAGTGAAACCTGCAGAGTTAAAGGCATGAACTTTGGTAAATCAGAAGTAAAATTCAATCTTGCTAAGTAACCTCCTTTTTTTGAATCAACTTTTGAATCAAACAATATTGGTTAAAGCCCTTAGCTCTACGGAAACACCTTTTACTGACATGACCAGAATATCCCAAATACTCGTGTAAACAAAGACAACATTACACGCCATCAGTTTGCACCTTTATTTTTTAAAAATGAAATAGTCAAAGTACTTTCTTTTTCAAATATCGACACATAATATATTAACTTTCAATATTTACAGCGTGTTGCTGGGATGTTCTTGTAGAAAATGCATGCTTCTGGTCTGAAACCCAGAGCAAAATGCATCAGACCATTTAACTGCAGCCATATAACATAAACCTGTACAGTATCCAGTCACTATTCAGCACAGGAGTTAGAGCAGGAATAAAAAAATTGGGATCTATTGTTTCCTAGCAACGAGGCTGAGGCCATTATAACACAATTTCTGTAAGATCAGAACCTCTAACTGGTGTTAGACAGAAAGTGAAGATCTTGGCATACATTGTAAACATTTTTTACTGTTGATGAGAAAGCTAAAAAGGAACGTTACTTTGACATATATCGTATGCTATGCTTCTCGTTCTCGTTTATTGACACTTCTGCCAGAAGAGTATGAAGGTTGTAATGTTTTATCATGGTTCATACAAGTAAAATACTGTCAAGGACACGATCTGATATACTAACATTTATTAAAAGGCTAAAGTCCACCACGAGATCTAAGGAAAAACTGGAAATTGTCAAACACGTTTCCTTAGACAAATAATGGCAGGTGACAAATGCCCAGACAAATGGACAGCGAGTCCGACTCCATCATTCCCAGTTTCTGCCTGGAAGCAATTCCTCTGGCAGTCAGGGTGCTTTCGACCCCGTAATGTTTTGTATCAAGGAGAGGTTTAAATAACAGTCAGCATTTGACAGGAAAACCCTCAGGGCTGTCGGCGCAGCCAGAGCTGGGTGTCACCGCGCCGGATCAGCCGCGCTAGGGCGAGCGCCCCGAGCACACCAACACCCTGCCGGGGATCTGCCCATCTCCTTTGGCTCAGCTAAACCAGGAGCTCCTCTGCCTAAACCACCTTCCTCTTTGGAGCAGCACCTTGGCTTCCAACAGCACCCATTGCCATTGCTCACCCTGGAGAAGCTGCTGCCCTACGACCCCAGCCCTGGCCGCTGGTGAGGGGGCTCGGTGGGCAGGGGGGTGCAGGGTGGGACCCCAGAGCATGAGGCCACCTCTGGCCAGCCAGTGCACAGCTGAGGAATGCAAAAGAGCTCAAACCAAAGAGCTAAGGTGTGTACACACCCAGCTGCACACTGACCAGTTCATATATATTTATTTGGCTATGTTCTACATAGATATCTATATATATATATTTATAACTTTGAAATGTTCTAGATTTGCTAAATAAATATGAAAGCCAAGGAAATGTTATTGTACACACTATTCGTTTGGTTGTCATAAAAAATATAGCACAAATTTCTCATGGTAGGTACTTTGCTACAGGATAGTGTGCAATAGTGGGTTTTATTTTAATTTATTTTAATTATTTTATTTTTTCCACTTTCAGAACCTTGTTTGCAGTGCAGAATGCCAGCATCAAATTATCTGATCTAAGTAACAGTAAAAATTACCATGCTATTATTTTTCTTTTTTTTTTTTTTTTTTCCAATTGGGACTCTAGGCTATAGTGCAAAATTAAAAAGAAGAAAAAAGAAAAAAAAAGGAGATATATTAAAAAAAAAAAAAAAAAAACAGCAAACCAAAAAACCCCAAAAAACCACTGAGAAATTGGTCTAACTACTAGAAAAAAAAATGGAGACTGAAATATTCCCTGCCTCCATCTGAGGTTGTTCATGAACAAGATGGTCCAAAGTTATTTGTTCATGTGGTTCTCACTGCTGGCTGGCCCATGTGTATCTACAACGTCACTCTCCCATGCTCTTGCAGTAATAACACATTTCTTTAGTGCTGTAATCTCAACACCACATTTATAATCTGTTTCCTAAATTTACGAAACTGTTACGATAAAGGCATTTTTTTTTTTGCTTTTGTAACTGGGCCATGTAATACCAAGGGAGTCTTAATGGATCCATATTCTCATAAGAGATATTGTTCAAAACGTACCTTAGACTGCGCCCAGGAAATGGGAAAATGCCAAATCTGCTTCCAAAGACAAATTGGTAGCACATTTCACTCTTCGACCTTTTGGCATAACATGAGAACAACAGTAATCAAGGCAGTATTAAAAACCACAGCTGTAGGTAATACAAAGTGCATTTCCTGCATATAATACAAATATAACTTTAAGAAACTAAAGGCACAAGCTAACTAAATAAGTATTACATACTAGAAATGCACAGTTCAAGGTAACTCTAATAGCTTCAAATATTCGTTTATAATGGATATTTAAAGCAGTTTGAAAATGATCCTCATTAGTGAATTGCAAAAAAGTATAATTGCTTAAAATATAAGTAAAATAGACTCTAATATTGACATCTTGGATCAGTGATAAAATACATCATCACATTTATGAATGCACTCTCTATATACATTTCATAAATTATTCTTCCATTGATTAAAAGCGTATTAGAGGCTTAAGGATTTGAAGGTCCATTTTTAGGCTGGTGTGGAGGTATTCAAATTCTCCGTGATTGTATGGAAAATTACAGAAATCTGAGCTGTGAAACCTGGATGTTGTCAGCTCCCTGTCCTGTACGGTAGTTAATGATGAGCCTGATCACAATGTGTATGTGCAGATTTTGGTCCACAGTTCCCCC
The DNA here is from genome assembly GCA_035583135.1 of Lophotriccus pileatus. Classification (NCBI taxonomy): domain Eukaryota; kingdom Metazoa; phylum Chordata; class Aves; order Passeriformes; family Tyrannidae; genus Lophotriccus; species Lophotriccus pileatus. The sequence goes on from JAWWES010000150.1 coordinate 10,327,376, forward strand.
TGGCTGGGGATAAAGGAGGGTTTCAGGGGCCAGGCTTCCACTCAGCCTGATCCCACCCCCCCAAAGCTGCACTGGCTCCCAGGGGAGCAGAGGGAGTCTGGGAAGAAACAGTAACGGGGTGAGGCTGAGAACGTGCCGGTTCAGGCTCATCTCTAACTTGGGTACAGTCTGCTCCACTTGCCCAAAAAACAAGGGAAAAGAGAAAACTGGAAAAAAGGAAGAAAGACAAAGAATGCACTTTGTTGGCTTCAGTAAATATGAACAGAAATTGTTTCAATATATTACTATGTCTGTTTTGAAAGAAATGTGCAATAACATCACTGTTACGGATACACAGGCTCTATAACAAGACTTCTAGCTCCCTCTGAAAGTCAGTAAAGGAAAACTGCTTGCCCATCCCCCCCGCCCCGTGTGCCCGCCCCACCTCCTGATAATCAGGTCTTGTAACAATGACAAGCTGGAGGAAGGATCACCTACTCTGCTATGAAGTAACTGTGCCAGCAGCGCATGATACCTTGGGAAATAAAAATTTCTGTCCATGCAATATAATGGTTTTCTATGTGCTCTAGATATTGAGCTGAAAAGTGAAGAGTCATCCCCAAAATGTTCTACGTTTATCAACATATTTACTATCCACACTTAGGTTCATCAACTCCCAACCCACCAATCTTCTTCAGACTTGGAAAAATGACTATTACAACAGGATTATTAATTTGAGATGAAAAGAACACGATGCCTAAACCCAACAACACTGCAACTTCCAAATCATCTGTGTAAAGACGAGTCCTGGCCCAGTGACTACAGACAGGACTGATCCTGCACGGCTTGTTACCGCTCCCTGTGGGCTCCCAGCTGGGTTGTCCCCAAAGCACTGGGTTAAAGCCCAGCCTGGAGCACACCGATACCAGTGGAGAGCCTCCTAAAGATTATAGCTTGGCTGAAGCCTGGTAATGCTGTGCCACCCACATCCTTCCACCAGGAAAACCGGCAGCTCTATGTGTGCTCCCAGACAACAGTATATTCCAGTGCCAAGGGAAACCCTGGGAGAAGACCCCCCACACATGAGTAGACACAATGCGGTGTTCAACATGGGGTGACTGAGGGGCGGCCACAACAGAGCAAAGGCCACAGGGGACAGCCTGGTATGTACTGAATCCAAACAAGTCAGATTTTCCAGGTTAGAAAATCCCTTAGCTCCTAGCTGTGAGGAATGACATGTGTGGGGTTGGTGAGCAACGACAAAGTTTCCATACACAGTCTGGTTTCTGTGTCCCTTGAACTTACGGGAGATCTCACTGGGATAAAAACCACCCAGTAAATACGGGTTGCAGAATCAGGCTCTGTAACCTTTTAAATAACTGGTGAATTATTAAACCAACAACAAAAAAGTTGTGTTTCTTTAGAAGAAGGCAGAGCACGTGGCGCTCGCCCCTACCCCGCAGGGCTGTGCGGTGTCACCCCGGGCACCTCGCGCGCAGGTCGCGGCGCTCGGCTCGCAGGACTCTGCTTCTGAAATTTTTGAATACTGCCACACAAGAACTAAAAATTGTCACTGTCATCTCTCAAAGAGTTAAACAAACAATATTAAAATACCATCTTCTGTCACATTTAAAGGCAGTTGGATATGTTTTTTTTCCTCTATATTTATATATACAGAGTTCTGATCTACAAAAACCAATACAATAAACCATTTTACGTTTAAAAACAGGCAGTCTTTGGTGACGCAAAGGCAGAGATTTTCTTTGTTACCTTCTGCCTATTTCACTCTGTCTCATGAAGTGAATATTATTGGCACTGTCAGAAAGTTCGAGATACTGCTCCACAGATAAAACAAAATATCCATCGTAGCCTTGTACCCTCCCAGTGCTTAAAAGCTGCTGTTTCTCTCCGTCTGTCCATGCTCGAATTCCTTCTTCCCCCTCCTGTAGCCGTCTCTGCTCCTTAGTCCAGGCCTGAGCCACGGCTCGCTGCCTGGCTACCTCCAGGACATGGTTCTTTTCCTCTTCCACGGTTGTTCCGTACCGCACGTTGAAGCAGAGCGCGCCGTGCTGGAGCTGGATGTCAGCAAAGCGTCTAGTCCTCCCGTTGATCACGGAAGTCATCTGCGACACCGTCACGTTGACGCCATTCTCCAAGATGCGCCGCCCTCCGGTGTTGCCGATGAGGGCCAAATCTTCCTCCAGAGAGCCCAGCTTGATGAAGTAATGGGTGTCTCGGCCCTCGATGGTGAAATGCAGGTTCTCCAGGTAATGGGCGTTGTTGAGGATGGCAGCAATGCGCCGGCTGTCCTCGTTAGCCACACCGATAATGTCAGCCGTCACTATCCCGTCCTTTATAGCGAATTTGATGCCTTTCCCGAACACTGAAGGAACAGCTGCAAATCTCAGTTGCTTCACTCCCTCAGAACACTTGCCATCGCTATACCTGGGTGTCATAGGAAGTTGGTCCAAGGATATGAAGTTTCGGAGTTGCTTTTGTAGCTCACACTGAATGCCTAGGATAGTCTGGAAAAGAAAATACCAGTCAAGTTTGCAGGTGAGGCACTTTGCAGTTCATTACAGTATCTCCCAGACCCTACTCATCTCTTAATTGCTTAGAATGGATCTTCAATTTGTTTGGAAAATATTGTGCACACTGACAGAACTTGGGCATATGCACAGGCTTTCTAATTGCCTGTGGTAGTGCTTTCTGTCTCTTGGACTCCTTCATTTCTAGAAAGCAAATGGAAAGCTGTTTACCAAAAATGCTATTTGTTCTTCCTTTAAGGTCTTCCTCCCCCTTAACCTGTTACTCTAGTGGCTGGTCTTTCAGCCCTTAGGCAGTTCAGGAAAAGCTGAACTCAAAGCAGTGCTCATCTTCTGTAAAATCACAGTAACAAATTTTATAGTTCATTCTTTAAGGAAAGCAGGTTGTGAAGGTCTTGAGGCACTAGAACAATAGGAACCAGGCAAGTACATTGCATTTGTAGATCTTACTCCCCATAGAGGCTAAAAGAAGCTTCATTCCAACCATCTCTTTGTTGTTTAACACTATATCCATCACTACCTATTTTCTGTGCCTTGTTAAATCTTTCTTAATATCTCAGTGACAATTTTATATGGATATGCCCCTACATCTGGCATGACTCCCTAGCCTTCTGCACTTGGTGCAGTTGTTTGTGCATGGGAAATGTGTTAAATGTGAACTTGAATGTGAACTCTCAGAGCATTAAACCTCCCTTTCCTGATTATGTCAGAGGAAAGGCATCTTTACAAAATCATAGTTCTTTGTTAACAGATGCTCATATGGTCAAAAGCAAAACATAAATGCTTGCTCAGAGGTAGTTGGTCCTGTTGCAGTCACATTGATTGCTGGACTCTGATAGCTGCTGCCTGGCTTCTGTTTATGGAAAATAAGCCCTGGAGCAAGGTTGAGATTTACAGACCCCCTACAAATCCATAGCAACATTTCTGTTTCCTGCAATAATTATGCAGAGGTACTGACTTGTAAAGCTGTTTATAACCTCAGTGATTTTGCAGCTCCTGTGGCATCTTTGCTAACAAAGATGAAAATCTGCAGTTTTAATTTTTCAATTCCACAAGACTTTCTGCGGCTTTTTCAATTTTCACATAAATGCTTTTACCCTTTTGCCTACCCTGCTCCTCAAATTTGGATATTTTCTCTATGATCAGCTGCAAATTTCCTTCACTGTGTTGCTAAAAGCTTCTCCTTAATGCTCTCCTCCACTCTGATGCCAGTACATAATTGACAATATTAAAATTTCTAGCATTGTTAAAGTATTTGTCTTTCCCTTCATGTTGAAAGATACAGTCACGTTGTTTCCTTGGTCTCCAATATTTTCTAATAAAACTCCTTAATTTAGTATTAGAAGCAGCTAAATTGAGTTTTTGCTAACCTTTCCAGGATCCCACTCTTGGGTTTTTGTTTGAAGCTGTAGAAGTTCATATGTTGTCTCCAAAGCTTCTATCTCAGGTTTTGGGAATCCAGGCAGCACGTTGTGCAACTGGAAACCAAACAGCTCTAGCCAACTTCCAATGTCTATGAAACAAGAAAAGGATGTTAGCAAAAAGGCACACAAATCCTAGAAAATGGGCAGTCTGCAGAAATTCCAGCTAGGCAGAAATAATGATTTCACATCAATTTATGTTTCCCATACTAGTTACAGCACTTAATGTAGCAAACAAATTATTTGGTTACAAAGCATAGCTATACTCAAATCAATAGTGTTCCTTCTATTTATAATGGAAAAAAAATTAAAATTAAGCTGCCTCCATTCTTCCCCTAATTTTAGCACTGAGAAAAGCAGCAGAAGCAACTATTAATTATTTTCTTGGTTACCATAACGGCTATAGAAAACAGATCAAGCTCAGTAAGATGCAGTCTATTAAAGAAATTACTTCAATACGTTTAAGATTAGACACAAAAAGTAACTTTGGATGTATACAAAAGATTTCTGGAATGTTGAATCCATAACAGAACTTGATAAAAAGTTTTCTTTTAATGAGAAATGTGTTACTTTTACCTGTTGTATACTTAGCAACATCTTGGATTCTGCCAACTGGGTAATTATTTTCAAATGAATAGAGATTAAATGGCTGTGGGACAGTATTCAGGTTCTTCCATATATGATGATTTGGTGTCGTCCACCGGCCAGCAATGACATCATAGTCCCGCTGACCCAGATGAACTAATTTTGTAAGAGAATCATACAGTCCTCCATGAAAACCAATGATAACCTCGAAATCTGGATTAGTGTCCTGGTAGATCTCTCCATATGGGGTGTATAAAATTTCCTTTATGACTTGGCCTCGACTGCTAAACACAGCTAGAGGTGTTCCAGTGTTATCACAAGCAACATAATACTCTTCTCCACTGCTTAATTCCATCGCAATGAGATGACCTTGAAGATCATAATAGAGGGATGTTATTTCTGAGCTAGAATGATTGTACAAGTGAGTAACTCGGATTGGATTGGAGAGATCAGCATAAAAGAACTGTAAGTGTTGTCCTAGGCTTGATTTGCTTGCAACTCGTCTTCCAAGACCATCATAACAGTATTGCACAGTCCAGCCAGACACTTTGTTGTACGCTTTGTTCAGCAGACCATTAGAGTTGTACTCAAAGATCTCATTGCCCCTTTGCCTGAGAAAGCCATCTTCGTCCATTTTGTATTGAATTTCTCCAAGCCTGGTAATGCGATCCCTCAGATCGTATCTCAGGGGGGTGAGGCGCGCGCTGTTTCCATGGCTCAGCAAGTTGATGTTGCCATTAAGGTCGTAGCTGTAGCGCCACTGGGTTTTGTCGTTCACAGACACGGTCTGGAGCTGACCATCAGCATCATATTCATAAAAGTATCGTGTTATATTGGCATCTACACCCACACGTATATCACAGATCACCATGCGCCCCATGTTGTCATACTGGATGGTCATCCAGTATGCGATGGACTTGAGAATTTCATATTGCACTTCAATCACCTGACCGTTGGCACTGAAGATTTTGGTATGCTTCATCACAGTGGTGGTTATGACTTGGTTTAAATCATAATTAATTACACTGAATTTTCCGAATTGTTCAGTCCTGCCAGAAACATCAACGTAGCGGTACAGATCAATGGGAAGAGGCGTCTCGTTGATCATGGCCTGCATGCTCGTGACACGGAAGTTGTTGTAGCTGTAGTCAAATCTGGCATTTACAAGCCCTTCTTCACTAAACCTGAAGATCTGGCGACCAATAAGTGGACCTGTCCAAAATAAATAGAGGAAAGGGGAATAATGAAAGTAATGAATTATGCCCACAGTTTACTTACCCTGCAGATCTAACACAGACAGGCCATGAACTCAAATATACCCTTAAGCCTTAATTGCTGCTTAACTGTCTCAGAAAATACCATTAACTCAGAATATGTTTGATTATTCCGTCACAAATCTTTATTAATGCTTTATCCACAAATTATTTATATTTTATTAACATCTGTTTAAATGAATGCTGGTTTATTCATAATTATTATTTCTATTTACTTACAAGATAATTCTTAACTAAATTTATTTTACTTGGTGATTTCTTTCCTTATATAAACAGTCCTTTTGAATTTATGTTATATTATGGTGTAAACAGGGAAACTTGAAAATACAAACTATAAACCAACTTGATTTAGTATTTAGCAAATATCCACACAGTGGAATAAAAACAACAAAACATTCTAAGAGCTATTCCATACCAAGCAATAAAAAGAAGACTGTATTTCAGATGGGACAGCTATATTCACCCATGGACACAGACACAGAGATATACACACATATTTTTCTATTGAAACATAAAATATAAGAACTTGTAGACATAAAAATAATGGAATTTCATGCCAGGTAAGCGCAGGATGAAAGGCAAAAACTTTAGCAAAGTAGCCACCGTTACACAAACCTGTTTGCCTGTATCTGATGGTGCAGATGAACCCGTCGTGCATTAAATGTATTGTTTTGATAACCCCAGAAGACTCCTCGTAGGTGAACGTGACTTGGGTAGTGTCATAAAGAATCTCGGAGAGGCGGGACTGCTTGGTGTACTTGTAGAGGACTCTGCGGCCTGTCCCAGGGTACAGGGTCTGGAGCAGCCGCCCGTCCCTGGTGAGGTCCTGGATGAAGGCGGCGCCGCTGTCCGGAGGGGTGTAGATGTTGCGGTAGTAGCCGACGGAGAGCATGGTCTGCAGGGCGTGGCGCACCATGCTCGGCATGGTGACCGACAGCAGGTACCCCGACTGGTCGTACTCGAAGATGTAGCGGCGCTGGCTGTGCAACAGGAGCATCACGGACTGCAAGCAAACAGCAAGGGCAGGGTGAGGGGCTGATCAAGCACGTGGTTATTCATCTAGCGAGTGCCTGAAGGGTATGGGAGTGCTGAAACAACCGCTCACCCTTGTGGTTTGCTTTTACGGTCTGTACAATTCCAGGTGGAGCTTTCAGCTCCAGGAGGCTTGGCCAGCAAGGCGGTACAAAACAGGAGGAGAATAATAATAAGGCTAGAGGTAAGGATCTCCAAACTGGAAGGCAGATGTGGCTCTCAGTAGCATTTCAGCCTCATGCTGGCTTGCTACGTTGCTTTGAAATACTTAGGTCATTCTCTCAGGAAGCAAATACAGAGAAAACCTCTTCCTCACACACAGGCAGAGCATCTGCACCAGCAGATGTGCCTAAGGGAGTTGGAAAGGGGAAACTTTGTTATATACATGGTGTTTAGCTTTTATTGGCACTCTGCATATCTCCAGCACAGACCTACCCCTTTCCTGTATGTCTTCTTTTAAATGCACATCACTCCAGAGCTCACAGTATCTCCATGCTTATAGATGGATGAAAGTAATGTGCAGGTTCTTTGGTGTGACTACTTCTATCGTTGCTTTTTAATTTTTACAAAGAATATAATTTCTACACAAGTACTTGATACTTGCCCTGTGTTGGTTAATTGTGGCTGGTCAATGAAATCTGGTTTGTTTGTCTGCAAAGAGAATGTGCAAGCATGGCAGGCTTTTTTCTGTCAGCAATTAAAGTCTGGGTCCTGTAAACCTTTTTACCTGTCATGTGCAAAGTCACAGCGTCACAGAGTACAAGCCCGCTGGCGAGCAGTCACACTTGAAACAAGCATAATGAAAACAAAGAGTGAAACTGTATGGGGGAACTGTATGGGGGAACTCTGTAGCCTTTCCCCAGCTCCAGCAAGTGGTTTGGCTGGAGCAGAGCACTGCACAGCCTTGCCACACTGTCTGAGTTGGGCCTTAGTGCCGACACCGCAAAGGTCTTAGCCCACAGCTCAAACATACCAGGCACATAAGCAAATTTGTCAGGCTTCTGCATGGTTGAGACATCATGCAAAACAAAGTCTTTGGAGGAAAAGTGTGACTGCTTTCTCACAGAGCACTGGGGAAAGAAATCAGAAAACCAGTATTTTTTTCCTCTAAGCTCAAAAATCTTCTCTGGGAAGGAAGCACCACAAGCTCAGCCCTGCAATGTGTTAAGTAACATTGGCCCCGAGCCACTCTGCTCTGACAAATAAACCAAGTGTTCATTCAAAGGGCCAGAGACAGACTCAGCCTTGGCCATCCTCTCTGCACTCCCAGCCCCCTGCCTGCCCAAGATGTGCTTCTTCCTGCCCTTGGCAAAAGACATCTGTCACCTGTACTCCAGCCAGAGAGCACCAACATATGCCAGTCCAGGTCACCCTGTGCCAACTGGTGACAACAGACCTTCACACGAGCTAGTTCTGATCACTTTATCGCTGCTTGGCCAAGCGTCTCCAACAGCACTGTGTTTATTTTGTTTCCACCTTCAGTCAAAAGTCTCCAGTCTGCAGTAAACCACTGGCTGAACTCTCTCCTAGCACTGCTGTGACGCCTCTCTCTATATACTGCTCCCACGCCTGTTCTTAAGCTGTCTGCCATTGACAGAGTATGAATAACAAGATCAGAAACATCCCCAATATAACTTTAGTGCCCCTGTGTGCCATTTTTACAGCACTTTGTGGCTTTTCCACTTTTGTTCAGGATAGTAAAAGAACAGACAGTACTAGGGCTGTAGACTTAGTATCCTTTCAAGCCTATTACAGGATACCATAAGGAGAAAAAAAATTAATTCCCAATTCATCCTAATAATATTACAATAGATTTTTCAACTCTGCATAAACTGGGTTCTAATTGTTTTAAAGGATTTCAGAGAGTAGCTCATAAAACATCCAAAAAGCTGTCATTTTATTAAAGCAGCCAGAGCCTGGTCAACCACAGAATGATTGATGCCGTATGGTGTATCAAGACACACAGCCAGTGGCAATTACTGGCAGCTCAGCTGGGAATAGACAAATGCTGAGCATCACCACTAGATGTCATTTCTGTCCAACATACACATGCAGCCAGTCATCTATTTTGTCTGCTGGATTTTGGAAGTGAGCTTGGAGTGTTCAGGAGATTTTATATTACCATGAATTAATTGAGGAAAGTGACCAAAACAAGAGGAACGGAATCTCATCAGTAAGAATTATTTCCAATGCAAATGTCATAGTGCTTTTTAAAACCTTAATTGTTTGAGCTGATTTTGTAAGGGTAGAGATTTTTGGAGATGTACAATAAAATCATCAATTGCTAAAACTGAAGAATTAAATAACTATGAATTGGAAGCAAATCATATAATTGATTTTTTTCATATAAAGAATTATTGAGTCTTATGTGGTTTCAGACAACCTTTAGCAATCATTACATAATTAACACAATGAGTTACTGACTTTAATGGAGCCACAAAGGGATATTTCAATGTCTGTTTTTGACAGTGAATTCATCTTTCTTTGGCACAAGGAACAACAGTCATGAAAATACATTAAATAGCTGGGAGATCATGTGCATGGTGTGTGTAATCTTCTGCCATTTCCTTCTACAGGATCAGGATTTGGCCATTTGTTCAGAATTCCAGACTAACAGTGTTAAGTTATATGACTTTATTTCTGAGCTCATCATAAACTAAGAACAGACAAAGTGGTTTGGAAAGATAAGAAGTGTACATCTTTCCAAAATTATAGTCCATTATGTCTGAAGAAAAAATAAAAGATTCCTCCAAAAGACACATTGCCCAAATATTTGAAACCTGTATGAAATGCCTGTTTACTTGTAATTTGTAGAAGACCACGCAGACAAAAGAAACCCTGACAAATTTATCTGAAGCAAACTTCTGAAGCTCCTGGGGTTTGCCAATCTTGTTAACACATGCAAGAACCACACTGCATGGAGACAGGGAGGGAATCACATTTTTATGCATTCTCCAGTCTCAATAATTTTTTTTCCACCGGGTTAGGTTTGAGTTTTTTTGAGGATCAAGCTTCAACACATTCAAAATAAGTATGGCACAGTTTATCTTAAAAGTACACATTTGGAACTCTTTAGTATACAAATAACTTCAAAGTCACTGGATTTTGTGTGTGTAATACCTCCTATCAGTGTTACCTTACCTGCCCCCCACCCCCCATAGCCTTTCCCTGCAGTTTACAGTTTCAGAGAAAATGTTCTGCAAACTCAGGGTGTATTGAGTAGTCTAAGATGTTGCTTTTCAAAAAAAGTTTGAATACAAGTTCACACTGAGTTCTGAAAGCTTTAAAAATACATAGTGGCTTTTTGGTTTTGAGAGACAAGACCAAATGAGATGTTTCTACAGAAGAAGGAGATGGTCTTCCTTAGTCTGTACAACACTCCACATTTTGTGACCGTTACCTATAGATATAAATGAAAATTACAATACTCAGGGAATTTAGACGCAAAGTCACTATAAAAGCAGAGCAATCATTCATTTCATATTAATGTTTTTCCCTAAATGGCCCTCATGGATATTGAAGTGAACTTTCTCCTGACAGGATCAATCCCTTGTTTACAGTGCAGCACTCAATAGGTGCAAGCTTGTACTCATGGGCTCATAATTTTGGCTTAAAAGATGTGTATTTCTGTGGGGGGGGAAAGGTTCCCTTTCAGTGACTGTTATCTTTTTGACCATTATCCCGAGTAGCAACACGCTTTTCAGCAGTGAGGGTGTCCTTTGTTCACTTAAACTTGAACTGAGACCAAAAAGTCATTTTTTCTTACTAATTAAACAAACCTGAGGTGCTGATAACTTTCTTCAGAACTAAATTGTGGCAACTTCTTCGGAACTAAACTGTTTGAGCAGGTGACATCTAGATGTGTGTCCAGACACATTTTTATCTAGTTATGTAAGTCTATGTATTTTCTGTTTAAAAAGTCTTAAATACCCTTGCAAGAGGTAGCTTTATAACAGAGTTCACAATATAATATCTATATAAAATGGAATATTTTTTGTCTTGGTACAACAATCCACTTTCCAAATGACTTACCTTTTCTAGATATGTGTAACTCCATATTTTACCATCTGCCCATGTTCTGGAAATGATGTTCCCACTTGGATCATACTCCATTTTCTCAGTCCAGGTTCCTCTTTGGATATAGGTGACTAATCCAGAATGTGAATAAGTGATATTGACCTCGTTGTACTTGCTGATGGGTGACCACAAGATGGGGCGTCCCGTCTGGTCATACATAATCCGAAGGGTGAATTTGCGATGATCGTCATAAATCTTCCCTGTCCTGGTCACGTGATCGAAATCAATGGAGAGCAGGTTTCTGTTGTGGGTCTAAACACAGAGATACAGTGAAGTAAGAAAACAGTGCATGCTAAGCACAGCCAACACAGACACGTCCGTGTCAGCGCTTATCAAAGCGAGCAGTGGTTTAGCATTGGGAGCTCGGCCTTCCTGAAGGCAAGAAAATAGAAAAAGATTCAGATGAGAAATAGAAGGACCAGAAAATAAAATGCTGCCTGCTCTTGGTGTTATTATACTTGACGTTACAGGATGCTTCCATGTGTTAAAGCCTCACCTCTGCTCTCACCTTTTCTTAAATTTTTCTTCTTTCTGCTCAGCTGTGGACGAACTCCTTGTCAAGCCCACAAATTAGGAAAGATCTACGATCTCACATCCTCTCTCGAGCTCTGTTAACGTTGACAAGTGAGGTGCTGCTCTGGGATAGCCCTCACCAGGTTGATGCCACAAAGGGCAGAGCTGTGCTTGCAGCTCCTGCAGACCCTGCTCACCAGTGTCCTCACATTCCTTCACAAAGCCACCCCGCTCCCAGAGCTCATGAAAGCCAGCAGCAGTGCCTGGTGCCAGCCTTGTGGCAGCTCTCTCATCACATTTGGGACCTGCAACATTTGTTAAATTTTCTGTGTCTGACAGATGGACAGCAACCCAATCCTCAATCTGAAATCAAGTTCAAAGCTGAGCCAGAGTCATGAAGACAAAATATATTTACCCAGAGCTATCATCATCTGCCTCCTTACATCATTAAGCCACTGGACAATCACTAATAAACGCCATTTAAATCTGAGATATAATTTAGGGAGCCATAAAACATTGTTCATTGACTTGTCTTTTTCAGATCAATGCTCAATATGCTCATTGTATTAATCTACCACATTTTATCTAATCACTCCATTCCAATTAATAAGTTCTTTACAGCAGAGATGATGCCAGTGCAGGTGTTAGCACAGGGCATGGCACAGTGCTTGCCCCTCACTGAGACCTGGAGGCAAAGGCACAGAGTAAATGGTTAATAAAACCTGTTTAATAATTCAAGCTGTGATTAGAATGAAGATTTTTTTTTCTTGCCCCTTTCTGTTTTTAGATACAAAATAATTTGAGAATCTGGAAGAAGCAGGTGTTTTTTCTTCAACTACCATTTCTGGGGCTTTATATACACACATGTCTAACTTTAATAGTGTTCATTTACAAAAGCTGTAAAATACCTATATACCCCTGTAGACTGCTGTAACTATTGCAATTTATGCTCTAATGATAGTTAAGGAGCCCAAGTAAAATGTGATGCTCAGTTCAACTATATTTGCTTGTATACAATCTGATGGATTAAGTTTAATATATTTTTTAGCAAACTTCTTGAAATTTCTCAAAACAAACCCTCTTGGTAGCAAAATAACTGAAAAGCAAGCAGGGGGCATACTCTATCTCATAGTCACTTTTGTTCTATGTACATGTTTAATGTTCTTATTGCTATTATTATTATTGTAGAATGCAGTTAGGAGAAAGGGAAGTCTTGAATACAAATTGCTTGCCATCTGAATTTCAGAGACTATACAGCAAATAAGAATGAAAAGCAAACAGAGACAGAATTAGCAGCGAAGTGGAAAGCAGCAGTAATTGAAAACTGAGTTAAAATAAGGTTAAAATACTTCCCTTTTATTGCACATTTTATGTCTCATTTGTTTACTTTCTTATACTAAACTTAAATTTAATGCCCTTCTCAAGGTAAGACAGGATGATACATGGATAGCACGACTCATCCCAATATTGTTATTGACAAGCTGATTTCAAATCCCAGGGGCTTCACAAAGACGACGACTCCAACACACATACAACACAGCAAGGAGCCTCTCAGAGTGGCTTGAGCTCATGCACCCTGGTACAAGCCAGGGAAAACTGGTTACTGAAAGCAGTGTCAGGCTGGAAAGTCAGCTAATGAAAACGGAGAAAATTCAGCTGACTTCAATAACGTTAGAAGCACACAAAAAGATGTATTTATTATGTATTTTTTTAACATTTGTTGACTCTACTTCTATTAGTTTTACAGCTGGAAATTTTGCAGAGTAAATATCACATAATTGTGTACTTCTTTTGGCTTTCATTTCCAAGTGTACCCTGTCCACAATGTGAGTCAGATGAGACGATTGCACTATTTCCTTCTCTGCATTTGGATGTGAGCCAACATAAACTCACAGACCCTGGTAGAGGACTTGGTCCCATCTTTAGAATTTGCTGTAAGACTGGTAAATAAAGGGAGATAATTTCCTAAATGCAATAATGAACATGACTGTCAAAGCCTGTGTCTGCAAGACTTTTGAACTGAGGCCAATGAGTTACTTCCTTTTTTGTTATTTAAAAAAAAAAAAAAAGGCAAAAAATAAGTAAGTCTGGCCAAGCATTCAATTTTCAATTTTGTAGATATTCAGTTATAAAACCTGGACTGCATCCAGTGCCAAGTTCCTCAAGTTATGCAAAAGTCAGGAGGGAACAGAGCTGCATCCTAATCAGTGTATTACTATGCATCATGCTCATTGCTTTTAACAGCACTCTTTGCTTCATTTTTAGAAGTCAATTAAAATAGCAGTTCAATTGATAAAAAAGAAGTCTTGCTAGATAAAGATTGATGTTAAAGTGCCCGATTGTACATAGATTTATTATTAATATAAAATGCATACGTGCCCACAGACTGTTTTATGTACGTTCATGAAGTGTCGGGGCAGGCAGTTCTGCACTTAAAGGAACCCTGTGGTTAATTCCTTTTTCCCACACTGATTTAGATCCCGAGATAAAGTTAGATGTCTGTCCTAGCATTTCAGTTAACTTACTCGCTTCTGCCCTATTTCCAGAGCAGGGAATTCACACCATGCAAAAATTCAGCTTTTTAAAACACAATGTTTCCAAGCATTATTCAGAATGTGTTAACAGTGGCCTCTTTCCAAAACTGGAAATAACACTAATGGAGTGACACGCTTTCAATATGGTTGCTAATTGCGATCAGAATTAAAAAAGTTGGGACCAGGCAGAGAAGGAAAACCTTTATTCTCTTTCTTCTCTTCAAGTAGGTCATCCTTTATCTCATCCCCAGCTACCTGCCTTCTAATTTATACCTTTTAGCACTCAAAGCCGTTTGTTTCACTGATGGTATCAGGACTGATTTTTAAGTAACTTCTTTAAACCTCATTTCTATGCCTTTTTTTTTTCTTTCTTTCTCAGAAAACTCTTCCATTGTGCTGTTTTTTTTTTTTTTATTTTAACTGAGGGCTCCTGCAAGTCTGTTCATTTCCGTTGAGACCGCTCCAATCCCCAGAGCTTTTCTCTACATATATTTTCAAAGTTCAGCATAGTTCTTTCTGCCCTATATTGCAAGCTTTCTAACACACTTCCTATTGTGCCAGGCATGGCAAATTAAATGTTTAAAAACTTCCTTTTAAACATATAACTCACTGGAAGTTTTCAGAAGGTTTCACCAGAACCTCATCCTGCATAAGGACTTCTAATGATGTTACTTTTTTTTTTTTCCCCCAGCAGTACCCAAGGATCTGTCAACAGTAAGCCCTAAATCCATTTCATTATTTGCCATACTGTCTCAAACACACTATAGGATGGTACTTTTGCTCATGCTGTGCCAAATATTTCCTTTAATCAGCAAGAAATCTCTGGGTAGATGCCTTTGCCTTCCTCAGCAGCTGCACTGTCCCAGATCCTTCCATCTTCACTGACTCCTCACTCCATCAGCACCTCATGCAAGCATCTCAGTGCCAAAGCTGAACTCCAGGACCCATGGATTTCTGCTATTCTCCAAAGCCCTTTTTTGTGGTATTAACAGCCTCAGTAGACCATTTTTCCCTTTCTCTTGTATTCAGATGGTGTAACCTATATGCAGAATATTACTGGACTCAATGATCTCAGAGGTATTTTCCAACATAAATGATTCTATGATTCTAATATTTCTACTCCTTTCCACTATTAAATCTTCATTTCATGTGTCCCATCAGGTTTCCTCCAGCTTTGCCCTGGCAGCCCTCAGACAGACAGTCCCAGAGCTCAGTACAATGAGGGGAGTCAGTACAGCCAAGACTGCAATACAGGCAGCTGGCTTGTCCTCCTGAGCAGTCAGGGACAATTCATAGGCACTCTTGATCTTGGATATGTATAAAAAGACACTCTTAAGACAAATAACAATGCAACGCTCAAGAGCTGGGTTGCTAGTGCGTACTTTTGGAAGGAGAGAGAATAAAAGACATCAGCACATCAAAATTGTTCTTACACATCCTCTCACTGGATGAAGGTGACGGGGGAGGAAGAGGAGCACCCAAGTGGTTCTATGCACCAACAGCCTGATCCAGAGGTTAGTCAATCAGTTAAGCTCTGATACCTTCAGTGTTACACTATTTCAACAAACATTTTATGCCTCCAGCCAGAATTCACTTAATCCTGACCAATTTGTAAATTTCCTTTTTTTTTTTTTTTTTTTGGCCAGGCAATATTAAGGATCACACAGAAACAAGTGAAAAATGAAAAAATGTAGTCAATAGCACAATATTTTTAAGACCAAAATTCCCAGTTGTACTAGTAGTACAGGCATTTTAAGTGGTATTCAAGTGAAAACAGAACTGATTTCATAAAAAAACCTGTCCAGTGAAGCAGCAATCTCTTTGAGCTGTAGTGTTACCTAATTAAATGCTAAATGTTGACCATCTGTCAACATTTTTAATCTGTGAGTTCTCCTCACAGGTAAAAATAAGCCAAGGATGCAATGTTAAAGCAAGTCTTAGAGCTGTGGTGCAGCCCTGCCAGAGGGAGCGAGTGGGTTTGAGAGCATGTGGGAGAGGGCAGAATTAATACACAGCCTGTCTAGGCACACAGGGAGGCTCTACATCACTCTGAGTTGCAGGAAAGGCGCTGGCAGGACACCCAAGGTGTGCCCAGCAAGATGCTGTGCCCCGGGCAGCAGCGGGCACCTGTTAGCTCCCCCAGAAGAAAGAGGGTTAATAGATCTGAGAGATGCAGAATGGAGCTCCAACTTTGCTGCTGTGCCAGAGTAACTAGGCATTGTCCCTTGCTCACAGCTTCTTCCAAAGCCATAATTAAGTTCTTAGTTGAAAAAGAAGGGGAAGAAAAGAAGTAATTATGTCTTGAGGTCAAGTCTTACAACCAAAATCAAACAGAGATCAAATATCCCTGAGACTGTCGGAGGAGTTTGGTTTTGAAATTCATGGCTGGGGCCCATCATTGATACAACATTTTCATTGCTATTCTTACAAAGTAGAACATTTCAACACGATTTTAGTTCAATGACTTTCAAAGGGAACACTGCACTTTACACAAGAGGAAGCCTTACCCTCAGCCTTCTCTCAAAAGTGGAGATATTGCCTTTGGTCTGCTCCCTCCTTTGCCTCCATTCAATGAGATTTGAGTTATGCTCTCCAGGAAGGGAGATATTGCACTTCCCTAGCGTGGGGCTGACAACCCCTGCTAGGATGTGAGGTTCCGTGTTCAGCGTGATTTCCATTCCACTGGCAAAGGTGACTCTCAGAGACCCGTCTGGGCTGACCCGGTAGATGTTCTGTGTGTTATCTGTCAAAAAACAACCAAAAACAGGGAACAGAGAGAAGTTCAAGTAGATTTACAAAGCAAACGTTAGGCGCAACAGGGCTTTATTTGTTACCCAGGGAGGTTACAGACAGCTGAACACACCCCAACTGCAGTGTGAGTTTTTGTAACCTCCAAGGCCTTCCCATGTCAGAAGAGCATTTTTTTTTTTTTACATTTGGCCTGTTGATTTCCATATGAAGGTTTCCTGCAGCAGGAATAAAGTATTTTTGCTTTCAGCTTAAAAGTATGTAAACCTATAGGCTGAGTACTGACCACTGATATTGTGACAATTTTGGCATGTTGGGCTCTGTCAGCAGGACAATGCACTGCTTGTGCAAGAGTATCTGAGGTCAAGCATGAAAGCTGTTTTCCAAATGTCTAGGGTGACATCCAGACTCCCATTCTGTCCCTTTTCCCTGTATCACTGTACCACAGCCTTGTCCTCTTCCCCATTAGCAGCAGGACTCTGGGGTCGAGGCACAGTGACAGTAAACCATGAGCTGTTAGTTTCTGGCACTGCCCAGAGTATGCAAGTATTTTCCTGAGACAAACTTTGGTAATATACCAATTTTGAGGAGTTTCAGATTTAAGAACAGACATACAATCAGGCAGTAGATGATGTAGAGAGTAGATGGAGTCACTTGGATCAAGCCTAACAGGTGACACAACAATATAATATAATTATTTCCACTTATGCAGTGTGGAAATGCCATACAATAGTGGAGAGGAATGAGTGGGTATCTTGTGAGGTGAGTTCTTCCTTTTTTTTTCTTATAGATCAAAAGTTGAGAAGAAGAAAACTTCTGTGATGTGCTCAGTTACAAAGCTTTTCTGTAGCAGACCTGGAAGGAAATCAGAGAGCTATTTCCCAGCATCTGCAAAGCCTGAACAATCCACTGACAACAAAAAACCCCAACAAGGACAAAAGCCCCCAGATCGATAAAACTGTATAAAATCAGAAGTTCAGTGATGAATCTGCAAAATCTGCAGGAGGACACTGGGGCATTTCCATTAAGCAGAGAGCAATTTTTTTTTGAGAGATATGATATTGGCAGGGGAATACTGTGGTGTCATCCCCAAAGCAGTCACTAGCAGAGGTGGGTCACGTTTTGCCCCTTCCTACAAAGCTCTGTCACCAGGACACAGAACTACCAGAAAGAATTTACAGCATTGGCCAAACAAGCCATTTCAGGGCTAAAATGTCAGTGGAACCTGTCCTTCTTCTGGGAAGTCTTTCTGAGAATAACAAAGCTCAGTGTATTAGAGATTAATCCAAGTCCTCCAGATACTGAAGTAGAAAGTAGCACATAAAGCCTGCAGACATCAGAGATTTCAATAACTAGATTCTATCCATGGGATTCTTCTAGGAGGAAAAGAATTCCCTTGTGGTTTGTTTCTAATTGATACCCCAGGAGAATTGTAAGCAGTATCTAGCTGTTTGTGCTGAAGCAAGGAAGAAACAAATGAACTAATTCTAATGTCTTTTTTTTTTTTTTTTTGGCAAACAGTTAAGAATGCACTATGTCTGCGGTTTGAGACACAATGATTAGGGGAGAAAAAACAGAAATGCTTTCATTACCTTGTTTTAAAGTATATATTGTAGAGGTAGCTGAGAAGTTTGTGGCTGTGATCACATTCTCTCTGTTTGAAGTATCAAGTTCCACTCGGGTCAGTTTTTCAATGTCGCTGTGGAAACTGCTGACTTCCCCAGTTGGAAAGGTTGCATTGGTCAGATGGCCATCAGAGTCATATCTGCAAGACATGATGTTACAGAGCCATGAAAACACGTAATTACTGTCATGTAAAAGACTTCTAAAAGCAAAAAAGTGGGGAAAAAAGTAAGAAGCATTGTCAACACTGTGCAGTAAGTTAAAAAGGTAATAATCGGTCCATTTATTCACTCAAAATGCATTCTGTCCCTATTCTGAATTCCTGCTTAGAGTCTCTTTCAGTGGTGCTGGATAAAATACAACTGGAAATCTGTAAGATGCCACCTACATCACCCAGTTTCTGCCAGAGGTTTTCTGTGCTGGTTGGGGCTTCCCCCACTGGGCTGTGATGCAGGAGTGAGGCCACTGGAGGTCACTCGGTGTTCAGGCAACCAGCTCAACCCCAAAAAGGCGTTTTCACTCCCATAGGATTAAATAAAAATTCTTACATTCTGAAACACTTAAACACTGCCTTTTGTCACCGATGGGTGAAGTGCATAATAAGAATGGTGAATATAAAAAAGGGACCTAAAGTGTAACAATAGCAATAAAATTAGATTGAAATCTGCAGCAATTAAGTTGCCTACATGGGTTTTACTCTTGTGTTATGTTTCCCACAGGCCTACTCAAATCAGCAGGAGCTTCTCATCAGAAGTACCAGCCACAGAATCTAGAGTACCACATTCCAGTTCACCTAAACTTCATCAGTGCTAAAGAAATTCTTGTAGTTTAAGGTACTTGAGGTGAATCAGGTCATGTTATCAAAAAGTCAGTAATTAATTCCAAAGCTCTGGAGCAGCATTTCTAACAGGTCTTTTCAGTTCTACCAATATATTTGTTCTTTCTGATGGTTCATATTGAAACCAGTGCAGAACATTGCTTGGTGCTTGATACTGTTTCATATTAATGCCTCACAGCTTAAAAACCTTATTGATGCTGACATGTTTTTATTCATGTAAGACAACTCACTGATACTGCGGATGTGTTTGCATGAGCAAAACCAACTCATGTTCATAAAACAGAAACTTATTTGTGCAGGTAGGAAAACATAATTAAGTTTTCAAATTTTATTAACTGTCTCCTCTCATTGACAAAACATATCCTCAGCTGGTCTATCAGCTGGCAAAGCTGCAGTGCCTTCAAAGGACCTCTTCCAATTCACATCAGCAGACAATCTGGCTACATCCTTCCCTTTAAGGTGTTGGCATAATTTCCTTAGGATCTTTATATGACCCAAATTAGTCACACAAAATCTACACATTACAAGAAGCATTGGTGAAAATAAGTCAGGATTTCCTCCAATATTAAAAAAAAATAAAAATAGAACAGCTGTTCTTTTCCAATGAAACACTGGAAAATGAACTCATGAGCATCTTGTGGCTTTTTTGACAAACAAATTAAAATTAATAAAATGCTAAATTCAATATAATCTCTTTTTCACCTCTTCCTGCCCTCATATACATCACATAACTTATTTACATTCTACCCTAATGCTGGCTCTGTGCAAGTTGACTGGGTGCCACAGGCAGCGATTAAAATTGACTCAGATCACTACTTTTCATCATTAGAAAACTCCACGAACATTGGGCAGTTATATTTCATTTACTGCTTGATCAAACAGATATGACAGCTTGCTAGGTTATCTGGATTTGCTACTGTACTATATAAAAATCCCCAAATAATGCATTTTTAAGGTGCAAATACAGCCAGTTTATTGGAATGTACTTGTGCACGAGACACAGGATCCATCTTCACTAAGGATCTAGTTTTGCTGCTGATGAGATACAAAACTCCCTATGTAGCTGAAAATGGGATAAACTGTTCCTGGCTGGCTGGCCAGATAGGGTACTGAATCATAATGAGACCAGAGCACATGCCAACAGGCTCTTACTTGAGTAGATGGTCCCACTGACTTCAAGAAGGACATGCAGAATAGTGCCTCAATATTGATCCCACAGCGTGATCATCTAAAGGGTTTTTTTCTTCCAGATTGCTCCAAGAAACCCAACCCTCTGAGGACAGGTTCTGTCACCTTCCACATGATGAATAGCAGCACACTGGGACCCAGCTCCTGCAGAGCAATGTCCTACCCATACTAATAGGGGTGGAATCATGACATATTTCTTAATGTTAATTTGGGGCTCAGTTATGCCACTGTTAATCATGTCAGTGACCATTTAATCATGCAAATAATTGCATTGATTTCAGTACCCACATGAGAAAGTGCTCACCAATATTCAAAATGCACACATGGGGATATAGCTTCACAATCCATTTGCATTTCTATGTGTAGCACAGTTAAGAGTTATATCATTTCAAAGGGAAAGCGGTCTAATTAATTTTTTCAGAGAGGGTTGTTTCTTGCAGGTGTTTTCTTGTCCTTGATTTAATAGAGGCCCAGTGCTCCCCCTCCCCTTTTACAGCTTTAATGATACAATATTAAAAGAAATCTAGATGACTGAAAATTGTATATTAGCTATAATTTTATGCAAGAGCTCTTTCAGTACTTCCATTCCATCAGATTAGAGTAGATGGATGACAAGTACTTTTGTAGGTGGTTTTCTACCTCTTAATAATTTCCCTCTGTGAGTGAATCTGACATATAGGTAGATGTTCTGAACATATTCCCAAGTATGTGTGATACGTGTTGTTAAACAAACTCATCCCTGTTTCAGCTTGACAGTGCCACGAGTTGAACTTTTGGATGGGAATGCAAATCTAGCATAAGCAGAGAAGATGATTCCAAGCAATTTGAAAGATGCTCACATGGCAGTTCTCTTAGTTCCAATGCTGTGTTCATATAGGGCTCACAAGCATTTCACATATAAGTAAGCCCTTCAAAAAATTCCAATTTTCAAGCTGAAATTGGCTGTCAGTACAGAATGTGACCTGTCTGGAAAATAATATCTGGTTAAAGGATAACGAAGGACCATCACAGCCCCTGACCTATTCATGGCAGCAGGTGAGCAGCATCTCCTGAAAGCACACAGAGTCAGCACAGTGCTGATTAGAGCCTGCTGCCCCTCTGACTGCAGCACATTGGTGACATTCTGTGTATCAGTCATTCAGGAATTTGTAATATATTATGAATATGACATAAAATATTGGACTGAACATAAATATTAATGACATGGCTTCACTATTTAATTTTGTCATTGTTTTTGTAACGTTAACAGTTGTATTTCTATTAATTTCTGTTCTGTTTCATTGACTGATCCAGGCTGGCAGAAGTGTAGGGTCATGCAAAGCCTGGACAACTCGAAGCATTGGTGAGGACAGTGTTGCCTAGCCTATAGTTAAACCCGTGAAAGCATGTGAAACTGTTTCATTTAGCAAAATTTCTTTGTTAATCATATACAGCTTATCAATCCTCCCCAGGCACAGCTATTTCTTCAAGAGCAAATCAATATTACATACCATGGGAGGCACTTGCAAGCAGGTAAAGTCCTTTAAAAGATCCTACTACACTTCAGTCATACTTTAACGAGAAGAACAAGCAATAATTGTGTGAAATGGTTTATACTCAATGTCAGTGGGACAGAGTAAAATGCCGAGATTGAAAGACACTCGACTAAAAATAATCTGCCCTCACATGCTCTAACAATCAAGGCCCTGCAACAGTGCATGGTGTTCAGTATTTAGAAGTAACAGACATGACCTGGAGCTACTGTAAAGGCTTTTTGAAAGTGCCATTGGTCCGTGGTCTGGACTGACACCATCCTCAAGTGGGGATTTAAATGGGTCACTCTCAATGCTGAAATTATTACTCCTTAAAGACTCTGAACTAGGACTGCAATGTTAACATGATTTCCATCCATCACTTGTTGCATCCTCAAACAGGGATTATGACAATTAATTATAAGTAATGAGAGAGAGAAATCCTAATGTATCACACCTCTTTATAAACAAAAAATGAACTTTCTCTTGGGTTGTTCTCTCTCTGGGACCAGTCTGGGATGTTCTGACTGCATCTTTAACTGTCTTGTCTTGCTTTTTAGAAGTCCTGTTGATGGTCTTGCTTTTGAAGCCTTTTCTTATATATACAGTCTTTTGCTATTATATACCCTTTTGCAGTTATATATCCTCCTTCCTGCTGACAGAGACAAGCTCCCTCTTGTCTTTGAATATTCCTTCCACTGGGATTCTCAATTTCCTTTGCAACACTCCCTTCTCTGATGAGTATGCTAATTTTCCTGGTTTTGCCTTGCTCAAGAATTTTACAAATTCCTGATTCATATCACAACTTGCCTCTACCTCTTTAGTTACAAAAAAAAATCCACTATCTTATTTTCATTTAGAGAAACAGATGCACAATATGAAAGTGCAAATGAAGTATAATTTCAGGCAGTTTCTGCTTTACTTAATGGGCACAATGCACAGAGCTTTTACATATGACAGGCTTTGGTAACTAAGAAATTTCATTTTAAAAGCTTGTGCAACAGCACTATTTGTCCTCTCTCACACAGTGTTAGTAGCAGAGTTTCATTTTAAATTACTAGAACTGTCAAAAAAGTTTCAGTATTGATTTAAACTCAGGCTCCTTGCATCAGGCATTTTATGTCACGGACTTACTCATACACAGTTGTCCATCCGTTTTCATCACTTTTGGTTGCTAAAAGCCCCGTGTTTCCAGGATATGTCATCAGAGCCAGGTTGTAGCCTTGGGCATAAACTCTTTTCAGAACCCCATTGCTGCTGATTGTCAGCCAGTACACTTGGCCCCCCGGCACGACGACCCACAGGGGCAGCCCACTCGTGTCCCTGCGGATGTGAACCGAGTTCCCGTTGCTGCTGGTGATGGTGCCAACATCCCCCTCCCCGCTGTAGGTGAAGTTGTAGATGTAGTCCCTGGTGATGAGGTTCAGCGTGTGCAGGTGGGTGCCGTTGATGGTGAACTGGTAGAGCTCCTGGTCCGCGGGCGATGCGATCTCGTACATGTTGGTGTCGCTGAGGTGAGCCTTGTTCCGGCTCACGGCGCGGATGCGAACGTTGCCGAGGTCTGCTACGTACAGCGTGTCATCAGGAGAGACTGTGAGGGAGGAAGGTGCTTTCAGCTTTGCATCTTTGGCATATCCACCATCACCTGGAGGAGAAATGGTAATTTTAGTAATCTCTAATATCCTTATTTAAGCTGTTCCTCTAAGCCTGACACACTGCCTCTCCTCAGTATCATTTACAGGTCAATAAACCGATATCCTCTTCCAACTAATTGAATCCCTATTATCTAAGGTTGGTGCAATTCTAAATTAGTCTCAATGAAGACAAACAGGAATATAAATTATCTAATTCACAGCACTTTTGCTAAGCCCTAAACCCTGCTGTTCAGGAAAGCTTTAATGCAAAATTGTGAAAGAAAAAAACATGACACCTGAAGTTTCATTTCCTGCTTATTGTCTGTTGGCATGTATTTAAAGCAAAATTGTGTTACAAGTAAAACAAAAAGAAAATAAACCCCAGTAATTCAGCTAAAATGACACTGAAGTAAAGATTAGTTTATACTTATTAAAAACTCAACAAAATAAGAGCAGTAGTCAAAAAGTGCCTCGAGAAACAATCCCTTTCAATATCTTTTGACAATTTGCTTGGTTTGTGTAATTTAAGGTTTGAGGAGGATATTTGCATTACCATGGACTGTATGTGCCTACCAAAATGAGTTTACGGGAGCAGGATTTTCTGTAACCAGCAAGTAAGCATATTAATCCTTGCTCTTAGAAAAAAGCATTACTCTGTGTGTTGCTCTCTTTCTCCTGACTGAGACATGAAATCTGCTGGAGTGTTTGAGCATAACCTATGCTTCCTGGGAGATGGACAAATTAGCAGATCTTTCTGCCAAGCTGATCCTGCCTTTCCCCAACCCAGCCCTGGCACAATCATTAGATTTGCCGCAGTTTTAAAGTTTTCAGCACTGAGTGTAGTTTCTCTCAATAGGAACCCTGAACAGGATTCTTTTCAGCACTGGTCTACAGTAGCCACCGCTAAAGCTGGCAGCCCTTGGCAATGCACAGGAGGCTTTGATTATTATTGCAATGCTGGGTCAGCAACACACCTTCTCTGCAAGACCATTTGCATTTTTTCCTCTCTGTTCTTGACATACTTAATGTTTTCTTGTCAGTAATTAACCTTTTACTTGAAATGAGAGGCTTAAGAATTATGATGACATTATTATGGAGCTGAACATGGTGGTTCTTAGGAGATGACAAGATGGCAACATACTGCACACCTATGGGAATGCTGTCCTTTGTCCCATTCTGAAATATGTTTTTATGAAATAAAAAAGCCATGGGTTGTTTTGGTGCATGCAGGGGAGAGAAGCTGAGAATGTTCAGCGGTGCACTGCAGAACTGGCACTGGCTCTTCCAGCTTAAAACACACAAAGAAGAAGAGATTCTGCACATTATGTGTTTGCACCATTTTTCTGGTAGTGCAGTGTGACTTGAGTGATGAGAAGGCATAAGCTATGTTTTGCACTGGGTATGAAACACCTTGGTACTCTTCTTGGTGAGAAAGGCTGCCTGACCCAATAGCATTCAGGTACAATCTGCACTGGAGCTGGTACCATGTTCAACACTGGCAAACCCAGCTGAAACAGCAAGACAGACGTGAACTACTTCTCAGTGGTGTGTCACCTCTGTATCAAAAGAGGAAAAGCTAGGACCACCCTGACGTTCCTCCAGCAGTAAGTGGAAGACTCAGAAGCCAAGGGATTAAATCCACAGAAGCCAAGGGATTAAATCCACAAAGATGTGCTGATAAGGTTTTGAGCTATCCAAGGAAACTGAATCATTGCTTTTTTCCTCTTCCTCTTGTCACTTTGCTAATCAGCATCTGTGTCAAAGGATCTCAACAGATAACAGACAGGAAATAACCAGCAACTCCTTACCTGAAAAACAATCACAATTAGGATCAATCTTGCAGTCACAATCTGACGGGGCTCCAGCAATTACAGAGATTTCGCCGTTGGTTGTGACCTGTTGGATACGGTTGATCTTCCTTTCATCGGTCTCTGCGATGTAGAGGATGCCGCTGTGGGACACGGCGATGGCCCTGGCTGACTCCAGGGTGGAATGGATGGCCACCTTGCTGACAATGAAGTGGTCAATGCCTGGCACCTGGCAGTGGATGGGGCGCCCGGCAATAATCCGCACACGCCTGTTCTCCGAGATCTGCAGGACAATGTTGTTGTCCAGCACATACAGCGAATTGTCCAGAGGGTTCACTGTGAGGTCTGTTGGCCACTCTAACCGCACCTGGGAAAAAACATTAAGGGGAAGGCAGGGAAAAGAAGGAAAAAGAATGATTAAGACAGTAAGGCAGTTTGATTCAACCACATCTGATCACCACATCATCAAGGCACTTGGCGGATTCTCACAGCACTGCTTCTCTAATGCCTTTAATTAGGTTTGGAAGAAGTTTCAAAAAGCATACTCTTTTTTGAGGTCCCACTCTAGTGTGGAACAAAATTTGATTTGAAAAGTAATTTAGCACCCTCTGAGAGGTATTTGCACAAGTCCATTAAAGTGGGAACTTTATTATACCTATGCAGTCACGCAAATAAAAACACACACTTCATGTCATGCAATATCAGCCAGAAAATTTTCCAGGTCTGAATGTTATTGTTTCAAGGTTGCAGTCAACGCTGGCAGAGTGGAAAACAAGTGAGAGGTTGTCAATGTCGTAACACTTTAATTGACTGTTAGTAAAACGGAAAATGACATACTAGAAGAGTAGGACACATTTCCACTGTTTATTTACTAAGCAGGAAATGTTAATAAGACTTATATGCCACAAGAAATATAAGCTTGTTAATACTTCGTAACAAAATAATACACCAATATACACAGTGGCTGAGCCTTATTTATGATTTTGCTTTGTGAAATCAGTATTTCAGTCATGGATTAAGTAAATTCTTCATACTTAAGGTAGCTTTATGCCTTTTTCCATGCAGGTGAGAGTGTCAACCAAGCAAAGTTTCCAAACCAAGCTGGAAGAAACAGTAGAAGACTGACCTCATTTATTTGATACTTATTGCATCAGGATCTGGGGGAATTAAACATGCTCCAAATTAAAGGTGGGGCTGCCTGTCAGCCTGAAAGACAACCAGCCTGTAGACTGCTGATTGCAGCAGGTACTGGCCAGACCTTCAAACTCCTCCTGCTGAGAAAGCTCAATAGACAGTGCAGGACTGCTGAACTGGGAAACAAAAACAGAGCAGGCTGGTCCCTGTCCCCCACTTATGGCCCATGGAGGGTTTAGACTGCAGCTTGCCTATGGAAAGGTCAGAGAACAAATGAGCCCCCGAGATTTCAAGAGAGCATATTTTTGTCTGTCTCAGGATGCTTTACTTGTTATCCTTCATGAAGAGATGGATGCTTTTATCTGAGTGGAATTTTTCTGGTCTAAATATTTCAGTCATCAGAAGAGAATAATTACCAGGCTAAAATGTAAGAGTTTTATATGCTTTATACACCACAGAAGCTTTTATTATTTCACTTACTGATTTTGATGCTGGTTTTGCTCATTTTTGCACAGTGCTAATTAAAAGCCCTATGAATGTAGAGACTGCTGATGCTGATACAATGCTCAGCTCTGAGGAACACCATATGGTGGAGAGTGTGGCCATCTCTACCCACCTGCTTGCCTGGGGTCAGCTCAGGAACCAGGCTGGAGTCCAAGTCTCTCCCTTTCTCAAGCAGCAGTATTTCCTGAACAATCTCATTTCCAGAAGTACATTGCTGGTTTGGTTACTGATGTTTTAATAATGTGAGGGCATTGCAGCTACCGTGTCTCCTCCTGTGTGGTTACCACACAATTATGAAGGCTCAGGGAGCAATCCAATTCCTCCTGGTGCCCAGTCCATTTTACTGGACAGCACCATAACTGGCATTAAGACTAATGCTGTTGGGCTCCAGATTTCTTCTGAACCAGGTGGTCAGGTCCTTCCAAATGATGATAAATGTGGGGAAACAGTTGGAAACAGATTGCTCCCATAACGATGCTGATTTCTGTGCATGTGTGACTGCCTGGATTCCACTCCCTGCACTGAGGCTGGTTTACACACCGCTGTTAGCTCATGCTTCATCTGAGAGTTCACTGGGACACCAAACAAAACTCTTCAGTTAACATAAAAATCTCTACAAGGCTATCTCCAGGAAACTTGGAAAACCCCCGTATTTGCAGTGCACCTTTAATGCAGAACGATTGATCGCTCTATTAAAGTAGGTGGATTGTTTTTAATGGCAAACAAACATATTCAACTTCAGGGGTCTCCACAGATCGCACTGCTATAAAAAGGATCTTTGATTAAACATAACTAGATTATTCAAGATAAAAACATATGGGATGAAACTATCTGTCTTTGTTATCATGACCTTGTCTAGCACCTGACATGTCTTAATAGCTGATCTTCCTTTGCGGACCAGCTACACTGCCTTAGCCCAGCAAATAATTTGAACTCCTCCCACTGTGAAGGCAGGTCTGGTGTCCTGCAGAAAAGCAGGTACTGGTTTGGGCCTAAACCACTTTTTCTCTGGTTGACTGGAGTCTGATTTGGTTTATTGAGATAGAATAAACTCTTATGCAGCTACACATTCCATTCGCAGAAATGTGCCTAAAGCTAGTCTTAACAGCTGTTAACTGCAAGCATATTTGCTTTTGTACTGATCACATTTGTGAATCTAGCTGCATTGCAGTAAAAATGAATAAAATTTTAGTTGGGAATGTCCAAACTGCATGAGAACTGATGCCCAGCTCTCTGCTCTGCAAATCTAACTGAAGGTAGGCCTACAGCTTCTCCTTCCTGGGCTTGAAGGGGTCATGGATGTATCAATGGTTTAATCTCAGCTGAAATATTAAATATTAAATCTCCTGTCTGGAGATCGCAGCATAAAACCCAGCTGCTGCTCACTGCAAGCTTATGCTAGCGAAATTGGAGGGAAAGAAGGGTGAAATAGCCCAGTTCACATAAACATGAACACTAACAAAACCACTGAGCATTCCTAAACTGAAGAAGAATTTCACAGATCTAAAAAAAATCTGCACTGTTCTTGACAGGATGAGTCTTCATGACATCTTAAACTGGTGTAAGATGGGGCCGCTGCTGTCCGATTCCATCCCTTCTCCCAGTGCAGTCCCCAACAGCAAGGCCAGCTTTTGTGTTCCTACAGACATCAGGTTCAGGACAGTTTGCTGGCTAAAAACTAATCACCTAAATCAGCTTAAGTTGAAGTTTAACTGCACCCTCAGGTTCACTGTTACCTTGAAAAGTCACTGGTTGTTTACTTCCCATTAAAGCAAGCTGCCCTCTGGCAGTTTCTGTGACCAAACCATCAGTTGTGCTTCATTCAAAGCCAATAAACATATTACAGAGAAGCACTTCAATTCTCATCTGATATGACTGTGCCTCTTACGAAGTTTTTCCAGACAAAATCTCAGTTAGGATTAGAATATTAAGTCAGTTAATATACTTTTTAATTTGAAGCAGTACTTCACAGGTCTCTGTAAAAAATCCTCTCCCATATATGTATATTCTTCTTGTAACACAAATTTGCACCAGTTCCAAACATTGCTTCTTGTATTTAATCTTATTTTTTTGAGCAGTGACCAGAAGTGATTATCTCATTATAAACAAACAGCCAAGGTTTGTTCAGTAGCAGTCAGTACCTTAGACTCTTCACAGACTGAAATTTTCAGGTGACAATCCTGCTTTGGTTCATGGGAAACTGAGTATATGCAATGGAAATCATTGACAAAACAAGTGAACCCTTGGGCAATGAGACCTTTTGCATATAAGTATTAACATGTCAACTGTTCTGGGAATTCAGCATTTGACTGTCAACATAAAGGCTCCAGCTATATCTAATAATCCATCTCTGGTTTGAGAAAATTAACACCCACTGGTCTGGTTTTCTAATACATTTTTTCATGTCAAGTGCTCTGGCAAACACAAAGGTGGCTTCAGTCTAAATGAATTTTCACTGGGAGATCTACATTTAGGTAGTTAACTAGCTCTCAGATCCAAATAACATTTTTTTTGGTTTTTTTTTTTTTTTTTCCTTGCAAAATATACATGTGCTTCTATAACTATCTACCTACCTATCTGGTTTTGAATTATTAAAATATACTCATATACGTCTTAACCATACATGCCCCACAGATGAACACACATCTATGTCTAAGTTTGTGAAGGACACTGTTTCATTTTTGGTGAAACTTTTTGCACATTTTGCGTAACATTTGATAACTGTGCCACTTTGGGTACTGTTTTAAACAAATCAGATCAAACAAATCACACCATTCATATCAAAGTAAGAAAAGTAAAGAGCAAAAAATTTATCCTTGTCTGCAGATGCCAGTTTCAAGAGCTTAACTGTTCGGTTGTGGGGGTAAATTTCACTGGGATAAGTTTCATTTATCATGGATTAAAAGAAGCTGCATAAATCCCTAAAAAGCTTCACCATTGCTTTGATTTCTTGCCATGCACTGCTTGTTTATTTTGATTCAATTTCATGTAGTAGCATAAAATTCATGCCAAAATTTTTCCGATAGTCCTGACTGATGGATTACTTCCTATCTGTGCCACTCAGCTTCAAGCACTTGTTTATCCTACCTTTGCCTTTATTCAGCTCTACAATGTGCACTTGCAGACATGCTTATAGCCTCTTCCACATTTCTCTTTTGATGCCAACTTGCTTTTATATCTCCTCTAATTTATCATATTATCATGGAATATCCTGAGTGGGAAGGGACTCACAAGGATCATTGAGTCCAGCTCCTTGCCCTGCACAAGGCAGCCCCAAAAATCACACCATGTGCCTGGGAGTGTTGTCCAAATGCTTCTTGAACTCTTTCAGGCTTGGTGCTGTGACCACTTCCCTGGGGAGCCTTTCCAGTGCCCAAACACCCTCTGGGTGAAGAACCTTTCCCTAATATCCAACCTAAACCTCCCCTGACACAACTCCATGCCATCCCCTTGGGTCCTATTTATACTTTGGATGTTGTTTCCAGGCCAAACCCTTTTACTCATCACGTCTTTCTAAACAGTGTTTTCCTCTCTTCCTGCTCAAGCCCTTCTTTCTCTTTCCTCCTGGGATAGAAATGGCTCCAAGGAAGGACTTACACAGGCAAGCCATTAGGAGTGAGCTGGTAGTTTACAAGGCTGAAGGAGGCTGGTTCTGCTTCCCTGAACTCTTTACAGGATGTCTCACTACGCATATTTCTCTGTATTTTCTCCCTGTTGACAACCAGGGATATTTTTTCGTCATTTTCTGTCAGTTTGCTCTCACTCTGGGCTCTTCCTTTTGTTGACACTGACACTGTCAGTTCCTCTCAGCAGCTTTGCTCCGTTCTTAATGGCACACAGAGACACAATTCAGCTCCTGCAGTTTGACACCAGGGAACCCTTCCCTTAAGGTGGGATTACAGCCTCATTCCATGCTGGAGGAGCCTTTGTTTCTCATGTTCCTCATGCTGCATAGTATAAAATCCAGAATTACAGAGTTCAGCTGTAGCACTCCCTGCCCTAAACTTCACAAATGGTGCTCTCTGCATTCATTGGTCCCCAGTGAAAAACCCAAATAAAATGACTTTTGCAGCCTAATGACTGCTATTTTCTACCCTGGGCTGGGAAAGCAGCTGTGGCACGTTTACAGATGCAGCTCAGAGGTCTGAGGCCACCAGTTCTCCAGGATCAGGGCTCAGATAGTATCCCTGCCTGCCTTTGCCATCTATTACTTCCAGCAGATGAGGGACCCACTGCAGGAAGGTGAAGACAAGGCACCACAGTTTTCACTGCTTGTCTTCACCTCATGCACCGCAAGATTCACTGTGCTCTCACTTTACAGCTCTCTTCTTGTTTCACAATTTCTTTTTCATAATATTTTTTTTTCTGCTTCACAACTTTAAAGTATTCTGGGGTCTACTAAATCGATAGGAAAAGTTGATTTCTATGGGGACAGTTTTCACACTGTCTTTATTTAACAATAGAGGGAATATTATCCAGCACCACATGAGCACATTGACTATGAAAATCAATGGGACTTAGATTGCTAAGCCGTTTAAGTCTGTTTAAACATGGTACCCATGGTTTACACAGGCTATGAAAGAAACACTTTGTTAAATGCCCAGAAGGAATTTCCAAAGTATTTTGAGCAGACTGGTACCTCTGAGAGGAGAAATCTTAGACTCTTCAATTAAAATCTCTCAAAATAGGCCGTGAGTTGGATTCTAACCCAAACACGTCTCCAGTGCTGGAATGGGAATAGATGTCCTCCAAACATACTGCTGCAGGTAATTTGCATGGCCAAAAGGAGGGAGTGGGATCAGGTGGAAATCTAGCTAATAGCAGGACTGGCTCCATTCTGCCTCTCTTTCTAACTTGCATTTCCAGCTCCTGGAGCTCGTCAGACAAGATGGCACAAAAGTAAGGTTGCATAAAAGTTTTGGCTTCATCTTTCCATTTTGGGCTCAGAAGTTCTGGATACAGAAAGCCAGTGTGCTGCCAATTAAGGCAAGGTGAAAGGTGTATCTTGAAAAGCTTTAATTGAGACAGTAATTAAGACTGTTTGAGAACAGTGAGGGGCTGGAGCTAGCACATTATGGTGGCTTTTACTTCCAGTAACTACTGACATTCATAAAAGCATCTGGCCTGAAAAATGAGAGGAAGAAAGGATAGATAAAATGAAATTTCTAAAACTGAAAAAGGCAAAAGCCCTGTCTTTCAGCAATGCCTGCTACTGTGAAAATATCACCCAAATACTCTGACTCTGCCCTGATTCCTGAGTCAAACTCAACATGAAAATTTAAACTGAATTCTTGAAACGAAAACTTCCTACAGATTTGTGCCCTGTCTCTGCAGGATCGTACCTCTGACAACAGCTCTGCTCCTCAGGGCAGAGCTCCTTTAACCCCAGGGCTCAGCAGAAAGTGGGAAGGGGGAAGCGAAGGACGAGGAGCCGCTGACAGGAGGTGTCCAGCCGGGACTGCAGGAGCCACCACTGCTCCTCAGCCAGGTCAGGGCTGTAGAACACATTCCCACAAGGATCAGAAAAAATGCCAACTCCGCAGCTTTCACAAGAAAATACGAATTCACTTCTGTGGTTCTAAGCTTTCCCTTAAGAGTTACACCATTAAACTCACAAATACAACATCTGGAAGGGAAAGAGAGAAGGATGGGAAAAAAAGCTATTCTGCAATTCATGTTTATGGAAGGGCATTTTCTGTGGCAAATTCCTACTACACTACACAATTCAATAGTAATAGCTTTTTAAAATCCATTTTAAGTGTGAACTAATTCTTTACTAAACTGTAGCAGAGAGTTAAAACCACTATAGCAAAATTTCATGACCATCTTTAAATTATAAATATTTTTTATAATATATATATAAATGGTAGGCAGAAAAAGCAACGGAAGTAATGAGTCCTTACTCTTACAGAAATTAGCCCCAAGATCAATTGGTATCATGACATGTTTTTCTGCAACTAACCTTTCCCAAGTATTTACACAACAGATATTTCCACCGAGAAAAATGAATATATTCCAACTGCCTCTGATGCTGCATCGAAAGCAAACACATAATGCTGCAAGGCTTCAAATAGCTAACTGAAAAAAACAGGCACCTTGCATTTTGCAGAACAAACAAGACAACTGCACTCCGTTCAGCAATCCTTCTGTGTGAGTATTTACACTGATTAGATACTCAGAAGAATTTGCACTGGAGAGTGTTTGATTCTAGTCTGAGGCTGCAAGCAGGCACTCTGCTTTAAATTTCTGTCAGCTCAGGGCTTTGGTTACTGCTGTGATGCATATTTGAATATGCATTGTCAGACTGTGCCAGAAAAGCTTACAAGGATAATGTTTAGGAGTAATGTTTTTTCAAGCAGAATTCAAGACATATCACTCAATTCAAAAATGTATCTCAAGCCTGGGACGGATAAACTTGGATGTAAAAGGAGAGGCATTTTCTTGCCTTCTGGAAAGGCTCTAGAAAAAGATTTTAAAAGAGCATATGAAATTAGTTTTGTAACAGGTTCCTAATGATATCAACAAAGTTTCTGATTTTCAGTAGTTGAGCTCTAGATTTAGAAAGGCATAGAAAAGCTCCAGGCCTAGAATCCAAAAGACTTCACAAAAGTGCCAGGTAGGCTCAGAGAAAAAGCTCAACAAGGCTTCCAAGCCACTCCAGAAGAAAGATGTAGTGATTCTCTAGCTGTGTTCCAGAAGCTATGGAACCCCTGTTTCAAAAGCCGTGTATCTAGAAAGGCCCCATATCTAAAAAAGTGCTAAATGCCTTCAGAAAGACCCTTGACATCTCTAGCAAAGTACTAAATATCTGGATCACAGGCACTTAGTAATTTCTAGACCTAAAAAGAAACAGGAATTTCTAGAGAGCACTAGGCTTAGAAATGTCCTTTTAAAATATCCTCTTCATTCCTTCAACCCAAATACAAAGAGACTGAAGCAAATAATATAAATCCTTCTGGCTGGCTATGAGCACACAAAAGCCATTTCACAATGAAATTAGGAGTAGACTACTTATACAAGTTTCAAACATCTGACCTCTTCTGATTCCCCAAAATTTTGGCAACATCTTTCATGAGCCACCCAACAGACTTATAGTAGCAATAGCAAAAATCACGTTGGTTTTGTTGTCACTGTTGACACAGACACAGGATTATAACTCTGAACTGGTGAGAAAAATAGGAGAGAAGAGAAATACATATGGATGGAGGACCTAAAGGGTTTTACATCATATCATGACTTTCCGTGCTTCTCACCAGAGACAACTACATGCTGCTCAGTTTCCTATTTTGCTTTGAGCAGTTGATTGAATGGCTATTGAGTGATGTTCAGACATTTATGATTTTCCTTCAATGTGACCTACATTGCTAAACTTCATAAATTTATTCTCCAAGGCAGTGTATCATTTTGCATGCCACACTCATCCCAAAGGAAGCTATCAGCAGGAGATGAGGCCCAGTTTGTAAAAGCTGAATGTCCTTCAGACATTTTTAACTGATTTGTTTGTAAATGTGTTATTGTCAGGGTAACATACAGTATAAAATGGTGCTCTCTATCATTCTGTTTGCAGGTCTCTGTGGCCTAAACTCCATAATGCACAGCTCTAGGCATACCCTCTGTATGGTACACTACAAATGGGTGCAACCCATTTCTGTCTTGACATTTGCAAGTTTTCTTCCTCCACTGACACAGTGTCTTTCATTATTTTTTTCCTTGGCATAAAAAAAATGATAGAAAAGATGCTGCAGTAAACATGGTACCATGGAGAGGAGAAACCAGGCAATCTTAGCTGTCACTGCCCACACTGCAGCTCCTGCCACGGTACTTTCTGTGGTTGTCACAGATTATGTTTAACTTCAGCAGCTTGTAAGTACAACTCAGGGCAAACCTAGACCTAATGCTCATAATGGAGATATCACTAATAGCTCCACAGCAACACTTGGTACTAAAAACTTTTCAATCTTTGTTTACAACCAGCTTTGAGACTCAAGAAGTACCCAGACAGCAAGGGAACAACAGAGTTCCCTCATGATGGTATGATTCTAAGTCCTGCCCTTTGTAAGCTGTTACTGTGGTGTTGTTTTGATCCACCTGCTTTCAGGTTCCTCTTCCATACTTCAGCTTGCAGGCTTGAAGTATGGCTGTGCTGGCTCTTTTGACCCTGCTTCCACCAGTTACTGAGGTGCAATGCTTTCAGTTGTGCAACCATACCCACACTTTCTTCTAAGGCTTGCAAATGCAGCAAGTTGCAGCTACATAAAATTACAATGCCCTAATGATAGAATTAAATGCCTATATTGTTTTTTTAACTTACACTGTTCTATGCCTCTATTTCTGTAAGCTTTTTCCTGATCTGTGCTGTTGTGATGAGAGACCAGGAGTCCAAAGACCGGCTCTCACTTCTCTAAGATGCAGGACAATCTTCCTTAGACCTAATCAGTGCAACAATTTCTATCCCAGCAGTGTGTTACATCTCTGCAGAATGGACACCACCAACTCTGGAGCCTGCTGGCCTCAAACCTGCCTTGTAATCAAACTTCAGACTTGTGACAACCCCTTTGGTTGTCGCTTCCCTGCCTTACTCCCTAAGAAAGAAATGCTGTGCAACATTTCTAACTGGCCAAACCAGAATACAGTCTGAAAGGCTTGGAACAGAGGCAGTAAAGACAGCTCCACATAAAGCTCAATTATTATTATTATTCACTTCATAACAGAAAAAACCTGTTACATCTGTGGGAGGTCCTTTACCCCATAAATATGAGAAGAGCTGCTTGGTGAGAGGAGAGCAACATGCATACAGCACCAGTCCTGATGATTTTAAAAAATATGGCTAATGCAGGAATTCCCTCCAGAAAGAACAGAAAATAGCTGTTCCTTAAATCACAGGCAGACCTTGCTAGTGGATGTGGATGAACAACTGGATTAAAACAAAAGGAGGGGCACTACCTGCTTGCCTTTCCTCTGCATGCTCCTGTCAACACCTGCATTCCCTGCTCAGCAGACTTGGGGCTTGGACTTCAAAATGTCAGGGACCAGCTATCACTATGTGATTACTTATGGTAGCTCTGCAGTATATGGAGAAACCCCATACACCTATACATATACAGACATAGTTATATTTGCATATATTGGTATAGATTATGAATTAATATATTCTTCATGCTTACATTTTGTCCACTATGTCTCCTCAACATATGAAAAAATCAGATGTAGTAACCAACATACCTCGACCCATTGCAGACTCCCACCAGTCTGGCAAAGCTGTACTGAACATTTTCAGCAGTGCACTTCAGCACAGTAGATGCAGCCTCTGCCAAAAATAACTAACCACTCAACTCCATCGTACTGAAACCACATTTAAATGAGAGAGATAATCAAAGGCTACTTGCACATAAGGAATAAAAAGTGCAGCATCAAGAGAAGCTGGTTGCTTGTGGAAGACTGACAGGAGAGCCCAAAATAAGGCAGGCTTCTCATCTGGGAAGCCATTCCCCATGGAGCTGAGAGAGGGTCAGGAGTCTGAGGAGCTGGGCAGTGTGCTGGGCCTTGGGCAGGGGCTTTGTGTGTGTGCAGGCAGCGTTTGGTGAGGGTGCAGGTTTCTGTTAGTCAGGAGGATGTGCCTGAGAGCACCTGCAGAGCAGCCACAAGTACCTGAGCTGCTACCTTCTTGCCAGGCATCCAATTTTTACAGAAGTTTCTTCCCTCTTGAGATTTCTTGTTAGAAACAAATGTTTGAAAAAAAGAATTTAAATCTGGCTCTCTGTAACAAGACAAAAGTCATGAGCAGAGGTCTGTCAGGTCTCCTTCAGTTCCCCATCAAGTGTCTAACACTGCCTCAACAATCAAAGAAAAAGATGCAATCGCTGGAAGAGTTGATTAAAATGTACACAGTCTTTTATTCAGTAGTAATGCATTATTTATGGCAGATAATTGAAATAAATTGCTGTTTTGCAGGTGCCCCATACAAGAAGAGCACTTGGGCTTTAAGGAAGAAATTGCAGTGTGACTTCATTGCGTACTATCTCATGTCTATGACTAATATTTCAAATTCAGTGATAGAATAATTTGATTGGAATATAAATTAGCTGTACTGAAACCACCCTGCTTTCTATTTGATATTCTAAAAATCACATTATACACCTACAAGTTTGATTCATGAGCTCTCACAGACTTTTTTTCCACTGAGGTCCTAATCCTATGAGCCTCTTTTCTCTCAGCTCCTATTGAAAGGAGGCTATTTAGCTGCTCCTCTACCCCTGGGAAAAGATTATTTCACCTTATACCCAAAGATCCTTTTTTAAAAAGGCTTTTAGCTTGGTTTTGGATGCTAGTGACTGCTTGTTCCTGCATATGCTATTATGGCTGGAATTATTTTGTGTAGACTTATGGTCTCCAAAAAGTAACACTTAATTAATTGGAGGAAGGACTCATTTTCGAAAAGGTTTGAAAATGCCTCTGTAAAGACCTGTTCTGGCCTATTTTTTAGAAGTACATACTTTCCCATGGGATACAGTTGCTCCTTGCTACATACTCGCCTCTCACTACCCTTTCAATTAAGCTTGGAGAAGTTCTGGTTCCACTGAAGTCAGTGGCAAAACAGTAGCTGACTTTGCTGAGGCCATGACTTTCACTCTAGTTAGCTCCTCTGGTACTCTAGCAAAGCCAGAGAAGAAAGAACATGAAATTAAGCAGTAGAGTAAAAAGAACCAGAGAACAAGATGACTTTATACCAGAAAAAAAATAACAGCTTTTGTGAGCTCCTTCACACAGCAAAACCCAGAAAAAAACTAATAAAGTTCTCTCCTGAAAAGAAAAAAGCTCTGAAAATCTTCTATAAAGGAAGACCACAAATAAAAATAAAAAGGTCTATAAATTGTCATTTCTGCTTTGTGTGCTGAAATTGTTCAGCAATTTCAAAAATACATTTAAACATGATTCTGCAAAGCACTGAAAAACATCAGTGATTTGGAGTATTTATGCTGAATTAATTACACATAACTGGAGGAGCATATTAAAACACACACACAGGTACAGGATTAAAGGAAAAGGAAGAGCAGCAGTAGCTTTTCAATACCTTCCTACAGTGAAAACAAAGTTGCTCCTTTTTGATGGTAGCTCTCGAACACAATTAAAACATTATGCATCTACTGTTAAAAATATGTCTTCTGTGCTTTCTGCTTTTACAAGAATGCAGATTATACAGTCGGGTATGTAGAGAAACACCTAAAGGGACAGTGCGTCTTCTGACCTGCAATGCTAATTAATTAATCAGCTTCGTGTAATCCTGCAGTTGCTCTGCAATATTCTATTCTCAACCTGGCTTAAAAGGACTTCAGCCTAGAATCAATTTGGTTTTTGTGCTGGCAGCTCACTCCTCCTGTTCTCACCTGGTCATGAGATCATATTTTTGTCTTTCACATTTCTTTTCCTTCTTCCAAATGTACCCAGTGAAAGTTCTGTTCAGGCTGTTCTTGCTCTGATGAGCAGACCCTCATTGCTGCTTTCAAGTGAGGTCACCATGTCCTGGGAGCTTTTTGTTCTGCTCAAAAGGCTTCCACAATGCCACTGAAGCATATTGTGCCTGTGCAGATGCTGGTGGGGAGCGCCTGCAGCTCTTGTGACTGCGGGAGCAATGTCAGCGTTTGCATTTTTGAGATATATACCACATTTTCAAGCAATTCTGCTCATCTCTACTCCTGCTTTCCAGCAGTCTGTCTCTCACTTCACTATTTCAAGTAGGTCATCAACAGCATTACTTATTGCCCTCTCCCCTCTCCTATCATTCAAAGCAGGCTGTCCAGGGCACAGCATTTTTTGCCACGCCTGGGTCGCCTTTAAACCCTGTTCTGGAAATCTGCCTTTTAATTTGACCTGTGCAAGCAAATTGCCTACGTAAGTAACACTGTCACATTTTTATAAGGGAGCAAAACATTTTGCAGTGTCACTGAAGTTTATGTGAAGCAACACAATATAGATGGTTCCCTCACGTGGAGAATTGCTGAACAAAGGCTGATGAAGTGCAAATGTCAAGAAAAAGTCTTCAAACCAGACCTTTCATTTTGGAACACAGCGGTGACAGTTATTAACACCATCAATCAGGTCGGAGCTATTGCTTTGGCACAAACTCATGCCTAGTGGGACTGACATAAGCTCGAGAACAAGGCCATGGTTACAGGCAAAGAAAAAACTCTTAGGATTCATTTTCTGTTGACTTGCAAATGTTTGGTGTCTGTATTTGCAGTGACTGTGCTTGAGATTGGTTTAAACAGCTCCCAAATACAAAGTGCAACCACTCGCACAGATATAAATGACTTATGGTTCGGAGTGGTGGAAATTCAGCCCACACAGTTCTCATGGGAGGAAAGATACAGGATGAAATTGCAAGATGGTAGAAATATCTGCTAATTCTCTCCTCAGCTTTCAGTATAGCAGTGGTGGCAGAACAGCAAAGCTTATCACTCAAGATGAGCTGTAGTGTTTTTACTTTCACACAAAACCTCCCACAACGTCAATATAACTTCCAAGAACACTAGATCTGATGAAGTCTGGTTTCTGAAGGACTTCCATTGCATGGCTGACTGACTTGGGAGTTTAATAAGATCCAACATGAAATGAAGCTTTTCCCGTGAATGGGGCATTTATTACATCCTGAGTGGAATCTCTGGAGTTTAATAAAAGAAAGCTTATGCTGTAATATTTCCTTTTGAAAGGGCACTTTAGGTCTCTGTCCTCCAACTGGATTAATATTTTTTATGGAACGTGGAGGAATTTAATTGTTCTGAAGGTTGGTGTTTCTCTACAAATTTGTTTGAAATTGGCCCAAGATTTTGATGATTTTGATTTACTGTGAGGAAAAGAATACTGACAAACAGACAGACATACCAACACAACGTGCTCTCACTTGCTATCAATAACCAGGGTAAAAAACATCTGTATACCCCAGGGATGTGCAAACACCCAGAGTGTGTGTACATCTGAGAAAAAAAGCAACCTAGAGAGGCCTCTGATCTAGACCAGCATCCAGCCCAAAGCCATCAGGCAGTGACACAGAATGATGAACCCCTCTCTTTGTCTTTCTCTCTCCACCCCAGTCCCTTCCCTTCACACTCCTGTAGTGACTCGTGGCCAGGGGCTCCTATCACAGGTCCTGCTGCAGCCAACCCAGTGCTGGGGAAGGTTTGGAGAGGAGTTGGCAGTCCAGCAGTCCAAAAAGGCAGTGGGAACATTTTAGCTCAAAGATGATTTAGAGTACCTACAACAGTCTTCTTCCCGCAAAAGGGTATGGGAAAGTAGGAGATGTAGCCAGTAACTCTGTTCTCTCCATCTGGGCTTCAGTTTGACAGGAGGAGACACTCAGTAGTCTGTACCACTGGGAGAACAGTTAGCTCAGCCCACAGGGCCTTCAGCTCAGATGCAAAAGTATAAGGTTCAAAATGGGTTTATTAGTAATTCAATTAAACTACAAGAAAAAGATCTTCCAAAGAACACATGAAGAACAGGAGCCAGACCTAGATGAATACAAGGATGGAGCAGCAGGGGCATTCATCTGAAAAGTCTGGCATTCTGGGTGGTGTAGATTAGTGTGGTGACAAAAAATTGCAGAACAAATGAAGACCAACACCACCTTTTGATATTCCTGAAAAATGTTTTGTCTTTACAGTTTAGCTTTTGTTCATGTTTTAGCATTCAGGGGTTCAGAGTCAGCATTTTCAAAAAAATATGACCAGTTCTATCAGGTACTGAAATAACTGATTTTAATGTAGGTGTCTGCTAAGATCTGGGTGCCAATAGTGAGTGTTAAGTACATACATGTAGACATTCATTAACATGGCTCTGAAGAGCCACTTTCTTTAGATTTGCTCCTTATCAACTAATCAAAATGATCTGTGCTGAGAAGAAGAGTCATCCAAGTTTGATACATGCCAAAACAGTACTGAGAATGCTGGCATACCATACAAACACCTCAACTGAATGTCCTTTTCCTTCTAAATTCAGATTAACATCTCCCCAGTGAAGTATGAGATCAAAGTAATTAGTCAGACCTTGGTGGGTTATTTGCCACAACATATAATCTTTTCAGCCCCAGCTGTCCGTCCCTCCCCCAGTTATGAATGCAGAGTATTATGCTTAAGAAGGAGAAGGTGGTGAATAACAAACACAGAATGATTAATAAGAAGTAATGCCATGAAAACGGATACTGGAATAAATGATTAAACCCTTTCATAATCAACTCATTTATTAAAGTGAATGCCTTTAAGTGAAAGTTTGTCATTTATGGTGGTGTTGCAATGGACTCTATGTGTTTACTCCACGAGTACATTTTTGTACTTCAGTAAATTAAGAAATACTGATTTTGGGCAAGTTGTTAATTTTATTGTCAGAACGAATTTAGCTTTGAGAAATGATTTTATTAACCTATTTCATAAGTCCCTATAAACACACAATTTGTGAGCAACCCACATTCTCTTGATTTAAATGTCATTTGTAACTTAGCCAAGAAGTAATTTAAGTGGAGACGGGCCAAATTCATTTTTCATTTATGTTTATGCCATTCTGGAATAAACTCAGCAGTCTTGCAAGGATATACAATTGTTTCTGACTAAGTGAAAATATCATTCCCTTATTTTCATTGATATAATTCCAGATTAACATGCTTGACTTCAAGGGGATGTGATTATTTCATAGGGTTTCTGCTTATCAGCAACAGTTGTGGAAGATGATTGAGCAAATATGATACAGTTACTTTTCAGAACGTGCATTCTTGGCACTTATTTCATGTCTGCAATTTATTGTGTATGTGAAGAACCTCAAAGGTGTGGATTTTGTGAAAAATTTCACTGAACAGGTTTACTTAAACCCTCACAAAACAAATCATCCAAAAAGAAATGCTTCTAAAAACTCTACATTGCAGATTGTCCAGATTATCACTTCACTTACCACTGAGTAATTTATACAAAAAATTATACAGTATGACTATCCTTAGAAAATGAGACTGTCCACTTTTTAGAGATATATTTATATGACGTAATTTATAATGTTTTTGAATATGTACTGTACACATCAACAATTTAACTGAAGATTATCTCAATCTATATTGAGGTATTGGAAAATCTTGATTTCCCAGAATGCTGAAACAATTTTAAGAACTGTGCAGCAATATTTTCCTGTAGGTGCTGCAGCATGGAAATACCAGGAATGCTCATGGAAAAAAAAAAAAAGTTTATTTCTTTCTCTATGAAAAGAAGGCCCTTCCCCAGCTGAATGCTGATATCCCAAGAACAATATGAAGAATAATTCGCTCTATGACACGCTCTTTCTTATCTATGACTTTGCAGAAGCCCATCCTCCACTGCATTGGAACTATACTGTAGAGTGAGGTAAACTAAACCTGTTTCTGCCAAGTAGCCAACCTACCAAAAAACAGGCTTTCAGGGCTATTTAAATCTCCTTACAAATTTAGCATATTCGATTTCAGCCCAAACCGTTTACCTCTTTAATTTAGTTTTAATTAAAAAAATAAATAATTTTATTTCTGTACTTGCCAGACCCCCTGCTGAAACTCATTTGCTACAGGGTATTTGCATTTTTCAAAAGGAAATGAAAACTATCAGGACTCACCATTTCAGATTTAGTGAGACGTTTTGTTAACCGAGCAAAATCAGCAAAAAACCCGAACACAAATACACGGCACGTCTTACGTGGCCAGTAACGTGATTATCTGTTTGGCCACGACCGCGGATCAGAAGGAGAAGGCAGGGAGCAGACGTTGTACCTGGCGCCCTTCCCTGCACCTCAGAGGTATCTAATCTGGTTATGGGGGCCCCAGGCAGTTGTTAGATGTATCCAAGAAGCAAGGAGATGTGCTTCAGGCAGCCTGGAGTTCCATGAAGCCTCGCTCCTGCCAGCTGGTATGTGGCAGTGGAGCGGGAGCCCTGCCGGCTGTAGGGTCTTGCTCATCCCCTGCAGGACTGGCTGGCCTGCCAGGAGAGCTGCCAGAGCAGAAGCCAGGGTGCCTACAAGCTGTGTGATCTTAAGACAATTACCAGGCTAGTTTAAGCTTGGGTTTGACACAACTAAGCCAGTTGACCCTGTTCTGCTTTACATGGAATAATGATGCATCTACTGGACTCAAGACAATACAAGGACCTGTCTGCCCTAGATCTGGCAACAGGGAGG
Organism: Lophotriccus pileatus; assembly: GCA_035583135.1. Taxonomy (NCBI): domain Eukaryota; kingdom Metazoa; phylum Chordata; class Aves; order Passeriformes; family Tyrannidae; genus Lophotriccus; species Lophotriccus pileatus. Next base: position 10,370,498 of record JAWWES010000150.1, read on the forward strand.
CTGAGGTTCCCCTCCCCACATTTACAAACACTTAGGGTGCAGTGACATGTGAAATGGAACACGGACACATTTTTCTGTTTTGATTCTAATAATAAAATCCCTAAGTGCTTTTGTGACAGCAGCGTTAGACCCCATCATTTCATCCTGTGAAATCTGACCCCACATTCTTCATGTATGTGAATGCAGGGCCACAGTCATCTGCTACTTAGAAACAAGGAACAAGCTCTTACCATTGTTATGCATTGTATTTTAACTGTGATTTTCCAGTTGTGAAGGACATAGGAAAGGGCAGGGAGAAAATGAAATGCAAAATTAACCCGATCCTGGTTATTAGCTTACATAGTCCATAATATTTCAGTATGTCACTTGAATGCCTAAAGATTTTTTTCAAGTACAGCTTGAAAAAGCTGATTAATTCAAGTATTTCTTGGCAAAGGCCAAGCCCTTCCTTGTGCTGTCTATAAGCCTGGCTCACTGACTAGTCAAGAGTACCTTTTATGTTTCTTCATGATTATCTGTATTTCTTTTTTAGCATAAACAAGAGATGTGATAAGTGTCTTTTATTCCTATTTCTTTTACCGTGCTCTTGACATAAGAACTGAAAAGCATTTTGAGAAATGTATTGACATGCAGTAGCTTCACCACAATACTGCAGTGGTGTAATTACTTACTGTAATGCTCCTTCACAATTTAGAACAGACTTAGATGTAAGCAAAAAATGTATTTTTTCCTATTCACTAATTCAAGCAGTTCAGTGTGAACGCTGGACTATGTGAATGCACTTACACTTCTGATTAACTTCTTAGAAGACCTGTCTCAGAATAGCAAGCAACTTTCTAATGCAGTTTGTACTCTTTATATAAGGCCCTCTAAATACTTACATGATACCTCCTGGGAAAAAAATCAAGTGTGGCTTTGCATTTATATGATACACCTTAAAATAATCATGTGAATGGAAGATCTACTCCATACTGTGCAGTTCAGAATTGTCTGACCCATCCAGCATACTCGACATACAATCCTGGTACAAGAAAATAACTTATCTGTCTCTACAATGTGTATAAAAGTGACAACACATGAAAACCAGGTGCCTACCTGAGTGATGTCCATTCCAGAGTCACAGCTCAATGGCTGGGTTGATGTGAGGCCGTTCGAACCTATTACTGTTGTGATCACACCATTCTCATCAATTTTCCGAATCATAGTACCATCAACGAAGTAAATAAATCCGTGCTTATCTACAGTGATACCTGCAAGAAGGGGAAGGGCAAAAAATGCTGTTATCAATTATCTTGATTAAAAAGTATGAGCTTAAAATGTTTCTTCTCCTCTTGGACTCTGAAAATCCAACTCAAAAAAGTACGACTCCCCCCCACCATTACTATTTGAAGCTTATACAAACTGTGTATGGAAAGATACGAAGGTGAAACGAACAAAAAAAACCCAGCTTTGCTTGTAATATACTTATATATACGTGGAACGAGGCTCTTCAATAACTCCACATCTGTCAGAAAGTGGGCAAGACTAGCTTTTCTAAAAACTTATTTTGCAATTCATTTGTCTTCATTTTCATTTCACTTTCTTAATTGTCATGCAGAGCCAATATTTTTAATTACTGCACTGTCTGAACGATCAGAGTATCTCAGCAAGGAAGAAGCACCCACAGAAAGCAAAAGAGACTTCTGTCCTGCTATGGGCTGTACATACAAATGGTGCAAACCAGGTCCTGCTCAGCAGGCAGAAGGAACCCCTGTGCTGCAGAATGTATAGCAGTGCAGTGCTGCCCAAGACTGTGGTCATGTACTGGAACCAGGCTCATGACAACTGTGGCCATCAGCAGGAGCTAGGGCAGTTCTCCCTCAAATATTGAAAATATAACTAGCAGAGCAATTCTATTCATGTTAGGTTTGTGAAATCCTTTCTACCAAAACCGCTCAATTTCTTGCTTTAAACTACTTCATAATTTCCCATTTAAAGTTGCATAACTTTGCAATTATAGCAGCTGCCGTGCACAGCCAAGCTATTTTAATAATGAATTTATGTTCTGCTACACAGAAATGAAAAGCAGAGGACTTGAACAGATGGTTTGGACAGTGGCTTATACGGTTCTTGATTTTTGTCCCCTGCATTTAGGACAACTGAAGGCTGCATGTACTCTGAGTTTACAAAACACTTGTCTGCACACCAGTTTAGGATCTCACACAGCAATTCCATATGCCATTAAAAATAAAAAAAACCCAAACTGAATTTCCTTACCTATCAACCCCATTTTCTTATACTTAATTTAGTATTTTTTTTAACATATAGGAGCAGTTGTTGCTGGGGAAAAGCAAGATTAAGCAGTCTGGGGGGCAGGGACAGGACCAGGAAGCCCTGCTGTAGAACATGCATCTCCCGTGGGGCTGGGAAAAGTGGTGGACAGTTTACCCAAGCCCTTAAATAAATCTTTACAGTGTTAACACCCAGGGGCAGGCTCCTGAGAAAAATTGCCCATGACTGCTTCTGAGGTGCCTCTTCACCACAGGTGATGTTCAGACCTTGCAAAGGTCTGAGGGTATAATCACAAAATTCTAAGGGTATCATCACAAAAAAATCCAAAAGCCACAGCAGTTAACTTTAGTGTCTAGCACTCCCTATTCCCTACTATCTATCAACATAGAAACTAATTCTTTTAATTGTCAGTTCAGTGTATCCATCTGGCTGTGAACTGCCATAGAAGAGGGGTACTCACCATCCTGACACCTCCTCCATCCAGGACAAAAGGTGCCCACAGACTGCTGAAGTGCCCAAGGCACAGGGCAAGGCTACATCTCTTCATTATGCAAGATAGCTGATGACTGAAATGTCTGGTCCTGCAGGACATATGTCACCCGGGGAACTGAAACCACCTGGTGGGGGCTGGATGGGTCAGCTGGGGAAATTTGGGAGGTTATAAAAAGGCTAAAGGAAGAGCAGACAATCTTAGGACCTGACTCCCTGCCAGCCTGCAAGCTCATAGATCGTGACTCCTTGGTACTGACTCCCTCAGAGGATCTTCAGTCTTTAATTAAAAAGTAACAGTGCTTTTGGAACTCCAGAACAACTGACAAGCTCCTGGCTGTCGTCTGCTTCTGAAAAGTCCAAACCCGAAAGGCTGAAGGTTTGAAGGTGACCTGAGGTAAAGGGTGTGTCTGAGCAGCAAAGGGGTTTGTTCTGGTGGCTGAGGGATGACCTTTGTGCTCCAGTTTCAGGAAGGGATGGTCCTTTGCACCTCTGTTTGTCCCTTGTTCATGAGAAAGAGATGTTGCAGTGAAGAGAACTGTGCACACAAAAGACTGGAATTGTGCACACAGTGCTGGAGCCAAGGGCACCTCCTGCTGCTCCTGTTGGGATGCTCAGAGGTTCCCATTCCTGCCTGGACTCCATCCTGCCATGAGCAGCTTTATGCTGTAAACCTGAAGTATGCAAAGGGATTGACAGTAAATAGAAAAGTTTCCAGGAAATTCTTCTAGGGTGTTTTCTTTAGGGATGTGCGAAGGTTGAAAACAAAGGTCTCTTCAGTCCCAGCCTCACCCTACATACTTGAGAAGGAAAAGCCATGCTGGTCTGCAGCTGGGAGGGTGTGAGGAGCAAGGACCACTGTATGTGGTGCTGGGCATGTTTCAACCTCACTGATATTGCATCATGTAGTGATATTAGATGGGATTTGATTTGCTTCCCAGTGCGGTTCTCAGGCTGAAATGAGAAACCTGATGTGGGCGGAAAGGGCAGCACATGTGCTGTGTCTGAGCCTGCCTTTGCGGAGGGGAGGTGCTGCACGGTAAGCGAGGAGCTGTGCTTCTCAGCTGGATCAGATCCATGCCACGGATAACACAAGGCCAGGATCTATCACTAGGGCAAGAGCATCCTCTGTTTTGCGCAATTTCCCTGAGAACAGATGGCTGTGTTGGCTGCAAACCATCCATTATATAAAAATCAGAAATTATGCTGCAATGAAATAAAGCTACTCAGCTGTGTGGCTGAATGGATTTCAAACACTGACTATATAAGAAAACCAAAGATCTTTTAATGTTACTAGAGTCCATGCTGCTCTCAAGCCGTGGTAGAAAAGCAATTATCTACAAGGGAAGCACATATACCAGTGTGATGGCATAAACAAACCCTTGTCTTCAGTATTTGCACTAAATTCCTGGTATTTCCTAATAAGCCAGTTTCTTCAAGTACCAGGGTATAGATGTTCAACAATGACCTACTGCTTCCAGAGCTTATGACTCTTTAGAAAAACAACAGGACTCTACCTACTTGAAAAATTACTTTTTTAGGTTTTGATGACAAATACCCTACATAAGGCATCCCAATGGAAAACAAAATTCAGATTTCTGGCTAAACTGTCCCAATTTATTCATTAGAGTTGGATTCATTAATGCTCCTGTCACATCTTGCATGATGCTTCACATAATCTGTACTCCAAGAGCTTATTTTTAATCCTTTTCTGACGTACAGTGTAATGCTGAATCAAATCACACACAGCACTGCAATTGTGCTTTAATCACCAAGGAACTGGGGGAGGAAACACACACATGCTGAGGGTAATGAATTGCACTGAGTGCAAGTAGGAACACTGCTCACTCCACGAGTGAGGAAAAAAGGTAATTTTTAGGTATCTCTCTTTTTTTTTTTTTTTGCACAGAGAAGGAGATGCAGTTTGTACTGGACTCTTAGTTTGATTCTGCTTTTTTAAGGAACCGTAGCACTAAACTCAATGTCCAACTGATGATGCCTTTGGGCACTAAAGTGACCTACTGCACAAATGATACAGCCTGCTGAATATAGATTCCTTATTAAACACTGTTGCCTGGGTAAGGACAAAGCAAATTTGTGCCAGGATTTAGCCTTGTTCTTTGACTCAGAGCTGAGTACCAATCTCACTTTCTGAGTAACATGCTTGTCGTTAAGGACTGTTTTTAGTCACGTTTAGTCACTGGGACTGTCCTACACAGGAGAAGATTGTGTACCTGAATGTAAACCAGTAGCTCTTATGAAAATCTATCTCCAAAGGATTTACAAGCAGACATCTTAGAAAAATATTCATAATACTCAGAGGTCTTTTAATCAGTACTATTTGAATTCTGTTAACTAACATTAAAAATTAACTGCTGCTAGTGCAGTCACACGTGGTTACTAAGTATTATCGCTAGAAAGATTCTGCAGAAAGTTTTTCTCTAAATGTTTTCTCCAAAGAATAGTTCTTAGGAGATGGGCTGGGTACACCCACGATAAACACGGAAGGCTGACTATAACCTCCTCTGTTATATGCTGTCTTTTGGTTAAAGGGTTATTTCCCTTGACAGCTCTGCCTTAGTGCACCATTATAAATGCAAATAGCACCTAGAAAGCAAACTAATTGCTTCTTGTGTAATTCTCAGAGGTATAAATTCAAAATACATATCATCTTTCAGTCTAGAAATTTTGGGATTTCAGCATTAACAGAGCTAAGCTTATAGTGTTAAAATATGGATTAAAAGTAACACAGTAAATTCCACATTAAGATATTTTCTTTGCTTTTTTCCCCACCCCACATCATATCCCACACCTGCATTCTAAAAGAATCCTTTTGGGAACAAGCCCTTTTCAAACACATCAATGAAGAGCACCCTGAACTATTTGTTGCCCACTTCTGGAAATTCTACTTTACATTTTTTGCTCAGCTAAAAACTTGCAAATGAGCACTCTATATCGAAAACTTCTAATTAAACTTCTGAAGAATTTGTAAAAACAGCACCTAAAATTACTGGTGAGGCTGGATAAAAGAGAATGCCACCTTCTGCTGAAGAACAACTGTATTTAGAAGGAACTTGCGATTCTCATAAAACTTTTAATAGGAAGAAGTGAATCAAATTGGTTAATTACCATTTTATGGTGGTAAAAGGGCAAATTACATGCCATCCATTTCTAAACTTCTAAATGTCTTTGGTGCTTTTAATTAAAGCTGCCATCTAGAAACTAAAGCAATTTTATGCAATTAGTTATTTATAGGTTACCATAATACACCACTCAAAATATGATTCAAATGATTTGCAGTCTCTTGCCTTGTGATCTTTGTCATCTTTACTTCATTACTGTCTCAGCACTAGCTGCAAAATATTCAGTAGTTCTTTGTCAGCTGGAACACGACTTCGGTACTTGCACTTGAGTGTTGCTCTCTTTAGATGCAGAACAGCAGATTTGGAGCAAACAGCATTTTTACCTACTCGCAGCGAATGGAAATGTTCAGCTTCCAGCCTGAGACATGATGATTGGGGTCATGCTTACTGCTGACATGGGAGAGCAGAAAAGTGAATAACTAATTAACTCAGAGGAAGGTTGGATAAAATTCAGGAAAGCTTGCTGTCCAAAAAGTTTACAATGTTCTACAAGATTGCCATACTTTGGAAATCACAAGTAGCTCAGGCTACTACAGAGGAACATAAGGAATAAATTTTGCTGAATTAAAATGGCACAAGATTATTTTTTGCTGATTCTATGATGTATAGATGACAATGACTTGAGGCTGCAAATCACCTTGTCTACTTCTAATTTTATGTATTGCTAATGAAACATCTCACTCTGTCTTACTTCCCTTCTTGAATTCTATGTAAGGGTTGAAAAGGTCTTAGAAATTTACAGAATAGTAAAGATTGCTGTAAAAATAGCTTTGGTTATTACCTTTGGAAAGGGTGGGTTTGTTTACACAAAAGGCTAGATTAGAAATTTGGTGTGCATCCTACCTAAGGTAAGAGGAATCTTCTAGCTGAGCAGGAGCAATCCTATACAGGCTTCTGCCATTTGACAAATCTAGAGGTTTAATCTGAGCAGTTGTTCTTACAGATTTTTTTTTTTACTTTAGAAAGCATTGCTGAGGATGGTGAGCAACAAGGCTGATTATTTCATGATGTGAGATACTGGGTGAGCATATCCTCAAACCCATGATTTTTTAAAAGTAATATTTCCTTAGTAAAGTACTTGCAAGCAAAATAAATAAAACTAAACTTCAGAACCAGTATTTTAATTAAGCTTTCATTCGTGTTGCTATCTCATGGCCACGGCTCTGAGTGAAAGAGTTCTTTGCTACAGGTATGTATAAAGTATTTTTACACAAGGGATTTGGAAGTTTCTCCAACCTTTTACGTTTCCTTGGTGCTCGATTTGAGGTCACTGCATCTGTAGTGAGGTCACTGCACTGCATCCAAGTGCTCTGTACTTAGTGTGCAGTCTGTAATTTCTCGAGGCAGTGACTACACACGGTTTGCCCAGACAGTGTGTGCATCTGTCTTCTACTTCCAGAGTCTGGTCTGGACCCAGGAGTCAAAAAAGCAGGCACTGCAGGACCTTAAACGTTTTAAATCTTTAGATTTAGTCCTTGGGCTTCCAAAAGCTGAAAATTGCTTCTGATGTTTAGGGTGCAATCACTGGAGGGACCTGCTGTTTTCACAGTTATGTAGCTTGCATTTCCACCACAGCTGTCCTGTGTGAATGCTCTGAGTTGGTCACAAATCCAAGGTGATTGAAATAGGATGTTAATCGGACACTTTTGTTATCGTGTGTTGACCAGGAGACGCTGTAGCTCAGCAAAAACGTGGTAACTTGATTGTCTCAGCCTCTCACTGCCTCTGTCAATTAAGCTTAGAAAGTCAAATCCATTTACACATCTAAAGCCCTCTGATTTCAGCAGGGCAGTGTAGGTAAGTGTTTAATGGTGTTGATTCAAGAACTGGCTTTGCAGTGCTAAGTACAAAAACTCCCAAGTATTTCCATACATTTTAGTGCTTCTTACTGCTCCAATACTCAATGACTAATCTAGTTAAAATCAGGACATTATCCCCTAGTGCCTTATCACAAATACTAATCAGATTGTTTAAATGATAGTGTTGGTGACTAGATGTACCATAAATATGTTTTATTAAAAAAATCCCCAAACCCACCAAACAGAATTCCCCACCCCAAAACTAAAATCTTTTACTTGGTAAAGTTCAAGTGATTGGAATTCAGTCAATGATTAATATCTTGTGTAGTTACTTCTTCATTTTCAATATCTTCTTGTGTAATAAATGTGTTCAGCTTGTCACAGATCTTATTTTATATCTCCACCTTGTATCATTTCACATTCTGCTTAAGTACTTGGTCATCTATTACATGACTCATTAGTCTGAGATCTCTACAGAATTAAAGAAAGTTGCAGTAAAAATAATATATTGAAGTTCAAATTTCAACTACATCAGCCATGCATGTTTAAAAGCATCTTTCAAAGTCAGCTCAACATACAATAGTGCAAGATTAATGTTCACTAAGCCACATCTCTAGTCCTTCACAGAGAACTGGGAATAGACTGAACAAAGCTATCTGTGTTTGTTACCTACAAAATGAAAGTTGTGGAAAGAGCACATCATAATTGATTAGTGTGACTTCATGACGTTTTCCTGCCTGGCATTTAATTCCTGGTCACTAGGTAAAGGCAGCCTTCACAAATAAAGATAATGAGAGATAAAAGTTGATGAAAGACTTAAATCAATAAATAGCAATCTAGGACTCTCCTCAAACCTCGTTGCAAGCCCAAAGAAGTAGAAAAATAGGTACAAGTTCAGAAAAGGTAAAACACTATTTGAAACAACTTTCATTCAGAGAAATAAATAAGAAGTAGAATTTGGATTTCCATTTCTTAACGTACTTCTGAGGATGTTACCGTACAGATTAAGTTTCACAAGCGTTACACAGTAAGTATTTCTTACCAGTTTTGCAAATGGACAGACCAAGACCTCTAGATAAGCCCTTATTCTGAGTCACAAGCAGCCAGCAGCAAAAATTAGAGTCCAACTTTCAAGATATAACTAACCAAGGTCAGATAGCCACTAAATGGAGTTCTTTTCCAGATATTACCTTTCTACCAAGTAAGAAGGAAATTTATTTTTCATTTCTAACTGAAAAAAAAAAGAATACTCAGGACAAAAATAAGAAGGCAAATGAAGTAAAAAAGCTAAAAATATTTCTGTATCAGCTTAAAAAATAAATACTAATCTTGTCTGGTCATTCAGTAATGCAAGTGATTATATTTAATCATATCTTGGCAATTACTCTGTCTGCATTATCAGGGACCTATTGTTGCACCGTAAAAAATCTTGGAGATAAGAAATTAGAAGCAATTAATTTATTTCTGTGGTCAAATACTCCATAATATTGTCTGTCTGTGTCTCCAAGGATTTTTAAACATGGTTAAGAAGTTTTTGCCAAAATTTCCTGTGTCCTAGAAACAATAGTTTTGTGTATAGTTTTTGAATGTTATTTCAAGAGAAACGTGACACCTTCTGACTTCACAATTATTCCAAGACAAAGCAAATAAGTGATCCAAAAGAATCTCTAAAACTGCACTTAAGCATGTGAGACATTTATGTTTCTTAATAAATAACATATCTATGGGTACCAGGCAAATAGTTTCTACTACTTCCCAAGGTTATTCAACCTCTTACAGTTTAGAGGAAAACAAAGTCATGTGCCTGTAAGGCTGTTAGTATTATACACTGATCACACTGTGCTGGTGACAACAGGTTGATGCTGCATTTTCCAGGCCCTGGAAAAAAGGGCATGTGGCACTCCATAATTCCTTGAGATTAAAATAAAAAACTTAACAAACCTGACCATTAGAGTAGATACATAAATCAAAAGCAGCTGGAAATCATTGGCACGGAATGTGCCAATACAGGAGTCATTGTCTACTGACAGTTTATTTTTTTAATAATTGCTGGCTGCCCCAGAACTCCTGACTCATAATTTCATTCCTCTGAATTTCTTTGTGATTATAACCTTCTGATAAGGAAGTCAGCTATGCATGGGCATCTCTAAGTAAAGAGCATCTCTCAAATTTTTATCAGCATATTTCCCCAATAAGAAAGTAAGACGGAACAACTAATTGTATTGTAATTGGACATAATCAATCGTAATCAGCAATAAAACATCAATCACTTTCACAGAATCACACTTTCCGGATGTGAAAACCTCTTTTTTTTTACTATTTTTAGAATTGATTCATTACATTAATTAGCTGCCTGAAGATTAACATTTATTTGTACTTACCTCACACTTACCTTCTATCATTAAAGACACGTTAAAGTCACTCTATAATTACAATGTGTCTCTTGCTAAGCTTTAGAACAGGATTATTTGCTTGTCTTAGAGGTATTTCTGCCTGGATATACATTCTAATTTCCTACTGAAGTACAGGTCTCCTTTATTAGCTCACGAAAAATAATCAAGCCCCTTCCTCAAAGCCCGTCACGAGGCGGGCACAGTGCGCTGCGGGGGAAGCACGTTCACAGCCCACGCAGGGCTCTGCCTCGGGAGCTGCTCAGTACCCTTTGTTCCAGGGATTTCAGTGGGAGTTGAGGGTGATCAGCTGCTTTAGAGCACCAAATCCAGAGACTTTATCACAGTCCTAATGCACACCGCAGGGGGATTAATTGTGGCTTTGGTGGGGATTCAAGGCTTCACATGCATTTTGCCTCTGACAATACTGGATGTACTCCGACAGGATGGCTGCAGCAAAATGTTTATTTCATGTGCAGCAAGGGAGATGCTCATCTTTTTCAAAGTGTTGTAATAAAAAAGGACAAACTAGACTTCCAAATAAACTTGATTTTGCTGGCTGTCTGACTTGAACAGCTCTGACTTAATGTGTATGAGTAAGCTCTGTTAACATTACAAGACTCACCTGAATGCATAAAATTTAAAACATGGACTTTGAAACCGTATAATTTGCTTAAGAGTTAGATATAATTAAATGCTGCCACCATGCAATTGAAAGGTTATGAAAGAGGAGTGTTGTCACACAGGGAGGCGTATGCAGAGGATGCTAGCTGGAGCCTGCTGCCCATGCTGGTCCCTCATAAAGGACTGGTTGTATTATAGATGTGAGTGAGCTGTATGAAAAGATTTGGCTTGCTAGTAGTTGGTTAAATCATTGCCACAGACCCATTTTTGTACACCCAGTTGCACCTGAGTTCCTAAACAATGCAAAGAAATGACAGATGACTAACACCAAGTACTTCAGATCTGCTCTTTTCTTACCTCTTGGGCTGTTGAGAGAGGCCTCGGCCGCCTTTCCACCATCCCCACAGTGACTCTGGTCAAATGGAAGGCACTGATCACCTGTTCCTGCCACCACATCTGCATTTTTGGCCAGATCCTTTGTTTCAGTGAGAGATTTTGCTTTATAGACCTTTCTGGTGTTGGTATCTGATAAGTAAAGGGATTCTGACACAGGATCAACAGCCAAGTAATATTTATGTGCAGGGCTTGTACTGAAACAGAAGAGAAGAGAGTCACAGTCAGCTTGTTTTCGTTTTACATCTCTGTGGCAGCATAACAATTGTATTCTAATTATCTGAAGACATCTGCTCAATGATTTTAAGAGGACAAAGGCATAAGTGAGAGCAGCTTTAACGTGGGTCATGCAAAGCACGACTGCTGAGAAGGAAGGAGCTTGTCCTGGTTGCAGAGCCTGTCCAGCCAGCTATGGGGCAGTGAGCTGGTGCAGACTGGTACCAGGTGACTTTGTCCATCGGTACCAAGCCACTCAGGATAAAGCTAAGTGGAGTAACTTCAGCTTAGTTATAACTATTACTATCAAAAGCAAGGTCATTTTTCTGTATCTAATAAGACCTAGTACATTCAGCACTGAAAACAAATCTATGAGTTGCACCAAAGTGAATCACAGGCTGTTCTGCATGGGCACAAATGCCCACTCTTGGTTATTTTTATCCATTTCTAAACCTTAGGAAATATGAAGGTGTGAAATATGTTGCCTTAATTCATGCCGACTGTATTGTCATGAGCAAGGCAGAAGGCCAAGTACTGTCAGTGCAACTAAGCATGAATTAATGCACCATAATTCATGCACTGTCAGCGTCTTATTGAGATTATAAAATGTTATATAAAAAAATATTTACATATGTTAATTAAATGGTGGGGATCATAAATTCTAACCGGAGAACTGGGCTGCATCTTATTATCCAGTAAGACTTTTTGTTTCTTTTTCAGTGCAAAGTTGATTTTCCAGTTTGAGGAAATTGTCTAAGCACATGGCACACCATGCTGGTGTCCTGAGCCTGCTGAGCCTGCAGTGGAGCCTAACTCCAGACAGGAGGAAATTCTTTAAATCACACAATTGGTAACTGAAATGATGGGAGAGAGGTACAGGCTGAGCATTTAGGTGCTCAGACAGTATTTTCATCATTGCCATGTTTCTCTGAGGGGGACATTTCTGACAAGTGGCTGGGACTTTCCTGCTCTGTAGATAAAAAAGATTGTCAAAAATCCTTTTTTTTTTTTTTTGGTGAAAGAGATATTTTATTAACGGGTACAGTTAAATAACACAAGATTGGTGCAACAAAGTTGTGAAAGGAGTTTCTCCTCTCAGCTTTGCAGTTCTGTTTTTGGCGGGTTTGACAATGCTTGGTGATATTCCCACAGCTGGTGAACAGATGTGAAACCCAGTCCAAGGAAGCAGAGGGAATGAGAGGGCAGTGATATGATGAAAGATGAGTAAGAGGATGAGCTAAAAGCAATTAATGCCAAAGTATGTATCACCACTATAAAATTATTTGTTAAAAATATTGAGAATCATTTGTGCTCTCTGGATTGAGGTCAGGAGAGACTAGCCAGTCAAAAGATGAAAATAAAACACCTCTATGAAAAAAGTTGCAAGGAGAATTCTTGATTTTAAATAAACATGTTGTTTAGTATGCAGAAACTGCAGAGAACCAAGGGTCACTATATACTCTCCATGTAGACACATTTTCTGTCATCCTTGTCATTACATTTAATAGACCAGCTGTTAGAAAACTCTTCATGTTTATGCTTAAAGCCTTGCATACTAAAATCTTTAAATTTAAAGAGTACGAGTAAAAGATGGAAGCCAATAAAATACCTGCTATTGTTACAGATGATTGTAATCAGATCTAAATCGGAGTTGATTTAATTTAGTCTCTTAAAAACTATATGAAATAGACTAGGATTTACAATAAATCTTTTCAGAAGTAGTTATTACTATTCTGTACTAAATTTTTCCCTATAACCTCAAAGTCTAGTTTCCATTTTTACCAGTTATTAAACAGCTTTGTTGTATCTGGTGACAAGAAAAACAAAGACTGTAAGTTGCTTTAAAACACCCACAAATAAGACCAGTGGCTCTCTCTGTTTACTGGTCTCCAAACTCCCCCCTTTCATGCAGTACTTTCTTTTACCTGGTAAAAAGAACACTTTTCCCCTGCTTGTTTGGGGACTAACAGTTGTGTAGAAGCGCTGGATTTTGAAGCCTTTTCCTGCCTGGACTGTCATGAGCCATCTTTCAGTTATTGCTTCTATATATTTCCTTGAGCATTCTAGAAATTTCTACCATGACTATGACCTTTACAGCCCCACAAAATGACATACAGTGACACTGTCAAGTAATCCCCTACAACCTCAGAGATTACATTAACTACAACTGATTTCCTCCAATTTTCCACAAATTTCACTTGGACAGAATAGTGACAGAGACAATTACTATTGTAATTAGTAGGGCTGGGGTACTTGAGTATTGTCACAGCTTGACATAATTAAGGTTTAAGCTCATCTCAAGAAATTGGTATAAGTGAACAGGTATTAAAAAAAAAATCTATTTTCCAAGAGAAACCTCTAAATGTAAAACCTGAATCACGTTCCAAATGCATTATAGAGAAAATAAATTCAATTTGCCTTTTTTTTTTTTTTTAAACAAAGAATCTGGTCAGAAGAAAATGGAAACAACCTTCCAATTAAAAAAAATAGAACCTTGCACTTACCAACTAGAAATTATTCTTTCTTTTTAATTTTTAACTGGAAAATATATGAGATGTGACATAGTCTGGTAAATAATCGATAGTGTTCAATAGCATTTTTGTGGGCAAAGCGAGCAATTCCAACCAGTACTCTCATGCTGCATAGACACACCTCTTCCTACTATGCCCTGAAGTTATCGGTTTATGTTGTACTAGTGCTGGATTATTTATCTCCTTTAATACTGGAATGCTAAGAAGTTTGTTTCTAAGGAGACAGTGCCTTGCTGTCTCTTTCTAGCGTGCAACATCACTTCTGCAGCTGGATTGTTGTAACCAACTCCCTCACCGTCTGTCGCAGAAGCCTAATGGGCAACGCTTGTTCCTTTAACGAAATCCCTACATCGCAATGCTGAAATGCCAGCTGGAAAGGGGGAAAGCCACTTGCTTTGTCTGTAGCTGGAGCAGCAAGGACTGAGCCGTGACACAGCATCCTCAGTTCTGGGCCCTGCTCTGCACACCCTGTAACTGGGAGATTTTAAAGCCTGTAGTATCCCACAACCACTAAAGTCCTCTTGTGTGTTCCTGAAGCCTCTTTAACTATTTCTTTGTTGCTAAAACTCCAGTTTCCTTGGATGCCTGTATCTGTGATCAGTCAAACACCATGTGAAATGAGTATGACAGCTATGAAATGGACCCCCAGTATTCAGGTTTAAACCTCTCCATCTCTGCTTGATGATCAGCAAACTGATTTTTAGAGGGAGACTTCATTCCTTCAAAGGGAACGACTCAAACCTACAGTACTATAAACAAAGGTGAATTTGATTAACATTTGTATTTATTAACATTCATATTTATTAAATTCAGAGTGTTTCTCTATATACAGAGTCCTAAAAGGACTTTTGTAAGACTGTTTCCTTGAACATGGCTCACATATCAGGGTGTCTGTGTTTTACTCACCTGTGTCTTGTGTCTCTATTCCTAGAAGGACAGATTGGTTCAGGTTTAAAAAAAAAAGAAAAAGACAAGAAATGTTAGTCCTTGACAGAACTGTATTCTTTGCCTGACTGCTCACAGAGCTGTATCCCACTAACAAAACATTGCTTTTCCTGTTACAGGGTATTATTTCTTTCTCTCAGACTGCTTCCTTTGCACCATCTGCACATTGCCAAGTTAATTCTGAGCAATCAGACACAGAATTATCACCAGCAATGTTAGCTAGGTGGAGATTCATGGGTGTTAAGTAAAAGAAATTTCATGTATTAATGTCCAAAATCTTTCCTGCCTTCCCCTCTGGCCCTCAAAGGGAATGGGAAGCTGGAGTCATAATTGCAGGGGAGTCATTAACAGGCCCAGCCTGTGGCACGTCAGGCAATGCCAGGTTTGCTTTTGTCTGCTTAAACTCAGCCATGTCCTCTGCTACATGAGGAACAGTTCTATTGCATTTATTTTGAACATGGTACATTCTATCTTCTGTGGCCTGACACAGTACTCTGCATGTTTGCTGCTGAATTATGGGGTTTTCTTCAAAAATATGCTTCATGGAATATTTTAACTTTTGGAGAAAATGTATGAGAAACCTCGCAGGAAGAAAAACCAGCTCTATTTTTTAATTCTGCAATTTTCAGAAATCCATTATGCAAGACCTGTTCTAAAGGCCACTTAAGATGTCCTTTTTAACCAGTGACTTAAAGTAAGTGTGAGTTTCTTGGTAAGTTAGTTTGACAGCTGATGAGACACATGGTCACAAGGCAGATGTGGCTGCTTCTCTGAGCCCCAAGGGATAAAAGCTCACCGCACTTTTCACAGGCATATCACAGCCAGGATTAGAGACACTGGACAGAGAGAGAAAATTCATTTTTTACCTCAATTCTAATATGCCAATCGAGTTTCCAGAGGGAAAGATCCGTCTGACGTAGTTGAAGTCCCCAATATAGACACTCCCATCAGGGCCAGAGGCAAGGGCAACGGGGGCAAAGAGTTTGCTGTTGAGCGCAAGCCCATTGCAGTTGGAGCAAGAGACACTTCTCTGGTGTCCATTGCCCATCACAGTGGAAATGACTGGAGGCTGCTGGGAAATGAACATGTTTTCCCCATTTCCTTTGTGTACAATTCCTAAAGGACAGGACAGGGAGGGAAGAAAACAGAGACAAAAAAAGTGAATGTACAGCATTTAAACTATCCAGCAGTTTTGGGTTATGAAATCCTCTAGAAAACCAGACTACCAAAATAACAACAAACATCTCATCTTTTAGAGACTGTCACAGGGCTCCACTAATCTCCTCCAGTTTTGTTCATCCCCAGCTTCACTGTCACCATTTTGTTCATTAGTGGCTAGTGGCTATTTTAAAAGCCAACATCATGAGGAGAGCTCATGGTTGGTTAATGCTCTAACAAACTGACTGTTAATTGCAGTGCTATCTGATTTCTTGGGGATTACTACTTTAATATTCATTTTATTCATAAATTTTTATTAGGTAGCAGAGGAATTTCTTGGGCAGTTTGAATATTTAATTAAAGCAGATTAATAGCAGGACTACTATGCATTTTTCACAAAAGAGCACTGAGTGGCAGTACAAAATCAATATTCAAATTTAAATGCGAGTCCTTCATGGTATATGAAAAGGTGCAAGTGCAGCAAAGCCAAGTTAAGAGCAATTCTGAGGCACAAGTGAATGTCTTACTAGCAGGAATATATTAAGTTCTACCATAAAGTCTAAAACATCTTCCCAGTGTGCCACTATTTTAGCCCTGCTCTGCACCAGACATTGTTGAAAGTCTTCGCAGTTATCAGGTTGGTGACACCAGAACTAGTACAAAGATGTATCTTCTCAAGCTGATTGCTATAGTGTTTAACTAACAATGTGGTAATACGTTTAAGAAGTATCTTTAAAATAACATGCAACTGCAAGAATTTGGCTATTACTGAATGGAAGATAGGTATTCTTTTAGATCCCAGTGCAAAATCTTTTTTTCTCCCTTGAGAAGCCTGGTACTTCATCAGAAAAGTGGCACAATTAAAGGAATAAACACAAGAGAATTTACTTTTTGAAGGACTCTTATACTGGGAAATGAGCATATTCTAGACACTGCAGGAAGTACATGTTGAGACATGTCTGAGTTTTCCCAAAGTATGGCAGATATATTTATGTATTGTCTCTATAAACTTTTGTTTAAACTAATTTCTGTAGCTTTCAGGTAAATCTGAAACTAAACTTCACTTTAGAAATTACTAAGCACCACCATAGCTATTTTGAAAGGAATTATGTTTTCAAAAAATTATTTCTGAACAATTGAGGACAGAATACATAGATTTGTTTGAATGTGGGCTTAAAAAAAGCATCCTGGAAATACGCCAGTGAAATGAATGGCAATATTCTCCCTTATGTACTGGATAAAAATACTATGAAATGAAGATGCTGCCCTTTGTCTGAAATTAACAATGTAAAGGTAATCTTTCAGCAGTCTCACACAAATGCCAGTAAATAATGAGGACTCTGGAGAATATGTTCTGCTGTCAATAAATGCAAGTATGTGCTTAATTTCAGGATTTTGAGCTGCAGCTTTAATTTCAGTTGATGCTGTGTTGCACTGGAGTTGAAATTACCTTAAAGCATAAAGTCTCTGCAAAATTAATCCTCCTTGCCCCAGATAAATAAAAATGGAATCAATACAACTTGCCCGTCAGAAGGAAAATTTAATTTAAATAATACTCCGAAAAATCGGTTAATAGCACATTCATTTGTATTCATGAGATACAAGTGTCTTTAAAAGGACTCTATGCAGGAACTAATATTTATGGTATCTGTTCTCTTCTTGATTATGAGAAAGGCCTTGATGATCTTCCAAACTGACCAAAACCTTTGTACCAGAAAATATTAAACTCTGATAATGCCACAAATTAGAAATGATCAAACATCCAAATGGGATGGGGAAAAAAAAGCAGGAGAAGAGCAGTGGAGTATAGCTGAGAACAGGATGTGATCCTCTGGTAACCAGACTGATGCAAAACTGCATACTTTTAAAAAGCCTGGTTTCCAGTGACAGCAACAATGGAACAGTATTTGTTATTTCACATCTATTCTGCTGGAATCAGACATTTTTTTTTCTTTCTTTCATTTTCTAAATCCTTACATCTGGCAGTAGAACACACTTTTCACTTGCTAAGGTTTCTGCATGCCAATACTTGTACCTCCACAGCTTAGACTGGGCTATGAAGTGCAAGTCTGCAAAATTACATCTATTTCTTTTTACAATTTCTCTGTTGCACTTGGCTTATTTTGTAACATCTCTAAAATGAGTAGCCTTCATGGGGAGACAGAGAGAGAGAGAGAGAATATCTACCCTGGCTCTGAGCAGGAACGTCGTGCACAGCAACAGACCTGCTGGGAGACCAGGCTCCGGGGCTCAAGTTAGATAAAAGCTCTTCAGAATTAGCTAACCAAAGTGCTTCTAGATTTAGTTTGAAAATAAAATTGTAATTTGCAATCAAGAATGTTGTATTCCAATGAAGTTTTTACAGTTAATCCAGTGACAGTGTTCCAAAACTATGCAAGTTTCATCCTTCCAAAAAGCAGAGGGGATGCTTCATTTAAAACTGAAAAATCTCAATATATTCAAACTCAAGAAGGCTACTCAAGGCTTTTCATATGGTGGTATGGAGATAAGTCGGAAATATATAATTCTAAGTTTGAATCATATTCTAGTCCTTATTTAAAGCCCGTTTTGTATATCTGAAATGGAAGAGAAGTTTACTTGTTTCTAGATTAAGACCACAAGCACACTTGTTATTTTTATCTTTTTGGTTAACACAGTTCATTATTCGGTTTTGTTGCTTAAATGAGCAACAGGCTATTAATATATGAGTTAGATGAGCTCTAGCTTTGGTATAGTAATTGTTTTTCTGCCCTTCACTGCTTTTCCAGTTCTTATACACGAGCCAGGTGTGCA
Source organism: Lophotriccus pileatus (assembly GCA_035583135.1). Classification (NCBI taxonomy): domain Eukaryota; kingdom Metazoa; phylum Chordata; class Aves; order Passeriformes; family Tyrannidae; genus Lophotriccus; species Lophotriccus pileatus. The sequence continues at coordinate 10,389,250 of JAWWES010000150.1, forward strand.
TGCTCAAAGCCCTTTATAATCAACAGGAACATCGGAGACATCACTGAGCTCTGCCTGGGCTTTGTCACCCTCACTGAAGATGTTCTGACATGCAAACTGTGACCAGAAGAGACCCCCTGATTTCAAGTCAGATGTGCTCATGCCCTCCCCTCCCCAAATCGTGTCTCGGCAAATGATGGACAAAAATGTTCAGCAGCTCCCCCCAACTTCAGCCTTGATCGTGCCCTGCACAGCGGGAATATCTGAGGAAGAGGAGCAGGTACAAGAAGCTGCACGTTCCCCACTCCTGCAGTGGGCACAGCCCAGATGACTTGAGAGGAGGTGGCAGGAGGCTGGCAGGTCAGTGCTCTCTGGCATTCTCAGCCGCACAGCTGAGACAGGGACAGGAAGCAATTTGTCACCACATACCCTGCGCTCAGGAAAGCAATGATTTAGCCCTGCTCGGATTATAATTGCACACTTTACAAAATCTCGGAACATGTTAGTGCCTATGGGGTGAATTATGGTAGTAACCACTGCAGTTAGCAGATAGTCACATAAATTGGAGTTACTGCCAGCAATTTAGTCTTGGAATTAAACTATGCAAGTGGTAAATTGGCACTAAGGAGCAGACTATGGGGCTCACAGTTGGGGGCTCAGCTGACTGAGGTCAGATTTCTCTTTGTGTTAAATGTCAATAGCTGGCATTTAAAAGAGACAATCTATACAAACCAATAAGACAGGATATGAAAGAACTGCTGTTTAAAATGTCAGACTATTTTAAATCAAAACAGAAATCCAGTTAATTTACAAACTAAATCTGACCTTTTGTATTTGGAATATTTATACTGTAGCTGCGCATTCAGCTACAGAACTTGTAAAAACCTGAAAGCCATACATCTGTGCATGAATCTTCATCAACAGAAGTTTGCAGATGGAAATAGATTTTAGTGGATCGACTCTCAGCTGGAGCAAATTGAGAGAACTTTTCTGAATGCAATACTCTGCTGATTTATAAGTGCTGAAATCTGACCCTCAGTTTCTCTTTTCCTGGACAGCGAGATATCTGTTTACTGGCAAAACCATATATTTCTAGTTACCATAATTTATCTACAGGTATTGTTTTAATAATTTAATCCCTGGTTCCTGATAACAGATGTTAATGGAGGAAAAGAAACCCCCCCAGGTATAAAATAAAAGCCATGGGATTCAAGTCTTCATGCACAAAGAATCTCTTTGTAGGGTTAATGTTATGACACTAGAAGTGTTTACAGTTTTTTTTCCCCTAATGCTTTGAAAGGTGTTGGGTTGCTTGTACTGAGGAGTAACTTACTGTGCTTCTCCACAGAGTGGGCAGCCACAAAAACTTCTGCACACCAGACTGGCAGTGTGGTTTTGGAAGTGCTGCCTCTCACTTGGCTGGTCTGTGTTCATGCAGGGTTTGTCTCCCTGGGGCTATGATGCTACTGATGGTAGTCATAGGATAAATTAGGGGTGTAGACACTTCACTGAGAATATAACACTACAGACTGACCTGAAATGTGGCACTTCTGTACCAGCTGTGTGAGAATGAACCTAAATTAGTGTGTCCTTTTACCACCCAAATGACCTCAATGTGTTAGTGATCGCAACAGTCAGTGATATTAATGCCTAATACCTGGGAGCCAGAACATTCAAAATATCCTTTCAGATGGCATTTACAGTTCAGCTCTCAATAAACGTGGGTGCACAGTCAAAGAGGATTACACATTAGGAAGCGTAATGCTTAAAATCTGAACAATTAATTCCTTCAAAATTTGTATTCTTCTTATGCGTGGCCAGTTAATAAAGGAAGGACTTACCACTTTGTGGATTTAATACATGGTGTTTGTTTATAGACCAGCCGCCCAGATTTGAAGCATCCATTTCAAAGCCTTGAAGGATTACTGTTCTCTTCTCCCACAGAATAAAATCAGGACATGTTTCATATTCATATCCCACCGACACTGCAAACAAATAATTAGAGAGCTCTCAGTCTACCTTTTCCTCTGTGAACTGCTAGACAGTTTTTCATTCCACATTCTGATATTCATCTGTCAAGTAATGATGCCACTAATTTTGCTCTGCCTGATTGCTATTGTTGAACGGTATTTTTTTGAAAAAAAAAAAAAAGGGTTTTAAGAGATTAGTATGTTATTACAGCTATAGTTACTACTGCTTCAAAGCAGAAAATTGTCTGTCGTACCAGTTATGGATTTCATAAATCTCCTCCAATGACTCCTGACTTGATTGTTTATTGCATTTCTGCTAATTAACTGAATAACAGCTTAAATAAAAAAAGAATCCATGTTAAAACAAAATGGTTTTAATTTGTTTGCTGATTGTAAATATTATAGTTAGGCAGAAATGGATCTACAAGCTGAACTTTTCTAAAATTATATATTTATCTTACCAGACTTGCATACCACCAAAATACCTGCTGAAAAATCCTAATTTCCCTAAAGATGGTGGGTTTTGGGGGCACTCAAATTGACCAAAATCCGTTTCCTTTAGTACTTCAGTAAAACAAATAAAAAAAGCTCTTAAAATTTTTCGTTTCTCTAAAATACCAACATTTTTTTTAAATTATTTATCTCCTTTACTTAAACTTATTAGACTTCAGTGAAACTTATTCACAATGGAAGAATATTATTTTGACACCAAATTCCAAAATTTGACCTAGGAAATACTGAGATAGTTCAACCTTTCCAAAATAAAATGTCTTTCAAAATATTTTAAGATATAAAACAAAAAAACACATTAAACCCTACAGTTTTCTGGCATTCTCAATAATTTCTTTTCACTTTTTCTATGTAGCAGCCTAAGGTATACTTTACTTAAACCATAAATAGTTTTAATACCATCTCTAATTCCATTATGGAAGGCAATTAAAATATTTTTACCAGCCCTAGCAGGGAGCACTTGTGATTGTAAGATAAATGTTTTATGGCAGACTGAAAGCTGTTCCTTACAGCAACAGCTCTAGAGCTGCTTCACCATTTTAGCAGAAAGATCTTGTTTTAGCAGCTAAACTCTGACTTGTAAAAATCACATCTCCTTCAGTACTGTAAATATTGTATGTTTTGAACATTACAGTTCAGTTTGAGGGTCCAGAAGCCACTTTGTCCAATTTTTCTGTTACGGGACCTCTTACAACCAACATCACTAACGCTTCTGGGTACTTCCCCAGGCTGACAGCCCAGGTGAGGGCACGGAACTTCCAGAACAGCCACATCCTGTGCTGGGATGAGTCACCAAGGTTCAGTAACCCAACACACTGTTTTCTAGGTGTTAATGCAGACAGAAGATAAAGGGCAGACTTTTCCTGTGAAGCAACCTCACACTTGCCACCTACACATTAGCATCTTCACTCCAGTCATGCCTTTAACACGTTCAATCCTGGGTGAGATGTGTGTACTCGAAAAAAGCAGAGCTCTATAAGGCAGTCCCTCAGCCTGGCTCAATGACCCCATCGAGACCCACAGGACAGTTCATCAGCTGCTGGAAGGGACCGTGCTGAGAGCTGGGGCAAGGGAGGCATAACAATTTCCACCGCCTGGGAATCCGTGCCAGTGGATCCGCCGGGCGTGTTTACCAGGACTGTAGTTAACACCGTAAAGTACCTGCTATTCCCTGCCTGTAGCTGATGTTTCTGAGCTGCCAAATACCCTCTAGAGGTTATCAGCCTCTTTCTTAGAAGCTCACAGTTATTTTGCACAGCTGCCTTTTTGTCCCCTCTCATCAGTGACAGACATGTGGACATGCACTCTGTGTCTATAACAAATGTTTCTATGCATACTTAGACATATTTATGAATTATACCTACGCTCCAAAAAGAAATATCTGTGTGATCTTAAAGTGGGATCTCCTGAACCATCTAATTGGAGGTCTTGATGTACCATCCATGAAAATTTCCTATCAGTCATTTTGCAGGCAAAGTAATCAAGGCAAAGCATAATAATTGTAAGTCAACAGGGTGATTGCAGCGCCACTTGAAAAATAAGTATTTTGTTAGGGGCAGGTTTTGAAAAATGTAATTTTGTAGGTGAAATTAAAAATCTCAGTCAGCTTACCCTCATTGTGGGGTGTTACTTTCCGGTCAAATTAATTTACAGCACTTTTTGAGGTGACTGAGATTTCATTGTATGAACGTGATCAGTAGTGACTATGGTTTTGGACACTAACAGCCAGCACGTACAGTTCTTTGCAGTCTCAAAATGGATTTCAAAAGACCTACTGAAATAATTTGTACCAAAAAAACTATTCTTTTCATACAACTATTTAGAAGAATGAAAAATAATTGGTTAGTAGTGCCACAGTTTAAGGACTGTTGCCAAAATACAGGCAAGAAATAAAAGACGCAATTAACCAGGACAGTAACCTCTACTTTAACCTCTCTTGAAATATTTGTACTTATCAGCATCTATCTTCTTTGAACTATGAATAAAATGAACTCAAGCAAAATACCAAGTAGAGCAACAAACAGAGAAGGTGTAGGGCTGCTGGAGAGCTGGATTACATTCACCCCCAAGAGGGTTTGTCCTTGCAGACCACTCGGTGCTGCTGTGTGAGATGAAAGGGCTTGCTGGAGCAAGATGGAGACTATATGGAGTTACCCAGAAGCATTTAAGGAGCATTTGACTGAAATCTTTTTCTTATGTTAAATTACAAGGGGACATCGACTTTACCACCAAGGTTTTGTCTGTCAACATCCAAATGGTGCTTTTTTATTCAGAACAAAAAAATGCTACTTTGTCATCTCAGTTGTTGCTCTGAGAAAAAGGCCTCTTGTAAGGGGCTTGAGGACTAGACACATGTCAGCAAATATTTCTCCTACAAATTTAAACACAACCTTATGTGTGTGGAAATATGCTCAGAAAGTCTTGTTTTCTGTAACTGGTTACGTGATCACTGCTGTCAATAACTCTGAATAAAAATATAGATGTTTATAGTATTTACAAAACCAAAAGCAGATGGTTATAATCCTGAGTTCCAGGGCTACAACCTGCTGCAATTTAATTTAATTAAAATGAAAACTGAACAGAATGCATTATTAAATATTGGTAATATACTGGCAGAGGAAATTATTTTGACAAAAATTCATATAATGGATGCAGATAAAGGTCCCAACAGTGTGTCAAATTAAATAAAGCTTTATTGGAATCTAACAGAGCATGCTAGCAATGCACTTTAAAATTTTTGCTTCTATTTTGAAAGAAGCATAATTAACCTAAACTTTAAGAAAAAGAAAAAGAATTAAGCACCAATTAAATAATTTAAAAGTTGTTATCCAGTACTATTGTGTAAGCTTTATTCATATTTAAACACATTAAGCTGATCTACTTCTAATGTGGGAAACTAACTACCGTATCATTTCATGAGATGTTATGTATTTGAATTAAAATGTTTTAAAGTCCAAATACATAGTACACTTCACAATCATTAGAGGACTCTTATGGGAGCAGCATCTCAACTGTTCCCTCTCAAATACATTAGTGACAATGTCCAGTGACAGCCTCTGGACACAGGGCACAAGTAGCCTTGCTGAGGGAAAGCCTCATGACCCATCTGGTCCTGCCTGATCACCCATGGGACTGCCAAAGGGCAAGATGGAATATTTTTTTATTGCTGGGTTTGCACAGATATGTGCCAACAACCCACTTAATACCTTCCTTCACTGTGAAAACACTGTCAGGGACCAGCACCTACATCGTTCCAAGGCTGGGTCTGCCCCCTCCCAAGGGCTCTCCTGCTCCCCACCACATGCCCTAGCCGAGATATTCAGAACCCTCTCTGACTTACCCTATCAAAAAGTTGCTCAACCCTCTGCAGATGTGAGCCAGATGTAGAAGATCAGATGCAGACAGGATAGATAAGGCAGCAATTCTGGACACCTGGCACCAAGGGTGGAGTTTGGATCTCTTTAGGCCAATGTAATGTGTGAGCTGTGGCTGGAATGAGACCTGAGCTTCTGCACTAGCATTCATAGCAGATCAAGAAACTAATGAAGCTGAAAATGTATCACTTATTTCCTGGTTGCTTCAGTTTTCAGCTGAATTTGTTCCTTATCTGGCTCATTTCATGATCAAATGAATGTGACTGAGGGTCCAGGGGTAAGGATAGAACATGGGAATGTCCCTTCAGCCAGCAGTCTGCACTATGTCTGGAGGACCACAGCTCTAGGAAAAACTTCTTGTTTTCTGATACATTCCTATGTGCAAAGCATGATGTCAATCCCACTCCATATTTTGGTCTCATAACCCTTCATAGTTATCCGTGTCTGTGCCTGCATCATTCTCTAAGAAGAAATGACCAGGAAAGTGTTCTACCTTCTCCTGTCGCCTCTCCACGCACCCGCCTCACTGACTCCCTGTCTGGGAGCATATGGGAACAGATGATCTGGGAGCTGCAGGGCTTGCAAAGCCTGGATGGTACCTTTTGGTTTTGTACAGGCCACTTTGCAGGCACTCTGCCTGCATGGACAACACAACAGATCCCGAGGAGAGCGTCTGGCTGCTCAGCAGAACAGCATTTTCATATATCAAATATATGGAATGAGGCGTATTGCCAGCGAGGGTGGATGGCTCCATGTTGCTCTAGCTATTCTTGCTTTATAGCCTGATCTACCAATGCTGCTTGTCATAATTGCCCTGATGTAAAAAGTAAACAGAACTGCTATAGAAGTGAATTGGGTTTATTCACAATGCTAAGCTTTGCTGGTAAAATAAATAATTCTAATACAAAGTATTTATAAGATTAGTCCATTAAGCACCATAACCTCATATTCAATTAAAAAAATAAAAAGCCCTTAAAAAAACCCAAATCATGAAATTAATGAAAACAAATGCTGGCTAAATAAACTCTATTTGTACAGACAGAACTTCAGTAGCAATTGTCAGAATAGCTTGTGCTGCTTGCTGAAGGAAGTCTACGAAACATAAAGATTTTTGTATAAACATCTTTAAACAACAAATCAATTAGTTTTAACTCTTGGGGACACAAAATGTAGTAAGAAAGGATGCCTAAAAGTTAGAATTTTGCAAACCCTAAGCGGAAATGACATTTTAAATGTCATGGCCAAAAAATGACAGGAACAATGACACACCAAAGGTCATATTCAAAGTAACATTCAAAAACAAAGACAGCTGAATATAATGCCGTTAGTACATAACCATTCTCTGAGGGAAAAAGGGGATTTTCAAATTGATTAAATTAGAAAGATGACATTGGAAGAACAAGAAAATAAATGTTCTCAGGAAATCATACAAGTCACTTTCGTAGCTAAAGAGGCATTTGATTTAAAAGAATGTAAGTGCAGCAACAAAATTTATTTGCTGTATTTTCCTGGCTTGATGTGCGTGAGTGCTTTTGCTTACATCAAGGTGATTCTACATACCCATTGCCTCGGCCAGACCAGAAACCTTCTGTCCATATATATCTGTCTTATTCCAGGCAAATGTGTATACCAAATTGGCTGCAGCAGGAAACCATTTCTGAAGCAGACGTCCTTCAACAGCAACTATCAGGTGGACTTTTGTCATTCCAGAAGGGATGGTTGTGTGCGTCAAAATAATGCGCAGCAAAGTTTTGTACCCCGGTGTCCGACTGCTGAGGTAACTCAGCTTCACAAAACTTGAAGGAATTGCAATTTCCTCTTGGACCACCTTGGAAAAAACCCCACATCATTATTTCTATAGCAAAGAAAAATGCAAATTTGTAATAATAACAGCAGGTAATTATTATGTGTTTCCCAGTGACAATGTGAACACAGTACCACCCAAAACACTGATGTTTTCAGTGTTTATTTCAGCAGTGCAGCAGTCAGGCATATTACAAAATGTCCAACAGCAGACACTGCTTGGTCAACTTACTGGATGGCAGTCTGTCTGTTTGATAAAGAGCCTCTTCCTCTGATGCTTTACCCTTATCTGCTGGGGACCAAATGCTGTATCTGTGCACATATTTTTACATACAAGCTCTACAGCTTTACCTTGCCCTCATTATTTGCTTTACTTAACAAATGTTCTCAACAAGAATACAATTAAAACCTTTCTTTATATACACACACACTTTCTATCATAATTGTGATGTAAGGATACTATCCTGCTTTGGAGGCAATAACTCTAACCTGGGGAGTGCTAAGAAAGAAAACAAACCTTCCTGCTAAAGCATCACCTGTGCAGTTAGGCTAAGCTCCAGCAAGAAGGGGCATGGCATACGAAGGCCCAGCATTAGGAACCTAACAAGCTAACTGGGGACACACAGCAGTGAGGATGAAACAGCCTGAGCATCAGAGTCATCTTGCTCACAGGTAGGTCCCTAGGGTGTGCAACAGAACTCAAGTCCCAGGGCCCTGCTGCCAGTGCCGCTGTCTGAATCACTTGGATTAGAGCTGGCTTGGATATGCCCACTGTGGGGTAATATCAATTCCCACTGCAATGGAGATAGGCCCTCAGCAACTAGAAGGACTGCAAAGACTCTAAGCTTGTCAGTAGAAAAGAGAAATTTGGCCTTGACCTTTTGAATGATGTGGGCCTTGGAGCTACAAAAAGGGATTTAGCTCTTGTGATCTCCTGCGAGAAAGGAGCTGCTCTGGGACAGACTGCAAGGAAGAGCAGGCAAGAAACGAGAACGGCTTCTTGGAGATGCTACTGCAGTAACTCAAAAGCCACTTGAAAACTAGACTGTACTTAATAAGGTTAATGATTTTAATGCATTTCTGTAGCAATGAGTCAACCTGTCACAATGTTAAATTCATCATGCTTGGAAAAAGAAACTGTTTTGTTTATATTTCCCAGTTTTTCAATTTTTCTTGTTTAACAATAGGTTACTTCACTTTCAAACCAATTTTATTTACACTGCAACAGTATCACTGTCACAGCACTGCTGCAGTACAGCTGGAGGCCTGCCAGCACTTGTCGTTTCAACATATGAAATCTAGTGTTGCCAGGGAAATCCTGCTCCCTTTATTGTTCCTGATTTGCAGTGTTCCCCTTCTTTCCTGCTGACATCCCAGCTGCCCTCTCTGTCATACATCTGACATCCCTTCTCATTTTTTAATAGAAAAACAGGAAGAAATATTCATGCATTAACGCATGCTAATATATCTCTGTCTCCTATTATTCTTGGTTACTTTTTGTTCAATTCCCAGTACTGTACCATAAAACTTAACACTCTGAGAACTCTCCAATGATTGAAAAAACAAAAAAAAATTGGGTGTGGTTTCTTTCTGAGCAGACTGCATCTTTGGGTGCCTCGCTGCTCAAAGCAGACCCAGGCATACCTCATGTGGAGTACTGTGACCCAGTTTTTTCTTCCTGGTGTGCAGCAGTTATTCTTAATTTATGTTCATTAGTTTCACTTAGTACATTCTGTGAAACAACGCTATGGCCATCCACTGGATAAAGCATGAAAGGTATGGAGGTGTTTAGACAGAATTGACTTCAACCAGAGATCTTTTACACGTAGAATAAAATTAGCAAGAGCTTTACAAGAAAAAGTGAAAAGTTTGGAAATACTCATGTCTACAGGTAGCCTCCAAGTCTCTTCCAGACTTGGTCAGTGAAAGGACTTTTTGTTTAAACTCTAACCACTCAAACAACATATTAAAAGGTAAGGAGGTTAACACGACCTGAAACCTGTGTAGCTGTATTTTCTTGGGTTTTCAACTCACATAACCTCTTTTAAGTCCCAAGTAAAAGAACAGTTGATTACAAGTTACAAGGTTAATTTAGAAATGACTTCTAAACACTGAAAGGAGTGTCAAAAAAACCACTTAAATAAAAAACAAAAATTCTAAAGATCATGTTAAAATTGCTCTACCTTGGAAAGAAAGTAATAAAACCCATGAATCTAATATATAGCCAGAGACGCCATTGTAAAGAACCAGAAGACGTGAGCAGATGAAACACCTCTAGGAATCTTCAAAGCATCTTGGGTAATGTCTCACACTGATGTATGGGGAAATTGTACTGTTCACCTGTAACTAGGAATGGTTTTGTGCATCACGATAAATAAATCAGGATTTCAATCCTAAATCGTGTTAGGACTCCCCACTTTCTTCTACTTGGAGGTCAGAAATAAAGCACTTTTAAATATTAACAAAAATTAAAGAAATAAAAAAGAAAAAAGCATCTTGTTAAAGAGTTCTAAAGAGATATGCATTGGTGTGATTCTGCCAAGTGAATGACATTACAGCAGTTATTTGCTCACTGTTTGATTTCACCTTCTAAAATTGTCTATCCCTGGTTCTGCAACAAAACAAATTGTTCATTTGAAAGTCTTTTCATTACCTGAAGTTCTGGAATAACAGTTCCTCTTTCAGGACAGGACCCTCCAAATGCTGTCAAGGGGGAAGGGAGTACAATTGGATTTGGGCTGATAAAATTACTGATGTCACAAGATGGTGTGTCCGACTCTGTTCTTTGCATTACAACTTTGTCTACAATGATAAATCTATTCCAAGGCAACCAAAGCGTTCTTTTTTCAGATATGAAAGGAGATCTGTCAAAAACTAGAGTGACAGAGATTCCTCCAACAGCCACAAGGTCAAAACTGGAAAAGAGAAAACAAATTGTTTTGTTTGTTTTATCACCACATTACCACACCTTTCAATGCATCACAAACAAAAACTTTATGTTCCTTATTACAGTCCTGAATTTACTACGTGAAGTCATTCAAGTGTGCCTTCCCCTTGGTATCCATGAAGAAGCTCTACCTCTGTGTGCTTTCTCCCTTCTGTGCATCAACAGCAAGGCACAGAATTTCTCTTTTATCTGGCCTCCTTCCCCTCTATTTATCAACTGGAATCAATACTAACAAGTCATCTGTAACAAAAGTGTGGACTCAGTTATTCTGGTTTATATGAAAAGAAATTCATAGCCCAGAAAAGGGCTGCCACTCGTAATCTATGCAGGAAGAGCACACAGAATAATAAGTCTTAAAGCCTGTTAGGCCTTAGCTCTATTAACATAATCCTTTCCCTTTTTCTAAAAGCAGCAGGAGGAAAAGGTTGAATACGCTGAGCACGAGACCTCTCTGCGCAGGATATGAAATTTTTGGAAAAGATGCTGATTAATTGCACTGAGAACTGAATCAGCTCTTGTACACAAGGCAGGTGACCCTCTGGGAGCTACTGTGAAGAAACTTTGGCATATCTGGGCTGCAAAACAGTGGGACATAGCAGGCATGATGTACAGTCTCAATTTCCAGAGTTTCTGACATCCATAGTCAGGCAACACAAGGTAATATGTAAATAGCTACTTCACTCTCTGTATTATTGAATGCATCTATTATGGAGGGTTTTGATGGTAACAAACTGTGATAAGAAGTCAGACTTAATTATGTATATCTCATCACATTTCCCAAATGACACCGATTACATTCACAGCAAAATACAGGTAGCATATTTTAATGCAACAACTTTATCCAGGCTAGCGTAAGGAGGAAATGATAATTACCGACTTTCAGTAGTGCGATTTGAAAGTCAATAAACTAAGGTAAAATAAATATGCATGTTCCTTACTTTTATAAACTGGCAAATCCAAACAAAAAAAGAATAATTGTGGAAGCAGTGACAAATTACACCACTCTTTCCCTGCTGGAAGACGGCTTCTGATTTCTTGTAATTCACAATACAGCCAAGGAAGATGAAGTCTTAAACTGCCCTTAGCAGATTAATTAAGTTCAGTAGCAAATCATGATCCTATTGCAAATGGATGGCCAACCTTGGAGTGCAATATAGAATATATTGAAACTTCACCTCTCTTTGAGAACTGAACTCGGCCTTACAAGGCTGGGGAAGAAGGGGAAGCCAGGACTGCTCAGGGCTTATTATGGAACAGCAATTTAACTTTGACTCTGGAAAGAATCTTTTCTCACTTTTCCTTGTGTGTTTCAGATGATCAACTAAAAGGGTTAGCTTCATTGACACCTCAATAAACTACTTGAGAGATTCACACCTAACAGAAAAAAAAGAGGGAAGACAGGATATTCACTGGAAAATGTGATTTGTGAAAATATTCAAATGTTAAGAAGGTACTGGTACAGCAGAACTGGCACATTTCAAACCCAGGAGTTTGAATGTCACTGTAATCTTGTTGCTGCTCAGGGGTTTTCTTCTTGTCTATGAAAATTCTGTACATGAAAAGAAGCTGGTAGATGGCCATATCTACACAAACTTAAACCAGTGGAAGATCACACATGAAAGCCTGACCTTCCATCTTGTCGACTGATGGTGTATCCATACTCATTGTGGTGCAGAAAACTGACGTTCACCCCAACCAAAGGTGTTCCATCTATTGCTACAACCTGGCCTCGGATGACACACGCCCGTCTGTAACAGAAAGAGTAGAACACAACATGTTACACACATGAGGAGGGCGAGAAGGGCATTGATTTCAGAAACTGGGCTACGCTTATGTCCCAGACAGACAGAAATGCTCTGGTATCACTACGACTGTTGATTTTTTGAAAGAAAAGTCAAACAAGTCCAAAAGATTGATTTGGAAAAGCATTATCTCATGAAGACGACACACAGATTCTCCCACGAATTGTTCGTGTATGTAGAGTATATTTCCATTTCCAGACATATTTCAGGATACCATTTGTTCTGCCATTGAATAGCACTGCAAAGGTTTCACTGATAGCGTGATTTAGCTTGCTGCAGCTCTTGGGAGTGATGCTTTGTGAAAGGAGAGAATGAAACCTCATTCTCTGCTGCTAGGTATAGGGCATAGCTGTCTGTTAGAAAAAAGCTGAACTAACGTGATAAGGCAGCACTGAGATACATGGTCTTCACTGAACTTCAGAAAGTTAGATACGTAAATTCACAGGGTGCCTAATCAAGTGTAACTTACATTTTTCTCAATGCCCTGTCACATGTGATGCCCTTTTAAATTCCCTCTGGGATGTGTTGGACTTGCACCCACTTTCCACTTTGTCCTCACATTCCAGTGAAGAGGTTGGAACACGGCAGCACAGTGGAACACATCAAAGTCAATGGACAGGAAAGTGAACTCATTACTAAGCGGGTCTAATCGGAGCCTAACAGGATCACAGAATCATAGAAAATGAGAGCTGAAAGGAAATACAAGACTTTATCTTGTCCATTCCTTTGCCTCGGGTTAGATCAACTATACCTACATCAGTCCAGACAGATGCTTGTCTAACTCTATAAGCTCACCAAGTAACCCATTCCAATGCCTCTGTATGACTGCTTTACTCATGGCAAGTTTTTTCTACTGCCCAATTTCAATCTCCACTACTGCCCTTTAACACCGTTGCTTTCACCCTGCCCATAGAAAAGGTGAAGAAATGACTCTTTTTCTCAGCTTTAGCTTTTTGCCTAACTGAATAATGAAACACAAAGGAGGCAAATATCCCCAAGGGTGAGGAATAAGAAGTAAAATATCCTCATGGTGCAGATTAGCACCAAGTGGGATTTACTAAAGGCTTACACAGCTACATTCCATTGAAACACCTTTCAGTATTCTGCCCCTGCTGTCTGGTACACATCAGCATACTGTGGCTTTACATAATGAAGTGAACAGTGTATGCAGAAGTCTTCTGGTAATATTCTGGTCAAACCCAGTAGAATACTTATAAAGTAAATGAGCATTAATTACTCAATATAAACAACTATCATCAATTTTAGCATTGTTATGTTTCTTTCTCAGTTTGAAAGTTCATGGTAGACCTCAACAAACACATCCATTGTACAGTGAATATGTGAACTACATGAAAAACTTCACAGCTCCTCAGACAAAAGTTATTTAGGAGTCTACTTATGAATTTAAAAAATATCCCTTGAGAGATTAATTGACCATGATCCAATGAAATCATACACGCAAATTTGAGACCATAAATTTCAGAAAATTCTGACTTGTTTCTTAAGTTCCCATTCTCCAAAGCCATTTGACAGGATTTATCACCATGATATCATCAAACTTGGCTGACTATGACCTGAGAAGATGCAACTGGTGAAAATTAACCTCTTTGCAAGCACACCATTCACCACAGCTGCTAATATGTATTCTGTATTCCCAGGACATAGAAAGATGCTGATTTTCAGCAAAGATCTGTAAAGATTTCAGAGAAATGGGGGAGGCTGCATTACTGCCAGTGTGCAAAACAGAGTTCTGATTTACCAACTTTTTTGTTTTCTACATGAACTAAATTGGTTGTGGCCCTACTTGTGGGCAAAACCTGCTGCTCCACTGAAGGCAATCAAACTCCTGTGTGTCTCTCCAGACTCACAAAACTCACTCAACAGAACAGCCAGGTTCAATTTCTCTTTGATTTGTTAGAGCAGAAAATACTGTTTTCTCGTATTTCTAATATCAACAGACCTGCCTTTCCTTTTCTAATACTTTTATTAGGGGACTCCATATATTTACAACACACATTGGTGTGATAGCGAGACCTCTGAAAGCAATCATTATTCAGTGCATTCTTCTCACACTCCTGTTTGTTCATTCCACACAGACCTGCCTTCTGACACTACTCTGTCCCCATATCTTATCAAGCACACAGATTTGTCTGATAACAGCTCATCAAAGCCTCCATTATTTCATCCATAGTCTTTCTTTCCTCTACTCATTCACTTTATCACCCATTATTCATAAATAATATTAAGAGACTTATCTTTCACCTTGCTCCTTTTTTAGTCACCATATTTTACAAGCCACACATATTTACAGTATGTGATAATAACATATAAACCTCATTATTCTACATTTGTTTGTACTGAATTGTCTTCGTAATCTCCTAGATTTCAAATGTTCTAAGCCTGCCTCTCTGTTCCTACATTTGTCCTCATTATTTAATGTCTTTTTATTACCTACTCTAACTTGAAGAGTCTTCTACTCTCTTGCCTCTTTGAATTACCAGCACCTACTAAATCTTTGACTAAGCACTTGATCAGAATTAGCTTTAATTTTGGCATTTACTGCAGGTATGAAAACATTTTTCAGCTACTTTATGACCAGCACTAATCTCAGAGGCTCAGGAGGTAACAAACAGCCCCCAGTCTGCAGTGAGTTCTCCCTCCTTTCCCTGTGTCCTGGCAGCTCTCAGAGCAGACCCCCATGCCCGCAGGTGTCCTGGCACACAGATTCCCTGCAGCTCTGCTGCTTGCAGAAGACCTTGCTTAATTCCTTTCCTTACCAGAGCTTTTAGAGCATGTAGAGCATGTTCCCTGCAGTGATGTCCCTTTGTAGTCAACTGCCACTTCACGCTTCCTTGCTTCAACATCCACCCTCTCCCCAGATGAGCTGGGGGCCTTGCTACCACTCACTGCTTTCCTTAATTTGAGCAGAGAAACCTCTAAAGATCATGATGTCTCCTCAATGCACTGTATTCTCTGCCTCTAAGATTTATTCCACACTCTTGTGACTGCCCTGCTTTGGTTTCTCACGGGGGATAACTCCTACTATCTGTCCAACAGCCACCTATTTGCAGCGATTGCGTAACCTCGGACCTAAGGCTTTCCAAGTTGTTTTAACTTGAAAGTGAGTGCAAGAATGTCTTTTCTAATTTGGTGGAGCTGGGCAGGAACATGCCTCTGATAAGCTGCCTTAGTGTTTTCAAATGCATTAAAAGTGTTCCCAGTCCCCTGGCAAGCTGTACTAAATCTGCAACTCCAGAGGGAGCAGTTGGCTTTTTGAGAGAAAGCTGAGATTCCCACGGGTTGCAGGTGGCCTAAAAGAAGCAGGATTTCTCTGTCAGTGCTTCATGGGTCATTCCACAAGTAACTAAGGATCTCAGCTCTGTGGGTCTCAGGTCTCTGCCATCAGGCAGTTTGTTTGACATCTCTACTTCAAAATATAAATAGAAGTTTAAATTCTAGATGCATTCTTTCAGTATTTGTAAAGCATTTTATTATTCCATCACCATTCTGCCTTGCTCTGCTGCTACTTATCTGCTATTTTTTCCTTCTGCTTTGTGTGTTAAGTTTCCAACGTTCTCAGGGCACCTCAGGCTGAGACATTAGGCTCAGATATGAAACTCTGTCAAGCAACTTGTGAATTTGCAAGTGTCACATTACCAGAAGATGTCATTTACTGTATTACATTTATGATTAAAATCTTCAATCAGAGAAATTAAGCTAAAGGCTAGTGAGGTACATTCATTTCTTCCTGCTGACAATGTTGCTGTAAGCAGCCTTTGAAGGGTAATTAATTCAGAACCATACACTGGACCCTTTTTGCAGGCAGTTTGCAGCGAGTCAAATAGCTTGCCAGCAGCATGCATTAAAAAAAACCTCAGCAAAGAAACAAGCTAAAAACCTTTCTGAGAACAGAAGTTGACAAAAGCATTATAATCTACTACACCCTGCTACATGTAGTAGGTCAAAACCATTCCTGATGTAAGCAAATACATTTCCATTTATTCAGAATGTCTCTAGTCTGCCTTTCAGCACATCACAGATAAGTGGGAGTTTGTAAAAACCCAGTGCAAATGACACAACTTTGACATAATAAAAAGTAAAATATGTTTTGCAAACATTTTGCTCCTTAACATTATTCTTGGTGCAGTATTTAGCCCTGGCTCAATGCAACATCCTGACTGTGTTGCAGAAGCCAAATATTTAAAAATTAGAGCTAAGCTAAAGTCCAAGATGCAAATGAAAAAGGATAGATGTTTCAGCAGCTGTCAGAACAGCAAGTTTTAGTATTGCAGATTATTTTGAAAATGCCAGGATATGGCAGAGACCAAACACTTTCAGTCTGAATGACAGAGATAATCTTCACCATTTTTGATAGCTTTCCCAAATCTAATCAACATCACTTCGACTTTGTCTACAGTGAAATTTGTGCAAACTTCACCCATGCAAGAGCTCCACTGACCTGCGGTACAGTAAAACACTGCACAATGTCACTTGAATCAGAGGGCTGGAAACATTGGCTAGATGTTTCTTCCTTAATCCTCCTAATGGTCTCAGAGATTTCTTGTAAAGGGAAATAATAATAATAAAGAAAAGCCAGCTAGGGCTTTGCAAAATTGAAGCACCAGTGGGAATAGATGCCAGTGCTCTGAAATAAATGCATGCCCCTATTACATCCAATCCTTCCAACATTTCACATTGAAACAGCAGTGCCATAACATCAGTGTTATTGCAGGCAGACATGAGTTAATATCATGTGCCTGGACACAACCTTTTCAACAACAGCCCAAAGGAGATTAAAACCCCCCAAGCATTCTTTGGTCTGTACCAGATAGGCTGGATGACAGATTTCTGATGCTTTTACTCCAGCAGCAGTTGTCTTTCTATATTTTTTTCAATAATCTTAATTCCCAGGAGAGGAACAGACACTAGATGACAGTCAGATTGGCAATGTCAGAGGAAGATTTCTGAACAGAGGCAGCACAGCTCGGGTATTGCCTCCCTCAGAGACCCTGCTTATCTCTCATCCTTTAGAAAAATTCTGGCGGTTTTTAATAATATTTGACTTGTGGATGAACAATTTTTCAACAGCCTGGAAGACTTGAGGATTGAGCAAAGTGCGGACTAAGGGACCCCTCAGGGTGCCCAGTACAGTGCAGATTACTGTTGACAAACCCCAGGAGACACGGCACAGCGTGAGTCTCCAGGCACTGCCCTGATTCCAAAGATAGAGCCACCCTCATGTGAATCCCAAGGATCTTCTCACCAAACTAACTAGGAATTTCTCTACAGTGGGAGGAAACAATATCTGGGGTGTGAGCAGTGCACCAACACAAGTACAAGTCATACTCCTTAGTGGCAGCAAGTAACTAGCCATGGTGAGGATGGGCTGTTGCTCCCACACGGAACTTCACTGCTCTTCATTTTTCGAAGGCATGGCAGGTCTCAGGGTAAAGAAACTAAATACTCAGAAGAAGCTTTTAAATCCAAGTTAAATCCTATCAATGATAGCTTTAAAAGATCAATTCCTTATATCTATAAAAGCACGTTGATGGGATTACGTGCAATCTGGCTGCTAACATTTGCAGTGTCACAGAACACTGTACAGGCAACTCGAGTGCTCACCTCCTCTCTGAAAACTCCTCACTGTGAGGCATTTTGATGAGGCAAATCTTTCACTGGTGACTTTTGTTTTAAAAGGCTTTTGGTTTGCACATACAGCCAGACAAGGACCTTGGCCCAGGTGCAGTGACACTGTTCAGAAGAGCAACACGCTCCAAAAGACCCAGCCATGGCAGGTGGATGCTCCTCACAGAGTTCATCTTCATGCCCTATTGTTCTACATATTTATAACATCCTGTTGCATTATTAATACTGATTAAATGTTTAGGTATTTCAGATCAATAAAGACTCTGTTTACAAATTTACATTATTAAAAATTAATGTTACAAAGAGAAAGTGCACTGAATTTGTGTGCAGCTATGGAGTTGTGTTTAGGTTGTAACCTAAGTGCTATGTACTGTGAAAATAAAAAAATTCTTACGTCCTTATTACTGGAACATAGTTTATCTAATGCATAGGCCTAGTTGACAGGGTAATAGTCAGGTGATGTGGATGATTTGTGGATCTCTTTGTCAGCATGTAAGTTATAGCTTCCCAGGTGAACTACAGCATAAAATCTTATGTGCCTCTATATTTCAAATGTTCAAGAAAATATGTGTTACCAGGTTTTCTGAGCAAGTAAGTGCCCCTTTCCTACTGCACAGTGTTTTCCTGTTAAAAGGGCAAAGCCAATCTCACAAACACTCAGACATCACTCTACTCTTTGCATGACAGCTGGAGAGAAACCCACAGAACAAAATGGTAAACACTGGTCTATCAACGTGTAGTAAAAAAAAAAAAGTTTTTTAATTAGGTGGCTGGATTATACGTAAGTGATACATGTTGAATTTATTACACTGTAAATACCAATCAAGTTCGATTGGGCAGAAAGGTGACTGAATACAGCACATGTGAATTAAACTTGTCCTTCTGCATCCTGCCACTGAATGCATGTACAGTATGAAGGGATGAACTTACCCCTGCTATTTTATGAGACGGCTTACCTTCCTCAACAGTCAGAGTCTTGTTTGTAAGAGCAGCAGAGTTTGTTGCTGTGACACTTTCATGAACTAGACAGGTAGCAAGGATAATCTGAGAACCAAGATCCTCAGCTGTTGGGACTTTAACGTTTGTTATCCTTTTAAGTATTTCATGAGCTTCAGCGAGGAATTCTCAGCTATCCAGGTATGACCATTTTTTCCCCTGGTTAAACAATTTCATTGCAGTTCTCAATATTCAGAAAAACCTGTCATCTGAGAGAAAAACTCACCTGCTCTCAAATGAGACATCTCCTGGGATAACATGAGTGCTTTCCTTTCCAATAAGGAATCTGATTCGATCGTAAAAGAGCCTTGGAGGATGCTGAGAGAAAGGTGGTTGGCTGTGCTGAATAAGGTCAAGGGGATCAGGCGAACCCTGGCAGAGTGGAGTTGTGTAACAATTGCTTTGCTGACAACAATCAGGGTCTACACAGTCTGTCAAGCCATCTAAAACAGAAAGAATGGAAAGTTCAGGAAACTGAGTGGTTCCGAGAATAAAGCACCACATTTACTACCAGAGAGCACAGGAGGGATGTAATAAATGGAAAGGCATGCTGATTACGACACAGTCAAATTCAGTAAAGCAGCAGCACACATGCTTAGTCCATTTCAAAAATCTAAATTTCTTCATGGACAAACTTGCAGCGACATTTGTGGGTGAAATTCACGTACTTAAACGTCCAAAGCTTATGACGAAAATTGGAGCACTGAAGTGCATCTAAATGAAGCACCTAAATAAAACTTAAAACTGGGCTATTGGCATTTAATTGCTTCTATCAGCAGCTTAGACGTCCAAATTGCCTAAATTACATACTCAATCAGAAACAGATTTAATAAGAGATGGTAAAATGTCCAGCTATGTTCTTTAACATCCATTTTATGACTTAGCAGCTGCTAACTTGCTCGGATTGACAAGCACACTAATGCATACAAAGTGAGATGAAGGTGTCATATCCTTCAACAAAGACATCTCTTTGTATTTTTAACAAGGTCGGTCTGAATAAACGTGGAGTCATCGTATCACTGTATGGATTTCCCTTGTGTTAGAATTGGAATGCTATAGGATCAACACACTGTCAGATATTTTCACTTCATGCTTTGACTTTCCACGCTCTGTTCGTACCAACACTTTGAAGTCTATCAAACTGTACCTCCTCCGGGCAAACTGCACCAGCAGGGGAGCTGCTGGAATTTTGTCATTGACTTTAATGGGTGCGAGACCAACCCTCAGCCAACCCTGCTCCTTTCTCAACAGAGCACACTGCACTGTGTGAATACTCAGTAAATAGCAGCATAAAATATTCACTTCGAAAAGAAAGCAAAAGCCCTTCTACAGAACAAACAAATATAATGAAACGGGCTTTCCTGGCATGTGAAAATCCTTGCCTGACCTTGAGCAAGGTGACTGCTTGGCTAAGCAAAATATATTAACCAATCTATCCTGCTGCAGCTGGGAAATCAGATACAGCAGGCTAGTATTTGTGATAATGAGCCAAGGGCAACTGCAGATAGCTAACAACAATCACCTAGGACCCTTGGATCCAGCCAAGCTGGCATGGCTACAGGTCAGTGTGCTTTAAGTTCTTTCCACATTCCCCAAATCCTGGAGACAACAGGCATTTGCCAGCGGTGGGAGAAGGACCTCACAGGGCAATGTTGAGTTTATTGACTTTGAGAGTAGCAGTCACTTTATATTCAGGAAAGCCTAGGAAGCAATTGAAATCCGCTAGGAAATCAGTAAGCTGAAACAATAAGGGGCCTCCAGTCTAAACAAAAGCACACAGGAAGCGGATGGAGGAGTTCACAGCATGAACCAGAGGGGCTTTCAGTGTGTTCTGATGAAAAAACAAAGGAGCTTTTTTGGGTGGAAACTTGAAGAGCAGGCTTGGAACTGAAAGATAAAAAAATAATCTTATTGCTTCCTCTTTTTCTTGTCCAAGGAATGAAACTCGCTGTATTCTTAAAACGTGAACTGAAATGCATCAAATAACTAGCAGATTATCCAAGACTACAAATCTTACAGAATTCTACTAGACTTGAAAAGATGATGAAGACACTGAAATCTCTTGCTGGTTGATACTGAAGATACCCTGCAGAGGGCTCTGACATGGTCAGGCCATTCAGGGTTGGGCTCTGCCAGTGGAATGGTTATGGCAGTGACAAGTCTTGTTCAAGGAGTCAAGGGACTTTCTGGAAGGTACTAATTTCTACAATCTGACTGCCTGCTGTCTACCAGAGAAACTTGACAAACATTGGTCTGGCAGAATATGTGCTAATCAGAAAAAAGGAGCACTTATTTCACAATAACAGTATCCATGGGGAAGCTACTCTGGAGTAATTTATTCCACAGTAGCTATTCTGATTAATTTTTTCCTTGTCAACAAGCCATTAGATGTGGGAACCAAGTTGACCTGATTCTCTCATTTAGGTAAGAAATAAAAGTGAAAAGTAACAGAAATATCTGAATATGAAGATTATTAGGAAAGAAATTTCTTAGAAAAGAAATAGCTGTAAAAATAACAATTAACTACTTCGCTCTTTCTAATAGAGTCCTCATTTTTCTCTGCTTCAGTCAAGAGCTTACATGCCTGACTACAAACACAGTGCACTCAGGCTGTACACAAAAAGTAACCAAGTACAGGGAAAGCAGTTTTCCATCTTCCAGTCAGACTCAATTTTCATCTTTTCTTTGCAGTTTACTTGTCAGCAGAGTGACTGCCTTATAAACTCTTCCAGGTTCTGCTAATGGAGTTATTTTGGTTTGAATTACTTGCACCTGGTTTCATTTTCCCTCTCCAGGCTCCCAGGGATACAAGAGGGTGGGTTTCCCATTAGTAGGGTGTGAAGTCCCACAAGCATAACAGAAGCATAATTGTGAGAATGGTGTGTGTTGTAACAGCACCATCAATCTATCAAGTCTGGATTAGGAAGGACCAGCTTACGGCCTTAGAAGCAAAGGCTACAAAATCATTAGAGGAAGAAATTGCTACTGAAAATATCAGTGTTAATGCAAGGGAACAGTCTTCTAGGTTACAGACTGTCATTCATGGCTTTTCTCTCTCTCATGCTGTATTTTTTTTAATAATATTTTTATTGATCAAATGACAATTTATTTTAATCTCCCCACTCAACCATGCAGAGTGAAAGAGAAAACAGATGCCAGGCTCAGAGAAGATGCTCCATGGGCAGTGAGGCAGGAGGTGCAGAAACACCAGCGCTTCTATGGATTCCTAAAGCCACATATTTTGCTCAGGCCACTATGTGTAGGTACTTTAGAACCACTAACTAGAACTGTCTGAATAATGAAACTTCTAGCTTTTTCCCCAAACAATTAAACAAAATTTTGAAGAGAAATCAACTTGGATAAAACTGAAAAATATTTTTCACACTCTGTGCTCAAGTAAGAGAATAAAGCACTTATTTTGGGGCAAACAGGAAACTATTAAGCCAAAACAAAATATTTGTTCCACTTTAGGCTAATTTAAGACTTTGGTTTTAAGTTAGAAAATTTAAAAGAAAACAAGAAAAAAATTCAAATCTAACCCCCCAAAAGAAACTCCTGTAATTCAGCGTGATACCCATCAAAATGAACCAGGTAAAACAAACTAGTACAGAATCACAAGCTACATATGGAGGCATTTTGTGACAATGCAAATCATATTACTAAGTGCACGTGAGGACATTTTCAACAAGCCAATTCTATTTGAAATGAGACTTTTAATCCAGGAGAATAACCCACAAAAAACAAATATATAATCAAATTCGTTCACTTAAAATTCTGCAAACACATGAATCAGTTCTCAACTGATGGTCACAATTTTAGTTAAATTTTCGTATCGGAAACCAACTATTAAAAAGCTCACTGTGTTAATAAACCAGCAGGGTTTCTTTTAAATCTCAGGAGACAACAGCCAGGAGTACAAACAAACTACTACAAACAGCAAAAACTGTAATTCATACAGCAGGGGAGCCTGTACACTGAAGTTTTTACTGTCAATTACACCAAGGTGCATCACAGCATAGGTGCAGACTAAGATGTATTACAGGGGTGTAAATGATTTCGGTTTGCTATTAGCATTTTTTTTTATTTATTTTATATAAAACACAGTCAGGCACCTTAAAGGTGCACTACAGATTATACAATAAAGTGATTGACATTCTGATGAGTCTGGGATTATGGTTTCACATCTTCCACGTACCTTGTTTTGTATGTGAGGGATAATGATGAACTAACTGAATTACACAATTAAAATATTTTTAATATTACTGCTAAAATAGAATTCACAAAGATTGACTTGAGGATAAAAAGCACTTCATAACACACTTAAATAATTTAAACAACCTCAAAGAGAAGGCAGAGCATGCCAAAACAAGTTGCTCTGTTTTCAGTCATACCACTCCTATCTGCATTGCAATGGATCACAGAATTAGGACATGATTTTCCTATTTCTTTGCCGGGGAATAGATTTTTTCCAGGAAGCTTTCTATACGGAATGATACTAATATTTATTGTGTCAGGAGTTTGCTTTAATGGAATCACACAATGTTTTCCATGAAAAAAATGTATTTTCTTGCTTATACATTTTTATATATATTTCCTATTCCATATGATGGAAAGAATCTCACAAGTGTTGTGACATTACCTCCTGAGCTATATTTCTAAGCAGTCATGGAAGGCTCGGCTTGTGCTAGAGCACATTCCCTAATGTAAACATTGTGCAGCAATCTCTCTTCTACAGGGATGATCACCTTCAGCAGCCAGAAAATTGGCAGTGGAGCTGTGCCTACAGACCCACCTCTCCATTGGTTACTTTCCAGCAATATATCCCTGTACTTTCCATGTTTGGGCAACTGCTGTACAGTGAGTGCCTTTCGTGCGTTTTGTATTTGAGCTGCCCACACACTGCGTGATATCCACGTTAAATCCTCATTAAAACAAAATAGAACAACAGTTGGAAAAGTAAAAGGCATTTTGTAACCTATAAGTTAATTGCAAGGACGCAGAACAAGTCACATATTTCATGCCTGATACATGCTCATCAACCCTTGAATCCCCTGCAATTCATGACTACAAATACAGGAATATCACTGCTGAAAATAGATCTGTGTTCACAATCAGTACAAACAATTTCAGAAACACCCAAGGACAGTAAAGAGGCACTGCCTGGGGACACTGGTAAAGGAAGCAAAGAACAAAGTGGTTCTAATTCTGGCAGTGGTGGCTTCCCCAGCTCACCAGTACAGCAAGCAATAACTTGCACAGCGGCCTCTTTTCTATTAAACAACTGAGACACTTTATTAACTGGCTATGAAAATGACAAATTCAATCAGACTCTACCTCCCACGTTGCTGATGATAGTTATTTTAATAAACCATCCACTACCATTAGGTTCTGGCAAGCAAAACATAAATAGTTTGCAATAAAACTTAGAATTGCTATTCTTCTGCTTAAAAGTTCATTAAATGAGCAGAGTTCTCACCTTTTCAAGCTTTTGTCACACATGGAGAAGAAACTACTGAAGTTAATTACTAGGTTAATGTAAACTACAGACCCAGAATATTACAAGAAGTGGTGTAGATGCTTACATGGTGCATGCACACACATGTCTGCAGATGTGCTCACAAACACACAGACTAATAATGTAATTGCTCAGTGACATGAGAATCAAATCCATCTCTAAGCAATACACTGCACTTAGTTTTGGTCACCACAGTATAAGAAAGATATAAAGCTATTATAAAACATGCAAAGGACAGCTATGAAGATGGTGAAAGGCCTAGAGGGGAAAACATATGAGGAGCATCTGAGGTCACTTGTCTTGCTCAGCCTGCAGAATTGGAGGCTAAGGGGAGAATTCATCACAGTCTACAACTTCCTCATGAGGGGCTGTGGAGGGACAGGCACTGGTCTCTTCTCTCTGGTGACCAGTGACAGGACCTGAGGGAATGGCCTGAAGCTGTGTCAGGGGAGGGTTTGGTTGGGTATCAGGAAAAGGCTCTTCACCCAGAGGGTGGGTGGGTAAGGGAACAGGCTCCTTGGGAAAGCGGTCACAGCACCAATTCTGACAGAGTTCAGAAGTGTTTGACAACACTCTCAGGCACACAGTGCAGTTTTTGGGGCTGTCCTATGCAGGGTCAGGAGTTGCACTTTAATCATCTTTGTGGGTCCCTTCCTACTCAGGATATTCTATAATTCTATGAATACCAATGAGCTTCATTTCACCACTGCAGATCAACCCAGAGTTGGGTGTGTGTGTCAGTGCACTCCTGTTCCCTCTCTGCTGATCCCAGAGGGTGCCAGCAACTGAGCTGTGAGATCTAAGTCCAGAACATTTTCACCAAAGGAAAAAAATGGGATTGAAGTTCCTCCTTGCAGTAAGCAGATTTTTTTCTCTGAACTCCTATTCAGCACAACCTAAAAAACTAAACACTGTGACTCTCAACATTTGAAGGATTTGCACTTTTCAGTACACTCGCATGAAGAGTTGTTCAATACTAGTGATTGTGGAAAAAAAAATCCACAGGAGTCTCCAAGTCACATTTACTTGTTTTCTTTTAAAGATTTCAAATACACATGAAACATTGCCTGTGCCGACTCGTTCCACCACAGGCTCAGTTCAGTCTAATTAGGGTTGCCAGGACTCCAAGCAAATGGAATCAAAGAGTAACTTCAGAAGAGACTAAGCAGCAACAGCAGCAGCAAATGTCATGAGTATCTAACGCTTATTCATATGCATTAATTCAAATTGCCCAAATTTTAGCCATAATACATAGCAGGCAGCAGAAAGGGAGGCTGTTAAGCAGGAACATTGATGTTTGTATCAGGAAACCCATGAGGGTGCCTGTGGAAAGGCTGTATTTTATCCAGTGAGTACCACTGGTATTTGGCCTTCCACACATAGGACAATACAAATATATCAGGTTTTCAGAAACTGTAAGTATCCCTGGGGAGTCCTCACTGCTCAGCAACAATGAAAACTATTCCCATCAGTATTATTTATATTGTGTGATAATAGCATATTACTTATATATGGACTCAATATCTCTATGATGGATAGGTTATTAAAATGCCAATGGATGGGTCAGAAATACATCAATATTTTAGCAGCACTGGTTATCAACCCAAGGCTGTGCTGAGTCATATATTTCCTTGTGCTTGGAAAAGCTTGGAGAAAGCTACAATAACTGTCTGAAGTGACTGAAGGGATATTTGGAAGAGAATTCAAAGCTAGAAGTAAATAGCATTTTCCTTAAAAACAAACAGGAAAGATGGTTTCATAAAAGGAAAAAAGTAAGAAGCAATGCAGGCAAATTTAAAAGAGATTCGTATCAAAGACATTAATGGGAGTGACAGGCTGCAACTTTCAGCTTAAGACAAAGACCTATATGTGCAGCAGCAGGATAAATACTTGGCCAAAGAACAGGAAATTGTGGTTTGGTAGAGTGAGGGATGACCCATGAGTGGGTGCTCAGTGCCCTGTGTGTCCCCACGTTGTGGCAGCCTCCTGTGCCTAGGACACAGGTCCCTGCCTGTGAAAGTTCTGCAGAGCTTTCAGGCAATCTTCTGGAGCTACTGAAGCTTCCAGTGAGTCTAAATTAATGGCAGGACAGGAGAAAATGACCTGCTCAGATGAGCTGAATGATCATCTTATAAGCTGAAATCATGTCAGTCATGACAGAGAAAGAAGAAGAACAAGAAATGGGGAATAATGTGATGGTGTGAGAAGCCACAGCGAGGCAAAGGCCCCACTGCAAAGGACATCTGCTTCACTTCTTGGCATTTTCTAATGGACATCACACTGCTAACAGACTGCAGATGTGCTCCACGAGAGCAAGTGCAAACCATGCCGTCGTGCATCTGTTATAATGCTAAGACCTTTCCAATGATATTTGTAGTGATATTTGAACAGGTAAACATGCCCTTAAGTCTGTGAGTAAGAAAGAGCTAACAAAGAGTTATGAGCTGGAATGGGAAAGGCAGTTTTGGTACAGCCAGGGTAGGAGTGCAGCAAATCCTAATAGGAAAGAAAGAAATTGTGCTCTCCCTGCTCAGGAGAATAGTTCCACACGTGTTTCATCTTACCACCACGAGGAACTGCACTGATGGGAACTCAGCGCTTTAGTGGCTGCAGGATCACGATGCCTGTGAATATACTTGTGGCTTTTCTTTATACTAATATATCGTTCCTCGAAAAATGAATTCTAGACTTCCCCCCTCCCAAAGCTGTTGTGCTCTTAACACAGGCCAAAGAACAACACCAACACTTCCTCATGCCAAATAAACGACGCTGTTCAATCCTTACAGTTCTATTCAATCCTAACCTAGTTCTTTTTTACCATGTATTTGAATGTAGTTTTGAATGTCAATTTAATTTAATTTTCAGTTTTTCAGTCCCTGAAAGTACCACATAATAAATCAACTGAAAACCACACAAAATTATGCCTCTGCCTAAGTCCTAAAATTAGAGTTTGTTTGAAATAGTAATTGTTTAAATTTACTACCAATTTTTGTTCTTTGGTGGTGACTTCCTCCTAACAGACCTGAAACACAATAGGACTCCTAAGGACTGAGATATAAATGTTTGATTTAAACACAAGTGGAATGATTAAGATTTTTCTACGTGAGCATTCTGTGATTTGGAAAATACAAGGACACTAAGTTATGTCTAGAGCATGATCTCTTGGGCTTTGTATCCCTGACTGAGCATGATCACATCTTAATGGCTTAGTAAGTTACTACCTGTCAGCTGTGTTTCTGTAACTCAACTGAGTGCATGCTCTTAACTCACCACAACTGCAGGCAGAAATGCTAATAGCTTCTATCCTTATGAACCTAATCCAGTTATGGAGCTTGATGGATGGAAACTCGTGAAGTCACCATAATATTCTCACAGTCTAAGGCTCAACCTCCAGCAAACAGGACTTAACAGGTAATGTCATGTCTCCTTCCTAATTTCTGTTTTTACTGTTGTGTTGGTATAAAAACCCTAAAACACTAAGAATCAGCTTTTGATTTCATAATAATCTAACACTGGTAGAACTTCAATGACTTAGGGGAATTTTTCTAATTTATACTTTTGCCACATCAGGTCCTGTGAACTTCATATATATAAAGAAAAGTGGTTATAATATGTAGATATAATTTTCTTTTCTTATACAAAATTGATTGTGAAGGAAACTTAATTACATTTAGCCCATCTGTAGTAGTCAGATTAATTAAATATTTCTCTCTGCACTTATCTCTAATTGTAATGTCAACAGAGCTGTCCTAGTCCATGTTATGTTGCCATTAAAAAGGAAAAAGAAAATTGCTTTTAAAACCTGCAATGAAATGATGTTAAGTGTCTGCCTTAAACTGACAAATTCAAGGAGATTTAGAGTTAAAACTGCCAACTCTTCCAATAACTCACTGTTATTGCAGAATATAAAGTACCCAAAATCACAATACAAGGCAGTTTATACAGAGCCAGTTCACAGAGTGTATCAGAAAATGCTTTACATACATTACAGGCTAAACAGAGTTTTAGTGGACAGATTTAAGAGTGAGTCAGTGGCTTGGACAGCAGGGGAGGGCACTGACAGATGGGAAAGCACAGGGGGGCAGCGATGCCAGCTGTGGGGCCTTGTGTGGAAAGGATACACACCAGTGTAGGAGAGCAGAGACAGTGGGCAGAGAGACGTTGTTGGACCTCTTGGAAATAAGGTGGAAATGGAAGGATAAGAGAGGAATAAGGCAATTTTGAATGGGGTTCAGAAACACAGAAACCTTTGCCAAAGGACAGCAGGGTCTTAGAGGCCACAGGATACAAAATCAGAAGGTCTCAAAATATATCTGTAAATGAGGAATCATCACTGAGTCAGAATGTTTCTATTGAGGTCCCACAGTGACCTCAGTTCTTGGACCTACATCAAGCTTAATTTATCAATGACCTAGAAAAAAACCAGACAACCACTATACCAAGATTTGGCCCTACAGTTGAGTATGAGATCTCCCCCTGCACAGACATAGTCTTTAAGTGTGACAAAATTAGGTAATATATATTTCAATGCATCTCTAAGGAAAAAAATTTAACTGTGCTTGGGGCAGGTCATAGAATCATAGAATGGTTTGGATTGGAAGGCACCTTAAAGATCATCTTGTTCCAACCCCCTGTCATGGCTGGGGACACCTTCCATTAAACTCAGTTTCTCAAAGCCTGTTCAACATGGCCTTGAATTCACTATCTGAATGAGAAAGAGGTTTTTCCTTTTGGGTATGTATAAGCTGTCTTTTCTGAAAGAGACGACAGAGCTACGAGGAAGACTGGAAAGGAGATGGAAGAAATTACTTGTTGCACTTCTGTTTTGTCCTGTTTTGCTTTTTATAAGAAAAAAATCAAGTACTGGGGTGGTAGATATGGCATACAGATACTTTCTGCCTTGAGTAGCATCTAGCACAAGGATCTGTTCCCTCATTGTGCTGCTTCAAATGAAGTCAGTGGAACAACTGTCTTGAGCAAACAGACAAACACTGACATTTTGTGATAAAAAAGAAGACATACATCAAAACCATAGATTCAAATGGCAGTCAAGGATATGGCAAATAAAAAGAGACACATGAATTATGTATCATACCTCCATCATTGTCCAGGTTATCTCCACACACCATTTCCATGACAATGTTACATCCTGAGCCACTCCAGCCCACTTGACAAACACAGTGCCACCCATTCTGATCAAGAGTGCACCTCCCATTTCCATAACAGAGACCAGGGCAACCATCTAAAAAAGAAAATGTAAAAAAAAAAGCCTTCATGAAGGAATTTTCTTCTCCTATTTTACAGTTGAAATTATTCATTAACATTCCTACTTCTAATACTCTACTTGCTATCTTCAAAGGATCACAGCTGCCTTGCAAACCGTTTAAATTTTTGGCCAAATATGCAAAAAATCCCCAACCTGATCTTTCCCTTTGCTTGCCCAAAAGTAATTTCTCAGTGAGGAATGAGGATTTTTTTAGTGTGTAATATTTTGTGTGCAGTGAATAAAGTTATAAGTTATAAAGTTTGCCATGTCCATCTCTTTCTCTGCTTATTGAAAAATAAGCTGTAGTTCACAAAGGAAATCATATACATAATCAAGATTTATATCAAAGATACACATGGACAATATTGTCTAAATGACAAACTGGCATTTGTGGACATGATCCTACACTTTGCAGGGAGTGGAGGTGACCTTTTTATTCCATTCATAAATACTCAACTGACTGAGAAAAAGCCAATTGGATTTATGCTACAACACAACTCTTTCCACAGAAGGCAATTGAGGGAGCATTGCCTTCCAATGTCCCATTCCAATTTCTTCCATTATAGCTGATTCTAAAATGACCAACACATGCTCTTTAGTGGTGCTGATTCTAGATCAAAACTGACACAGGGGCTGTGGCATCCTCTGCATTATATACTTGCAAGCTCTGAATCAACAGTGATTTGGACATCCAGAGCTAGATTTCTTGCCTATAAGAGTGAGAGCGGAAACGGTCTCTTGGATGTGCACACTCATGTCCATCTGCTCACACAGTGTAGTGCCAGCTCAGACATTTGTCAGATCCTCTCCATGTCACACATGGAGCCAAAGGACAATGGATAAAGCTTGGCAATAAGCTTGACAGAGCAAGTGGCATCACTTCTGAGAGGGCTTCTTTTTGCCAGCATGGACATACAGGATCTGAGAGCCCTTCTGCACATGATACTGAACATCAACATGCAGGTGTTACCAGAGACAATTTTTTTCTTGAGGAAGAAAGAAGAAGCCTCAGTCTGCATATGTGTTTGATTGCCTCAAGATGCTCCAAATGGACTTCGGAGGAGCCAATCTGAGTCAGGTCTGCCAGGGTGCAGCCCCACATGCAGCACATATCCTGGCTACTTTACACAAGATATATAATCTCTCTCTTTCTCACCCTCATCACAGTTTATCAATCACATGTGCAAACAGGGGGACTGGAGGGTCTGACCTTCTTTCTCAGAAGGGCTGGAGATGGATGGCAGCATTTTCTCACACTGAAATTCTGGAAGATTCTACTCTAAAACAGCATGAAGTTGGCAACCACCAAATATACTATAAAAGCCAATTATTTGCCTCTTTTGGGAAGTTGAGTGAAAAGGCAGGATGTGAGAACTCTTCTGGGTAATGGGGATGGTTTTTCCACTTTGAATCCCTGTCCTGCTGAGTTAATTAATTTCTTGACCATGATTACCTTTTGCTGCTGTGTGTGGTTATCCTCTAAGCGTATAGATGAAACCAAATGAATGCCTACCTGCTTTTATTATTATCTAATTCTGAAGAAATAAAATAAGAAACACAAGATAAGCACTCAGGTCTCTCTGAAATAATGATTAGTTTGATATTTCAGCTAGCAGCTTTTTTGGAAGGGGCTCTACACAGCGTGGCTCAGGCTGAGGGACTGCTGTCAGACTCAGGGATGGGACTTGTGCTGACACGAATAAGCAGGACCTGCAGCAAGGCACGGGAATCAAATGAACAGCACCAGAGACAAAGCAACATAAAATTTAACTCTTGTATCAAACGTTTCGAAGAGAACTAGATCACATCTGGCACAGACAGCTTTTAAAAAAGAGTACTTCTCTATCAAAAGAAACTTACTTCAAGCATCGATGACCAAAGAAAAAAAAAGAACTTTTTGTTCTCATGGGAGACAGTATCAATACAAGCTTTTGGAGCAAGTCCTCAGCTTTGGCTACACTTTGGGATGGTAAGCAAGAACAAAAAATGGATTTGCCTAACACAGCACATCAGATGGCCACGTAAAACATGCTTACATTGCTACAATTTTGCAAATGAGTTGAACACATTATTTGTTAAAAACTGCATTTTCTGCTGTTAATCTCTGTCTCTGCATATGTATATGTATATATATACCTATATATATCTCCATAAACAAATGTGTTATCTATTCTGGGAACTTAGCAGTACAGAAGCTCAAAAGGGGTAACACAAAATGCCTCATTCCCAATACTCATTATTTTTTTTGCAACGCTGATATGAAAAACTTACCTTGAACAGCATCTAAGTAGTGAGCTTAAAAAAGAAAAGAACAAAACTGAGATGGATTGAACTTCTGTATCCAAATGAAAATACAGACACCATTTGCTTATGGCTTGTCACCTGTGAGACAGATATAAAATGCCTCCCTCTTCCTGCAGGCAGATCTAGTCCTGCTGCTGTGACCAAAACACACTGGTTTTGTGATCGTTCTCCATTTGATGACAAGCACAGAGAGGGGCTGGGGCTACACCTGGCACTGCCTACAACGTGAAGAGTAGGTCTATTTACCTTTTAAGTATATCAGTCCTTCTGTGGACTTGCTTTAAATAATCTTTAGAAAATTAGGTTGTTTCTCCTCCTCAAACCTAATTCTTGATTTATCAAATCTGATTAAGTAAATTCTAAAGTCAGGGAATCATCTTAAAACAATCAAGATAAACGTTCTAGATTTTCCAAGAAACAAACATGAGACCTTACATTGCTTATTCTCTGAAAATGAGATACAGTGCTATTATAAACAATTAAAACATTCATGAAAAATCTTGCTTTGGGACATTTCAGGGAGAAACACTATTAGACTTCCAAAAACCTGTTATTTTTCATTAAAAACGTAACTATTGCATTTATGTAGTAGACTGATAACTTCTAAAAAGATCTGAAAGCTTTACCTTATTAGGAATATTGTTAGAAGCCAGCTCTAGAAAAAACACTTTTAGTAGTAAGTAGAATATGTAAATACTCAGACAGAAAGGCAACAGATTTAATGCAAGAATTACTTAAGGTAAATAATATCTTCATCCCCTCACACCTTCTATTTCTTAAACACTTTTCCTTTCTGACTTCAAAGTTCGTATAGGAACACAACTCAAAGACATATTAGAACTGAGATATCTTTCCTTTGTGTTTTTTTTTTTTTAGAAAACTTAATCAATCTCTAGTATTTCCTCTATACAGAAAGCTGTGCCACGCTGCTTTTCTGTGGGACAAGCAGGGTGCAGAGCCGCCTTTTTACACCTGGCTGGATTCTGGGTCTCTGTTTTTCCAAAATGACTTCAAACAGAACGATGGCTGTGGCAGATCTGCGTAGAACTGAGTAAGATTTGATGTATTTTATTTCTTGGGGTACAAAACCCCCCTTACCAATGGTACAGTGGTCCCCTTCCCATCCAGGGCTGCACTCGCACTTCCCGTCCTTGCACTGCCCGTGCTCGGCACAGTGAGAGTGGCAGGTCCGTTCTTCACAGGTTGGTCCCACCCAGCCCTCTTCACACTGGCATATCCCTCTGGAACAGACACCGTGACTGCCACAGTCCAGGGTACACAGCTCTGCGTTGGGGAACAAAAACACACACATGAAACATCAGTTTCATAGTGCAAATAGACTCTGCATCAAGACTAAAACCCTTCTGTACTGGTATCACTCGTCAATTGATCAAATACGGGATTTCATCACCCAGTGCAGACCTTGTGCAATCTGGCTGCCTCCTTCTTTAGCAGTCACTTCCCAGATCATTTATTTGTTTGGGGTAGGGACCGCAAACGATGTCTTTACAGACAGTAGAGTAATAGGTCTAAAACAGACAAACAATGACATGAAAAATCCGTATCTTTTGAATGATTTCTGCTGAGAATAAATTCTGAAATTTCTTATAGATTCAAATACTGCAAGGGAACCAAATTAAAGAATAAAGTGGCACATAAAATACACACAAGCAAACCAGTTTTTGAGATATTCAGATGTTTGTAGTGATGACAAAGTGGTCTTCCCTTACAGCACAGAGAGCCATCAGGAAGGTAACAGAGAGCAAGTGGCAAGGCAAGCACCCCTCTCTGATGGCAATACACAATGTTACCTGACTTGGACCTCCCTAGTTCTAAAATGCCTTTCAAGGATTCAAGCTTTTCCTCCCTGACTTCTGTGAGTCAACTGATAAGAAGCCAGGAAAGCTGTTTCAAGACAGGAGACCTCCACCACTGCCCTCAGAAGAATTTCTCTACCTAGGTACTGTAGAACAGCCCTGGTTGTGAAGTGGTATGGAAGTCCTGAATTGTTTCAATACATCACCATATGCCAATTGCAATTCTACTTCCACTTAGACTGAAGTCATTCTGTGAAAAGAATGGCTTCATTATAGAAAGATTTAATGTAGTTTGAATTTATTTAGAATAATTAGTGTAAAGAGACAGAATTTGCTTGTTATCCTGCAATTACCCTGCTACAGAAATGTCTCCTCCTTCTTCCTCTTGGAAAGCAGCTGATAGCACTTCAAGTGTAAGCCAAATATTCCTGTCTGCTCTGATTTCAAATGTCAGAGTTACATATTTAGTTGTGGCAAGATTTTTCCCTTGACAGATCTTAAACAATGATAGTTTAGATCTTGGAACTATTGTATATAAACATTCTTAAAAGCATTTGTAGTGACAAATGCTGTCACTTATATACCAAGAAAAGTTTTACAAGTTTAAATTGAAATCTTATCAATTCCAATCATTTTAACACAAAGAAAAAAGCAGCACAGAAATGGAACAGCACAGTGACATCACAGGTGTGCTGGGCTCTGTCTTGAGTTAGGGTTTAGTCCTTATTTTCATTAATAGCCAGGGTGATGGCACAGAGTGCAATTAAAAGGATCAGTGAATGACAAACTGCAAGAGCATGGTCAACCCCAAAATCAGAAGTAGAAGGCATGGTAAAGAACCTCAGACAAAATTGAGTAAAAGCAACTGTGAAGTACTGTCCTTAGGAAGTCAAAATCAGCTACATAAAAATAATTAAATTTACTATTCAGACAGGGACTTCTGTTATACTGGAGTATGAGATAAAATTAATTATCTGATGATATGATTCTATGATATTCCTGTAAAAGAATATGTAAGACAAGGAAAGAGACCACTCTGCTATATTCAAATGCAAAACTGTGCTGAGTCTGGGAAAGTCCTGACTGCTGCCTGCTGATCGTGTATTAATCTAATGCTTCATGCCTTGGACTGCCTGTCTGCTGGTACTGGGAAGGATTTCTTTCCCCTTGCTGCATAATTTGTCTTGGCTTTTTTGTTTTGTTACTTGTTTGTTCATTGGAAACCTGGGAGATAGCTTGGAGGACTATGGGGGAACTTGCTCTGTTATCCCATTGGAACTGAGGTTGTCCAAATACTTGCTCCTGTGACCAAGAAGTAAACTGATCCCACCAGATCACAAAATAATCATCTCCAGGCCAGACTTGCAGAGGACCATCGATATTATTTTAATTTATCTTTACAGCTTGGGGCATGGGCTAACTCCTGAGAATTAAATCTAACAAATTACCTGCTACTTCAAGGATTTAGGCGGCTAGAGGGATGCCTTTGATCTCTCCTGATCTCCCTCTAGTTCATTATAATTATTGCTTTTGATATTTTACTTTAAGTGGCAAAGATTTTTAAGAGGATATTAAGAAATATTCTGTAGTTTACAGTATGCCAAGCTAAGTGGAGCTGATGGGTTTTTTGACCCTCCTGGATTGAGTGCCTACTATATGGATTTTTGTAATTGTAGGGCTAGTTTAGTTCAATTGATTCCAAAAGTTCAGTGAAGATTGTAGGCATTGTTATACAGAAGTGGCAATGGCTGAAGTGGAGAAACAAAGCGATACACTGAGCCTGCAACCCTGTCAGCAGCTCTAGCAGCTCCTACCACTTCTTTATGTGTAAACAGACCCAAGAACCAGCTGTGGAAAACCCTGAACACATTTCCACAGATCCATGGCATGGACGGCTGCCTCACCCGTCTGTCTACCCCACAGAATCCAATCACGACAAACTCATCTTGCAAACAAACAGAAGAAATAACAGCACGGAGCTGAAGGCAGTGTAGGCACATCCCCACCACAGGGACATAGATAGATCTTGCACATGTTCTCCTTTTAACACCACAAAGTTAAACAGATGTTAAAATGTTTTAAAGTTTTCCAGTGTTTTCCCCATGTTTCGCATAACGAATAAAATGCTTAAACATTATTTAAGCTCCAAATTTTTAATGAAGTGGAGATACAAGATTTTCTATCTCATAAAAAATATCCTCGGTCAGCCTGTATACAGTCTTCACTCATAAGGCTCCTTTTTCTTTTTTTTGTTCTATTTTCCCACATAAGACCATACACAGACAAACAAATTTTAATCTATTTTTCTGCCTATTGGAATATGGTGGCTGCATCTATCCAATCATGCTGTCTTGGAAAGACAACACAGCAGCGCAAGTTCTGCACCCCAAACTGGCTTTGTGTGACAGGAAATGTTAGCTGAGCTGTTCTGCACCGAGGTATTCAGTTTTCACACCTCATTTCTGACAGCAAGTCAGGGCACAGTAGCTGTGACTCAGACGTGTTCCAGTACAGGAATACTGAAATGACTTTACCTACCTCTTGTCTTTCCTTCTAGTAACGCATTTTCCCCACAAAAGATTGAATCTAAGTGTTCATTAATGCAATTCAAACACATTTTTGTGAGCACCAGATGATATGAAACCTGGTTTCTTAATCTGGATCAGACACTTTCCTCAGCTCTCCTTGATGTCCTGTAGCTCAGCCAACTCAGACTTTATCATCACTGAGGCCAACCCTGAGAGTTACATTCTTTCTGGTGATTTCATATCAGGCTTCAGAAATGCTGTTTACCATGATAATGTATTCTTCTGCTGTGCAAATCCAAGATTCTGCACAGACTTCTCATGCAAAGAAAGGGAAATCAGGCCTAACGTCATCCTATTAATGCTGTGGTAGAACATGCAGCTTTAATCCACAGCTAATTCAAACAACTAACATCAAAAAAAAGGCATTATTAGTTCAGGTTGTCCTGTTTTTAAATGCAAAACTATTTCTTAGCTCGTCCTGTAGATAAACAAGCCCAGAAATATCAGCGTAGCAGGGAGCCACATTAGCATTTGTGTTTGTATTGAGAGGTGAGGTTTTTACAGCAGACCAGCCAAACTGAGGTACTCAGTGAGTGGTCAATGACCAACTGCAACGGGAAATTATGCAGTAACTTTGACCAGAAAAATAGCCTCAAATAGAGCTGATGAGTAAAAATTCAGACAGTGGGGAAGTTGGACAGCAAGTCAGACAAGATGCAACTGTTCAGCTCACTGGAGCATCCTCCTCCTTCCAAACCAATTGGTCCTACGGGACATAGAAGCACCCCGAAATTCAGCAGGGCCAGCACAGAAGGGAAAGGGCTTTGAGTTGTGGGTCAGTGCAGCAGCTGACGCAGCCAAAGGTGTCTCCTCTTATTGAAACAACTATTCCACTCCTTCTCCTCTCCCTCCATCTCCTGGCTCTGTGATCCCTGCCTGGAGCTCAGCATCTGACAGTGGTGAGCTGGTTCAGATCATGAACCTGTCACATAATTGTTCAGTTTATTTTCCTAGGTTAATACTTGACAGCTTGCTGAGCTAAATCAGCCCAAGGAGGGATCAAAGAAGCAATACAGGCAAGGTAAGGGCAGAGATGCAGATCACAGCCTGGACTGGGACTGAGCCACAAATTGTGCCATCATCTGACGGACAGGAGCAAGGGGGAGGTGACTTATGTAAGGTAACAAGGGAGGCAGGTGACAGGTACACTTTGGATGAGTCAACTTGGGGATATTACATCACAAGCCTTGAATTACTCTGTTCTACTAAGTGTCAATCATTCTCACAACGTGCAATGCCACACTCCCAATTCCTGAAGTTCCTCAACTGTGTTGGTGTTCAGGCTCGTAGGATTAAAAAAATCCACCTCTTCCCTCCCACTCCTCTTTGTCATGGTTTAGCGGGGTATACACCTGCCCAGCTTGCCTGCCTGAGCTCTAGGCAGACCTTGTGGAGCGAGGTGGGTTGCAGGCTGGTCTGTGGCTCGGAGACCAGCTCCTCAGTAGCTGTGAATTTTCATGGCTCCCACGAAACCACCAGAGTCACCCTGACTCACAGTAATTCATGGCCCTGCAACAGTTTTTATACCTGTACACTTTGAAATCAAAACAAGGCTCTCTAAATGTAGGGCTGGAAAGTTAATTTTCTTTCTGAAGCAAGCTCAGCCATGCAGAGTCACTGCAAGCCTCGTGCTGGCAGAGTGCCGGGAGCCGGCCTCAGCTGACCCCAGCTTCTCCCAGACTTTCATCAAATACAGTTTTCATCAAATGCAAAATTCAGAGTCCTTGCACTTACACCAATTAATGAATAAGAGACTTAAAAAATATTCAAATCAGTCTGGAATTTTTACTGACATGTCCTTAATTCTGAATGCTCACTAATTTCTTGGAAGACAGCAAATGTGAGCTATGAAGCATTATTTGTACATAATCTTGAGAAGGAGACAAATAGTTGATCATTCCTGAGCTAATCTAAAAAGCATTAAAAATTCACTCCACACTCCTCATTTTAATTACCTAAATCAACAATGAGTTCTTTCAAATGTGTTTTATAATAAGTTCCTACTTATGTGATATGAAAAGGGAAATTAAAGCTAAATATTTTATAATTTGTAATGATAAGGAAAGATTTTAATGTTAATTCAACATGTTTCAGAAATAACTCTTAGGAAATTATGCTACGAATACAAAACTATATGTAAACAAAAGTGGCCAAATAGTATGAAACACTCATTATAGTTTTCTTTCATGGTGAGTCTTGTTCTACAGACAGTCTAAACTTTGAGTATCATATTAATAATCTTGCTATCCATTTTTTAATAAGTGGTTTTCCATAAAGATTAGAAATTAATCTACCCTGACTTTCACCCAATAAGCTTAACTGCTAGAGGCAGCAAAAAAGTCACCTATCTAGACCTAATAAAGAAAGTTTTCTCAATTTAAATATACATTGCATTTAATAAGCTTGCATGATAATTTCAATAATGTTCCTGAGCTTTTTTAAATTACCTTCCTGCTGTGTCCTGGAGACAACTCTGTTCTAGCTCTGATTTTCAGCAACTGACTTTATTAATATAATTTTTTACACCACAAAAAAATTGAAAAAATTTAAAGTTTTAGAGTTTCAAAAGCACTTGAGCTATTTTTTTTTCTGTAAAACCTAATGGAAATTTGTTCCCCTTAGAGAAGGTTACCTAAGAGTGTACTGTAGAGGTTTAATGCAGATATCAAGTTTTACATATCTGTTCTAGAAGAGACATTACTTTTATGGTACAGCTTATATTATTTTCCCAACTTACATACACTTCTTTGGCAATCTGGATGCTATAACTGCATCTAATCTTGGCTTCTCCAACAGTGTCACAGTATGTCAGTTAGGTGTGCAATTTTTTACATCCTTAGCTAAACACAGCTATGCCAATAAACCATCCCTGGAAGTGTCCAAGGTCCTGCTGGATGGGGCTTGGAGCATCCTGGTCTTGTGGAAGGTGTCCCTGTCCATGGCAGGGGAAGTGGGGCTTTGGAACTGGATGATCTTTAAGGTTTCTCCACGTTCGGGACAGTTTTTTTAAAGGCAACACAGAAGTATTACATGGATTATGCCAGTATTCCGTGGCACCTGCCATTCAAGCACGAGATGGAAATCAAAGGGACATGGGAATGTCTTCAAAACACTACTGTTGAAATCTTTCTCTGTCAGCTGCCAGGTTTTGTGAGCATGTTCCCTTCTGCAAACAGAAATCAGGTTCCAGAGGCAGCAGTGGTGCCTTCCCAACCTCTTCCCTATTCTTCACACCACCAAGGAACGCACAATGGGAATATGTCATAAAATGTGAAATTTAGTACAATGAAAAATAAATCAGTATGATAGATCATCACCAAATGACTGACTTATTTTAACATAAATTTATAGAGAAGAGAACTGCAAAGGACTTCACAGGATCACCAATTCTTGTTTGAAATTAAATCATACCTGGCATCCCTTACAAACTCCCAGCAACAGAGAACCTCCGACAGGACTAGGCAATCCCTATCACTACCAGACTCTCTTCACAGACAAATACTCTCTCAATCTAAATTTCTCTTGCTGCAGTACTCCTTATCCTTCTCTTCATGCACTGCACACTAACATCTGACACTGAAATATATTAGAGGTCATCTCACAATGCCACAACAATGTGTTACAGTTGGGTGAATAAATTTGAAGCAACT
Source organism: Lophotriccus pileatus (assembly GCA_035583135.1). Lineage (NCBI taxonomy): Eukaryota > Metazoa > Chordata > Aves > Passeriformes > Tyrannidae > Lophotriccus > Lophotriccus pileatus. The sequence goes on from JAWWES010000150.1 coordinate 10,429,417, forward strand.
TTTTCTGCAAAACTGTTGCATTGAATTTATTCTCATATATGCCTTTGAAATAACTTCCACAGTCATTTCCAAAGATTCTGCTCTTGCCCCAAGTGGGACATGGTGGCCCATCCCAACAGAAAACACAAAGATTCACCTCACCCGAACTGAAACATTTGTGTCTCAAATACTTTTCTATTACAGTCTGTTATCAGACTAGAACGCTTAAATTTATTCAGCTATTGATATTTATCCTTTCTGACACTGTCACGAAACAAGACTGTAGCATATAAAGCTATGTCAAGCCAAAGAGGAATTATTTTGGAAAAATACCTAAAGAGAAAACAAGTTCTACTCTAAATTGTATTTGCCCTCATTTCTGCCTCTGAACAATGTTAGAGGGGCTCATTACATATTCCAACTATTTACAGTTTTCCATGCATTACACAATGTCCACACATGGACACTCCTTAGCTCCCTTAAATATCATTCTAATCTCGTGTCTTCTTGATGTCCTTTATTACTCAAATTCATGTTAAGTACCCCCTTTCCCTCATGACTGATAACCCATTTCTATTTTCTCTTCATTGGTTTTGCTATGAAATGAATTAGTTATTCCAGCAAATAAGCTTTTGGGTGGCCTCAGTGGCATTTGAAAACCAGTACAGCTGAAATCACTCTAACTGAGCAAAGGACTGGTCCTGGCACTCTTCGTGTTTTGCCCTGCATTATCCCAGGAGCTGTTCTACTGGGAGGCAACGAGGCACTTCAGGAGGTTGGGTCTTCCTCAAGGAGAAAAGAATTGCAGAAAACTACTACTGAATAGTCAGTATCTTCAGAAAATAAATGGGGAAATATAAACTTCACACAGCCCGGGCTATTATTTGGGATCGTTCAGACACAATGATTGCACAATGATCTAAGGCAAAACTTTCCCAAAACTTCCCCATTCCGCAAACATTATTTAATTTGAAACCTTCCTACTATAAGCTCTATGTAGAAAACCTTTCTGATTTGTTGCTTCACAGATATCTAACTACCTTTCTTATCTTCTTACCACAGGCCACAACATATAAAATAAAACCACTGGAACTAAAATGCCATATCCTCACCGTTTGTTACTCAGAACATTTCACCATTCATATAGTGGTGGTTTTAATTGCTTTCTGGAAATAATCCTACCATCACCTCATTGAACATATTCCTGATGCATCAGGTACTCCATAAATAACTCTTCTGCCTTCTAGTAGGAAGGCTGCCATTAGCACTATTGTGTATCACAAAATATATGAATGCAGTTGCGTTTTAAAGAAGCCCTGTAAGGTGGTGTCTGATAATGCTACATCTATTTAAAAGTACCTTTTCCAAACTGGAAGCCTCAATTTGCTTGAAAATTTATTTGTGTACAAAAATAATCAGTGGACAAACAGAAAGGTCTAAAGGGCAAATACAACAGAGGCTGGGGAAATGACAGAGAAACTTTTCCCCCTTCTTAGATCTTTTATCACACTTTTTCCACCCAGCTTTATTTTTCATCTGATGAAGATTTTCTCCCTGATCCAAATCCAATTTGTATATATAGAGAAACTCACCCTATATTGATTTCACCGTGGTTCAAAATGGTATTTTTACAGTACAAAAATTTAATCAATACAGCCTGAAGAAGCTGGACTGGTAATGGTAAACATACTAACACATATTTCATTTCAGGCAGCCAAAGCTCTGAAAATTGATACCACTGAAAAGGATTCCTCATTTTTGCCACTGGGAATATTCCTGTTTACCCAGCCATAGCACTGGTGTAAAGCAGAATACAATTATGCTGGGCTTGCCACACAAGGGACTTCAGCTGCAGAAACTGTCTCTTTCTCAGAGATGATACAGGTTGGCAGGTTGGACAAAGCCAGTGTGGCAATGTTTAAAATAAATGAGCAGAAGTGTAACCTAGCAGCAAGGAAGATTAGACTGACACAAGGGTGAAGAAAACCACACAGTATTCTGACCAGGACATTTTTTAAATACCATTGCCCAAGTAAATATGAAGTTTCCTTGTCAAATTTGGTCCTGTTTTATGATTTGTCTCCACTGTTTGATTTCAAGCTGTACTTGGTGCAAAGCAGTGAGATTTCAGTCGTCACTGGAGATTTATACTCTGACTAACAAGCTCTGAAATCCTACGCAACACCCTGAGAACCACAAAAGGAAATGCTGTGCAACATCTGCCTTGTTTGATATTTTATTTGATCAGGAGACTGGTATGAAAGGAGTCCAGAACAATCTGATGTGAGCAGTAATGAGTGAGATGAAAGCAATGCCTTTGTGCTCACTCACAGAGGGGAAAATGCAATCCACGGTTGCTTGGACTGAAAAGAGAGTTGTGCAGGAAAAATGGGAAGCCTGTTGAGTAAGTGACAGACCACATGGAATTGGGGAAGGCATGAAGCCTGTGATAACAATGAGAAACATGGAGAACAACCAAATGGCTTTGTAGGGAAGAAGGAAAGAGGCTAAGAGTTGGCTCAGTAGGTACACTTAATAAAGCTGTGTCACAGGTACAGCCTGAACTAATACAGCATCAAAAGGAAACAAAGATTTTGAGACACCTATTTTCAGCAAAAGTTCACCAGATTGCCTGAGGGATCAGGATATGTCTTTATAAAAGCACTAAATCTTTTCTGACACAGAACTAACTACTGTTAACACTGACTCGGGCTCTGCTCAGAGCATAAAGTTTTCCACAATTATTTAATTTCTAGGTTTGATTACTAATATTCAGTAAAGAGGTAAAGATTTATTTAAGCACTGTTTGCAACAAGTAGGCACCATCTTTAATTCACTGGATTATAGGATGACCTTTGGATATGGGCCCACTCACAAAAATTGTGCTGGTAAGTGCTTACCTCACCCAGGTGTGCACTTCGAACATTAGATGTGCCTGCTGACTTCAATAATGGTGATATATTTTACTTATCCTATTTCCAAAGAACACAAAATGCTGAAAAGGTGGGCACTGGCACCACTTCTCAACATATTACACGCACACCTATTCAGATTCACCTGTGTAAAAACAACAGCAGCCCACAAGTGACAGAGACGCCCAAAGCGGACACAGAGCTGGTACTCGGAAGGAAAGGGGACAGTGATCTGAAGAATCTACATCTATACACTAGGACTGGATGCTTTTAAAAGAATGTACTTCTATTTTTATAAATTTTTTTTCCACTGAAGAGACAGACCACACGGAGAGATGGAAATCTGTTCAGCCTGAAGGCTTCAGGGTGACCAAATTCTGGCCTTCTATGAACAAAATGTACAAGAAAGATGGAGAGGGACTTTGGACAAGGGCATGTAGTGATAGGACAAGGGGGGATGGCTTCAAACTGAAAGAGAGTAGGTTTAGACTAGATATTATGAAGAAATTCTTCCCTATGAGGGTGGTGAGGCACTGGCACAGGCTGCCCAGAGAAGGTGTGGCTGCCCCAACCCTGGAAATGCCCAAGGCCAGGTTGGAAGGGGCTCAGAGCAACCTGGTCTCTTGGAACGTGTCCCAGTCCACAGCAGGGGAACGAATTGGAACTAGATGATCTTTAAGGTCCCTTCAAACCCAAGCCATTCTATGATTTTGTGAAACAGCCTTAGGGACTCTGTGCTCCCAACAACCAATTTGTATTACAGGAAAGACTACTGTGAGAAATCAAAAGCCATTACCAGCTTCTAAGAAAAATCTCAAGCAGAGGCAGATGAAGAAGCTGGCCTTCCTTCCTCCCTTTTTAGCACAAATAAACAGTTCCTTGGACAAACTCAGCTGTGAGGCATAACAAGCTCTTGCACAAAACAGGGAGTGCAGTCTCAATTAGCCTGTGAACAGACAAGGAGCAAACATCCCTGTGTCCATTGCTGAGCCTGTGCAGACGAGCGCAGAGAGAGACGAAGCAGCTCCCAGTAAATAAACCGTAACTTCCTCTGTGTCAGCAGCACAAACAGAAATAGCAGCACACATCTGGCAGCGGCTGCCCTGCCTTGCTGCTGCTAAAGCAAAGGGGCAGCTCGTGACTTGCATTTTTTCTGTGGAGCAGACTCCACAGACCTGGCAGAGGCACTGCCAGGCTGGCCACCCTTCCTCGAGGCATTTTTGTAAGAAGCACACGGGGGACTGGAGCAGGAGCTCAACAATCACATGCCACGTGAACAATCAGCTTTCTGCACTCTGTCAGAAAATTATTTTGGATCCCAAGCTGATAGACACCATTTTAACAATCTGTTTAAAAAATAGCTAAAGCTTCCTGGACTGAAGAGCGACCTACTCAAATGTCCACTGAAGCTACAATACACAAGGAATTTTTGCTCTATCACCACTGAAATTACTATAATTTTATTTAAAATACGTTACTTGAGCCAAAACATTTAAGCAAATATCCTTAAAGACTTTGGGCAGAGACCAGGAAGTCCTTACATGTCTATATATATATATTACCCTTGCAACAATCCACAGAACCAAAAAGCTTAAAAGTGCAGTACATAGGTAAAGTTCCCATGGGTTTGACTTTTATCAGTAAAAACTTCCTATTTTCAGAAGAAGTTAAAATTCAGACTCTGCTGCATAAATATGTTGAAATGACAGGTATTTTTGTACAACTCTTACCATGACAACAAGAAAATATTATAAATATCTGCTTTTTAGGGACTGATGCAGCATATTTTGCACAATAGATGTTCTGAAATTTACTGAAGGACAAAACCTCTAGTTGTTCTAGTGCTCTTTTGTACTCTTGCTCTAGCAATTCCCATTTGTGCTTTTCCAGCTGTAGGAAACAAGCTCACTCTAACAAGAATCCTTCTTTAAAAGCTGATGGTATGGATAATTTGTCAGAGTTTCATCTTTGGATTTGGGTTAGAAAACTAAAAGTTGAAGATTTTGTGTGTCATTCCTGTTCTGTTGACCATCTAGGCTTGCTTTCCCCCTCCAATGCAGCATTCAGAACACCAGAAGAACATTCCTACAACTTCTCTACTCCAGAGTCTTCTTTTATAAAGGGTTCCTGTGGAGTACAAGCTTTCCATATTCAGAATTACCATCTTGACATTTTCTTGGACACGCTGTTCACAGAAGTCGTTTCCATACTATATCTTGTCAGTTGTTTTAGTATAGTTCTTAATCACTGTCTAGTAGATTGACTACTGTGTAGGTGATAAGGTTGACATGCAAAGGGGGATGCAGGCACTCAACTACAAATTCAGACCTTTAAAACCCTTTGCTTAGCTTACTTAATTTAAAGGTGCTCGAGCCCCTTTGGCACCGGAGTTGCTCCTACAATCCCATTTATTTGCCAGGTTTTGCTACTAGATAATTACAACAAAATTGTTAAACTCTCTGGTTTCACAATCTGCATGACCTCACACAGGTGTTGCTCAGGATCCTAAGGAGCATTACTCTCACAGCAGATCAACTGGCACTGGCTGAGCACAAAGCACAGTGAGGGGGACAGTTCCCTGCTCTCTGTAGGGACATGATGCCCTGCAGGCAGAGAGGAAAGGCTCTGGGAGCTACGCAGAAGGGAGGATAAACAAGACCATACTGCTGTCACCAGAGAAATTTGGGTATTTTGCTCCTGGATAAGCCAAGAGCTGCTGGGATAGAAGCATCCAAAACTGGGTCTGTGGATTCCACCCTGTGGAATAAGTAGTACCTTGTCGTGGATTAGACCAGGATTTACAAAAGCTGACTTAACTAAATTGCATTTACATTTAAATGAGGAATATTTCCAATAATTGCTGAATGAGGTGCAGACAGCAATAGATTAAGAATCTTAATTTTCAGGAAGAAAAAGGGAAGGAAAGAACCATTATTTTTGGCATATCTGCAAAATAAGCAGCAATCAGTTGAAAAACATCCCATGTTTCTTCATTGTATATCTCATACCCTTGACTTATCCTATTTCTTAAATCAATACATTACTACATCAGGTATTTCTGGTTCCCTCTGGACTGATTTAAACACGCAGGATAATTAATTTTCATCGCAGTGCTTCTTCAATGCCTTAATTTTCTCATGTTTTAAATTCTGCAGCAACACATATTAAGTGTTCCAATCTTTAACTACTACGTTTTTAATAGAAATCTTGCTCACCAGATACCTTTTTGCAAACTCTTGCAACTCTGCAGGAGATACATATCAAACTAGTCACAGGTAGTTTTTTTCTTCTCAATGAAATATACAGTAGTAAGAAGAGTCTTTCTACAATGTCAGACAATGTACAGCAGGGAAACTTCAATCATCCTTTTAATTAGCAGAGCAGTAATAGGAAAAGCTCCTCACAAATTAAAGAAAGAGGACAGTTAGATGAAATTAAGTACGTACATCATTTCTTAAGAACAAAACAGTGATGGGTGTTTCTAGTGTAATTAAGAAGTTCTTGAGATTTGTCTAAAATAGGGAGCAGAGCAGAAGTACCAGCGTGGAACAGAGCAGTCTATAGGAAATGCACGACATTACATCACATACTGAGGAAATTTCAAGGCTATTTTCACCGCTGCAAGTTCTTTGCAGTGAGTATCCTTGTCCTTGGTGGATGAGAACGACTGGCACCCATACACTGCAGTTTCCTGTATCTGAAGAGTTTCTGATTACGACGAAATGGTTTCACCTAATTATTTTTTCAAGTTGCAGTTTTTGATGTTTAATTTTGAAACCTATTTGAGATGTCTTGAACTACATTAATATACTGTATTATGCCTTCATTTCTTTTTGAAGCACTTTACTTTAAAAATGCAGACTTCTAATGATTTTTAAATTACTCCACTCTGCACATATCAATTTACAACAATTACAACATTTTGCATTTTTCAAAGCACTTCAGTTTTTAAGAGGTTTTATGCTTTACAAGATAGCAAAGGAAGAGTCTGCTGATCCATTTTTACCCTTTGTAAAATTACCACCAATCTTGCTAGGAGAGCTTAACCAAAAATAGATATGCTAAATATATACCATCTCCATATAATCATTTTAGGATGAATGTTTTTGTGACTAAGAACTGCCAGTATTCTTTTCCCAATCATAATTAGGTTGCTTCAGTGATATAAATGGATTCAGTGGAATTATGACAAATGTCCTGGAGTAAGGGGACGGAAACTGGCCTACTTTGGCTGAATAGAGTCTAGAGAAATGAATGCAGGACAGGATGTCAGAGGCATCAGATCTGCCACAGATTTCTTAGTCTATAATATTTCAGTGCTGCAATTAATTAGTGACTCAGGGCTGGATTCTCACCTGAAACACACTGGGATTGCACTGGTGCTATCACTGCAGTTACACTAATTTATGCTAGTTAAGGCTCTGCCCCCCCTGAACAACTCTGTCATCCATTTTCTCTTGATATTTAATCTCGAGCCTCCATGTTAAAGTTGTCAATTTGAGAACAGAAGATGAGTTTTTTTTGTTCAGTTTGTTGATGCTGCACCTTCAATTATCCAGAGCTTCCTTTCTACCTGACATGAACAGTCAGTACTCAGGAGTTTGATTTTTTCTTTCTGAAAAGCATTGCCTATACTCCTCAAAGGGAGATGACTCATTAACATCAAGGGATTTTGGATGACAGCCTATAAATAAAGCAACAAAGATGCACAGACAGAAAGTAGAAAGTTGACTATTCTGAAGTCCTGGTGACATTAAAATGGTGCACTGTCAGTCTTCCATCCTACTGACTGTGTCATGTATGCAGTAAATCACGCCCATACTGCACAGGTCAGCTGAGCTCTATGTTGAAGGTCTGACTAAGAATGGATTTTCACGTTCTACCATAACTGGATGCAGCCGGTGTAAAGATGCTGAGACTCCAAAACACTCCAAAGATGACCTTTTCCAATACAGGTGGTTTTCAGAAAACATGTTATATAATCAGTCTCACTTAGAGCAAAGCCTGAAATTCCTGTTCTCTCTCCACATCCAGTGTCTGCCCAGGCCAGCAGGAATGAAAGATTCAATGATGCTACTTGAATAATGACTGCAGCCCTGAGATCCTTGCAACTGGAATTATAACAGTGATGTCCCAGGTACGCCACTTGAAAGCTACTGGAATATGATGCTTCTCTAAAAATTTCTGACATTAGTAAAATTTTGAAGCAGTGAAAGCTTGTTTGGCTGTAGAAAAGACACCTATCAATGTTGTTTTGATTGGTGTAGCTAAAAATCTGCCAATATTTTCCGAGGGAAGTTCAGCTGATGCTGCCTAAAGAAGGCAGAAGAATCAGAAGCATATAATCTGTATGTTTGAACATTAGCTGAGAGGAAGAGCCTTCACCAAGAGGTGCATAAGCAGCAAGGCAAAGCCTGAATGAAAACCATGTCATCTCTGGGAGAGGTAAATTGAAAACTGAGCTAACAAAAGAAAATGACTTCTTATGGAAGTTCAATATTGTACGGTAGAAAGAGGCCAAATATGTCTGAAACAGATATCCAGCTAAGGATATTGAAAGGATGGATCTTTAACAGAGCTGAATAAAAAGCCAGCATAAGTTTTGTCCTACAAGTAGTGCAGGATTAGCATTACTAAGTATCTGAATGACTTTCAAGCCATATTGAGCTGCTTTTATTGAGAACCAATTCAAACACTTCAATGAAAACATATCCTGACAGCTGCTTTGGAGTTCTGCAAGAGGATTTTCTGGCCCTCAGGGGATGGCAACTGGCCAGCAGGAACTTTGGATTTAGAAGGAGTACCCTGAAGTGGTGCACTGAAACTAGGTTTTGGCAGTCCACAGGTCAGAGCAGAGATGGGGTGGACATTTGGAAGGACTACAGATAATTTGACAGTCTTTCACTTCACAGAAACACAATTGCAAGACTTTGCACCTATTCAAACTGGGAGTGGAAGCTGCACTTTTTAGCAGAGAGGGTCAGGCATAATTGAAACAATTTGCTTCGGACATGGTAGACTATCCTTCATTTTTGGTCTTTGTGTAAAGCTTGAATTCGAAAAAACTAAACAGAAACTATGAGTGTCAAACAAAAACTGAAGGATGAATTCTTTTTTTGATAATGTTCCACAGAAAATCAAACAGCATGAACAACGTGGTCTTTTCCAGCCTCAAAAATCCACAAATGATTCCAGAGCTCAGGCTGGAGCTCCAAATATTGGCAATACTTCAGGATATGCACAGGTCACACAGTGACCCTTCATCTCTCTTCCTCCATATCCACACTGATTTTTGTCTTTCCCCAGTCTTCCACTTGTGAAATGGAAGCTTGTATTGTCTGAAGAGACAGAGATGGGCGGGTAGGGGAAGGTATCATAGAGATGGCTCATCCCTTTTCAGGTGGGTCAAACTGGATCTGGAATACTACATTCACAAACATTCTGGAACCTTTGTTATTTCCCCCTTTTAAAGTATGCCAAGATATATTCATTTCTATTTACAAAAAACACAGAACTTAAACTTAATCTTTTATTTTGAAAGTATATGGAATTTCCTGGGGAACACAGAAATCCTCAGGACAAGAGCCTATGTCCTTCAAGGTGATACAGAAAGGCAAATTTTCACAGCACTGACAATGATATGGTACAGAGATGGCAGGAGAGTGCAAGGGTTTGAGGCAAGCTCAGAGACTGCTCGTCTATCAGTTGCAAGCTTTCCTTGTTTGATTCCAGATGAGCAGTCTGTGGTTTACCCTTTTCATCCTCTTCATAGTACAGAACCTCATGACTCTTTCCACTCACATGTGACAGCTCGTTTATTCTGACCTTGTTACTCCTTTTATGTTTTCTTACTTACTCATTTGATGTTTTCCTTCCTCACTAAAATCAAGCTTTATTTTCAAGATGCACAGCAATCACTGATCTTAGGAAGAACAACTCAAGCACAAATGAACATCTATACTTCAGTGTAACACTCAGTGTATTGCCAAGATCATCCTGATTCCAGTCTAACACCTATGAATAAATATATATTTGAAAGGAGAAGTCAGAAGCATCTGGCTATAAAGAGATGACTGCTGGTGGTTGTAAAACCACTGATAATTCAGAAGACAATAGGGAGGAAGAAAGTTATTTTCCCTAATGGCTGATGGAGGTAAGGAAAAAAGTTGCCTTCTAAAAAATCATGAAAAACAGCTTTGGAGGTTATTTATTAGCTATTTGGTCCCTAATATCTAATTGCTCCAGGCAATTGACACAACAGACCTATCTGAGATTAACATAATTTTTTGAGCTACAATAATATTGCATTAGAACAGAATTAGTCTGCATGTTTTGTGAGCAAAAAATCAGTACACAGCTAACACCTTTCCTAATTATTTGCTTCATTAATGGAAGTATTACTATACAAACCATCTTGGAATATTTTTAACATATAATAAAATACAGGATCAAAATGTAAGCAACTGGTCTTTTGCTGAAAGCCAATAAAAATTCAATCCTTATCAAAGCAGGTGCCATATCTGACAGTGTCAGACTAAAATTACATGCATTAATTTTTTACTGTAGAATGAATGCAGGGTCTTTGTAACAAACACTGAGAATTACTAGCATGTCAATACTGTGTTGCTTAAAAATTCATCATGTAGTGGGACATTTCATAAGCCCCTACTTAAAGATCATAACCATACACTTTAAAAAGCCTGAGTGGAAATTTATACTGTTCCAAGTGCTCTTTTGAATGATGATTTCTGAGAAAAATTGGTGACTTGGACCACTGGTTGTATTCCACTGCATTCAGCAAATCTGTCACTTGCATCTATTCTGTACTGGGATGTGCTACTTATCATCTGAGATTTCGGCTCTGTGAGCTCTAAAGAGGGAAAAAACAGTAGTACGTACATTGGTAATGACACGCTCCATTACAGGGTGAAATGTGCAGAGTGCATTCATTTCAAGAAAACGAAATGTAAACGTACAAAGCACACAGGAAATCCATTTCAACTCTTAATCAAGTTTAGTGGGAATCAAACCTTGATGGTCCTTTAAGAAAGACGAGAATTTTTATCCCAGCATGAGAGAATGAACGGTCATTTTTGCTCAAAGATTTTTTTCACAGAGCTTTCTTACTCATCAGTCATTACATTTAGAAATTTTCTTTAATACACTCCTCATCTCTCTCAGAATTGTGGATTCCCTGATTGCATGAGTCTGATCAGTGCTCAACAACTCAGGTGAGAGTCATGCTTGCCCCTAGTGCATGCCAGGAGGCACTTGCACTCTTACTGGGCTACTGTTCTTGCTGTCACATGGTCAGGCACACAACATTCTCGTCACAAGCAAAATGCATTTCTTATCCTTAGCAACTGAAAGCCAGCAGAAAGCACAGGTTAAATACTGATAAAGCAAAACCTCCAGCATACCTGTAGAGCAGTCTGACCCCGTCCACTGTGGCTCACAGCTGCAGAGTCCTGCGTCCAGGAGGAAAGTCCCGTGCCCCGAGCACTGCTCCTGGCACACGGGAAGGGAAGTCTCACAGTTCACACCGCCCCAGCCCGTGGAGCAGTGGCATTCCCCTTGGACACACACACCGTGGCCAGAGCACATCGGATCCAAGCAGTCCTCTGGAAAGCAGGGAATATACAACTTAGAACATAAAACTTGCAACTTCACGCTGATTTACTGGTGAAAAACAACACTGGGGATTCAGAGGAATTTGGTAACTTCTGTGTGACCTAACTGAAACTATGTTAATAAACACAGTCTGTGTTAACATCTGCAAAAGTATAAGCCAAAAACAAGATAAAAAGCAAGCATGGAGACATTTACGGGCATATGAATCTGCCTGTCATGGATATTATCTTACTTTTAAAACACAGATTACCAGGACAGGTCTATTGGTCTAAGTCTGTGAAGTTTATGCTTCAGCAGCAGGGTTGGGAAAGAGCTGGAGCAATTAATAATTACCTCTATAATTGTGCTTCGTATTTCTATTTGGGTATTTATGCTCTGTGTTTTATTTACATCTGGGAAAAGGAAGATTTATTCTTTCATATGCCTATAGAAAGCTACCTCTACAGCTGAAAATTTGCTACAAAAAAAAGGTCATCCAATAACCCTGAGTAGTGAATTTCTGACTCCATGCTTGCTGAAAAAAAAAAAAAAAGATCTGATACACTCATAAAAGGTATGTGCTGGGCAATTGCAGGTAATGAACAGCTTCATAAAAGTCATAACGTACTGATGAACAATTTGCAAACAAAGAGCTAAATTTGTTCTCAATTTGGATTAAACTATTCCTAGTGAAAAATTCAGGAGCTCTGTAGAAGAATTCAAATGGGGTGGTTAGTCCTGTATGAGCAGCATATTCTTTCATAAAGCCCCAGCACTGTTTCAACAAGACAGGTTTTAAGCAGGAAGCAGCCTGGCTTCTCTGGAGGCTGCACGAAGACTGCAGAGCTGAACGGGATCTGTGGGGTCTGAGCATGGGAAACAATTAGCCAGAAGCCTGTCCACGTTAGATCACGCTTCAGGTTGACGGTAAAGAGGCACTGTGAAAGTTCTGCTATGTATTTTTCAAGTATCAGCACAAGCAGTGTTTTAATAATTAAATTGTAAACTTAACAAACAGTACTCTGTGCTAGGGGGAATGAAGAGATGCTCCCTGCCTCAGAAAAGGAAGGCTAAATACTTCAGACACAGAGATGAATGGCCTCCAGTTTATAGGACCTTTTGACCTAAAAATAAAGAAGTAATGCTTTTCTCTTGAACTGCTGCACCACCAATTCAAGATCTAATTTCAGGATTTATTTTTTTTATCTTTTTCAGCCTTCCAGGCTTGTGCATAGCACAGTGTAATTCCAAAAGAGGGGAATCAGTGTTTCTGGACAACGTGCATCTTGCCAAGCACAGGACAAAAATACATGACAATTTTCTCTCATCCTGAGACAGCTCTTTATTTTGCTGATATTTTAAAATTAATTGAGTGATTCCATTTTAGGAAAGATAATCTGACAGGACAAATTCAAAGGACTCTCACAGCAATGAATACATGCAGCTACTGGGGCTCGCTGGACAGTACATCTGTTACTATATCCTCTCTGTTAACAGTGCTGCTATAAGACTAAAATCATACTTACATGCAATAACGTAATCTTAATTCATTTATGACAGAATTACCTGACTACTGCACAAATTATGTTGTACAATACAAACTGAACAGTCGTGTTCATAAAAACTCACCATACTTGGTTTACACAGGTTTGTTTCATCCACCATATTTCTACATAATTTTACCTTTTTTTAATTTAAACAAGTTGCTTACTGTAAAAATCCAGTGTTTTCACACTCTTGGTTTCAATAGCTGTCTGAGGACATTTATGTCAATTTTTTTCCCCCAACCATTTTCCAGAGTCACATTATGGCAAGAAGCAAAGCAACTAAAACCAGCAGTCAGCCTCTCACCAGCTACAGGTTTGTTCAGCAGCATGGCCTCACTGAGGAAATCTGTGCATTAGTTGCTTTTCCCCATTTGGGTTTTCTACCAACAACTGACTATGTCAGAAGTATTCTCTTGATCCTCCCTTTAAAAGCCATTCCCAGGTATGTCAGATCCATCAAATCCATCCTGGACATTTTTCTGACTAGAGAATTCAAGCCACATAAAAAGCCTCTGTGTGCTACTCAAAAGAATTACCGAAAATCCATAGAGCAGGAAGCACAAAGTGTGCTGTCACTGGCTTCAGGCTAAGGGGACTAGTGAAAAATCATCAAATCAGGGCAAGCATGAGGAAGAGTTCTGCTTTCCAAGGCTATGCACAGGGGAAGAAAGTCAACGCTGGTGAGCATCTCAGACATGCTAAGAAGCAAACAACAACTGCTTCTGTCTATACATGAGGGTAGAGACATGTCAGTACCAAAACCAGTAAATATACAGTTACTTGTTCTCATGATTTCCCACTTTTTATTAGCCAAGCCTTACAGGATGCCAGTTTAGTACCCTGAACACAGGCTCTCAGTAAAAATGACATATGACAACAGAATTCCACAATATGCTCTGGTAAACTGAGCCTGTTTGCTGCTCCTTTGGCTTTATATTGTCAGAAAAAATCTAAGATGTGACAGAATGAAGAAAGGGAAAAGCTGATTACAATCGTCTGATTGCTCTGGAGAACCACCAGATCATATTTTGTTTAAATGATCTTCTGTCTGCCTTACCCTGAGCTTTTGGCCCAGTAGAAAAGCCTGGACAAGCTCTCTGATGGTGTGTGCTAAGGGACTGTGGTTACAGGCAGCAAGGAGGGCTGGGGACACCAGCCACCCTTCCTGAAAAAACTATCTTGAGTCTGAGAGAAGAAAAGTGGAGACAAATTAAGATGGTCTCACAACTTTCACAGGAAAAAAAAAAAAGGAATTCTTGCTGGGATGTTTTTCAGGAACCTTTTGGAGGATTGAGAATACACTGCTTGCAAAAACTTCCACCCAGTTCTGGTCTTGCTACTGAGCTTCAATGGAGGGGGAGAACAGAAATCATCTGAGACTAGAGTCCCCCTGGACTAAAAGAGAAACTGAATATTTCAGAGGATTGCCCATGCTACAAATATTAGTTAGTCTTATTAGGCAATGATAAATAATTTTATCCTTTTGAATAAAAATGTGAATCTTACGTGATTAGTCCACTGACTGTTACTGAGACCTGAATACTTTACCTTCCAAAATTTTCTATTTTAACATTACTTTCTATGAGACAGTAAAGGAAGGGTAGTTTTGAGCAAAACAGTCAGTACTGCTTCACGGAAAGCTAATCACACATTACTTGAGTACACAAAAACTTGAGTTTTTAACTACCTTGAAACAGGAGTGGAGATTAAAGACAAAAATCAACCCCCCTAGCTATAGAGAAGGAAAATTCACCAACCTTGCTCACAAATCTCTCCTTTGTATCCAGGGACACAGATGCAGACGCCCATGATACAAGTACCATGGCCAAAGCAGGTTGGATCAATACACTGCTCTTCTGGAACATCACACTCTGGTCCTTTCCACCCATTTCGACACACGCAGTGACCTTTCTCGTATTCTCCATTTCCACTGCACAGCACTGGACAGGAATCTGAAGAAGGCAGATTGACCTTTTTAATGTATTTACATACTTACATAGATTAACATTTATTGCATTTATTGTTCTGTAAAATTGCTTTTCCACTCCAGCTCCTCGATCCTCCATTTGGTTCAAGGGTTGTAACAGACTGAAATCTTTGAACTAGGCAGTGCAGCAGTAACACAATGTCCTCATCTCCTCAGTCTGTTTGTATACCTTAATTTTGACCTGAAATGGGATCTCTTAGAAGACAAAAATAATTCTCTCCCCTTGATTGGCCTCTGCAGAAAATTAGCAGTGGTGCCTGCTTATGATTTTCAGTAAGATTAATATTTCTTCCCTGTGTACTGAAGCAAGAACCTGCCCTTTTCTTTTTCCATCTAAGAAGACTTGATGTTACTGAGGTTTTAGCCATTACGAATCTGTATGTAAGCCAGCTATGTGGAATCTTAGTTTTACAATCCAGTATCTATTTCTGAGCCAATTGAGGTCTTAAAAAAAAAAAAAAAATAAAGTCAACCCTACATTTGAGGAGACATTGGAAAAACATGAGAACTTCTGGACATCATATGCAGCAGATGATGGATAATACCGACAGAAATATCTGAAAAAGAAATAAGGTCACTTAACATGTTTTTTGCCTTAATGCTGGAAAACTGTCTGTAAGCTGCTTTAGGTTTTCTTATCTACACCCTATTCAAGTTAAGACCACAGAAGGATTTGATTTACTTATGTTTTCTCCAGAGTGAAACTCTTTCTCACTTTTAAATAACAGAAAACATTATGCAAAGCTAACACACTTAATAAAAAATGTATTTTACTATTATGGAGAGGGTGCAAAGAGGGAAAGAGGAACTTATTAACTCTGAAAGTCAGGGAGGGAGAAGTGGTTGATGCATGTTAACTCAAGTACAGTATAACAAAACTTTCCACATGTGTGCTTATACTGTATCTGCCATCTGGCTGGAAAAATGAATTTAATCTCCTTTAATCACTTAGAATCTTTGCAAGCCCAGCAGTCACACACCATAATCATGATCCCTGTCATGCACTGTGGGTCAGTTAATATGAGATTACCTTTTGCACAATCAGGACCAAGGAATCCCGGGAAACAGTGGCAGTGCCCTGAGATACATTCTCCGTTCCCATTGCAATTAGTAGAGCAGTCATCCAGAATTTCTGTTTATTCAGACAGTTGTGCACAAAGAAAAACAGAAATTGGTTGAATTTGAAATGAATGGCATCTTCACCTCGCACTGCAGGACACATCTCAACATAGAAATAGGTGCAGAAGCAGTAAAAAGCCCATTTTCATTCATAGGGAGCATAAAACAAAATTCCTGTTCAAGCAGCTTACAAATATTTATTAGATTTTGTCCTGACAGCTTTGAGATAACAG
The DNA here is from genome assembly GCA_035583135.1 of Lophotriccus pileatus. Classification (NCBI taxonomy): domain Eukaryota; kingdom Metazoa; phylum Chordata; class Aves; order Passeriformes; family Tyrannidae; genus Lophotriccus; species Lophotriccus pileatus. The sequence continues at coordinate 10,445,804 of JAWWES010000150.1, forward strand.
GTGCATCATTTATATTACACCAAAAAGCTTTTAAAGTAAGTGTTCATGTAAAATTTACCACCATTAAAAGCACTGCAGGATCCTGAGTATTTGCTGAAAAATGTCCACCTTAAACACTTTCTTTTATTGCTGAGGTAATTTGTTTGAAACCTGTTTATAGAGTAAATTGCCTTCTATGGTGTTCATTTGAACCACGTGAATTGAATCCCTTGGAGAAGGGCAGGATTTCCACTTCTGTACAATCAGATAAACAAAAAAATAGTCTTGTGTATGGTGATGAAATTCAATGTGACAAAGGACTGAGAACTCGATTTGAAGGGAAAAACCCCACCTTCAGTTCTGATCTTAAACTTGCCTACATTTCATCACACAGCTTTGGACAGTAAGCCACTTAACCTCACCCACTGGAGGACAGGCTCATATCTGTACATGGATTAGCCGGTTTTAATTTACAAGTGTATTTCCTCCAGGAAAGCAGTAGATTCACTGATTTATATGGGGTTTGCATAAAGAACATGAAGCAAATTCAAGCTAAGATGATCCTGCATGGAGCAGGTCACTGTCAGGTCAGCTCTAGGACTGAGGGGCTCTGCAGCCCACGCAGGTGCCGTGCAGGATGGAACAGGAGGTGAACTGGAACTATTCCATGGGCACATGCACTAACAGATGTGGGAGGTACCTCTGACTATAGGAAGACGGGAAACATGACTCCTTTCCCACAAAATAACAACTGCTGAGGAAAAAGAAGAAAACCTAGATCCTTTTGAAGAGTATCTGTCCGTAGCAACAGATTTGGGAGGAAAACCTTTCTCAAGAAAGAGCATACCACTGGAATATTTAATCTGCTATGCTTTTAAACTCAAACATTGTCAAATGATGCATTATAAGCACATCCTACAACTAATAAACATAACTGAAATAACTGTATTTTGATCTTATTTATGGGCACTTGGACAGATAAGGATTTGTTCCTGTTGAAAACTCCTACTATTATCTGAAAATGTTCCTTAGGTCTATCAGTTTGTATTAAAGAACAGACACTTGATATTCATCAGATATCCATAACCTGTCCACAGATGTCTGTTTCAAAGTCAAAAAACCAGCTCATTTGCAGAAGTAAGTTTTTTCATAGGAATGCTGCTTGTTATTAATTTTCATATTGCTATTCATTATCAGCTCTTCTCTGGCTCTGTGTGTGCTCCTGATTGCCTTCTCAGTTTTCTGGAATCACATGGTAAACAATCCCTACATTGACCTGAAATAAAGAATTAATGGTTTGAGAAGTTACTTCCCCCCGATGCAATGTCCACTTTGGGCTGTCCTTTATTTAGCTAACAAAACTTCAGGCATGCCACATTTTGCATGCAAATCACTCTCCCCAAGGGAAAGTCTGATCTGAGCTTTAGCCAAAGTGTCAGCAAAATCAATTTTGGACATAACTGTACATAACAACACTGAGCATCTTGAAATACTACCTAGCAGACGCTGATGAGGAGGGCATGACTGTTTCACAGTAGCACACGGCAGAGATGCATCCAAGCTCTTGCTCTACTCTGAGTGTTTCTGGTCCTGGCTAACTCCTTTGTTGGCAGAGATGTCAAATATGACCGAGCCCAGTCTGGGTAAGAAGTATGGATCAAAGATTTTGTTGTTGTTGTTGTTGTTGTTTTTGGAAACCCCCAAAGAGACAACCAGGAACCATTTTGCACAGAAACCCAGGAGGAGGAGATACACAGGTTATGAAAACAGCTAGCACTATTTTCAAATGCATCTGCAATAGATTCTTGCTGCAGCATGAACAGTCTTTTTCCCAAAAATGTCTTCTTGCAGCCATTTTGAAGATGAAGTATAAGGATTCCTGCCTGCATTGTGTCTAACACGCTTTCCTCTTTAAGACACAGTTTGCTCTGCCTATTGGCCACATAAGGGATGGACACCTCCCTTTTTACCAACTACAGCAAGAACTAAACTGCAGCAACTAATTTTATCTTCTTTTTTTTTTTTTTTGTGAAAGATTATGCTATTAAATGAAACCCTCCTGTATAAACACTGCGATCTCACAGTAGAAATAAACAAGGGGGCGGGAATTTGGATTCTGATCTGGGCTGGAGTTTGGCCATATTTTATTGTCTTTGTAGAGAATCTGCAATGATGCTTCACAAATCACTTGAATATTATTTTCTCATATGGCATTGAATAATGGCATATTTTCTTGCTTGCAAAAGATTCATTTTCCTGAACAGAGCAAATATGAACTTTTTTACCAGAACCAGTCATTAAAACTCTGTCTCAATTTCTAATTTTCTTTTTCTGTAAGTCCTTCAGAATTTTGTTATTTGAATCATACTGTCCTGCTCTGCAAGGTGTTTACCACACAGTAAAAATAGTATCCACTGTTTCTGAAGAGCAGATGGCATGTCCATTACTAGTAAAGACATCTTGCTAAACATATGGTAGAACAGGTTAACTAAAGGGTATAGTGGTTAAAGTCTTGCAGCAAACTGAGACTGTCATAAATACAACACTTTACCTAAATTTAAATCCTAAAAAAGCTCTACGTGTGAGGACTGCTCACTCACCTACCTCTGCAAACATTTTTTCCACCTATATGTGTTGAAAAGGCAGTAGGAATCTGATATGCAATCAGGACACACTGCCTCCTGTACTTGCCCTCTGTATTCCAAACAAAATGGTGCATTTGAATAACTGGAAAAAACAACAGTACTCACAACCAAAATCCAAAAAAAGCCACCTTTTAGATTTTCTAACTTCTAACTGACTCAAATACTGGAAATAAAAACTTAAACTCTGGGTAATTTTTGTAGGATTTATGGTTCCCATGTAAGTAGAGAGGGCAGATATAATCTCTTTTACTTTGAACAAGATAATACCAGAAATTACTCAAGCATTTAAGTGATCATATAAAAATCTTAACACAGAAAAACTTCACACTTAATTAATTTGGTAACATCCATCTTTAAAATACAAATGTTGCTATTTGTCTAATATTGGCTTAAACATGAAGTTGCTCCACTGAGATGGAATTAAACTAAGCTGAAATAAACATATTTAATACTTAAGAGAAGCTGGAGCTAAGGTCAATAACTTCTTTTCAAACGCATCTTTCCAATGCAATACTTGGAATAACAATGTCACTGTAATTGTTCTTACCAATTGCTGTAGTTAGCACAAACACTTGCTCCACTTTCTTTCCATCATTGTAGAATGCCATATGCCAAACTCCTTGATCCATATACTCGATGAAACCTGTCTCTTGCAGTGAAGTTAAGATCAGGTTCCTGGGAGCTTGCTGAGGCTCCTCTGAGTTTTTTGGTTCCTGTTTAATTAACTGTTTTCCATCCATCAGTTTTACAAAATCAAACTGAAATAATAATGAGCAAAAAATTAACCAGCTAGCAAATATTCATGAAGCTACTCTGCATGTCTCCTTCAAACAGGAATAAACAGTTGAAATCTTATGAGGAATTGCCTAAGTATTCACCAGTGTGGACAGCCGTTGCATAACCCAGTCTGTTCAGCTTCAGGTTACATATAAAAAGCATTATGGTAGGTCAGAAATCTGGCATCAAAACTTGCTGTTTGATGTGACAGGGTAAATTCAGACTTGCTGCACTAAACACAGCAGATTTACTCTAAAAATTACATTTCTTTAATGGGAACAATTCCAAAATTCCCAAGCTGCAGTGCCTGTGTTATGCATCTATTCATCTCAAATGCCAAGAACAGATTAAAGAACCTATTGTTCTACACCAGATTTTTAAATCTTTGCCCCTTACTATCAATACCATAAATGTAAATAAAAAGTATATTTAGGTTTTGATATAATTGTACTAATGCAAATAAGTATATATTTTTTACATGAAAGTTCTTAATACCTAACTGACTTGATGCTGACAACTTTAAGACCTGTTAACCTTAAAGCATCAGAGATATACACCTTCCTATGAATCCTTGTTCAAGAAAAGTATACATTTCTCTAAGGTTTTTTAGGCATTCTGATTTTCAGTAAAGTTCAGTGTCAGATCAGCTGAGGATCCAGCTCCAATTAAAGTCAATGACTGCTAAAAGTATTTCTAACACCAGAACTCTAGTAAATAATTTCTGAGGTTAGAGTAGATGATCTCCAGAGGCTCCTTACAAACAGTCTTTCCATTATTCCATGTATGTTTTTCAGACTCTACAGATTGTGATCCTGCTATAAAGAAAGATGAAAAATCTATTATCTATAGAAATGACAGCTTCATATGCCAAACGCAGTAAGTCTATAAAAAAAAAGTTGCATGCGACCAGCAATATTAAGTAATATTTATTTATTTCAATATTACCTGGGTTTTCTCCTGCAAAATCCCCAGGAGTAAGCACTCAAAAAACTCCATCATCATCTCAGAAACCAGAAGGAGCTTTTTTCTTTTCTATTAACTCTTTATACTGACTATGCAAACCGTTTGTTTTAATGGAGTCAGTAAAGGATTAAAGCATTTTTCAAGTGATCTGGTATTTCATCCCACTGCCCTTGCACAGAGGATGCTGAAGCTCCGCAGCAGGACAGTGTGTACCCGTCCAGCCTCCCAGACAGTCACATCCCTGCGGTCACAGCTGCTGACCTTTCTGGTAGGACACTGTTCCTTCCCCTGAGACGGGATGGTTTGAGCACAGAGCTAGGAGCTCAGCAAAAGAAAGGGATTACCAGACTGCTTTCTGTGGTTACAGCCAGTCCCTCCCTCCCTCCCAGCTTTGAAAACATTCACATCCACTGCTGTTTGAAAATGTAAGCATGATAGAAGCAGAATTATTTCAAATTACCTGAGTATGAGTGGGTGGGATGTTTCTTCTGCCATAAATTCCCAGCAGAGAATCCTTTGCCAGGGAGATGTTAAATTTCAGGTACACTGGGTGATGTATAGTAATTTGGAAGCGCCAGAATAAACCAGGGGGGATGGTCTGCATAACTTGTGCTCCAATCTCTACTTCTCCTGTGTCTATGGCCCGGCCCTTCTGAAACACTGATTTTCCAGAAACAAACAAACCAGTCAGTTGTGTATTCATGGTGGGTGGAAGATAACAGGTCACAAGGTGTAAATGTGCCTTAGATATACAATGGAATATAAGAAAACCAACCTCTAAACAGAGGGCATTTCGCTGAAATAACTGCATTTTTTATTGAACACGTTGGAAAATACAAATAAACCTGCATGCAATGTTTCCAACAACAGGTGTCATGGGGCAATTTTGCCCTAGAAGTCTTGGAACACTGCACTGAATAGGAAAAGGTGGAACTGCTGCTGCATAAACCATGGTCTTTACCTATCAGCTATTGAAACAAGACACATTCCACTGTGAACACCCAGAGAGAAGGCAGTGGGACATTCCTCCACTGACACCTATTTCAGACTGCTGCTGAAGGGGCACTGCATAAGCTACACAAGTGGACCCCAGTGAGGACAGTAAATCCATCAAACCCAGTAGTTCAGAGCCTGTGTGCAAAGCCTAGATTTCTATTAATCACCATGCCTAATGGTTTTATTATGGTAGTGATAATCTAGTCCTGGAGAAATAAAGAACATCTGTTCTGGCTTGGTCTTTCTGCATGAAAACGTAATAGGGGCACGAGGACAGGGACAGGCACTGCGAAGAGAAAACTGGCATACTTTCATAATGCTGAACAATAAATTTGCAGACATCTACAATAAGTAACTTCACACATGGGTATGAGAGAGCTGAAATAGAAAGGGGAATGGAATGCATAAAGAAGACTTTGCCAAACTAAATTGGAGCTGGCTTGCTTTGCTGGCTTATATCACCAACTTTGTGGTTTTTAATGCCTGTCTGTGATCGCCATCGTGACACGCTGCAAATCACAGCCCCAATCCTGCTAACATTGGAGCTAATTCCACTGAAAGGTTTGCAAAACTCTGACATTTACATCTTTTCTCTCAACTAGAATAAAAGCAGTATGTGCCATCAGAGGATGAGTTCAGCAGCCATAACCATTTATGTTTTGTTTCATTCCAGTATCACAGTGAAAAATACCGAGGAGCAAAGTGAGTGGACTCTCACCCTCTAAATAATGCATATAAGTTTCTAATCCAATATAATGTATGTGAAACTTTATAAATCGGCATTGGAAATGAAAACAGCAGCGGCAAAGCCAGGGCCAGCTTTTCCTGAACGTGTTAATAACAAAGACCCTCAGTGGGACCTTACAGAGGCTTTAACTAGCGTAGGAAGTACTTAGCATTCTTAATGAATAGAGATTTAATTTACAAGGCAGGAGCAATTCTCAGGGTACTGGATCTTTCAGCTTTATGGCTGCTTTGTGTCACCAAACCCACAGCAAGAACTAGGAGCTAACTTTTAACACCTCATCACGTAAAACCATCTATTTTTAGTGTACAGAACTGGTAATCTAATACTGTGAAAACACACCCTTTAGTTTGGGAGTTGAAATATTTCCAAATTGCTTCTTTAACAACGTTCAAGGTGAGACTACTCCCTAGTTTGCTTAATGGAAAAAATCTTGAATGTTGAGGTTTGAAAAGAGAATTAAATGTTCTATGTTAGACAATGAAAGTGGATCCCTTCTTACTCCAGCTCATAAAAGATCCTACTAGGCTTGAGTAAATTTACAAACCTTTTCCTGTATTTCCAGTACTCCAGAGATATTAAATCTTAATGATTCTTTGCAAGCAATTACCTGGGGTTAAGTAAAACACTAAGGAACTTTTTGGAGTTATTGACACATGGTAATTAATGTGAAACAATTACAAGATGGTAGAGCTAAGTAAAAAGTCAAGGATACAGTATCATTTTTGAAGTTAATGGTTTTATTGGTTGGTGTTCAAAGTCTTTAAAATACAGCAACTGCTTCTTACTCTGTTGAAGTGAGAAGGTCTGGTTTGGTTTTTTTTTGTTTTGTTTTTTTTTCTTTCTTTTTTTTTCTTTTTTTTTTTTAAATAAAAAGCAGTATGACTTTAGTCTGGGTGAATTTTCAGTAACTGATGTTATCAAATTATGCTGAATATCATGTTAGTGTTTTTAGGCTCAAAAGAATGTATCTCAGACTTTTTCACATTAGGCTGAAAATACCTTTGCTTTAGAAACAATTTTATCTAAACTTTAAAAAAAACCCAGATGCACTTATATGTCCATTTATCTCATCACATGGGAAAGAAGTGCATGCTGATGTTGACAATGCTAACAGAGAATATATGTACTATCTACCACTAACTGATAGGATGCATCTGAAGTATCTCTACCTTTCAAATGCTAAATTTTCAGTCTACCACATAGCATGGAAAGGCCACTGTAGGAGCCATGCTTGAAGTACATGTTTTCATATTCACTGAGCCACTGTGCCTTCTTCACAGAAAGAGAATTTAGCTCTGTTTCTGTGCTTAGTTGAATTAAGAAGATATTTGGCTGAACAAAAAAGGCATCTGAAAATACACTCTTCACAGACTATCCTCATGTACTTCCTTGCTCTTTCTTGAAAAAGTAAAAAATAAGCTTTTAAAATTACAGTGCTTCAATACAATTCTGCTCGTTTCTTATTAAACATTTTTCTTATGACGAAGTATCATTTAATTATCGATATTCAGTTCCTTGTACAGCTCCCAATATTGCCAACTGGTATTAATTCTTCCCTGCTCTTTCTAAGCACACTTTCCTTGGAAGTCTAAACCAGGAGATAGATTTCTATTCACAGGTTTCTCTTGGCTTCAAGAAAGAAAAACTCCAAACAGCGTGGTGCCAATTACCTTCATAAGAACATACCCCTATGCTGATTATTACTGATCCTGAAACAATCAATCTCCTTGTACTCCCCTGGTAAATACCAGCATCAATAGGATGTCTGACTTTTTAATCACATTACTACATATTAAAATGTTAACTCATAGCCGTGGGTCAGTGTGTTATAAAGTGACTTCTTGAAGAAATCTGACTTGCAGGTTTGTAAACCTGATTTTCATTAAAAGATTAGTTAAAATATATGCTTTCAAAGTCTGGAAACGCATTCTGTGCTGCTGCATTGAGTTGGGAAAATGGGAGGCCACAGTATCTGACAGCAGTTATTTATCCCTGTGAAATCACACAGGGCTTCAAGTTTACAGGCAAAGCATCAACTTTCTGTGGTACCCTTCGGCAGGGAAAGGAGTTGCCTGCTTCCAAATGCTGCCTTTCACCACATCCACATGGAGAATTTTTTATGAGGACTGGGAATAAAACTACTGCTATATATTAAAAGTGACAGAAAGAAATAAAGTGAGCAAAAATTAGCCAGAGCCAGACTATACATGTACTTATTCCACATGATTTTTCTCGTGTTTTTCCCAGTGCATACTTCTTGCTAAAATACACGCTGGATTACTTGTTACCCACAAAAGGTGAAAGGGGACAAGTGAGACAACATTTTAGCTATACTGATGACTGACCTGAAGCTGCTGGATAAGCCCTCAGTGAAATGTCTCTGCTATCACAGACCTCTGCTCTTCAGTGTTGTGGGGGAGCTGCGTAGCTACACCAGACACTGGGATTCCCTAGGGCAAGGCAGGTGGTTTGGGTTTTTACCTACTACATTGAGTCTCTATTGATTCACATATCCTTTTCTCTGTTTTCAAGCATCTAATTTTTTAAGGTTTTTGATTTTTTTTTTCTGCACATCCTCCTTTGGAAGCCAAATGCTTTGGAAAAGCTTTTATTAATTCTGTAATATATTGACAAAAAGATTTAATGTAGTTGAGAAGAACTATTTGAGATATTTTCCATGGTGCACCAGGACAAAAATATAAAACTGTATAAAACATCGACTGCAATTCACTAGCAATCCATTCTAAGGGACAAAATAATGGATAACAACATCATTGTCCTTACATATATTTCTACTGCTCATTTATCTAATATGATGTCTATCCAGTTGTGCCACACTGATTTGCAAGACCATTGATGTGCAATGCAATATTCCTCCTGGAGGGACTGGTACAACAACGTCCCATTTTGTTGCATATTTTCAGTCATATCTTCCCTGGAACACACAAAATCAGATCCCTCTAAAATCTGAAAGCTCTGGAAAATCTCCCATCATTGCAGAGCAATCAGTACAAGTTTACCTTCCACTTAACAACTGGAGAGATTAGATTTCATATTCTACTTGCATTCACTTTTTCTGATCTAATCTGATTTATGTACTTTTTCTGAGTATCACAGAAAGAAATGGGAGGGCCACCTGCTTCCCATGGTCAGAAAGAATCACAGTGGTGAATCGGAAGCTCGTGACTAATATTGGAGCAGGTGATCTAACAACATTAAACGACAGGACTTGAGAGGAAGGAATTGCACATCTCAGACAGTCCTCTATGTTTCATACTCCTGGCTGCACTGTCCACTCCTTTCCTATCCCAGCTCTGGCACTTCTTTGCCCCTTCAAGAGGTCTGGTTCAGCCACTTCCATGGCACATAGTCACCTGCATTCCTTAACAAAGCCGTTTGCTGCTGCCATAGGGAAATGCTGTGTCTTGGTCGTGCACGAGACAATCCCTGCAGTGGGCACAGAGAAGTAGGGAGCCACAGAGGGAGGCAGGAGGGCAGAGCAGGGCTGTGCCTCTGGCAGCAGGGAGCTGCCAGACTGGCTCAGGCATTTTGTGAAGCTGTGGTAGATTCCTGTGAGCTGATTCACCGTGACTGGTTCAGCTGGGATGTGACAGGATGCTGTATTTTAGCTTACGCCTTCAAGAACTGGATGACTTGAAAAGCATTAAGATTTCTACCCCTCTGCACATTCTGACCTGTCAGCACAAAGGGTTTCACTTTGCCTGAGATTGACTTTGGTCTGCAAGACAGGCATAGCATCAAGACCTCTGCAGAAGTGGGAGCAAGGCAAATATGGTCTCCCCTCCCCTGTCTTAAGACAGAAGCAAAATGCTCTCATCTCACTTCTCTCACAAAAGAAGAACAATTACTGTGTTACTGAACCTTCCTTTCCTAATGGTCTGAGTTGGTTGCTAATTTCAGTGAGAGTTCTGCTAATGGAAACTGTCTGGTTATGGGTTTTTCATACCCATTTTATTATACTAAAGAAGACAGAACTTGAACTCAAAATACTGTCAGAATGCAACAAATACAGAATCCGAACAGTGGCAATGTTTAACTATTCATCATCTGTCTGTCTGCTCATTCACACATACCTTTTTTATCTGTTTTATCAGAAACTTTTCCTCCAATTGGTGAGTAAGTAGTATCCATGGATTCTGTTCCTTTATTTCCTTTGCTAACTCCATTTTCATAGAGCTGCCCTTCCACAGGCTGCAGTTGCCAGGTTAAACCAAACAAGTGTACTGCTGCAAAAAAATGAAGACCAATTAATTGATGTCTAAGCTACAGCACCTTCAATGAGACTTCGAAAGAATGTGATGACCCAGTTTCTGCAAAGTCAAGTATTACTTTGTTCTGTTAGTAATAAATCAGCATTTCAAGGGGGCTAATGAGCAATTTACTATTTTACCTTAAAACTCAATGTTTAATTAGTTTCCACACTTTTTTTTTTGGAGCTCAGCCAGGTCAGGGTGATGAATTTCTACAGCAATTAATGGAAATACTTGCAATTAAAAGGATAACAGTTGAATAAATTCAATATTGTGTGACAGATTCTAATGTTACATCAGTGTTGTTCCTCAGCTTTTGACTCTCAAAGAGCTCAGTTTGTTGATTAAAGCACTGACACCAACTTCTCACCTCTCCAACTCAGTTGAAAGTAAAAATGTGCCCACTGCATTTCCAAACCTTCTCATTAGGTTAAACATGAGTAAAAACACCAACTCCATAGATTTACTCTAGGATTACACTGTGTAAAAAGCTGGCTCTAGATCTAAAATACATGCAATTATTTTACAGCACAAATTAACAGAAATATAATTGTTATTTATGTATGCACTATGAATCTACTAAACAATCCTTTTAGAAAGTTATAAATTATCCTTACTACCATACACAGGGGCTGCCTACTCTACTTAGCTTGCAGACCTATTTGTGTTTTCTGCTTTCCTTTCTTTGTTTCTGATCTGAGGCCTCAAAGGATGGTAGGAGAAAGACAGCAACAGAGGATCTTATTTTAACATAATATGATAGTACTGCAGTCAGTCTAGACAATTACCTAGGTTTTACTGAAAAGGACAAAGTATTCCAAGGAAGAGGTTGCCTTAGCATTGAAGTAAATCAGCAGGGAGGACAGATGACCCACTAAAATATGAATTGAGGATCACCCCTACTGAGGAGCTGAAATTGTCACATAAAGAGCAAAGCTCGAGCAGCAGCTCTTTAGCCACATGCAGCAATTTGCACTGAGCAGGATCTGCCCACAGTGGGAGCCTAAAAGGCAATATATTTGCTCTTCCTGAATCACGTAGGAACCTCAGAGACTCTCAGAAGTGTGATCTAGAATGGGTCTTGCATTAAGAAAGTACATAGTTTTATTCTGCACTTGCAAGTACTGCAAGGAAAAAAAAATCTTAATACAACCGGGAAACTTGGAGTCCATTTCCCACGTGTTTGCTTACAAGCCTCCCTTGCATGCTGAAAAGTTAAAGTACAAAAATTTAACAAAATCCCAAGCTTTGAATGGATTCCTGGCAAGGGCTTGCCAAAACTACCACAGAAATGCAAAGCTGCCAATCTACAGTCATTAATTCCAGATCTGTGCACCCCTGGGTCACCCAACTACAGCTACATGATCCAAATGAAGCAAATGAGAGCATTACTATTGAATTAGTGAGGTGACAGTATTTGTGACTCACTTATATTTTTTATATTGGCTTCAGAAGAAGAGAGCCAAATTTACTGGGTTCTCAAATCATTGACTCACCATCAGATCTGGGCTCTGAAGACAAACCTCTGGGCAGCAGATACTCACTTCCCAGAAGAGATATGAGAAGCTTACTCTAGTGTCAGTTGTGAGGACTCAAGCCAGAGACTTGTCTGGATTACTTCATATTCTACAGGATTGAAATCACCAATGCACCATGCTAATACTTTGAAAAGGGTCTTGCAGTCAGACCACACAGAGCTAAGGTCTGAGCTTTGAGCTTCTTAATGTAAGACAGGTTACTTCTACATAGGGAAGGTGCAACAAAACCCAACATGCCTTGACATCTCTAGAGTAGATGTTCTTGCTCCTGGCTTGAGCTTCTAGACATTATTATTTATGTAAAGAGTTAATAAGAACAAAAGAAACGAAGTTCAATGGGACTGATAACTAAAGAATGCACATTTTGTTTATACTAATGCAAATAATTACATCAGCACTTCAAACAGATCAACACTACAAGCAAAACACAACTGCACACATAATTTCCTAAGACAGCATTTGCATGTGCTGCAGAGGGTATGCCACAAAGCAAGGGCTGATGTGTACTGCACCTTTTCCTTACTGCCTGTCTTTTCCAGTTCACACACTCCGTGCACGCTGACATCCACTCGCACCAATTCCAATCATTTACTTGCTTCATCTTCCTTCAGGCTGAGGAAGTGCCGTTGTTTTTATAGCTCGTGCCAAAGCTTGGCAGGCTGGCAAAACTATCTGTATCTATGTTTGACAGTCAGCTTCCTCCCTGAGAAACACCAACTGCGTTGCAGAGATGATGGTCTCTGCCAGCCTCGGACTTGCTGTCCGTGGGAGGTGACGTGGGGCACTGGTGGGCCAGATTTGCACCAAAAAAACACCAAAAAAAGCACAACTGAGTGCTTGAAGAACAAAGCACATTGCTGTGAAAATAAGGTCTGCTTGAATTGGCTTCTAGCACTGTAGAAACCTGGTCACCTTACAGTCTTAGAATCATTCCAACTTTCATTATGTCAGTTTTAGCTATTGAGAAGTTACCTTCAGGTCCAGGTGTCACTGACACTAACCACTGACACTAGACCACATACATCAGTAAAGCCATTCATTTCTACAGATACCTTTTTCAGAAGTTAACCACAGGGAATAATAAATGTTTATTTAGTAGACACAGAGCCCTACCTTGTCTCTTCATTTTCTGTGATACTTTTCTTTTACCTAGGGTATACATAATTCCTACAAATCTTGTTTCCTACAACATATGTACACTATGTTTTAAATATACAGTTATTTCACCAAATAAGATTACATAAAACTTTCAAATCTCTGTCTCTCAAATCTCTTTAGAAATAAGTAGGCATGCACTGAATTTCATTAAAAAGCTCAAAAGAACTTCTCTTTTGAGTCATTCTCTCTTTGATTTTTCTGGTGGATTTCTGGCTTTTGATTTTCCCCTTTTACACAAAGGGGTACAGAAAATGCAATTCAACTGTGGGCCACAATGTCATTCCCCACAGCAAAAATCCCTTTGCAAGGTTCTCAGCTGTATTTTCCCATGTGTGATGCCCAGCTATAAGATCCTACTCCAAAGACCAAACAGAAGATTATACAATCACTCTGTCCAACTTAGCAATGGCCTGGGTAAAAAGGAAAGAGATTCACTTTCTGATGAAGGCCTCTGCCCTTTACTCAGAGTTCAACCTTCCAGACTGATGTTTACACAAGACCTTGACTGCAGTACTCTTGAGGGCTGGTTGCTGACTAACAGTACACAACCCTGCCATTAGGACTAAAGATGCATTATATGATGCAGCTCAAGTTCACACAGAACACAAAACAGCCTTTGAGGTTTGATGACTACATATGTTACAGAAAAAGCAAAAGCTACTTTAGCTCTGCCTATCTGGCATTCCAAAAAATTTCTGCAATCACATACCCTGTATTTTCCAGCACCTAAAATACTTCAGCTACTCGTAGGGTGCACAAGGTCACTGGTGAACTGCTACCGTTTCAGGCAGAATCCAAGGACTACCAGGCAAGTGGAGAACAGCTTAGCTGGCATGATTGCAAAATTCCTACTTCTGTTAGGAGGAGCTGTGGTGAGTCAGCAGGAGCATCAATCCCTAACATCCCCTCAGCTGGCCTGGCTGAACCTCTCCTCTGACAGCTGAGTGCAATATTCTCACTGCTGGTAGCAACTGCGCTTCTTTACCCAGCATTCTTCAACTTCCAATTTGATTTCTCTCTTTCCTTGGTTCTTCTATCCTACAGCAAAGCTCATCTGAAAAGATACTCTTTCTTGGCTTGCTGGAACCTCCAGGATAATTCCATGTCTATCTTTACATTATTACTTTGCTCAGCAAATTTTTTTTGCATGTTGCTTTCACTGAGGTGATCTGGAGGCTGGAAAATGTAAGCAAAATTTGACCCTCCTTATGTAATGTTTGGAGATAGGGCTTACAGGAAGGATGCTACCATACCTGTATCTCACTAATATTTTATTAGATAGTCCCATTTAATTCAAAGTTTCTGATAAAATTGTAACACAAAAATATATTTTTTATTATTATTTTTAAGATGTATTATGGATGTTATAGCAGATGCTAGATTTGGAGGAGTCTCTAGTCAGTGGATCTGAGGAGACTGGAGGATGCCACAGAATTATGGTGAACCTAAATTTCTTCCTCAGCCACATTACCCTGGCCAGGCTGCACAGTGGAGCTGCGCAGGGTAACTTTAAATGACCTCTCTCTCTCTCCAATAAAGAAGATCCTACACATAGTACAGAGCTTCTCTTGGTAATTTATTATGCATCTTAGGTAAAAAATAATTATTAGGTATAAAACAGATCTCTTGCAGAAAAAGATATATTAAAGGCCTACATCATCTACCATTTCCATAAATTTCCTTCACGGAACAAAGAGATAAAAAGCCAGTGCTACTTTATGCTGCCTAAGGGATTTTCTCTATCCAGAGGCAGGTTTCTGGTTGCTTCATGTTACTGCTGTAAGTGAAACCAGTTGGGCCATGCTCAGAACCAAAGGCTGGGTCTTTACGTCTAAAGCAAATGGTCATATTGCTTATTTTATTCAACATTTAAATAAAACAAACTGACACTTCCAGATTGTCTACCTCAGTCCCCACAATTCCACGGCATACTAAGGTAAATATTCACAAAGATACAAGCCATTTTTTCAGAACTCGCTTTGTAAACTGGATTAACCCACCATCTGCTACGAAGCCAATGATCTAATTTAATTTATTCTTATCTACCTTCTGTGTAAGCACAGCTTGTCAACTCCGGTGCTACATGTTTGGCAGAATATGAATAAGAGCCTTGGCTCCGGTGCAAAAGAGACACTCGGTAGTGAGGAGACGTCAAAAAGAGTCCTGTGCAATAAGTACTTACAACCTGCAAGATGAACTTTAGAGGACAAAACCCCTGCAAATGTGAAGTCCCTCCAAATTGCTGACCTCCACTCAAGGCTTCTGTTTAGCTTTCTCTGCTGTTTCCAGTTATTTTACAGAATCTCAGTAGATCATCTCCCTGAAGCCCAGACTTTAGAAGAGCTGTAATAGACTGTATACCAGCAGCTGACTACTCTTTCTGCACCTGCTCTGACTAAGTGCCAGAAAATTATTTGTTTCTGTTACTGCTAGCAGGTTCTGCTTATAAAACTGGATTTTACTGTGGCATGAAGCCACAGATGCATCAGTGTTTCACTTCCAATAAAGGTGAAGCAATGTGAAAATATCTGCACATAAATAAGAGTCAAAGTTCTGATCCTGACCTACAGAAGGGGTAATCTTCTGTAAGCTAATTTTATAAAAAAAAATACTATTTTATTCTGCCCCTAACAAATCTGAAAATTTGAGACTGCTAATATGTGATTCAGTCTTAAGAATACTGTCTTTAAATCCATATTAAAGTACTAAGTTATTTCGGACCAACTCAGGCATGAAGAAATAAGCATTTTTCCATATATTTGTTATAGCCATCTTAACCCTCAGCATTCTCCTCTTTCTCAAGCAGTCTTCTCTTTATAGTTAACATATTTTTATACCTGAAAATACAAATATACTCCCCCTCTCCTGCAATCCTCCTAAAGGGATGATAGTTTCATTTTTCATTACCGACTTGTATTTTAGACTTAGGAACAAACAAAACCTAATCTTAGACAACAGCAGATGTTGTCAGGCTTTCTCCTCTGAGTACTCAGAGATTTGTGACAACATCAAGATCCTCAGTAAGACCCAGGATCTGACAGAGCAGACACCACGATTCCCAGCTGTGAGACCCTGATGAACCTGTCCCAGGGAGAGTCCTCCCACTAAGGAGTTCAATGAAATTTCAGGGTTGTGCATCTGCATCACAGCTTTTACATAACCCTGAAATTTAGCATTGTTTACTATACCATTCTATTTTCCAGTGCAAATCAGCATATTTTCCCCTTGAGCCTTCTCTGCCTAATTTCTATTTTTGTCACTATTTTATATTGTTCAAATCCATGCAACGAATGTTATAAATCTATGCACTGACATACATTTGTCCTTAAAATTTGGCCTGGCCTTTCCCAATGTTGAAACCATCACTCCTCTACCTTGTACAGAGTGAGAAATAGCAGGTCACAGTAGCAGGCAGCAGAGAGGTTTTAATTTCCTTACCCTCCATGTGAATGTAATTTAAGACCCAACATCCATCTCCAGTGCAAACTCATAAATAGTGATAATATCATGAAAGATAGGGACAACTTCATATTCATTCTTGAGAATACATTTGTATATAAAATAGCCATTTCATAGTCAGGGATGGTTAAATCCAAGAACATGAGATGCAATTTTCAGAGGCACTGAACATTTGCATCACCTGCTGAAATCAATAGGAGCAGTAGGAGTTCAGCACCTTTGATCAATAAGACCAGTGATTTGCAAGTCCAAATCAGCTGCTGATAAAATGGTAAAGTATCATGGAAGGAAAATCCTACTTGCTAATGAGCTAAAAATAACTGACTAGATGAGTAGCCGCATCACCCATTTTATTGGGCTTAAAGAAAATGATGTGGTGCTGAAAAAAACAAAAAAATATTATATTTCTTATTCTACTTGTATTTGCCTAATTTACTCTTAAAAACGTTGGTCAAATTTCTTCTATAACTGCTGACGGTTTCTTAATTTTTTATTGCAATAAGATCAAAAAAAGAGAATATTTACAATAATGTTACACAATAGCAGGGTATTTTATACCCTTTATAGCAACACAGACCAATATTCATTTGGCCTGAAATTGCAGCTCATAAGTTAATGCAGGCTATGCCAAAAAAATACAATGATGAAAAGAATTTTGCCTTTACAAGGTCACCTTTACTCTTCCAGTAACAACTGTTGAGCTGGTCCCAGGTTAAGTTTGGTCCTGAAATTAAAATGAGTTCTGTTTTACAATTTGGGCCCAAGTCTGTAGCGAATGCTCACAGACAACTGTCTTTGACTTGAAGAAAACCTGCCTGGAGAGAGGACTGTGGGACCTGAATCAAAGTGAACTTTGAAAACAGTTTATATGCTATTAGTCATACCCAACAAAAGGGAAAGAACTAAGGCATCTGAGTCATAAGAAGAGACCATAAACTTATTTAAATATTTAATCAAACAGAGATGGGCAGCAGGAGTATTATAACTTGGAATAAGCGAATTAATACTACCTGAATCAGCAGGAAAGGTTATGCAACTGAAAAATGTCTGGGGCAAACAAGAGCAAATAATGGCATCTTGAAAGTTTTCTGAATTAGAATTCCTAGTTCAGAAATTTGTAATTTTCCATAAGCAGAAAAAATAATAATTTATAAAATGTAAAGAACCTCTATTTTACCTGCTTCTGTCTAACCAAAGAAAACATGTTACACCCTTATGTTACCAAGCTATGACAAACACAGACCCGTCTACAGGAGATTCATACAGAGCTTTTTAATTCATAGTGACAAGGAGTGCTTCCAGCCTTCTCAGGCCGATGACATGCACCAGTACAGCCCTAGAAAGTTACCAAAATTTCAGTGGCAGACTGAAATCTAAAAAGGGATGAAACAGGCAGTGCTTCATCCAGATAAAATCTAAATGGTGTGGGTGGGATATATGTGTAGCAAACAGATGAGGCTGCAAAAATTATACAGCCAGTCCTAACCGAGGGCATATGCTCACCAGCTGTTATGTAAATCTGCAATTAATGGAGCTTACGAGATCCTCAGGTGCTTTCAAATCATCATACACCAGAAATGATCAAATCTGCTTTCCCATATGCATTAGATGAGGATGATAGAAAAAAAATCCCTCCTGATGAGCATCTTGCTGACAGTAACCAAAATTGTGTCACTGTGGGACAGAGGAAAAAAATCCAACCCAGTGGAAAACAAGAAATGATTGCAATTGTAATGAATTTCACTATACAGACATTTATTCAGAGAATATAGAAAATCAATGGCCACTTATTGGTTTGCAAGTATCTGTACTTGGATCTCTGTCAAGTTTTACCAAGTAAGAACTGGGCTCTTTCAGTCAAACCTGGAGTTATTCCCATTTAGACTATAAGATTGTCGGGGATACTCTGGTTCCTGCCACCCGTGAACTGCCATCTCAAACAACAGACTAAGAGTGTGTGTAAGACAGAAAAAACTAATTAGATTTTTCTATTCTAAGATTCCACACACAGAATGCTCTTTAATATTTTTAATTCAGATTGAAAAAACAATGAGATAATTAAAGTTCAAGCAAAACATCATGTAGCAAATCCCAAAGACTTGCTCCCCTATGTACACTGTAGCTACAATGATTTCAAGACCACCCTCAATATACCTGTCTTCCAAAAACAAGCCCCAGGAAGCTGCTTGGAGCTACTGGAGTAAATCCTGCCAATATTTTTTTTCTAACAAAATTACAGTTAGGTACTATGTAACATTTTTTTTTTTAAACAAGACTTCAATAAAGTGATAACAAAATGTATCTTAGAACACACGGTGTACAATACAATGTATTTTTAGAGCTAGTTGTCATTCTAGCCAATGATATAAAAATTGAGAGGAAAAATGTTAAAGATTTAAATGGTGAAGAGACCGAAGAATTGAACTGAAGGTAGCAAGGCCAAATACAATCAAACATTACCATTTTTTTCAGACAATTCTCTGAGAGCAACAATGTTGTCAGGCTTAATATGAAAACCAAATGTTATTTAAGAAAATATCACAGCAATTAAAATCAGTAGGAGTCCTCTGCTAGTATAAACATGTAATCTGGAATAATATTCCTTTCTCTGTTAGGCAGCATCAAGGTTAACAGAGTAGAAAGTTAATGAGGATTCCATGTCGTGTTCAACCTTTGCCCAACAAGGTGTTTTGTTCTCCAGAATTTACAAAGCACCAATGGCAAACATTAATAGCAAAGCATGGTTTGTGTTAGTGTAAAGAAGGCAAGACAAGAAGATAAAGCATAATTCAGCAGAGGAAGGAAGAGGGGCTTACCGATAACGTAGGCGAGCAACAGCGCCAGGGTCACCGTGATGGCGGTGGCACTCAGAGCTGTGCACTTCCAGTTGCAACACCTGTAAGGTTTGTTAAAAGTGAAGGCAGGCCTGGAAAAGGTGCTTCTAGGAAGAGGCCTAGGAGGTGGAGAGTAAACAGTGTTGGATGTTAAGGGATAGTTCTGACTGGCTGCGCTGAAGATGGCTGAAGACCCAGATCCGTGTTTAAACAGGAAATGTCTACAAAAAGAAGACAAAAAACCATGCTATTAAAACCATTGTTGTTGAAACTTTGTGATGTAAAGAACGAAAGGAACTACATAAGCACTGTGTGGTTGTATAAACCTGTATAAGCACAGTGTGGTAAATACTGCATACATCACAGAAAATATCAGAGACAGGAAAATGCGTATTTCAATACCCTCTGTACTGGAAGTTTTTCAATCACAACATTTCCAGCAATTTTTCAGTTAAATGATATAATATAAATAAATTTTAAACTATCCTCCCAGTGTTTCAGAGTATTGCTGAGGAAAGGCTGTTTCTCAGCAGAGTACACGGAGTCCTCCAAAGATCAGCCCTGTGTGCCTCGTACACCAGTGTGCCAGAGCCATAGGAACTGCTGCCAGCAGTACCCACTCCATCCAGAAACACACAACTGGGTTTAACTCACCAGGAGTGCCCCCAGTATGCTGAAACCACTTACTACTCTGACCATTTATTTTTTACCATGGAATATAGGAAATAACAGCAAAAAAAAAGAAAAAAAAAGTGACTACTTAGTCACCTGATTTACAAGGATAATCCATTTTGAAGGACTGCAGTTACTGCACAGGTGAGTACAATTTCTTTACTGTTCTTAATTGAGCTATTTTGAGAGCAGTTTTTCTTCAAATGCTATTGCCTACTGTGGTGATTCTCAAACACACTAGGAATGAATTCATTTGGAGACCTATTTCAGCATACTTTTCAGGACTGATTGCCTTCAAGAAAAAATAGCAAAGACTTACATTAGCACAAAAAAAAAGGTATAGAAATGTGCCTTGCAAAACAGGCTCTGGTGCAGAAATATAAAGTGGTTGCTTATAGGAAAAAGGGTAGTTTTCAGGACTGGCAAGTGTTCTCCAAGAGAATTTGGGAAGGGTATTTAATGTTGAGCAATAGCTTATTGTGCTACGTGCTCACAAACTGCAGCAAAAAGGGCAAGCTCAGGGCTGACCACACCATATTCTTTTGGAACCACCAACTTTCTTTGGATCTTCTTTCCTTTGTTTTATCCAAGGGAGCAAACTTCTTCAGTGTACTCTTTTTGGCCAGGGGCAGATCTAAATCTCATGCCACAGCCTGCACCCAAAGAAGTTTAGAACATCTCGGTGTTCCCCTGTCTCAAGCCATGAGGTCTGAGCTGAGGAAGCAAGGCAAGTGGCACCGACTACACAGCTTGAAAGAACAAGGACCACAGAGCTGCCACTCGAGTGTTGTTTCAGCCTGAATGTCCGTACACTTTCTGTTGAGGACCCCAATTCAGGGAGGCATTTCTTAAGACCAGCACTCAACTCCCCCAAGCTTGCCAGCTCTTGTTCTGGGACCCAGACACTGATGTGGAGCAACCACCAACCTGCAGTTCAGACAAGCCCTACCATATCACCTGTGCTGGGGGTACAGGTTGCCCTCAGCTGTTTCTGCCAAAATGGAAGGAGAATCTTGTATTTAGAATCTTATGACACTGTGATGCCTGCAAGCCAAAAGTCACAGACACTTTACAGCTGAAGTTAACTGGCCAATGCTGACATGATCCAGAAACTTCCCAGTGGCAAATGTACCTTTATACTCTTCAGCAAAGCACAAGAAAAGTTTTTGAATGCATATGTGGATCAATCAACCCGTGCTGGTAGAATTTCTTTGATGGATACACAGCAGGATGTATGCAGGATCAAACACTCAAGAGGATGAAACATGGTTATTCTGTGACATTTGACTTTAAGAATATTGTAAATACATGTTCCTGAAAAGATAATTGCTAAAATCGTGTAATGAGTATGATATTATGTATTTCCATTACAAGGTTTTAAAAGAAAGGTTACAATTTTCAAAATGCCAGATTATAGAAAATAAAAAGGTATTACAGAGCAGTTTTGTCTTTTAAAGCGCCCTTTATTCAAATAGTTACATAAAAAAGAAGGTAAATGAGAATACAGGTTAGCTTGTATCACTGTTTACAGTGCCTATGAATCAGGAGTCTTATGATTAAACCATGAGAATGAAATTTGAGTACTATTTACTCCTCGTCACAGTAATTACCCAAGTGAACCACACTCGGACAAAACAGGACAATTAACCCTGACTGAGTGCAGCATCCTGCCATTATATCACACAACACAGTCTAGTTTTCCTTTCCACTGACTTTCACAGCTGTAGATATATATTTTCTAAAGATGGCAATGCTCTGAACATGGTAGTGTTATCTGCGACTAATTAAGTTCAAAATTTTTAAACTCAAATATAGTAAAAAAATACCTTCAAATGAAGTAATAGAACTGCCTACAGGACTTTATAAACCTGCTTCCTTCCTATCAGGCCATGAGATCACAGCTGGTTATTTTGGATTCAATGCTTTGTTGTCACACATGGAGGCTTTGGCGAGTATGGGAAGCTTTACTTCTCAATCAGCAGTTAACAACATACAGTCACTCAGACTTCTGGGAGGAAAGAATGTAAAGGCAAAATGCCCATTGATATTCAAAGAAATAGAAGCCGAATCACCATATTAATGTCATAAGATAGAAGCATATACATACACACACATATATATGCACACAAATATTATAAATATAAAAATTCAATTGTTCCTTACTCGCTTCTTGTATTCAAGACATCATGACAAAAACTATTTGATAACTTCTCATTTAAACTTTTTTGAAACTGCAGCAAAAAGGTCTGATATTGGCAGTATAGATTGTCCTTTATAGTGCAGAGCTCAAAGGTACCAGAGGTAAAGGGAAGGAAATGCTCAACTGAAAGTTGTTATTATTAAGGCTCTAACAGCCTCCAATCAATAGCCAGGAATAATTTCATTCTCTTGCACAGGGATTTATAAAAGGGGCTTGATGGTAAAATGCCAGTGTGCAGAGGGACTCCTTTATTATCAGAAGAGAGCACTGGAGATCCAGGAGAAGCTGGATCCAGCTCACTCCCTTTTGCACAGATGCTGCATTCACACAGAGCAGAATTTACATCACTCTAATTTGTAATAAAACTGAGATTCTGAAGCCATGGTACACTGAAACTGAGCTACCAGTGAAATAATGTTGAGAACATGTTAAAAAACCCAATCGTTTATGCCTTCCATTTTTCTGAGAGTATATCGAGTACCCAAAGACATTTCTATAGAATTTGAAAAACACTGGTGGCACAAAGACAGATTTCCAAAGCTAGACTGTGACTATGTTCTCATAAACTCAGATGACTCCTCATCTGTCTGAGCACACCACTGTTCCCAAAGGATGTCAGGACACGCTAAACTATTGCTATCAATTCTATAAAATCAGACACTCTCTCTAAAGAGCAAAATAATAAAACCTGCAGTTCAAAAGTTTAGATGTGACTGCAGCCTGGTATGTGTTTTAATATTTGATCGAGGAGAAAAGCTGAGGATTTTTTTTTTTTTTTGGTAAACTGAGAACACAAGAAAAATCAGAGAATTTATAAGCAAAATTTATAACACCACTCCTTCCAAGTGGAGAAATTCTAAATGTTCACAAAAACATCAAAAACATCCATAAAGAAGATGATAATATTCTCTTAAAAAGAGAAATATAGGACCTAATCTGTAAGGCACTTATTTGTGAAATAAAAGTCATTAATATTATTACACTGATAATTCCAATATATAAATAAATATTAAAGGCTCAGTAATAACTTCATTTATAGAAGAGGCAGTTGGAAAAAACTTCCTCTTGGAGGTAACCACACCTGTTTGCCTGCCTATCCATCTGTTCATCTCTACAAATGTAAAAATTTCGAACTTTGCATCCTCTCAAGTGAAGTTAAGTGGAAGAAAAATATCCTACCAGACTCAAAAAAATTGTGGGGGCGTAGGATCAAAGCCCTCACCACCACCACCCCCCACTCCCTGAATGCAATAAAACCAGCCAAAGGCCCAGTGAGCTCCCTCTGCTAAACTCAGCTCTTTGCCCTCTCCCAGCCCCTCTCACTGCCCACCCAGTGCCCAGCACAGCACACGCTGGCGAGTGAAGCCAAACACGTAGAGGCTGATCAGCAGCCAGGCCTCAACCTGCCCTGACATGCTCACTAAAGAGAAAAGCACTGAGGGAAGGGAGTTATTGGGGAGTTCAGGTCACACAAGGCATGAAATTAGACCTCTCAGTCCTGCTGATGGCAGAACCAATTGCATCCTGTAAAGAAGCAGTTTCGCGCGGCTCCTCTGAACGCTCGTTTAGCCTCAAGAGGAACGGCAGATAACTGCAAGAGTGCAGCTCATACCAATGATGAATTCTCAGCTAAGAGGAGGTTAGAGAAGAGTTCTCTGATTCTAACACTCTTCTCTATCAGGATATTTCGTTATGTGCTTTTGGCTTCTTATCTGGAATAGTAATTTAAGTCTTATAAAAGCTATGTGTGAAGCAACATCCCAACTGAATTCATGTGGTGGTAACGTAATATTATGACAGCAACCAGATTAACCCCATATAGAATTCCATAATTAAATTCTGAGAAAATATGTTTATATCCCACTACTGCAGAAATGTCCCTCAACTTTGTCAAGGGCTTGGTATCACTTCTATAAGTTCTATGCATTTACTCAGTGCCAAGCATCTGCAGACCTAGAAGTCCACCTTCATTTGTTCCCATGACATGCTTTCTTTCAATTTCTATTAGAAATTACAGGTTTGTAAGAGGAAAAATGAAGAACAAAAGCAGATTTGAAAGGGAGCCACCAGGTGAGTTAGAAACACAAATCTTGCTATACCTTGGCTAAAACCAAGTAGGAATACATTTGTACTTGTGTGTGACATCTGAGAAATAGTTACTTAAAGCATTACTAATTGCTGCAAAGCTTTGTGATAGGAAAGCTAAGATGACTTCAGTTCAATAACTGAAAATTCTCAATTGCTTTTGAGCTAAATTTGTAACTTCATGTAATGTATATAACTGCGTATCTGTACCAATGTTTAATTGCAATAATTCCTTTAGATGTCAATAGAAGTAAAAAGGGAATTTTTAAGAGGCACAGTAGCTGAAATGTAAGAAGGATTCTTCTAACCTTAGGTAATAATCAGGATAGGGAACTCTATAAAACTGGTATATGGCATGCAGCTAACTATATAGTATAAAAACAACACAGATATTCTGAGGTAAGTATATAGGATAAAAAACAAGATACCGACTTGACAATGAAGATACACACATACTACACACCCTCATCTTGAAAACCAACCCAGGAAAGCTGTGTCTGAATAGAAGACTTGACATATCATTATAGACAGAATCTGACCTATAATTTTATCTGCTTTGTTTCACCTTTTTGTGTACAAGAACTGTAGGAACCAGAATTCTCACAGATGAAAGAAGAGTGAAATCACCATGAAAACTATTTATTTAATTTATTTTATAATTCTTTTTTTTGCACGTATAATTGAAATAAATTTGAAACTCCCTGGAGATCTGTCTTTGGGAATAGAACTGCTTTGTTAAAATTTCCTCTTTGAGCTTGACTTGCTTTTTGAATCATTCATATAAAATTGCTTTCTTTTATTCACTCATATTTTCTTTATATAGCATTTGAAAACTCAGCCCTGTGACCCTGGATGTGAAAGGATGTAAAAGGAATCTGTATCCTTTACTTTTCACTTTAGTACAGAACCAGAAATGATGCAATGCTGACTCACTTGTCTGTTGTTGCTGTAAGGCGAGCTAAGCCTGTTAACCAGGTGGCTAAACCTTCAAGTCCCTGGCAGAAATCTGGGACAATAATTACACAGATATAGGACAGTGCCAAAATCAATCAAGAGCAGCTTCTAAAATGGATCAGTTGTCCAAAATACAACTATTTTCTGATGTTAGTGCTTATTTAATTTAAAAAAAAGATAAAAATTACCACACGGAGGACATAA
This sequence comes from Lophotriccus pileatus, assembly GCA_035583135.1. NCBI lineage: Eukaryota > Metazoa > Chordata > Aves > Passeriformes > Tyrannidae > Lophotriccus > Lophotriccus pileatus. The sequence goes on from JAWWES010000150.1 coordinate 10,471,287, forward strand.
ATTACTCTTGTATAGATCAGTATGGGCTTTGTTACTCTGATACGTGGTGATATGGCCACATTGATTTAGTAGCTTTCAAAAGCACTTTTCTGTAGCTTAGAACTTTGCTTTAGCACTACAACTCAAACAACAGCCGAGTAAAACCAACCAATGCACATGAGATTTGTCAGGTAAGGGAGGAATAAGCTTGTGGCTCTCTCTATTTTATGTCAATAAATTTTAAATATTTGATGTGGAAAATGAGAGCAATAGCAATAGCATTACACAATACTATGTGTGTAAGTCATACAAAGTATGTCATATTTGCAGAGCACTTTGAAACCATGAATCAAGAAGGACAAAACCTGTAATTTTGTTGCCTATATTCTGTGGTTAGAAGAGTGACTTAAAACAAAGAAAGGAATGGGCAACTGAAGTAGTTTCCCCACAGTTGTCTTTGCCATGGATTTCCTTCCATGAATATTCATGCATGTTCTAACTGGGTTTTATTATCAGCATTTGAGTCTACTTCCAAATATCTGCACTCACGTGAATATGGTCTAATCCAAGCTGTATAGCTACTGTGACAAATAACACAAATTTTACTTGACAAGAGGTGTCCTTTGTGAATACTAGTTAGTCTTCCAAAACAGCTTTCCTAGAAGTAGCTATCCAGGGAATAGATGCACATTTCTAGGCAACAGCATTACACATACATATCTGATTTTCTTTGAAATGAAAAGGTAGAATCATTAGCATATGTCTGACCCTCTCTCACTCTCTTTGTATTAGGATGTAATTATATTTGTTTTTCAACAATATAACACATATATATAAAATATATAATATAAAAAATAGATTTAGTCTATTTTTGGTTTTGTAAGTGGAAACACTGTGTTTCATAGAAAGCTAACAGGCTGCTTGCTCATTGGTGGCCGTAAAATAGCAACATAGCTTTACTTTTAGTTATAACTTTATAAACCAAAACATTATTCAAAATAACAAGCAAAGAGTATCTGCGGTGTGATTGTTCAAGTTACTATAGTTAGCCTGCATAAAAAAACCCTTACACAAATTCCAGTGAAGCCCACACCAGAGCTCACAAAGAAAAAAATACAATAGAGTATATGAACAATTTAAATCACCTTATTGTCCTTAGAGACTGGATCTCAAATTATTCAAAAGCAGGACCCTCAAGTACCATTGCTGCTGACATGAAAGCTGTACTTCATTGTAGCTGACAAATGTTTATATTTTTATTTTCATTAAAGACGCCTTCGTTCTCACATTATTAAATTTAAGGTTATATTTACCGATTTTATTTTAAGTTCATGGTCATATTTACAGTCTTCAATTTATCTTTTACCATTCAGAAGCCTGAAAAATTTTTAGATATTTTCTGCTGTGCAGTGAAAACACATGGGACTCAGCCTGAATTTAAAACCCTTTGCCATGTGTCTGTTTTTAATATGGTCAGTGTCTATATTGGTCAGATTTATTGTTTAATTAGATAGACAATGAGAAAATACAAGTGAAATGTTACAACAGCAAATACTGGCTGACATGATTTGAAGAAAAGGTCATAAAGGAAGCCCTCCCCTGCATTTATTCTTGGAATAGCCCCAAATCCGGTCATTTAACTCAGGAGTAGGTTCCATTTGCAAACAAGTTCCTAATGAATTGCAGTGCTCGAACAGAAATTGTCTCCCTGCTTGGTGGCTTATGATCATTAACACCTGTCTGCCTTGGGAGCTGTTAAAGCCATTCTGTTTGCTATGGAAACATTGAACTGGGAAAAAAATGTAGGCACAAAAGTGCTTTCTGTGTCTCTGCACTGGAGGAACGATTCACAAGACCCAGAAGATGCTCAAATGCAGAGACCAAGGAAAAAGAACAAACCTTCCAAGAGTTCACACCAAACCGTGCCAGTGTGTATTCATATATGTTTTTTATTTAATTATTTTTGCTTTTAGAACCACTCCAGCCTACAAAGAAAGGGACTGTGTACAAATGTCTGTGATTTGAAAGGCTAGCAATGTACTTTTTGAAGAACACAAATAAGTATATGCTTGATTTAAAAAAGAACAAAGGAAAACCTTAGTACAGAATAAATCTCTTGCTTGTTGTCAAGATCTTCCCATAAGTAAGAGAATTATAATCAACAAATTTGTAGGAAAAAAAATCCAACTAGTCATAAATATGCATCTTAAATAACTGTATAATGGAGAAAGGAATGACTCCATCTATATGATACACCTCTTGAACTCCAAAACTCTCAAAGTTTTCAAGTGTTTAGAGACATAATCAAAGTTTAGAGCTCTGAAATACTGCTGAATAGTAACTGAAAATCGTAACTGCCTTGAACCCCAAACACTTCTCTCATTATTCTAGTCCTTCGAAGTTTTATATAAATTAATGATAATTGAATCCCAGGGTTATGGTCTGGTACCTCACTGTCCCTTTAGAGGAGCTATTACCATGGTGATAAGATTGCTTAAATTAAGCTGTCTTTTTCCACAGGACTTGGCTCATTGCCAGTGCAGTGAAGGGAGATTTCAGTCCATTCAGCACAGCATTAACCTTACTGCCAACACTGCTAAATGGGTTAGAGGAACTAGGAAGAAATTTGATTTAAGAAAAGGAAGGAACAAGCAAATATGTTAAATACTGAGGCACAAAACAGGACTAGATTCAAACCCCACTTTGAAAGAAAATCAAAATTAGCTAGGTTTTGAGATTTAGGCAGAAAACTTAAAAATTCGAATTTGTTGGTGATCTAAATGCAAAACTTTACTCAAAATAAGTGTGTCCAACGGTTTATCATACTATAGGAAGGATGAGAGAAAATGTCGGGTAAGAATCCCTTCTTAACATCTAGTTTTTACTTGTTATTTGGGAATTTGACTGAAGTGGGAAAATAAATATCAAACAGCAGAAAAAAACCCACAAAACCAAACAAAAAAGCATGATATGGAAACAAATACTGAGTGAACGAGCAGGGCATGGAGAAAATGAAAAACACTCCTTTGAATTGTCAGGGTTTAATACCTGCTCCATAAAAAGTAGTCAGCTATGTACAGATGGGGCTGTCAGAGATAATGACAATGTATTACACTGTAAATCATAAGATTTGAAACATTAGAGCAAAGTATCTATGAAACCTGAAAAAAACAATTATTTTAGTGGAATGGAAGGGAATAGGCAATAGGTTGCCCAGTACTTTATTCTGGGGGAGAAGAAAAAAAATCAATTTATGTAAGAGCCTAATAACATCACCCTAAAAAAGAGAATCAATGTTTCCCGAGTTTTTATGCCTTGTGAGAGATCCTTGCAGTCTTTTTCTGGCAATACTTACAAATTATTTCTCGTGTGACAATGAAATTACTTCATGTTCATACGTAATTTTAATAATGAATATGTCATTTTTCCCGAACCGTGTGTGCATGCACCCAGGCAGAGCCTGCATTTGCATTACAGTGCTGAAGGTGCAGCACAGTCAGTCCCCAGCTGGAGCTGTTACACCTCCTGTAGCTACAGCTCTTCTCCAATTTCTTCATCAACAGCTGTTCAATGACATGTCCCCTGAAGTTTTAAAGGTGTTCTTAATTCTTATTTTCGTTTGGGTTGCTTATAATCAGAATAATTGCTGGAGTTAAACAGCTGGCCTCGGCAATGATCTACAGATAAACCCTAACCTTGGCTTTGACAAAAGCTTGTGTGAACTCGAACAAGGAATTTAATCTTTCCGACTCAGTCTCATCATTAAGCAGCTGGGTTAGTAAGCTAGGTCCTGACAAAACTGTTTTGCAGATTGGTGCATATAACACCTCTAGATGAAGAAAAAAAGAGAATTTATGGTTTGCCTTTTTGTGTAAAAATATAACCAAGTTTTACTCTCCAAAAAAAGGTTTAGAACACAAACCTCAGTATATATCTTTACTACAGCCCTCTGTGGTCTAATCTAGGGTTTCGAATTCTGATTAGGTAAGAATACATGTTTAATCAGAAAATTGCAAACTTTTTCAGAACTCTAGAATTTTCTTTGACATAAATATGACACATTATCATTATGAGCAGACTCATAAACTTGCTTAATTTCTGACTGTCCAGAGTGAACAGGTTTTACAGTCACATGACCAGTTCCAGGAAATATTTTCCTGTCTGAAAATTCTCTAATATTCCATAGCAGTAGAGAAAACATCAAGCACATGTGCTGATTATGGATTAAGAGGAGATACAGCTGGAAGAAAAGCTGAACATGTGCATTCTGATTTTTGCCTAGTTGTTACAGTAGGTAATACATTACTGTGTAAGTCTTCTTTTTGATTGAAAATGTTCCAAATTACAAAAAAAAAAATCTGCTTAGAAATATTAGGTATGTAGATATTAGGTACTATTAAAGATTTAGCACAGAAACACGGCTGCCATTAACATGTTTCCCCTTATTTTGTAGGATTGTTTTTAATGGGCAGCTAAACATTAACCAAGAAGGAAAGCAAGACAATCCAGATATTAGGCCAAAGTATCTGTTCAGTTCTAGCTGAATCATTCACTGTTAAAGGAAGGAAAAACAAGTTGCAAGCCCTTCTTTTCTCTAAGGCTGTGTGTGTACTATAGATTTCTGGGAAGTGGTGATCACAACAGTTTTTTTATTACAATGTTCCCCTGCTATAGCACTTGTCTGCACATAAACAGCAGATACATCTTGGCAAACAGACTCACAGATTCTCCTTCTGGATTATATAGCCTTTCAGCCAGCTTCATAAGAGGCTGCAGGGAGCGACCAGAGGGGGCACGAAATCAGCTGAAACAACCACTGAAGGGCTGGAAAGTGGAAAATTCCCAGACTTAGTGAATGAATAATGTGTACCCAAAGGTTGTTTTCCATTCTGAATTCCTAATTCAATGCACAGCCCTTTATATAATTACAGATAGACCTATATATCTCTGTATCTGTATTTGAGAAGCTTCAAATTTGCAAAAAATAATAAGAAACCAGAATAATTAAACTGAACTCAAAAGAGAAATGTATTGCCAAATATTTTCCCCCAGTGAGGTCTGACAAGAATGCAGTGAACAGGGATGCAGAGAGGCTAAACAAGATCTACCTGGCTGTTAAATGAAGAGAACTAAAAGATACTTCAAGGGTACAGAACACCAAGGGATAAGCCTTCTTGCAGCAGAAGGGACAGACAGATATATAAACTTGTTACACGAGAAACGACAGAGATTCATCTTTACAAAGACTGTAAGCAGACGCTTCTAGCTCTAGAAGGAGTAGCTGGACTAAAATGTTCTTTATGTTGTCTTTCTGAGAAAAATTTCCATCCTCCTTGATTCCTTTTGAGATTTGTCCTTAAGACAAATAAGGAAAGTTTTATTTCAGAATAAATTGGCATATTCTTCAATCCCAACTTAATAGCAGAACTAAAACTTAACACTTCTGATAAGGAGTAGTTAAGTGTTTAAAGGTGGATATTAAAATTAAGTTTTGTAATAAAATAAAAACAACCTTTTAAGAGAACAAAATTTATGTTTCAGTGATTAATTCTGATAACTGGACCTTGGACATACGTGTTTAAAAAGAAAACATTTCCATGCCTAATACTTTTTATTATCTGGATCAAATTAGGTGGATGTTAGACATTCTCCTGTTTCCGCAAATGAAACTTTCACAGAAAGCCATGCACTGTACATGCTTTAAAATTTAAAAGACTGTGCAGAACTTTGGGTACTGAAATACAGGTTGCCTGAATGCAGAATGTGTTTGTGATCATTTATTTTTCACAGGAGATTATTCGTGTAAATTGTGAATGATCCTGAAGTTGAACCCTCCCTTTCCCCGCTTCCAAGTTGGTAAGGCCTTGCTCAATACCTGCTTTGGGTCTGTATCATTTCTCCATTACCAAATGATTATCAAGTTACATTCTTTGTGTATAGATGCAATAAATATTTAAATAGGCATTGAGGAAAATATTATTTTAGTATTATTTCCTACATAATACACAGGAAAGCTACAGTCTGACTAAATCAGCTCCAAAGGTCCCTTCCAACCCCAACCCAGCCATTGTGTGACTCTGTGTGACTCCAGAAATGCCAGAGTGCATTGATTAAACCCAGCTTCTACTTGCTGATTACAAAATGGTCCTGGGAGAATGTTGGAGGGCAAGACAAATGCAGAAGCACAAATCCTGACCACATACAACCATAAAATACTCATGTAACCTACACACCTTAAAGAAATCAGTGCCTCCCAAAACATTGCAAAAAGTGCTTTTAAGAGTTTTAATGATCTAGATGAACCAAGCAAATAAGGCCTCACACGGCTACTCAAATCAAAACACACTGGTGTGTCCTGAACGACAAACTCGTAGTTGCCCATCACCATCTCATGGCAGTGTCAGGCCACATCCCCACCTTTTTTGCTTCCTTTTCTCCCCCGCCCCCCGCAATGTTTGAGATACTTTGTGCACCAAAGGTTGCTCTGTACCTGGTTTCCAGCGGGATGTTGCTGTTCAGGACCCAGCTGTTATGGAGATGCACCGAATCTTGTGTACTGGTGGGGGGAGTTGGGGCAGCGGGGCTGGGCTGGCTGCGGGTGGTCATGGACCTTCTCTGCAGGGAGTCGGCCGTGGGAGGTGGTTTCCTGGCGCAGGTGCAGGCGTGAGGTGGTGGAGGTGGTGGTGGGAGGGGTCTGAAGGTAAACTGGTTATGGGGGCTACCTGGCATGTCTGAAACAACAAGGAAAAGCACTGGGTTATTATTCAAGAAGAAAGATGAAGACAGGGTTTGAATGTCACTTTTGCAGTTAGTGGTTCATTTATGTTCATCTTAATCACAGAAAAAAAAATAAAAGGACACTAAAGTCTTAAACTGAAGAAGGACAGATTTAGATGAGATATTAGGAAGAAATTTTTTATGGTGAGGATGCTAATGCACTGGCACAGGTTGCTCAGGATTATCCATTCATGGAAGTGTTCAAGGTCACATTGGATGAGGTCTGAGCAACCTGGTCCAGTGGAAGGTGTCCCTGCCCATGCCAGAGGGGTTGGATCCAGATGATCTTGAAGGTCCTTTCCAACCCAAACCATTCTATGATACCATAATTATTATTAGGAATAAAGCATTGTGCTAAATCATGTTGTTAACCCTGTTTCCTGTAAAACAAGTTGTAACGTGAAATAATTTAAAATATAACAGTCTACTAAAACAGAGACTATCAGACACAGACACACATCCTATGGTGCTGTAGTTCAACAAAAACAATAAACAACCCAAAAGAAACAAAAAAATAAAAAGAAAAGAAAAAGAAGAAGGTATGACATTCACTTTATTTGTCATAGGATTTTTGGGGGAGTAAGGTGAAGAACAAATAAATCAAGGTGACACTGAAATTGCAGCACAGATACAGGCTGATTTCATGAGGTATAGTTCTCATTTAAGAACATCTGTGAAAGAAATAGATACAGCATAAAAATTAGTTTTGCACTATGAGAGAGAGAAAATATTTGAGTAATTTCTACCACCTAACAAACATCTTCCATAAAACAAAGTTAACACATTTCTCGGAGTCTGTTATTGCATTTGTTAAACGGAAGCTGAGAAAAGGTCTCTGAAGCAGTAATGATCCAGACAGCCAGAAAAGAGGTCCTAAGGCAGATAAGCTGGCAGAGAGCTCACAGCCACTGGGCCAGACTGAGGAGACACACAGACAAATGTAGCAGGTATCCAGTGCCCTGTTCCCTCTGCTGTCCCTCCCTTCAGGACCCAGAGGGAGGTTGTAGCTGCACTGCCCCGCCCTGTGCTAATGCTGCCACTCAGCTGTAAGGTGTCCTGAATCCCCTTGTAAAGGAACAATAACAAATATTTAGCAAAGAATATGGTTATAAGAATTGCTGCTAGATTGAGGGAATTGTGAAGTTATTAATCTGAAACTTCTCCAGCTACTTCACCTCAGTGTCTAAGGCAGGTTTATGCCATTTCTGTTCTCACCCTCACTCTCCCTTTTACTTTAGCCGATGTGCAGTTAAATTTGCACAAATCCAGCTGGAGTGAAGCTCTGATGAACCTGCAAAAATTCCCTGCAAGGAACTGTTGTAGCCATCCGTTTACAACACATGCTTTCTTTAAATTATGACATGATGTGTCTTCAAGGTGAAAGATGAAAGTGTGTTCCCTCCTTTCTTGGAACTGCTTGTGGAGAAAAAAGCACTTTTTTCTCGGTGACAGTCACAATTTACCCCAACTGAAGAAACAAGGTTGTTCAGTGCTCCACATAAGCTTTCCTATGCTGTGGTAAGCAAACCTGTCACGGATTTGGCCTGGGCTTAATCCTTTTAATTTCATTGATCTTTTATCAAGGCAGCATTCTTACAGTTGCACTAAGGTTTACGCTGTAATATTAGTTTGCATATAACAGAAAAGCATTCCTAAGCATATTAGAAAATTGGAGACCTCAGTAAATTAAATCACTGGAGTCAACAGTCCAGGGCTCCAAAATAATCTGCTAAGGCACTTTCATATAATAATTAATCTCAGTAAATCCTGTATCCTGCTATTTTAGAATTGAAAGCTACTCAAACTTTGGACATAATATTTGATGTCCAGCATCCTCATGTATTTGATCAATGGCATTCCCTTACTTAAGGTATCAATCTTAAATCCACTCTACAGAAAATCTGCAGGTTTATTATACAACCTATAATTTGCATGACAAGACATTTTAATGGCTGAGCCACCATCCTGCTAGAAAAATGCTGATCTTTGCCAGGACACACAGACTCTACAAGGTACATCAAAAGCTACGCAGTAAACAAGCAGCCAAGGTAACCACTTCTCCAGGTAAACGGGAAGAAAACCTGTATAATCTATATGGCAACATATCTTTTAGTTCCTTTCTTCCTCCTTTATGTGTCCTGTCCCTATCCTGCCAATAGCACACAATTATCTGACAAAGAGTTTAGTTTTTTTCCATGCAATAGACTGGTTCTGCTTTGTGAACCATGAAGTCTTTCTGGTTGGTAGGGCACCTTATACCTCCCAGTGTAATTTATCACAATACATCAACACATCAGATTTCCTGGGGGATTCCTTTTTAATTATCACACTTGTCACCCTTTTGTCCAGCTACCGGCATCACAAAAAACCTCACATGGGATCCTGAGTGTTTTGGTGATTAAAAAAAAGCCTGCTGCATCAGACCCTCATTTCAGTGAAGCATTGCAAACTCATTCTGCTGAGAGTCAGCCTGAGTTTCCAATTAGTTTTTACAGACTTTCTACTTTGGCAAAGTTGCTTTTATTTGGTTTGAAACTTAAGTCTATATCTCATTAACTTTATATCACAAAAAATGTTGCTCGGGAGATAAAGGAGCATTAAATCTAAATATTCACACTTACGATTCTTCAGGACTCTAAATAAACAGCAGAGTCTGTAAAATAACTTACTGCAAAATCATTTAAACTCCTAAAAAGGGATATTATGCCAAATAATTTGTATAAAGCCAACAAGCTTCCAAAATGTATACGATTGATAAAGCAATTGGCTTAGCTGATGATATCCATAACAACTCATTTTTATTTTTAATGCTTGCTAATAATTCTCAGATTTTATAATTCTTTTATATCAAGAAGCTTATGTACGATACACAAATACAGCGTTGTTTTCAATGTTTTCATTGACATGATAGAAATTTCCACTCATGTAAAAAAGTGGCTATAAAACATGATTTCAGCTCAACCTTTACATTTACAATAATTTGCTTCAAATCAGATTTCCACCCAAGGAGCAACCAAGCCAGGAGTGATGCTCTTGGCCCTCATCATTAGCCTTCTCATCTGCACTTCATTTAGTCCATTTTTTTTTACAGACAAAAGAAGCTGTTTAAAAAATTTTAAATTATTTCCCCTCAGAATTCATTATTTTTATTTAGTTCTCTCTTTTCAGAAGAGCAGATCTAGAACTGGGATGTTTCCTTATCAGATCCATGCAACATTCTGCTGATCTGTTGTATAATGGATCTGTTTGGTTTTAATCTAACTTGCACAATCCCCTTCCACTCTCCAAACTTCTTTCCATTTTTCTTTTTTTTTTTCTTTTTTTTTTTTCTTTTTTTTTTTTCTTTTTAGGGCTTTCACTTTCATTCTTCAATAACACTGTTAATTTGTTAAGCTCTTCTCTTTTGAGACACTTCCCAAACTCCATGCACTCACACCAAAAGAGAAACAGCAGGAATGCCAACTATAAACAAGAAAAACTTTCCTTGTAATTCTGCTAGCTTGAAGGATTTCTACTTGCTTTCTTTCCTTTGAAGTTTGAAGGAAGGAATTCTATTTCTCTCCTGAATGTTTCTTCTTTGGTTCTGGCTTGTTCCCTTGGATGGCCCATGATCAACACTGAACTGCTCCACGGCAGTTGTGTAAGGGAGCTTGGTACTCCACACTTATGGAGCACAGACCTCAACAGCTCCTCTTCAGCTGCTGAGTCCTGCTACTACTGCTTTTTGTTTCAGGAGATGCAGTAATTCAGATCCTCATTTTTTTACCAGGCCTCTGCTTTTCAGAAAGTGGGAAGTTAACTCAGACAATTCCCTGACTCTGCCGTGGTGTTTGAGCTCTGCCCTTCTGTTCAAAAGGTATTGGAGGCACAGACTGATGGACAAGAGCAGCATTAACATAAACTCATCTTCCTTAGGGGTCAGGCTAAAATGCCATTGCAATCATAAACATGTAGCCAAATTGCTTTACAGACTGACAAAAATGAAATAAACAGCTTAATCAACTAGTTAGCACATGATTAAAAATTAGTTTTGAAAATTAGCCAACCCTTGGCAGAACTATTTTCCTAACAGCTTTGAAATATACTTTACTATACTTTCTGGATCCATATAAAAGAAGGGGTAATTGAACTGTTTTATCATTTACTGACAAGATTACAATAGCCTGCATTGTTATTAAGTGAAGTATATCAGAGAGAATATACTAAAACTCAATGAACCGTAAAAGGTTTGCCTATAACCTGTAGTGCTTTTGAGATACTTTAACTTTTCCAGTTCCTGAATTCATTTTTTCCTCATATATTTCGATGGTTTTTTTTCTGAATGTAAAAAAATATTCGGTTGGTATGAATTAGCTGGCAATCCATTATTTAATGAACAGAACTGCAACATATGTTCAGAGAGTTTATTTAAAAGTTCTATGGGGATACTACTGCTCAGTTACAAATCTGTCTGTGATTATTTTTCAAGCACTCTTTGAATTACAGAACGGTTTGAGTTGGAAGAGAGCTTGAAGATCATCTCATTCCAAACCCCCTATTGTGGCAACAACACCTTTCGCTACACCAGGTTGCTCAAAGCCCCATTCTAACTGGCCTTGAGCACTTCCAGGGGTGGGGCAGCCACAGCTTCTCTGGGCAACCTGTGCCAGGGCCTCACCACCGTCACAGGGAAGAATCTCTTCCTAATATCTAATCTGTCAGTTTAAGTCCGTCCCCCCTTGATTCATCACTCCATGCCCTTGTCAAAAGTCCCTCTTGATCTCTCTGATAACCCCTTTAGGTAGTGGAAGGTGCTCTAAGGTGTCCCTGGAGCCCTCTCTTCTCCAGGCTGAACAATCACAACGCTCTCAGCTTGCATAGGAGAGATGGAGGAGCATAATTGGCATGTGGAAAAGAAGTAGCATAGATTCAGTGCAGGGAAGACAAGAGAATCTGAATGCTTAAGACTAGAGCTAATTAGAACAGAATAAAAAAAACCCCCAGAATCACAGCATCAATTAGATTGCAAAAGACCTCTGAGATCACTGAGTCCAACCAGTGATGGAACATCACCATGTCAACCAAACCACTGCACCAAGTGCCACATCCAGCTTTTCCTTAAGCACCTCCAGGAGTGGTGACTCCACCACCTCCTTTTGAAACAGCTCAACAATTAGTAGGCCCAGCTTTGAGAACTTTGTCATATCACTAGGATATGAAAGTATCTTACTGGTACCTTTAATACCAATTTATCTTTAGATTATTGCTCTGCTGTGTATGACTTCTTTTCTCATCCTTACTTCACAGTTTCCAGAGACTAGTACTACTTCCCACCACGGTGTATTGACTTGTGCCCACAGTGCTTCGAGCTCACCCCTGTAGCAGCAGATTTTCCTTGCTGAGCAGGTTGGGATAGTCCAAAACAGATGGAGGGAGGGAAGGACAGCAGCAATCATCAGTAGGCTCTGGGCCTTTACAAGTGTGCCCCCCAAAAGCCACGTATAGGATTTCATACCACACTGCCTCTCTAAGAGCAAAATGAATCCTGTATACAATTTTTAGGCTATGCTGAAAATACAGCACTTCATTTCCAAAGAAAGATTAACAGAAGTCTTATGCCATGTACTTTGAATGGTGTAAATGAGCATAAAACACAGCTGGATTTACATTATAATAATGCAGTGATGTCAAAGAAATGATGTATAATACTTAAACACGCAGTCCAATGTGTTCATACGGATTCCATTGAATGTTTCCTTTATGTTCTCAGTATCACATATGTTCAATTCCCTTGAATCTCTTATAATTACGCACATACACAATAACAGCTTCTCACTCATGATCTGTGGATCATTTCAACAAAAAGAGATTTGGCAAAATAAGAATTCTAACAATCTTCTACGGCTTACAGAAACTTATTTCTCCTTCAGCATTTCCAAGCTTAGTCATATTTAAAGATGAAATACGATGCAATTCAACACATGCACATTGTATGTGGTATGGTCTTACTGTGCAAGGAAAAAAATCTATTCTGCACAGAAGCTACATGGACAGTAATAACTGCTTATGATGGCAGCACCTCCTTTTCTGTTTTTACACTGAAAGTCAAAACTTGTCCTGTAAGAATTATATTTTGTAAGACTTATATATTTTGTAAACACTCATATTGAACCTCATGCTAGGAAGCTTTATAAAAACGTAATTACCTAGTTTTGAATGCCAGAGCAAAGAGGAATGATGGGAGCATCACCAGCAGGTCTCTCTTTAAAAACACTCTTGCTTTTATGGAAGTGAATGTTTTGCTGCTTTAATTTTGCTTAATACAATCTCTTGTCATATAGGGCTAAACTCAGCTAAAATTCCTTCTGAAGTCCATATTTATTTAGGTAGAGTTAGATGAGCCTGGGATTTTCCCATTATTTCAATTTGACATTATTACTTGCATATGATATTGATACTAAGTATTAATGCCTTAAAACCCTTAGCAACAGTGAGAGAAAGGAAAATGTTCATTATCCTGTATTTGCCAGTAATTTGCCATTCTTGTTGCATATCAGGATGGTAACACTACTGGGTTCCATTTCTGGTAAAACTTCAATTAGTGGCATGATAAAAGTGAAAAAAATACCAGAGATCTCAGTGGTTTGGAAAATAAATTTGAAGTGTCTCAAATGGGTCTCTGTAAACTATTTCTTGACTCAGCTGCAGAAAGATGAGAATTTTTCAGGCAAAAGAATGGAGGTTAGAACTAATTAGAGGAGGAAGGGCAGATCCTTAGGGAACTGTCACATGGCCACCTTTTCCAACTTCGTGGATAGGATGCATTTAATAATATTCTAATAAATTCTGGCATAATAATATTTTAAAAAATTCTGGCATCTCATCTTTCTACTGTATGCTTAACTTGTCAGTTTTTCTTTGTGCAATTCTTGAAATAAGATTGATATACTCTTTTTGTAAGATGTGCATGGGGGAGTGCTTTTGCTTTTTCTGATGACAGAAATGTTAATATACTCAAATCAAAAGAAGGGCTTGTGGGCCCAAAGCTAACTCTTTTTTTTTCTGCAGCTGTATTGGCTGGCGCAATGAAAGACATTACCTTTCCCGACAAACTTTGCCTCACTTTAGAGGCACTTATATGTGTAGAGCATTACAGCTACAACAGCACTACTCCTCCTTAATTAACTCCATCACTCAGCGTTTTAACTTGGGAGCCTGATTGCTGAAGTAGAATAATTTTGGTCATAAACACTGCACTGTCTCTCTCTGCGCTGTAGTTTGTAACCAGAAACGAGTTTCAGGTTCTAACGCTGTGTACCGCGGATGAGACGCAAGGTTTAAACGTTATCATGCAGAAGCACCTGACAATATAAACACACTGATGTGTGTTCATATAAAATAAACATTGCCAGAGGGGAGCGAAGAGCAAGAGCTCCTGAGGTGCTCTTATTCTACTGAACTGCATGAATTATACCTTTGCTCTATGGTACTGCCTTACATAGATGTTAAATACTAATGTGCTCTATGTATAATATTTATGAGAAAAACATTCTATTTATGTGAAGGGCTCACATTTATGTCAATTAATATGAAAAATGTGCAGTGAAACTATCCTCCTCAGTCCCTTCCCTCCCCTTTGTTGC
>JAWWES010000150.1:10485764-10632800 GCA_035583135.1 Lophotriccus pileatus
GCTCACATTTATGTCAATTAATATGAAAAATGTGCAGTGAAACTATCCTCCTCAGTCCCTTCCCTCCCCTTTGTTGCAGGTGGTACATTCGTCAGATTCTCTCTAATACCCATCCAGTTGAGACAGGACCCTCTGAAATCACTGCAGTGCCAACACAAGACAGGCTTCTTGGTGGCTGAATCACACAGGTCAAGGACAAAACGTGAAGGGAGAAGAAAAGCAGTTTCAGAAACTCCAGTTCCAATGGAGACTGAAGGAACAGCCTAAACAACCAGCTGAGGCTTCCAGCGGTCTGTTTAGCAGATCCTGCAGCTGCTGATACAATTAACATCACACGGCATTCAAAGGACAGAGTGAAGACTGACAGCTCCCAGCCAGCTTAAAGGTGATATTTTCAGGAGAATGTGTAATTCCTGCCATTACTTAAAAGTGGTGGGTTCAGTCAGTATCATGAGTTGTAACTTCTATCAGTGGGAACTCACAGGGGACAGTACAATCACTATTCTAAAACTCTGAACAAAGCGGGAGAGATTACAGCTTACAGAGTAAGCCCATCATCTAGGTTTGCAAAAGCCAGGCACTTACAAGTAGCCTGGCAGCAAATTTTGATGACCTTCGAGGTGAACAGATTTTGATTAAAGAGCAGTTTATGATTGGTAAAATAGGTTGCAAGCAGTCATGGCTGTAAAAATTAATGTTTCCACAGTTATTGATGGTTTTCGGTGGTGATAAATATTCAAGTTTTGGCCCTTGTGTTATTAAATTCATTAGCTGTGGGGGCTTTCTGAAAGGGATCTATGGGTAATGGAATTAGCAACTATAAATCATACTGAAATACACTGTGTATTTAGCCCAGTAGGTCAGCGGAAATATCATGAATATGGACATATTAAACCACTTTGTCATGATCCTGCTTGCCTCTTACCTGCTTCATCTGTGTTCCTGTTATTTTGCAGCATTTTCAGAAAAAAAAGACTGCTTGAGGCCATGCCCTGTTACAGACCCAAATAACATAAAGCCCTGCAGCATTTGAGTTCACTGCACTGAGAGGGCTGAGGTGAAGACTCTTTCCTTTTAGTGCTTGTCCTCTCTAGGATGGGGACAGTGAAATGAGTCCCACCAGTTGACTGAAGTACAGAATCCTGTTCAACTTAAAGCTCAGCCACAAGAGAGACCAGTTTGCTGATTCATATTTTTTATAACTATTCTGTGGCTCTACAGAAATATATGATAAGCCCTAAATCACTGTTAAACCTGCCAGTTACATCAGGACCCAAACTCAAGCCCTGATGAGCCCTGAAATTACTGGGGGCAAGATCACAAACATATCTTCTATTTATTTTGACTCAGACAAAGCTAGTGCTTTGCTGCCAGCACTGCAAACTTAGAATAAGTTTACTTTACGGTGAAAGTACCTGAACTTTCTCAGTTCAAGGATGAATCATACTCCAGTTTCTCCCACCTGGATATATAAAAGCTTTGCTCAGGACACCTAACTCTCTGCACTCTGGATTATCCTGTCAAAACCAGACATCCAGAATGTCTCCTGACATTATTTTGCAGAGCATAATTGAAAAGATCCATTTTTATGATCAATACCATTCCACAAACGCAGAAGCTTGAAGCTCCTCTGGATCATTCGGGAATTGACTCTACTCCCACCTACTTGCTTCATTTTTAAGAGAAGCCTTTTAGAAAGATACTAATGAGGGAACATCACGAGCAATATAGACTATTTTCTATGCTCATAGTATTCTGAAGAACATGTTTTTAGCTTATAGAGAAAAATGAGGATCTCTTTGATTCAATAAAACTGTACTCTATATGTTTTTATTATGGATTTCCCCTTGACACGAAATTGCTTGATACAAACATATTTACATATATTTTCAGTGACTGTTATATAATTATAGGGAGTGTCAAAAATTCATTTATCTCAGGTTATATAATAACCTCTGGAGGGGGAGAAATAGCTGTCAAATGTACCCATAATATGTAAACATTTTAACTGTGGCCCTATATTCATATCCACCTCAAATTCATCAAAACAATGCTAATGTAGCAGTGTTATCTAAATAAATACCACGATGTATTTTTCTTGATAGAGGACTTTGCAACTAGACTTTGTGTAACACTGTAGCCAGCTAAATAGACTGTGATGTCTGTAACAATGAGGCATTAAAGCCCTTTAGACAGGGCTCAAAGTCAGCTGGAGGACACAGAGGAGCACCACACATGGCCATCACCGAAATAAGCTAAAAAACCCCATTTTAAGCCATACCACGGCACTGGGGATTTTAAAGTGGGTTTGGGCATTTTATAGAATAGTTTACTTCTAGCCTGTTTCCCTGCCTTCCTGGGGAAAAGGGGTAGTGGTGCAGTGATGGATCAGAGCAGTGCTGGGGCAATTTGGGTGGCAATTTGGGAGTAGAAAAGGAGAAGACAGCTCGCTCAAAGTGAGCTGTTCAGGACAAATATCCCCTGACCTACAAAGTTCAACCAGAATTCACTGGGCTGCGTCTGGTTATAAATCTGTATCCCCTGTACTGGCTCTGTAGAAATGATTTCTGCTGTATTCTCTGAGATTTAATTTTAAAGCAATTCTTCTTTCTCCGTAGACTGAATGGGGTAGCAGAGTTGTTTGTTGCTACAATTTCTTGCTAGTCATTTTGGATAATGAATGAGTGAAATCTTTATACAGAACCTTGCTACCAACAAACAAAATAAATGACTTTTGGTGAAACCTATAATACCTTTATCTGGCTCTTCCTGAATGACTACATACACACTCAAACTTGTTAAGTGAATTAGGAGTATGCTCACCTACTCTACCTCAGTCAAGAAGAAACTTCCACTTCCTTTTAGTAGAGGTTAGCTTTAACCACAGTTGATGAACTGACAAGCAGCAAGCACGTGTGCTTAGCACTGGTCAAGAAATATCATTATTAAAACATTTTTAAAAAAAGTAAAAATCAAGGTTCGTGTGTCCCATCCTGTCCTCTCCTCAGAGCAGTCTGACCTATAAACCAATTTGCAATTAAAACATAAATGACTGCAGGACAGATTTTTCTCAGCAACCTGACTAGTTCCCTGTTGGTCAGGGTAGAGAGCTCACAGGAAACCAGACTGTTTCCTTCAGCTTCATTTACATTCTGATTCACAAACTTCAGTTGACAAATTTCTTAAAGAAAAGCTCCTCAAGACAAGGAGACAAAACCACATATTGTCCTTCTGAACTTTTGCTTTAGAAACAAATTTTAAATTAAAGAATAATTTCAAATTATCTCACAGAAAATGACGGTTTTAAAAAGGGAGACAATTTTTTTTTTAAAAAGCAAAACGGTAACCTCAACTGTAGGATAGTTAGCATCAATTTTGTCTTGGTAACCTTTAAAATTACATGGTACTATTTAAGGAGGCTGCATGTAGTTGTCAGGTAGCATAAGGGATTGTCACTCACCAAATGATTTCACGTGGTATCTAAATTACACTATATTAGTTAAAGGATATACCTCAGTGTAGAATTATCTGAACAACTCCTTCTGTGGTTAACAAGTTGCTGTCCCTCGCAACTTAATGCACAAATAGAACAAATACTTCTACAAAGAGATCTATTCCTGCATTGATGTTTGCTAACATTTTGTTTAGGAATGTTGACACTTCTCCTATAGTCCTGAGCCGGCTGGGGGGAAAGACAATGGTACCTGTGTTACTGGTGGTAAACAGCAAATCGATTATTTTTCAAAGAAAAGCCAAACTCCTGTAGGGAAAGACAAAACAACAACACAGAAACAGGTAATGTAATGCCTGAAAATGAACATAACACAAGGCACAAACCCACAGCTCCCAAATCAGTCTCTCTAATGCGTATTTAGGCATTTAAAAAACAAACATATAGACTTTCTGCTTCTACCTCTCCACTAAACTGCAGCTGTGGTTTGGTTCCTCAGAACTGTTTAGCACTTTTACTCCCCTCTGGTGTCTGTTGTTGGGAGCCCTGCACCCTTAACCACCTCTGCAGTTCTGAGCAGAGCATCTATCAAGTGCCAATAGGGCCACTGCTGCAGACACAGAGTCAGCTGGTTAACTTGATGCTGGAAGGTTCAACAAGCTTCTCCTGCTAGTCTTGCTCAACTAGGAAGAGGAATCCGGTGCAATTCAAAATTCACAAAGGTTACATTATTTTACAGCATTAACAGGCTGTAAGAGTTCTTTGTGGCCGTATCCTCAGTTCACCTCACAACACATTTTTTGGTGTTTCACTCAAAGCTTATCTATACACAGTTATTTAAACTCATTGTAAATAAGACACACATTTTTGAACATTACTAGAAATTACGTCTATAAAATACCGAATAAAACCTTCAAAACAAACGCATAAAGAAGTACCAAGGGAAACATACTTTTTCATATGAATCTAACCAACAAAGTATTTTAATGAGCGCACATCTATTAAGAGAATTCTCAGGATACTGTAATTATTATTCATTTTCTAGAATTGTTTCACCATGAAGCTTTATGCTACTATGGGGACTTCAATGTTTATGTTTTGTGACGGCTGCGTTGACTATTAAAAAGCAATTTGGCTGACATTTTAAGTCTTTTGTTGCCAGTTTTAATTGGATTGTTCACCAAGCATCAACTCCCCCGTTAACTGCAAAAATTACAGGCCGACGTCAGTTTATAGTAATGACTGTTTAATGATTTTATCCTGTCACTATGCCAGCTTCATACAGATGCATGCATGATTAGTTTCATATCAAGACCTGTAATTAAATAATTGAAACCTCAACAAAAGACAACATCAAGCAGGAAGACATCCTTAATAAAGAATCAAAGATTTATCAAGACACTCATTTAAAAAAAAACAAAAAACAAAAAACCAAACCCAAACCCAATTATGTTTTGAGGTCAATCACTGCAAGATTTGGTGTTAAGGAAAAAAGTTCTCTCACTCTTTCCTTCAGAAGTTTCCTTTCAAATGATGCAAAGTTTGAGAGATCGCTGCAGTGAGTACTTTCTTACCATTCTGAAAACTGACTCCGAATTGTTCAGAACTCATTATTAAGTTATTTTTGTTTGCTTTCCAGACTTGGTGCAGGTGCTTTTATAATAGTAATTATAAGATATAAAAATAATTATACCCCAACTGAAACTTACAGTACTTACAATCAAAGAAAAACAAGCCCACTACATTCCCGGGAATGCAGGTTCTTGAAAGAAAACAGATTATTAGTCTTTGTTCAGCTCTGAATCCTATGCCAAACTCCTACATAGTTCAGAATTTCAAATGGAGAAAAAGTGACTTTAGAAGATAACTCTTTGAAAGTGTGAAACATCCATGAAAATAAAGCCAGAACAAAGACTCACAAAGCAGGGCCAGCACTACGAAGGCAGTGAGTGCCTCCTCATGCTGCTCAAACAGAGTCCAAGAAGCTGGGGGCTTCTTGAAGAATTCCACACCTCATGGTTTGACCATCCGACAGGGGTGGAAACTTTCTGTAGGCAGTTTAACACTTGAATTTTGAAAAGAACTTGGTATTTCACACATTTGGACACTTAGGAAGTCCAGGGAAAAAAGTAACTGACCAAGGGCTTTTACTGTCTTAATAACAGTAGTGCACATCTGCATTATGAAAATTTGGGGTAGGGTGTGTCTGTAAATCGGGCTGGTATATTTACAGATTCCCATTAAACTTAGACCTCAAAGGTCAAATATCAGACTTTATTGTCTTACACACTCAGTAAGTATTCAGGCAAATTTCAGCAATTTACAGCAGTTTTGAAGAACTTACGCTCATCTGTTTTCAGGCTTGACTTTTATGGACTATAGTCACCTACTAGAAAATATTAACCTACTAGAAAGTCAATAGATTTTTAAGGTTGCTTCATTTTTATGTACAAAAAGCTGTATTCCTCGCAGAATCATTCATTCTCCTTTTATTGCCAGGATGATGGCTTAAAACCTGTTCTGATCAAACTTCTGAGCAGATGGCTTTATTTGAAAGATTTAGGGGTAAATTTAGGGCCCATCTATTTTCCCAGTTACAACAGCATGATATAGGATTAACTCCATTGATTTCAATTATGTTTTTCTGTCTTGGTTTGCTAGATGTAACCACAGAAGTGAACAGTCCAACTTTGATAGGGCATATCTATTTTTGACATATTTAGAAACAGAAAATTTGTCACTTCAAAGTAGCAGCTGTGGAACACTGTATGATTCTGTTCCAGGAACAGGGTTATTGTATTTGTGATTTAGAAAGGAATGAAGCACTGAACCAGTAAAATACAGGTTAGCACAGACTTACTTCGATTCGTAAAATAAGAAGGTCCAGCAGAGGTATGTGAGTGGACGATTCATCAGCAGATGAAAATTCAGATCAGCAAATGCAAGGTACCTCAGATTGATTGCTAAGATCTAAATTAACTCCAAGTCCTCAGAAAATGGCCCTGGGTATGTCTGTAAACAGCTCAATAAAAACTTCTTTTCTATGTACAGCTTTAGTAACAGCATGGAAAATAAAGCAAACTGGACAGAAAGTAAAGAGGCAAATAGTGTTAAATCATCACAATCACATCTTGTGGAATACTGTGTTCCATTCCTGACACTTGTTCTTCAGAACAGTTTGGTAAAAATAGAAGGTATTTTAAAAACAGATGACTAGATTAGTGATGCGGAAAAAACAGTGTGAGGAGACACTAAACAGATTATGTAGTCTAAAGAGAAGCGAGATGTAAATGATAGGGAAACATCATCATGAAGTCAGTAGGTATGCAACTATTTACACTCATAATAAAAGTACAGTCGATCACTAAATGAAACTGTTATGAGGTGAATTTAAAACTGATGAAAGGGAATACTCTGGAGTGTTTGGTTTTGTTTGTTTTTAACAACAAATTTAATCCAGAAACTTGTTGATACAAACTGTCATTGAGATGAGAAGGTTGCAAATATTTTATGTAGATAATTATTCATTCACACTGTAGGCAGGCAGCATACACACAAATCTCAGTGTATCTAAGTATAAACTCTAATATAAAAAGGAAGTATTTTTAGGCACTTAAGTATATCATATACATGCGTGTATTTTGCATATACACACAAGTCTCCACTGAATTTCTGCATAGAGGAAAGGACAGAAGTTAGGATGAGATTTTCTTAGTTTATTTACAAAAGTAAGTTGTTATAATCTTTAAGGATTTCACTTTAGAACGTTATTAGAACAGCACAAAGCAAAACACCATTCACTGATCACCTCCTGCTCCAGCCAGAGAACATCAACCAGATTCTGGCTATCGGTGAATTTACTCCTACATGATCAGATCATCCCTGGGTTAGCCAGAAGACATTGGGGGAAAATAAGAGGAGCATGTCATTTGCTCAGCCAACCAGTGAAACGAGTTTCAGGAAGAATGGATCTGCCTTGAAGTCATGTACCACCAGTAAAACAAAAGCTAAAAGCTAAAGATGAAATACTGGATTTGCAGATCTTGGAGTGAGCTAGGTATTGACACTTAAACAGCAATTTGAAACTCAACATACATAAGGAACCCTTGAAAACACTTCTATATGATTTATTGTCCAGAACATGGTAATTCAAGACTCCTGATCCTCATCCTGATGTTTTCATGCTTACTTGCACTCTTTTGAAATACATGACTCTTACCAAATGTTGATGAAAATTTCATAGAGATTTTGTGAGCAATACAAATAGGACTCCTGTACTTCAATCAGAATGATGCAATAACCATGTAACAAAGCACGCTCTGCAAAACTCATCCCCCAGCAGTGAGTAACAGAATAACCAAGGAAACTAGGATAGAACTAGTTCTGTTCCTATCCTTGCACTGTGCTTTATCCGCCTGCCTGCCTTTATTATGGAGTATGCAGACCGAATGCAAACAATATCACGTGGAATAGCCACCTTTCACTAAAGAGGATGGACAAAATTGGTGAAGATCAGCAGGCAGTTTCAGCTTATACAATTTTAAAATGACCTTTTAGAAGTAATTATTAGAGCTGAGTTGCAGTATTCGGCTGCAGTCGAACTCTTCAGAATTTTACACACAAAGTAGAAACTGTGAAAGAAAAAGACATCATACACATCAAAAAGGGGAGGGCTGCTCAGACAGAGCTTTCTTCCTCCTCCACTTTGTCTTTTACAATCTGATATTGAAGAAAAAGCAATACACCATGTATCTATCAAAATAAAGCATATTCTATGGTAGAAAAAAATACGTGACTGAAAAATGTTCAAAGAAACGTGTCAATGCATGGGTTCCAACTGAAAAAACAAGAACTACTAAAACCAGCTGTGTGGTAGTTCATAGTCCAAATTCGGATGAAAATTTTGCCTAATGCAGGAGGGAACATCAGATGGCTGCAGAGACACTTCCAGGCTAGTTTACAGCCTGCAGTGATCTCCAAAGCTCTAATTCTGTCCTGCTGATTAGACAGGGTAAAAAGAGGGAAGGGAAGGATCTGTCACCAGCTCAGTTGTACAGTGCACGTGCCAGCACCCAGACTCACTCTGTGTGCTGCAGAGCAACAGCACTGGTCCCAAAGAGCCTGTGCAGAAAGAACATCTGCCGAGCCAGAATTCATCTCATGTGAGTATCTTTGCAATTTGGTAGCACAAAGATGATTAGATTGCTACATCATCTATATTAAAAACATTGCTGCACACTACATGTGACAGCATAGCTAATGCAAAAACAACTTCTAGTTTGTGGGACCAAACTAAACTGAAACTGTAGATGACACTTATGGTATTGATTGGGCTCCAACATTAATATAAAGTAAAATGGTTTGGGAAGTTTATTCATTTTCTGATTAGCAATTCATGTCCTTCAAGATGATCCCTGAGGATGACAGTATTGTGTATGTTTGCATTCATCGTAACTGTGAAGCATTAGCTCCATTTCACTAACATTATCATGCTTGCTTTAACTATACAAAACTAAACACTTCATGCTGCTTTCAAAATTACTCTGTTGTCCTAAAGGAAACCCCTTCTAACCCCATGGCAACAGCAAAAAACTCCATGTCTCCTAATAAAAGGCCTCCCCTCCCCCCCACCAAATAGGCATTAGTCAAAAACAGAGCTGTTCTATTAGGTCATTTTAGTAGAGAATCCTTGAATGGCTGCTGTTAAAGCAAGTGATGTCGTCTACATCATCACTGAATATGTAAAATCACCTGGAAGATTTCCAGAAGAGATTTCCTGGGATATAAGAAAAATCTGCACCCAGTAATGCCCCAAACAACAGAGTAGGACTGCAGGCAATTACTATTTGAAGTATACAGACAGCACAAGTACAAGTGGTCCTTACATGTACCAAAAATAGGCAGCAAGGTCCTGTCAATTCACCGAGATGCTTCCTACCCAAAAGCAGGAAGGGAAAAGCATAGATTAAGTGAGACACTGTCTTATTTTCCCCTCACATAAACCAGGTGAATGCAAGGGAACTGCCAAGTGCACTCTCTTGATGGGCATAGTAACACATTCCTTCTCTCTCACAGTCTCTCCTGGTGCTTCCACTGGTGCAATGAAGCTCTTTATTTTCTGTCCCAAGTTCTTACTGTCAAGCAAAACTGAGCAATGAACGGGGATACAGTTCAGCTGAGAGCAGTATTTGATTTAATATTCCTATAACACTTTGAACATAAAAATGCACTATAGAAGTGCTAAGTCTTATTAAGCTTGGCAATACTGAATGTAGGGTGACAGTTTCCTGAGACTTGACAGTATGGCTCACCAGACTCCAATGCATACAGGCATAACCAGGCAATGCAGAGAACACTTAAGGGCAGAAAACAGAGGAAATGCTCCTCCTCATAAATCTAGAAAGCCAGTCTTTACAGCTTTCATCTGAGCATGGGAGGCTCAGCTTTGATTATTTATATGCAGTGAAGTGGCTCACAAGAGATTAGAGAGAGTGAGGAGGAGAGAAGACTAATTGCGTACCAGGTGTGAGGGTATCATTTTCAACCTCCTTCCTCACCATTATTTGACTTTCCAGGCAAGTATCTTGACAACTGCCTTTCCTCTGTGAGTCTCTTGCTCTGATGAGTAGCTTCACCTCCAAACAGAGATCTCTTCTTTGGGGAAATGTCACCGGCATTGACACATTTCCCGAAATGTTTGGGTTTCAGCACACACTCAAAGAAATGAGATTTTACACTTTAAAGATTTACCATAGAGATACAGGCAACACAGTAATGCAAAGCAGAAGTCAGAGAGGCAGATATCTCTGTCACAGATGGGGTAGCACTCTGAAATCAGAGGAGCTGCTCTGATAAGGGGCAGGGGGCTCCCATGAGGCGCTGGGCTGGCACCTGGGGCAGCACGTCTGCCCCGACCAACATGTCATCAGCACTCTGGTTGTTCAGTTCTTTACCCATCAAGCCAAGTAAACAAAACGTAGGCTAAATAAAGCCAACAGGAGCTTCTTGTTGATTGCAGTAGGAACTAAGTAAAACTATGTGCACAACTTCAAGTCCATTTAAAATAGCGAATAACCAATTCACCAGTTTTGCTTCATATACAAGAGGAAGACCCTGCGGATTCTGAATGTATCCACACACCCCTGACGCTATAAAGAAAGTCTAATTCTACTATATAGCCCAATAAAAGACCAGATACCTGGTAATCTGCTTCTTTGTGAAGCAGTACTTCTCATCTCACACAAGAGAGGTAAGAGACAGCATGGAAAGCTCAAAGGATGGCACTTTATCCCTTTGTTTGAAAACCTCAATAGACAGCATTTTTTTAAAAAAATAAAATATTAAATGGGTTCTATTCAAATGCAGCATGAAAGAAAATGGTGTCTAGTCCAGGCTGGGCACAGTGACCTGCCCTAGTTTGTAGCTGAACAAAGGCATAAAAGCAAATGATAAATTTCCATTTTGTTATACAATATTTCATTAGGGAGCTAATTAAACAAGCTTTACTCAAATGCAGCATATAAACAATATTATACAGGAAGGGGAGCATTTCTCAGAAGATATTAGCTGATAGAACTAACATAAATAATTTAGTTTTTTTTTTCTTTTCTCAACAGTTAGGAACAAAAAGCTTTTTCCCCATTACCTCATCCCAAGTAGTTTTTCAAATCAAGCCCATGTTCACATTCACGCTGTCACTGATAATGGATCTTGTGTCAAATAAGAAGAGAGTAAAGGACCTGATAATAAGTGCAATTATAAAACATCAAAAATGGTAGATCAAAGTGGATTTCCTTTATTCCACTGTGTACAGTCACTTCACAGCTTTTCAGTGTTCCTGTCATGCGGTCCTGACAGGATGTATTAATTTTCTCTATTATCATAGCAGCAAGAATGGCACACTTCAGAAAGCAGCTGACAAATGCAGCTTCTCATTATTACTCTTGTCTTACTTTTATTTATTTTGTTTATAAAAACACTTTTAAAACCCCCTTCTCCTGAGATGCTCAGGCATGATGATAGCCATCAAATGGCTGCTAACCTTGTGATAAACAACGTTTTGGGACACAGTCTCAAGCCTTCCAAGTTCTGCCACTCTTCAAAAAAGATCTGAAATTTAAAGCCTCAAAAAATTTCAATTCCACTAATGAGTTCACATTAGAAGAGCTTGAAAACTCTACCTAAATATTGACATTTTAATTAATTTTGGAAGAGTATCCACTGTCTGCATTTTTACAAAATTCTGAATGGGGATTTATGGAATAGATTAGCAATTTAACATACAAATTGCATTTGGAAAAAAAAAAAAAAGCTCAGGAGTCAAGCAAACTAGCTCAGCTTCATCCTTCCTGCCTTGGCCTCATGGGTACCATGACTCAACTCCTGGTGTGGCTGCTCTGGTTTATCACTTCAGCAATAGACAGAAGCTTCTGAAATTAAATGTGCATGGCAAGAAAACAGTTTTACAGCATTTTCCCACAGGAAAAAGTATGGATAGAGGCTTTGAGCTGGTCATCTCCTCAAAAACTCTGCTTATGCTTCCCAACATTCAGGCTTTCAGAAGTGTTTGCTTTTGAGCTGATCACACAATATTGCAGCTGGTATTGCTAATATACAAAGAAATATGGACTTGAACACAAAGAAAGGAAAATAAGAACCAAGCAAATTAAATAACATAAGTGTATGGAAACTAAGTCCTGAAGCAATACATTGCCATATAAATTTTCATACCCTAGTTGAAGCAAGTAAACCATAGTAATCTGCTCTAAGTGAAAAGATAATATTCACTCAAAAACCTGAACACTATTATATTTGACCTGCAGAATTTCATAGGATAAAATCCACTCTAAGCATGCATGCTAATGTAAAGCACTATGTTCAAAAAGTCTACAGTGGTTTTCTGATTTTAGAGTATACTTGACCAGTACCAACTTTCATGACTGGTTTGAAAAATAAATCTAAATTCACCAGTTCCATTGACTATGACACGGCTCTACACAGTTGGAAATAAACTGAGGCACTACTTTATGCTGCCATCACAAAGAGTAACTGTTTTAAACAGTATAAAAGCGGATGCAGCAATTTCATATGCTATCATAAGAATATTATGGCAACGATGTGTAGAAGTGATTTACATCTTCATTATTTCTAGACTGCGAGAATCGCTATTGCGAGTACTTTGTAGAGTCATTTGCTAACATTTAAGCAAGTTATGATTAATGCAATCTGAGTAGAATACATATTGGACAGATAGATTATAGCCCTGCTGATTCTGTATGTACAATTAGTGCTGCGACAACAGCTAATTATTTTTAATTTTAAAGCTGAAAGATTTTATCCATAAATATTGTGTCTGGAGTTAATAGATCAGTTCTTTCCATAGCCATAACAAAATGACAGAAATTATGCATTAAATAAATGAATAATTTCTTATCAATATTTAAAACTAATGGGATGCCAATCAATAACATCACTAGACATTCAAAGCACTGCTGCAAAGCATTACTGCCAAAATTAGTATATAAAGCACCCACATCATCATCCCACCCACTGCGTTGTACAACACAATGAAACTTATTAAAAGACAACTGAAAACAGAAAAACTACCTCCTTAAAATTCAAGAGATGTAAGACAGCAGTATGAAACACTGTTCCAGCTGTTTGGAAGACCATCTGTCTTCCACAGAAGTGTGCAAGAACTCGAGTGAAAAAAACAGATACTCAGATGGACTGCAAAGGAATTACTTCATTGATTTTGACCGTGCTACTCAAGAAGAGCATGTCCAGCCTGCAGTTATAATCAGGACCTGACTTACCTGCTAATGGTCAAAGTACTGTTCTGGCTAGTATGAACACATACATCTAAGAATTCGGATATCAGAATGCCACGTAAACTGTGAAGAGCTCACTTGTGAACGATCATCTGGTCTATCTCGAAGTCCTGAGTTTAAAATACTCTAGCAACTTTGAAACTTTAGGAAAATTGATTTGAAAGACTTTAAGGGGATGTGGAGGGAGGACAGACAGGGGGAGAGAAAAAAAAAAGTGTTTTGCTGACACATTAGGATGGTGCACAACTTGCAGTAATCCATAAAGGGCAATGAAGGACTTATTCCAATATAAATGGCACTATTCAGTTACCTATGCACCAGGTATAATTGGAGAAGGGAGGCTAGCACTGCAGTTATTGTTTCAAGCATTGATACCTACTTTTCCTACCCCCACAAATTCCATCAATCACTGAACAACTGAACTGTGCACAAACAAAATCTACTCGCAACAGCAGCGCCTGGCAAAACCGGGCAGCCCACCTGTACCAGCCACGATGTGGGCCTGAGCTGCTGCCAAAATGTATGGTGACATCCAAACATCACAATAGCCTATGTCAATGAGGCAGTGAACACCATATAGGAATGCAAACAGTATTTATGACTCAAGTGTTCAGAAATAATGAAAAAAGCTCCAAACAACCAAGGTATAACTATAAATTATGAGATTTTGTTAAATCCTTTTAATCCATCCTGTGAGTTTCTTTAGGCCCAATGGGAATCATTTCATGCTTCCCCATGACTGAGAGGAACACTATTTTACTTGAAAAGGAAGCTGAAATCCTCATGTCACCCTGTCAGCACTGCCTCCTAACACACTCCTAGGGGAGCAGGCAAAGCTGGGGAAGGCTCAGCTTGCAGAACCTTTGGCTTGCTCATCATTCTCAGGGATTGGAGCAGCATACCGATTTTCTTTTAGCTCTTCTAATTTTCTGGCATTACAAAACATTAATAATTGATGTCTCATTGATTTGATTATTTTCTTTAGAAAGCTGTCCAGTTCTTCCCCAGCTCAGAGCTGCAGAATGGTCTCAGAAGCATTCACATTTATCAGTACTTCTGACTCACTCAATATCAGTTTATTAGCCTTAATATGTACCCTTGTGTTTAACATCAAGGAAGTTGCTTTTTGATTGACTCTGAAGAAACTACCCTTAAAAACAGAAACTGAAACAAAAGCTTTCCCAGCAGAACCATTTTTAAAACTTAATGATACTTGAACAAACTTCTTGGTTTCATTTACTTGGGTAGCGATTGCTCAGTGCAACAAAGAAGCTCTTTCTAATAGAAGACTCGTATCCGTCGCTCCTTTAAGTGCACTTGGTATCAGATTAAATATTAATACAAAACAAACTGTACTGTTCAACTACTTTTTGCATTACTATTCTGTAAGGGATCACACAATGAAGCAGATGCAAGACTGATGCCAATGTTAAATGTACTTAGCTTTTTTTTAAAGTCAATGTGCCAATTTACACAAACAGAAAGGTACTCATCCTTCAGCACTGGAGATTTCCTTGAGCCTCTGCATCTCAGAACCATCATGAGATGAAAGAACTGGTCAGAAATGCACTGAGGTTCCACTACATTACAGAAGAACAGAAGAACCTAAGAAAGCAGCCAGATAACTACACCCTCCCATGAGTCTATTAAGAGATCTGATAAGCCAGCAGAAACATTCTTAACTTCTAGGTATGTTGAACAAATGAGAAAACAGTTATTATAGAAGATCCACATCCTACTTGTATTCCTGGCACAAACATGTATAAATGTAAGTATCGCTACAAATACCTTATTCTGTTTTATTTGGAATTCACCATCTTTTGTCTCTTAGGGCAGAGAAGGATGAAGAACCAACATTTTTTTCAGGTACTTAAAACAAGTTCTCAATGGCAAACACTTGGAGAAGTAGCAAAATTTCCTGTCACAAGTGGAAAATGAGACATGAAATGCTCCAATCCCAATTATGACTGGTAGAGAGGAGCTCTCCAGCAACGGAAGGAGGTTATCAAAGGGCTCAGACATACGAGAGGCACCAAGACCACCGCAGAAGCACAGGCTTCTGTGGAGATGCAGCCCAAATAGAGTACCTGCCATAAATTTTAAGCACGCTCATTAGGATGTAATTGGTTGCCTTGAGCTCAGATGGAAGCAGACTAAAATTACATGTATCCAATACCAGTAATATTTGATGGCACAGCCACTCACTGTATATAAGCATTTTATTAAAGCAGGTAAGCAAAGACAGAAACTACGACTTGTGCTCAGGTGTCACAGGAAAACATGTAAGTAGTGCCCCAAGTGATGGAATTTGCAAGGTAAAGAAGGGATAAGCACTAAGTATTGCAAATTGACAGGATATCCCAGCATGAAGTGTGTCATCAATGAATAAATGTAGCAGAGGTTGGTTTTGAAGTCTCAAACTGGCTTATCAGAAGATTTACCATTCTTTTAAAAGCTCTCCCCACACTACCACTGATCCCCTAACGGTGTGTTTACGTTCACACATATTCAATAGCTGAAGGGACCCCAGCTGCCCTGTCATCTGTGCAGTTTGCAGTAGAACTTATGACCTTTAGATGCATAGTAAAATAGAGAATGAAGTCACACAAGATAATTAAATGCAATCTGACCCAAGTTCCTCTTTCTCCATTATCATCCAGTCTTTCCTCATCACACATTGAACCTGTTGGATGCAAGTGCCAGCTTGAAGCCGTACAGTAATCAAAACTGAAAGTGGGAATAGATACCTAAAAAAAGAAGCTCAAGTAGTAAACCACAAAAAAATATGGGTGAAAAACTGTGTTCCTGCAGATTTTAATGCTTTTTTTAAAAACATAATTGGCACTAATTGCACTACTTACATGCTAATGCACAACACCTGGCCTCAGCTGGATAGAAAGAGGCTAACAATATTTCCCTCTCACCTCACTGACAGGGAATTAAAACAGTGTCTTACAGAGCTGGGCTTGCCAAATATAAGGCCCTAATAATTAGGACAACGTGGAAGCAATGTAATTTAGTCACAAAGTTTAAAACGTGCAAAGCTGCTGAACACTAATTTTGAATTACTAAGGAATCAGACTGAAAATAAGTCCAAAACACACAGATACAATAGAAAACCTTGAGTAAAGAACTTGTCTTTTGACCTAAGAGAGGGACACTCCCCCTAAAAAAACCTAAAACCAACCAAAAAAGAGAAACCAAGCCAACACACAAAATAAACCAGAAAGACACAGTTACTTGTGGACAGGACAAAAAAGCATGCTAAACCAATTCCAGCTGTTCTAGCTGAATGGGTAATTGCTATATTATCCTCATTACAAAAGTTCATATAGTGCCACAGTGAAAAAGACAAGTGCCCACAGAAAACATCAGCAGTTAGAATAAAGCAGTGGTGATGAAGCTCAAAATGTCAACCTAGTTTCTAACTATAGAGCGTTTTTCCTACTGGACCAACTGAAAACCATGTTATTTCTTACTTCTGTTTTAATCAGTGAGTCACTTCCAATACAACTGCTCTTAAAAATGCCCAGGCTAATTCACTTTATCTCTTTTAAACACTTGCTTTTTCAGCAAAATTACTGATGCTATACAAGTACTGCTCCTGAAAACACTCATTTATTGTTGCTAATGAGCACATCTCCGGAATTCATTTCACAACTCCCATTCTTCAGCATCTTGCAACCTGAAAACAAAGCAAGCCAGAAAACTAAGCAGTGATGTGTGCCTTATCCAAGTCCAGTGTATGCCAGCCTTTTCCACCTAACATTTACCCTACAGCACAGCCTGAAGGATTCTGCCCAGCTGCTGTAGATCATACAAAATATAATCTCAAGATATGATCCAGTGAACTCTGACTCTTCTGACTGTACATTCAGATTTCTAATGTTTCTAACCGGATTTTTGTAGTAAGTATGTTCAGGAAATACTTATTTGAGGCTTAATTTGTAGTCCTGCTTTGTTTCACAAACTTAGTAATATCCTCTTGAACAGAAACACAATTAACATAATTAGCTATATGTTGCTAATTTTACATTATTTAAGAAAATATTTTTTCAACTATTGGGTTTTTTTCCAATTTTCTAATTAGAACCCCCCCTAAACATTATTATAGTTCAGATTACTATTTTCCTATATGGTATTTATCAGAAAAATTATGCAGACATCTAAATCTATTCAATACAATATGTTTGGTAAGGACAAACCATACCACACTTCTATTACTGACATGCAGAGATCATTTATGTATCACAAAATAAATTTGCATGTAATGAAACTCAGCTCATGTCAATCATAAAACATGTTCACAATAAAAAAACCACAACAATTTTTTAAAAAATCTTGCACAAAATGGAAATACAAGCAAGTTTTTTAAGACCTAAATTTCCTAATGAACATAACCTCAGGGATTTGCTTTGCTTGCACTTGAAAGAAGGATAAACAAGGAAGATGTGTTTAAAATAAAGAACTGACCACAGCTGGAGGAAGAATTGCCAGGTTTCATTTAGATTTGTTGCAAATCAAGCCACATTTTAACAAATCAGAATTTAACTGTAATTAGAAGTTGCCAACATACTCTAGGAATAAGTAGGAACTACATATGAAACAAAGGCACAGAACATGGAAACACACATGGCTCAATTGCTCTTTCTACTCAACTCCCAGGCAGAGTCACCACCTGCAAGCAAAACTTATGATACATAATGAACACACACACAAAAAGACATGGGTGTTGGATGGAAAACAAAGACTGCAGGAAGAAATGCAGAAGTTGCAGGGAGTACAGTTCCACACCAGCATTACTTTAAATAAATAAATAGGCAGATAGAATAGGCAACCAGCTTGTATATCAACTACACGTGCTGAACGGGAATGAAATTTCCTCAGGTCTTACCCAGGCAGAGGGATCAGCCTTCCTGTTAGAATCTCCACAGGGAGAAGCTTTTAACGCTGCTAATGTTTTGTTTCAAGTTGTAGCTGAGACAACTGTGTGCTGAGTGGCCTCTTAGTTTTCACCCTAAGAACCTTTCAATAGCCTTTTACTGCCTCTGGGGATAATGAGGCAGGCGAAAGATGGGAAAACTAAGGGCACTTTTACAATTAATATAATACCTAATGAGGAAGATCAGTACAAAGTCAACACTGCAGAGGCAAAAATACAAACACTATCAAGTTAAAAGAGTTATGGTTTAAAAAGACCCAAAACCCACAAGCAGTTTAGACAAAATCTCTGAAGTTGAAAATACCTTGTACAAATTTAGCCTATTAAGTAGGAGAAAGGCCACTGAATTCCCTATGCATATCTTTTCCAAGGACACTTACGAGTTCAGTCAAATTATGGAGATGTGTCTCTCTGCAGGGATGAGAAATGATGCTCTCAGATGAACACTGTCTCAGCAAACACCTGGGGTACAGCACGGTGAGCTGAGACCTCTGTGCACACACCCCAACAGCTCCACTGACCCGTGCATCTCTGTATAATTCCTCCAGTGGTCTAAACTGAAGGCAGCTGTTTCCTCTCACCAG
Organism: Lophotriccus pileatus; assembly: GCA_035583135.1. Lineage (NCBI taxonomy): Eukaryota > Metazoa > Chordata > Aves > Passeriformes > Tyrannidae > Lophotriccus > Lophotriccus pileatus. The sequence goes on from JAWWES010000150.1 coordinate 10,504,572, forward strand.
TAACACACCCACCCCAGCTCATGCCAATCAAAATTTTCCACTCCACCGTGGTACAATTTTTATACCAGTAATTTTCCCAGTAATTTAATGATAGGAAAGTTACTTCAACATTTGCCACTTAAATCAATAAAACATTGAATATTCATGTATATAAATAGATATATATTTCAGGAAAAAAAAGAGAGACAAGAAATCTCTTTGGATACTATTTTTTCCTCCAATTATCTCTTAGGACATTTGTCCCATTACTGGGTACTTACTAGAAAAGGACAAATTAATGAATCTGGTGTGTCCACATAAACAGACACACGCAGCGAGTTCCATGGAGATAGGAGTATGGAAACACTAGATGATGACAGTGAACAATATAATTCACAACCTCACAACTTACCATCCAGTGAGAAGCAGAAAAGATCTATCTCTCAATCCATTTCTCAGCCCAAGTCTAGTTTCAAACTTTGTACAAATATAGCATAAATGCACACATTACACCCATGTATACACCACATTCAATAGTACTCTGGATAAACATGCTATGCATGCAATAATTAATTTGTTAACAAAATCCCCTTTTATACTTGGCTTGGACTTTTAGGAACAGTATTCAGGAACACTAGCAAAAGATAAGAAATTCAAGTTTTATGAAATTCAGAGCCCCATCAATCCACCAAGGAAAAAAACCACCTTTGAGTGTTCAGGAAAAAAAAAAATCTAAGTCTGCTGCAGAGGCATTCCAAAAGGTATGGGTTTTTTCCATTATATTTTAGGTTTGGGGGGAAGGATTTAATGTGAGATGAGAGGCTATACTTTATATAATGTCTAATTGACAACAAAAAAAATTATATTTGTGAAAAATCAATAGAAAAAGATAAATTTGAAAATAAATAGTGATTTAAGCACTCAAGACTGTGAAACAGAATGACAAAACATTCATTACAGTTAAGCCTGACATTCTATAACAAATGACTTTGTAACTCACATCTGACAATACCAGATATTATAGGAGAGAAATCATTTATAGGGACAATTAGGTGCAGATTTAGTATTTGAGCTTAATTTCTCCCTTTTTGTCAATTTAAGTTATGGCTCTCTAATTTATTTGTATTTTATAAATCACAACTCATTTTGAAGAATTCTTTTTGGGAAAGCTAAAATTGTATTGTACTTATGGTTACTAAAATATTGATTTCTAACACAGATCAGCAAATAGAAGTGATGATGAAACTTCTTTCCCAAAGGAAACCAGAGCTGGCAATGGTCTTTATATCGACTTAAATTTGACAATCGGAAAACTACAATTTTAATAGTGAGCAAAGTTCCAGTCTAACTGGGGATAGTTTAAAGTTATCAGTTTTTCTTTACTGTGAAGAAAACTCTCTTAGAAATTCTTTTAATCTCCCATCTCTCCATAAACAACAGACTTTGCTGGCTGTTGTTTTATGCCCTAAAGCACCTCTCCATCTTTTTTTTACTTTACAGAGTATTTCAGTTCCTTTTCTTTGATAGTAGCTTTTTAGTCATTCTCATTAACTAAAGTAGATTTACATTTGGAAAAGAATGGTCTTTGCCTTTTTTATATTAGAATATTCTAATATCATAAAGAAAATACAACTCAACTGAAAACATCAAATATGTGTCCTCAACTCTGCAAGAACTGATGGAATAAGGGAAAAGATCCTGCACAGGAAGAGTAAATAGATAAATGTGTATGTTGTAATATTAAAAATAATAAAAAAAAACCCACAACAACAAAAAAGCCAAAAGAAAACCCCCATACACACAGGGTCTTACTTTGGCTCTTTGGAGGATTATTATTCTAGAAGTCCAGATTTTGAAGCAAAGAATATTCAATTACTAAATCCATGATTTAACTCTGCTTGTTGTTTTCCTTAAGTCTACCACTTCCTATGAAGGCAAATCTGTAATATATTAAGTTAGTATTCAGAAATAATGGCTATCAGCAGCCTGGCAACCAGTAAACCTATTACATTATCATCTAAGTCAGACTGGATGGGTAAGATTTTTCCCTTTTGAAGAGCCCTAATTTTCCTCTTGTGATATGTTAGTCATTGATGTTTTTACAGTTGTACCTTTAATTACCCTTTCTATCACTTCAGAGATTCATGAAATAAAGCTTGCATCAGTAAATATCACGAAAAATCCTTGCATGACATTTTAACCTGACTTTTGGATTTAATACACACTTTCCCAGTTATGTTTATTAATAAGGCTTGAGGTAACTTTCTTGTTATTAATGAGATTTGCCATAGCATAATACTTCTCAGGTACCTGTGTGCATGGATCAGAGATGGTTTCATGCTCCTATAGGAGACTGATCTGCATTTGAGAGCTGTCAGGTTCTGCAGGGGTGAAGGAAGAGCTGGCAGCACTCCAAGCACAGCCAGATCTGTAGAACTTGTCTGAGCTCTCCTCACTCTCACACATGCTTTAGGGACCACAGAGGAAACCCTTTATACACCCCCCTTCTCCATCCTCTCCCCCAGCCCCCAAAACAAAACAGGCAAAAGGAAATTAAATAAAGCAGGTCTGGATAATTGAATTGATTATAATAGGAACACAGCAGCTAACAGTAATTTTGAGGTGATGGTGTGGCTGGGAAGATGCACACCAAACCCAGCAATAATGCCTTAGGAAGCTGACTTCAAGACTGTCTTTTATAAGAACCACATTTTTTTGCTGATTGCTGCTGTTCAAGGGAGCTGCTCCTCCCCATGCACTGGTTTACAAGAAAAAACCAAGCCAGAATTAAAACACAGGTTTGTGGACACAGACGTAGATACAGAAGATGTCTTCTACTCTCTGATTTTCTACTGTACTGAAGGGGTATGAAGAACACCCCTCGCGCATTGACAGACTGTTACATGTATTTTTATTGAGCAGAACTGTTAAGAAAAATATTAATCTAAGAAATTGTTAGGAGTCAATTCCATCACATCTCTGAATTGCTGCAAAAAAAAGAAAGAGTTGAATGATACAGTAACAGAACTGCAAAAGCTTATGATAAAGATTTTCCTGCATTGTCTGTTGTTATGGATTTAAAAGACCAGTGTGCACAAACACAGAGAAGAAAATTATGAAAATGTCAATTTGTAAACCTCCAGCTCTGCTGACTGAGCTTAAGTGCTAAGTGAGATTCAATGTTATCACCATCAGCAAGGGAGAGAGGCCTTTCTCAGGTAGGCACGGGCTATGGCATTTGGTAACCTTGAAAAAAACAAAGTTTCCACAGTTAGCCAGGCCCAGCTGTGAGGTTCTGCTCACTCAGAAGAAAATATAAAGGTTTCTGTGACTTAGATGATTTCTGTGTGACAAATATTTTATAAAGTATAGTCAGAACTCAGGACCTGAGTAACATCTATTGATGTGTCAGACACTGAAAACTACAGAAATCACTAGTAAGCTAATCTGAGAAATGGTAACATGGCAGTGTGAAGAACCTTTTTTTAGGGTAAAAAAGAAGTTCTTAAGTAAGGAGCATGCTCAAGCCAGAAGGTACTGCAGGAGTTCCAGACACTCCATGTGACTCAGAGTATTACCATGAACAGAACCATCTGTATGGGCAAAGTGAAGTCAAGACTAATGGTGCAAAATTGAGCTTGCAGCCTTTTATACTTGGAAAACCTACTGAGAGTCAACCTTTCCTGTGATGCAAGTGTTTATAATTTCATTAGCTGTGCTAGAATACAAATAAATTGAGAGATTAATCAAAACAATTAAATGGAAGACAAAACAAAATCTAGTGGGCTCTCGAAATGTGATTTTATGTCACTACAACTGGTTTTTTCTTTTTCTTTTTTTAAATTCCCTGCCAGCTTTTCATTATCCATGAGCAGGTCTTCAATATGAGACCAGTAATCACACACCAATTAATAAATCTGCAAACAAGCTGGATGCTGTAAATTAATTTAATGTGAGAGAGAAAAGTTGGTGTCTCTACTTAAGCTGTTACACTATTTTCTCACCTTACTATTGAAGGTGTTCCTGCCTGTCAAATTAAGTTAATGTAACTCGCAGAAGCCAAGTTGGAGAATCCAAGCTCACTCCCCTCTGGTTACTTCACCTCACACATTCTTTTGCTTTTCCTGCTGTCTCTTCTCTGCTATCCCATCCTCTGTGCAAACACATAAGGAAATAGGAGGCCCCATCCTGTAAGTGTTTCCTGCCAGCAGTACACTCACTGAAGTCAATCCCAGCTTTGGGTGTGAGCTGGTGAAACAAGGACCCTTGCGTAGAAATGGTTTCAGAAAAACGTATTTTAAAGCAAGAAGATTTCTTTTTATTTAATCATCTCACTATGTATTCTTGTCATTCTGGGCAAACAGCCAGGAAGGGGGAAAAAAAAAAATCTCCTGCAATAGTGAGAGAACACAAGAAATTTGTAATGTTATGATTCAGCCACCTTTTCTACCTTCCCCAAATACAATTCATTGTACTCTGAGTTTGAAATAGCTGTTTCCCACCAAAAGCAGTGAAAGCACTTAAGCCATACTTCATAAAGAAGGAATAAACTTTGCAGACAACATTCCCATTAATACATTGTGTTTAAACCCCAGTTTCATGGACTTTGTCGAGGTGTGTGCAGTCCCTCCGAACAGGATGAGCCTGGCAGCCCTGGCGCCTCGGCCCCGCCTCCACCTAAAGGCACCTTGGCTCGTGTCTGGCTAATGCTCCCCGTGCTCTGCTCGGGGCTCTGACATCCAGGGCACCCTCAGTGCCCTCTGTGCTTTCTGACAGGAAACCTGGATGGCTGATGATGAGCACCTAAATGCCAAGATTCCTTATTAACCATTTCACTGTAGAATTGCGTAACAGCAAAACTGAGGTAATGCACTTTCTATTGAAGCAGGACATTCTTGTGTCCTGACCTTTCATCCATTTGGAAAGATGCTCTGTGAGAACCAATTTAATAATATATTTTTCTCTTTTTGGCAGCATTTTTAAGCAGTGAATATTTGTGAATATTCAGAAAGGTGTCAGCTAAGGGAAACTGCTGCTTAAGTAGGTGGTTTGATGGGACTGCATTCACCGCTGGATGGAATAAAAACATTTCCTACATGTTTCGTCAATGGAAAAAGAATAAATCACTTCCATAGCTTATCTAGGATTCAAAGTGCACAGCAGGAAAGTATGTTGTTTCCTACAATATTTTCAGGATCTCATAATTCTTTTTTAAGGCTGGCTCCCATAAGCTCTATGTTCCTCACACCAGGTCGCTCACACTTAGCAACCTCTTTCCACAGTTAGAGACTACATGTACAACTTTTAAATTTATTTATTCATTTTTTAAAGACTCCCTCTATTTCCTCCTCTTTCTTTTTTCTACCACAGCCTTTTTCTGCTCTCTCCTTTAATGTTTCTCTCACCTTTAATGTGCATCACTGTTTCATTACACACGCTGAGTTGAAGCCACTCCTACACTTCTGTGTCAGTGGTTGCAACTCATATTATATAGAACTGAACAATTTCTGGATTATTTAAAAGATTTCACTGGGGCACTGCAAAACTTGCCACCAACTATCCTTAAGTCTTACTTTAATGCTAGTAGCACAACAGTGAAGATGCACAGTGTCCAGGTACAGAACTGTAAAAAAATATAAATTAATATTTACTGAAAGTAATTTCAAGAATGAACTAATATTCTGAGTTCCTAGTTATTTACCATTTCCCACAAATCTAAAAGCATACTGCAGTAATAAAATACGTGATTGCTCAGCTCCTTTGCAAAAACAGAATTAAAGGTGTTATCAGAAATTTTTAAACATTACTTCTACATAACAAAGTTATTTAAACTGGGGCTTACCTGAAAAGTAGTTTGTTTATGATAAGCATAGAGGGGGTAGGAAGATCAAGCTGTTCATAAAATGTGAATTCCATTTATCTTTCTTTTATCTATAGAGGATTGAATTTTAAAATAGGACTCACCCATGACAGAAACAGTGCTGTAAGTGAAAACAATTATGTGTCCAATGACAACAATTCCTGAAACGACAATTTAGTAACAAGAAAACATCTTATTTTCTAAAACCAGCTTCTCCATGAGGATAGACGTTTTGCCTATAGAAAAATACAGAGTAGTAGTATTTAAAATTAGTATCCAAGTGAAGAAAAAGATAATTTTCTACTCCTTAATTAATGTAATGCCAATATAAGGATGTTCACATCCCTGAGCTGGACAGTCTTCCTTCTAATAAATTAGGTTTTTCCATTATTAACTTTTACCAATTTAAAAGATTTGAATCTGGTCTATAAGCAAAATATATAAATCTTAGTGGAGATTATCAGATTCTCTCAAGTCCAATAACTAAGTCCCTGCTAACCTGGAAGCCAAGTTACATCCTCCTAATCTGGAAGCCAGCCTACCCTCCAAGTCAAGCAGTCAATCACTGTCCCCTGCAAGTGTTAAAAAAGGAAGAATTTCCAACCCCAGTGGGTCATAACAGATTATAAAACTGCCTCTATTGTCAGGACTAAAATACTGCACTTCTTGTACTTAAATGGCATAGGAAAAATCCTTGGGTAGAGGAAGACTGCAGAAATTTTGCTTCTATTTATGGATTTTCCCCCCTCTGTTAGTTTTACTGGCACAAACTCCTAAAATTAATAACGTTGGTGTAGACAGGCTTGTGGGTTGCCTCATCTGCCCTTCCCTGGTATTATTAATACATCATGAGTGACCTCTAGGAAGACCTCAAAGTGATTTGAAGATCCAGAGTTCCATAAGAACAGCATATTGAATACTTCTTAAAATACATCTCTTATAAAGTATCTCAGCAGCCTGAAAAACAGAGGAAAAAGTATAAACTGAAAGGATTTAAGGGCCACCACAAAACCTGCTAACTCAGAGAGCTGCAGAGCAGGTTGGATAAAGGAAAGCATTACATCTGCTGAGTTTGAGTTCCATATTCTAGAAGAACACAGAGATGCCAAGAGCCCACACTGTGGTCTATGTTCAGAAATTGTATTTCTCTTGATGAAAAATGTCAGGAAACAGTTTAAAAACACAGATGAACAAAATGCAGGCGTGAAATCGGAGAACCTTTCTTATCTTAAAGTGTGCAGCAGAGGAAGGAAGTAGCTTTAGGGTTGATAGAAGGCCCCAGACAGAAATATAAGGAGGAGACACTTCCTCAAAGCATGGACTGACAAATAAAATAACAAACAAGAGGAGAACAAATTCTTCCCTAGTCTTGCTTTTCAAAGGAGGAAATGTGGCGATGGGTTTCTTATTATCCCACTGGGACCATGGCTGTGTGCCAGGTAGCTGTGGAGTAACTGAGGTGAACCCCAGCTAAGCCTTTAGAAGCACACTGAAGTCTGCAGAGGCAAGATTATTTGTTCCTTACAGTATCAGTTCGTAGCTTTTAGTAACCACACAACACAGAGAATGTGGGATTTTCACTTTCTAAGAGCATAACTGAACCAATAAAACTGAAGATCAAAGAGTTTTTTTCCATTTGTCTGGTCACTAAGTGGGGCACAAGCTTAGTTTCATAAATAATTCAAGTTAATAGGAAGTATTAACTTTAATTATTGGCAAAAATAGTGCTTTCTATAGGAAGCACAGGCAGTAGTGTAAACAAATACTTGCACTCTTGGGAATAATTAGATTTATATTCATTAAATGCATATTTTTCAAGGACATTAATGTAGATAAGCATGGGTTAGTGGGTTAGTGCATAGCCTTTTTTGCAACTTATGTATGATGCTGCATGGAAAAACGCATTTGGCTCAACTGCAATTTCAGAATGGAACAGAATGAGACAGGCTGTAACAGAACTACAGGCAAGTCCAGATAGCTTAGCAAGAGAAATTAAAAGTTAGACTTTTGCATTCTTTTATATGATACCACTCGTCTCAGTGTACCTAAAGAAAGTTGATTCTACCAGGAATGGACTCTTTGCTTCCCCTCCTCCCCTAAATGTTAGGGCAGGTTCTTTGGAATACTGTATTTCTCAAACCATCAAATATGTATCACAAGAAATGAGAGCAATCCAAATGAACGACTCATACTCCCTGGTTAGATTATATGTGTTTCATCCACACCCATTAATAAAACAGAACTCTTCAGTAAACTGGATATTGTTTGATACAGACACCAGGAGATACTGGGAAGAATTTGTCTCCGCTGTGTAGCAGGGCAGGTTAATTATTTGGAATCCAATCACAGTGACTGTTTGGTGAATGTGTTTAGGCTAGTGGAATATTGCAAGAATGAGACACTGGTGTAAAACACTGCAATACAACTGTTCATTGGCTATGTTTTACAACTTAAATTATAGCATGATAATCACTACACAGCTGAAAACAGGGGAATAACCATCACATTACCTGTAAATTAAAAAACCCTCAGGCTCCACATCACATCACTGAGCTGAGATCTAGATGTGTGCATACATATATTTTAAACGGCGTCAATCAATGATCATGAACTATGTGCAGAAGTTACATTAACCAGTGTATGGATTTACAAAGCAAGCATAAAACAGACTCAGAATGTTATGGAGAAGGAGGGCAGGGTGTTGATCACTAACCCAATGTTACAGAACTTCAAAACTGAATTATTTTGGAGGGCATTATTTTCAGGCAAAAGTTATAGGAAGCTGGCTCACCACTTCTCCTATTTGTCTAATCTTCTTAAAACATTCCTTACTTCAGTATGACATTTGGTTGTTTTTTTTTTTTTTTTCTGAAATTTTAACCATTTGGAATGAACCTCACCTACCAGGTCTCTACCTCAGGGTGTTCAGGGAAGCGGGAGGGTTATGCAGATTCACCCGACTTCTCTGAGGATGATGCCAGGGACAATGTGTTTTACATATGTCACTGGAGACTGTTCCTCTGAAATGCTCCAGGGCCTGTAGCTGTTGCTGGAACAGGAGGTTTGCAAATTGTGATGGCATCAGCCTTTATGTCAGTCTTGCATCCAAATCGAATGCACACAAGTCCTCAGAGGCCTCTGGGTAACCAGAAAATGCTCACACCACATTGTAGAGTAGAGAAGATTTCAGCCCAGGGCTTACAGTGGTCAAGCCTCTGCTCTCGCTGCTACTTGTACTCATCCACCAAAGAGAGCACTAGGGAATGACTCTGAGAGCCAGATGTGTCCTCCTTCTACACTCCTCAAGATCTCTGCCTAAAGACACTTAAGCTTTATGGAGAAGAAAGAAGGCTGTTTGAAAGATTGAAACTACTACAGAAGAAAGAATATATTATGCAAGCATCTGGACAAAAATCAGATGAAGAAAAAATAAGTGAGAGGGAATCATTAAAACAGACTAAAAGGTAAAAAGAGAGAAGGTGGGAGCTCACAAGAACAATTTGAGCAGGAACAGCCAGATAGATCTCTTGAAGGCTGCTCTGGTAAGATGACTAGAACTTGAATGGAAAGTCCATGAAGAAATCAAGTTGGAGTGAAGCTCTGGGGCAAAGTTCAGGCTTGAAAGGAAAATGGCTGGGACAAGACCAAGAAAAGAGCTCAACTTCAAGGAAAGGGGGGTGAAGAAAACAGCTGTCAGTTAACATTTGTGAAACCCAACAGCAGTACATAGATTTCCTTTCAGCATTGGTTTCAAAGAGAAGATGACAGCTTCCTACTGCTATCCAATATTTGTCAGCTCCAGTAGTATAAATCTTAATATTGAACCTAGGCTCAAAACCAACTGATGCCACATGATAATTACACTTCTTACTTTGCTTTTTTTATAAACCCACAGAGCTGTAACTTAAGTCAGGGAGAGCTATTTGCAGGAGTAGATTGCACTAATATTTGAAATATATTCTAAAAAAAAAAAAAAAATAATCAGCTGTTAAGCAGTTCAAATTAGATGCTCACATTTAGCAGGCATTTTCCAGGTAATTTGAATATAGGTGAAGTCCCCACGCATAAAATGGAGGTAAATATCCCCATTGTTTCCCAGGCTTATTGCAAAGGAAAGGAACACATAAACATATGTGAAGTGTTTGAATACTGTGGTAATGAGCACTGCAGAACTGTCAACAGGAATTTCATATTACTGTAAGAACAAGATTTGGACAGTGGTAATAAATAAGGCTTAAGGTTATACACTGAACAATTAAAGTGAACTAAAGCATCAAATAGCTTCTCATTACAGTGGCACAGCCTATTCTGCACACTCAAAACGAGATGTGTCCTGAGGGACAGGTCACAAGCAGAAAATGCAAGTAAAATCTGTAACACAATTCATACATATGCACACCTTTAATTTTGACACTAGAAATACTTTGATAACCAAATCTGATGTTCTCAGACTAATGATTGTTATCATAAGAGAAGGAGCATAAATACACAAAAGCAGCATTATTAAAAAGAATAACTAAACACTAAAAATATACCAATGGGCATACAGTGATATTCAGAGGGCTGCACAGATTCAAACTTAACAAAAGTAGCAACGCATTTCATAAAATTCATTTTGCTAAAAGCTTTTAATTTCTTAGTGAGCATTTATTGAAGAATGTTTCCTCTGTTCCAGACTTCTTTCCCTTTACACATGTCTATACTCAATACAGAAACCACTATTTCAACTTCTTTGGGAACTTATTTTGTTTCATTTCATGGCATAGCAATATACACAATACACACATGCTTTTCATTCACCTGCTCACTTCTCTGTGATCTCTGCCTTTATGAAGAATAAAGGTAGAGATGTCAGTATTTGCTGTAAAAACCATGATGAAGCAAATTCTGCTCCCATATAAATGGGTTTGTACAGCAGGGCTGAAACTTCATTCATAAAATGTATGGATTAGTTAGCACGTAAATGAGAGCAATAATTAAATTAATTTAGTCACATGTATTTACACATAATGAGTGCTTTTGCCATGAGCTATTATTAGCACTTAAAAGTTAATTCATAATGAGTAGGCAGAACAAAGGTTGATGATGCTAGCAAAGTGCTTGCATTGTAGAAGTAACTTCCTGAGGAGCACAAGATCGTGTCTGTTCCTGTTTTGCCAGGTGGTTCTATGTACGTCAAATCACGCTGCCCTTCCTCAGGTAAAAATCCCAGTTCAAACAAATGTTTTCACCCAAGGAAACAGTTAGAAGCCAAATAAAAGCACTGCTCCTATTTTAAACAAAACAAATTCTGACTGGGCTTTGCCACCAGTGCTGAGCTGGACTGAGCTGCTTGGATGCCTCGTAATTGCCAACTCACAGAATCCACCGCAGCCGGAGCTCGGTGCAGTCACATTCACTCGCTGTGCTTTTAAAACAAAACCAGACTGACATATAACTCAAATTCTGGACCTTGCTAAAAAAAATTCTAGGCCAAGGGTCATTGTTTCTTATGCCTTCATGTTGATAGGGCAGTCATGAAGTGTAATGCTCCAGTGTGAGATAATAAAATGCCTTGAGTACATTCCTGAGCCTCACTAGATGCAGCAGTCACAAAAGAACAGCAGCACACAAATGCAATATGTAATAAGAGGGAAGGCAGCCTGTTACACTCTCCGAATCCTTTGGTAAATGTATTTAAAAACACTGATCTATTGCAGTAAAGTTAATATACTGTTTTATATTCACATTTTAGTTCAATTTCTCTGGCTCTCAATGAACAATGACAGCACCTGATTTACATTTGTTTCAAAGTTATTTAATTTTTTCCACTGGTGTCAAAACAGTCACATACCAGTTCAAGGATAAGAAAAATCACTGTTAGTTCTTTTCTAAAGCAATAGTCTGTACGGTTCAGACAAGCAGAACTATCTCTTCATTCATTTTCAGTTAAGGATTGCCTCAAACCAGGTGCAGGACCTTGCACTTGGCCTTGTCGGACTTCATGAGGCTTGTGCAGACCCACCTGTCAGCCTATCCAGGTTCCTCGGGGTGTCATCCCTTCCCTCCAGCATGCTGACCACACCACACAGCTCAGTGTCACTGGCAAACTTGCTAAGGGTGCCCCTGATCCCAATGTCCATGTCACCACAAAGATGTTAAATATCACCATGCTGATCCCTGAGAAATGACATTCCACTGTTCTCCACTTGGACACTGAGACACTGCCCACAACTCTTTAGGTGCAACCATCCACCCAAGGGATGTCAAATCCCTGTCTCTCCAGTTATAGACAAGGATGTCACGAGGCACAATGCCTAATGCCTTGCACAATTCCAGGTAGATAATGTCAGTTGTTCCTCCCTTATCCACCAACACTGTGACCCTGTTGTAAAAGGTCACCACATTTGCCAGGCATGATTTGCCCTTGCTGAACCCATGCTGGCTGTCACTGATCACCTCCTCATTTTCCAAGTACCTCAGCAGAGTTTCCATGAGTATCTGGCTCCATGATCTTGCCCAGCACCAAAGGGAGACTGACTTGCCTGTAGTTCCCCAGGTTTTCCTTCAGTTTTTGTATCAAAATGTCATTTGGCAAGACCTGCAGACAATGCTCAAGATACATCAAATCCTCAATTCAAAATTTCCCAAAGTCAGTATTTGGCAAAGCCTGTTTCTGACAGATGAGATGAAATATAATCTCAGGTGAGACACAGTGCACTGACAGTGGCTTTGGGGATCAGCCATTCAAAATGTAAAGTGCATTCAGTGTTCACCCTTAATCAAGAGTTCTAGGAATTGAAAAATGGAATCTCTCTGGACCCATCAGAAGACTACAAACTCCAACTGTGGCAGAACAGCCAACACACTGGAATAGACGGCAAACTTTAAAAGAAACAGACCCTGCTATACCTGGAATCTGAAGTACAAACTATACAGGAGAAAAAGGAAGCTGTGATTAACACCTTGTCAGGGGAGGGCAGTGATGCAGTAGGATAACAAATGGAAAGTTCTCATTTGATCTTGGCACAGTTTGATTAGATGTGTATTTCTTTGTTTAATAAACATTTGTCTTTTTGGGTTATCATAGATAAATATCTTGACCTGCATTCTACTTAAAATCTCCTTTATTTAATGACTAAATGATTACTGCACAAGTCCTCCTCTGACATGTTGGCATTATTATTTTGCAAATGGATTCTACCAGCCCATTCCCAGATGTATGGTCTTCAGATTCAATAAGCTTTCTGCATGAACAACAAATTGAATGGCCTTTGTCCTTATTAGTTTATAGAAAATTAATTTTTTACTGTTAAATTTTGGGCTTGGGCCATTTGCCAAATTTTCAGAGCAGCTGCTAGAACTATAGACAATACACACGAGACAGAGATTGGGTTATTTTCTTTGACTACAAACTGATGAGGAATAGCAATCCATCAATGAATCACATGCCTGCCATGTACATACTGAATTGTGTTGGCTTTTAAAGAACTGCAGCCACAAAACCTCTACTTCTTCATTTATTGCTTCATACTACTCTAAAAGAGACATGTTGGAAAAATTTAATAGTCAGGAGAAACATAATAGCCTTACAGATTATAAAGCAAAGAAAGAGCCAATGCACCCATCCAGTCTGATCATCTTCACAGTCAGAACTACAGTTTCAACCAGTGACCCTCACATTAACCCTCACAGCGCAAGGCTCAGCTCAAGCATGTTTTGAAAAAACATTGAGACCCTGAGGGCTCCAAGCACCAAGGACTTACTGTCCCTTGGCAAATTATTCCCATGACGAATGACTACATTTTTTAAAAAACTGTCCTTGATTTCATATTTAAATTTCTCAGACTGCCAATTACAGCTACTGAACCAGCATTCCTGGGTCTGTGTCTGCCAGTAGATATGTTCTGCTGTATGTTATGCGCCGTTTTCTTGGTGATCACAGCATCACCTGGGATGCTAAAGACCTACAGAGCTCTTCCCTCCCTGCACCCCATCCTTGTTTCAGTTATCAGAGTGACAACTCAGGTTTCCTCTCTGGATTCAGACCTTTTTAAAAAAACCTTTCCTTGAATAACAAGTCCCAAAGACATAACCACATTTCACACTCCTCTGAGACCCTTCGATTTTATACATCCCTGGTGTTGAAATGCTCAGAACTGACTTGTCAGGGAAGTCTTAGCAACAGCTGCTATACTTCCTAGTTCCTTGACAAGATGCATGTACACATGCAGCCCAAAGTAGCATTTGACTTGTTGGCTCCATTTATCTCATTTACTGGCCCTTAAGGTCCCTTTCAGAGTTACCGCTTTCCAAAGGACCTCTTATTAAATATTTTATATTTGGTTATATCCCCCACACTGAATCTCATTTGGTTTCCTGTGTATTCATCTGGATCTTTGAAATGTTCTGTATCGACTTCTGTGTCAGCAATGATGTTTTTAATGTCTGCAGCCTAAATATCAGGGAAGAAGTATATTTCTGACGTCTTTCACTACAATTTCTCATAAAGATCATATGCCTAACATGGATACTGTATTGTGCTATGCTCCCCACACGTTTCAGATATTAAAAAGGCAATCAGCTAAATTCTAACACTGTAATAAATGCCTATATTATAGATAGTTTATTTACACATCGAGAAAATATTTTTGGAAGTAATTAAATTCCCCAAATGTGGTGAACCTGTCCTGGTGGCTCATTGGAAGCATTCAAAAAAGGGTCCACATGTGAAATTACCAACACAAGCTGCTGCAGAGAAGCCAATTAAAAACTTCTCCAAATACAATTATTATTCATGTGAAAAGGAAGAAACACTCAACTGCCCACAGCCAGTTGCTTTTTAGAATGTTTGCTTTTCTTATATTTGCATATGGCTCAATAAATGAAACCTAGAGGAGGAATTCTCTAATCTGAGGAAGTTTGAAACCATACTTGTCAAATTAATTGAAATTCTGATGTATTAGTTGTGCAAGTTAATCCAAAAGCCAACAGCAAATTTACTGAGATAAACAAGTTCCACACTTTTCAGCTGCTTACCATTTTAGTTTGAATAGCGATGGATTTCAGTGCAACCACTCACATTTATGAGGACTATAAATACTGCCAGGATTCAAACTGTTTAAGCTGCTGCAAGTAGCAGCTGTATCAAGACAGAGCAGGTGTGCATTTGCCACCTACCAGAATAAGCAATGCAGCCATCCCCAAACTTGCATCCTAGAAGAGGATGACACACACTTTAAGAGATCTTCCTCCGCATCACAGGAGTATTAACAAGTCCTCTAGTTCTCCAGGAATGATTGATTTGCAAAATTATACAGATCTTTAAAAACTAATTTAACACCTCATGTTTCCACTTCTTGTCTTAACTAAGTTTTTCAGCTTTATCAGCACACTGATACTTATTTGGCTTAAAAGCTTCGGAATATTATCAATCAAGGACTTTATTAACACATGATGTTGATGGGGATGTCCTCAAAGGACATAAGGAGTCTTTAAGACAGGTAAGAGTTAGAACAC
This sequence comes from Lophotriccus pileatus, assembly GCA_035583135.1. NCBI lineage: Eukaryota > Metazoa > Chordata > Aves > Passeriformes > Tyrannidae > Lophotriccus > Lophotriccus pileatus. The sequence continues at coordinate 10,519,909 of JAWWES010000150.1, forward strand.
TACAGCAGGAAGGAGAGAAGGCAGCGGGATGGGAAGGTCCTGCCATGTATTTTGGGCTGCTGTGTTGTACGCCTGAACTAGACAATCACACTTCAAAGAATACTCAGTTGCTGGGGTTTTTTTCCTCCCACGGGCATACAAAACTGCAAATTGCATCATTACATACTGAAAGGGCAGCAATGGCAGGGATAGCAGTGCAGAAGCCAATGTGGGGATTTTTTTGTGATACAGGAAACTGCTGTCAAAGATTATCATCCAAACATGATCTGAGCTGGCAAAGCCAACAGTCAAACATCTCCACTTTGCTGACTACCCTTGCTGCTTCCAAGCTGGCTGCAGGTTATTTCTGTTTCCGCATTCTGACTCCTGCTGCAAATTTCCCCAGTGGGATCTTAAAACCTGAGCCCTGCCAGCTGTCTAGAGCCCGGATCAATCTACATGAGTCCATGGACAGGAATTTTATTTTGTTTCACAACTGCACAAACCTGAAGCATTGGAAGAAAATAATCTGAAACCATTTGAAAACGTCAACTCACTGCCGCTTCTCTTACCAGAGACTTCTTGCCCTAAGTACAGCCATGATTCAGTATCTCAGGACCTCCTACTGGGCCTGAGAGAGAAATGCAATTGTGCCATGGGAAGGGTATGTGCCTACCAAGCAGAAGGTAGGTAATAATTCAATCTAAACTATTATAGAAGCAATGAACGAACAAATAATTCTACAAAGATTTACATAAACCCCCAGTTGATTTAGACTGTTTGCTTATTATGGCTCTTGATTTACATTAATAAGCACTGTTTGAATTGTTAAGTAATTGCATATAAACATGTTTATTTTACTTTATGTATAGCTGCAGTATTGTTTTAGAAACCATTCAGTATGTAACAGTCTGTCCACTTTTTTTTCCCCCTTTTATGTTCCAGATCTTTGATTTAGCTTTGTGCCATTATTAGCCACCAAGCAATGTATAAGATACCTGGAAGAAAGTTCAAAAAATTCCACTATAGTTGACTGGTAAAGTACAGAAAATGCTTTCTATTTGATTTAGTATTAAAAGGAAATTGGATATCACAAGACTAAAATGGTGATGCCAGAAAGGTATTTGGAGAGAAAACGCAGAAGACTGTCTTTAGAGAAAAGATGTCAACAAAAATGAGTGACTGAAATAATGCAGAGTACTTCAGACATGGACAAGAGGTACTAGGGATCAGAAATGAATTATTACGCTCTAAAATGATCCAATAAAAATCGAACTGTTGTGCAGTAATCAGAAAATGTATTGGAAAAGAGATAGGTTATAAAAAGAAAAAGGAGCTTTCAAGTACTGTAGGCTGTTAGCTACCATGGAAAAATCTGGATTCAGGAAGGTTATATTTCTAACAAAATATGCACACAACCAAACACAGCTGAATTTGCTGCTCAATAGGTAGTGAACTATAAAAATTAAAAAGCTAGACTGCAGACACAATCACAGGCTAAAATAAAAATAATCAATGCAATCATCAATAGGAATGTTGAAATGAACACTGTACTGACTGAACACACAGCCACGCAGGCTTCAGGAAGAATGACTCAATTATGTTTTTCCCCACAGGCAAAGACATAAAAGATAGTTGTAGACACATTGAGCCACATCACAAAAAAGCATTTGGGCAGTGCCCCTTGTTACAGAGGAAGAACTGCAATTCTAAACGGTGAATTATTACAGACGCTCTGTAAGAAAAACACTCGGGCTCCGTCGCCTTCGGCAGCGCAGCCCTGGCAGCCACCCTGCCCACCTTCACAGCTGCTCACCAGCACCCACCAGCCCACAAATACACAGTGTGGGAGGGAAGGCCTTCCTTTATCAAAGCAAGGGAGAAGCACTGGAACACCAGCTTCTGAGCTGGGGGGGAGAGAAAGGCCGAGGATTTTTGAAAGAGGCACAAAACCCTTAAGTAGTTTGATGCTAAACTGAGGCAAGGGAGGGGTGGAATGCAAAGGCTTCCTGCACCACAGATCATCTCTCAAATTCTCCTCCTATCAAACCAGGCAGAGCTTTCAGGACTGAGGTATCCCTTACACCTACACTGGCAATGTGAAGACACCAAAAGACAGCAGACACTTGGCAGAAGACCAACAGCTAAACCCAAATGCATTGACTACTTATGAGCAAGTGTACACCGATGACCACTGAGGGTGGCATCGTCCTCAGAACAGCAGTTTCTAGCTCCTCTCTCACAACACCACAAAGGGATGGCTCTTCCCTTCACATTCAGGCTACTGAGATAAACAAGATCGTAAGATCTTGTCAAGATACCATATTAACACCCAAATAAGTTGATGATATTGTTGCATCATTCCCTGAAAGGGAAATCCAGATTGCAGAGCCATCCATACACGTGGCTTTTCATTTATGCTCAACTAATTTGTAATGAAGCTTTATGAAAAAAATATACATCACCTACTTATCAAGACACGACCTCAAGCCAGGCCTAAGTCAAGCCTTTTATAATTATACCACGAAGGCAAATGCCATCATATTCACTCCCTTTATCTCAACCTTTCAAAAGCATTTTCTGTGACTAGAAATGAGACTTCATCGTTATCATCTTCCTTGCAAAAGGAAGTCATGTAATAGTCTGGGAAACATTTTGGCCTTGAGAAAATTTAAAAGTACTTAAAAATAAATTTGGAGTTTTTCCCTTCACTGTGAGCTTTATCCCTTTAAAGCAAAAGTTCCACCCCTATTTGTAATCAGCAGCATAACCTAAAGCAGCATCCCTTCTGACAACGGATAAGAGAATGTGATCCATTGCCACACCCAAATGTGATCCATTGCCATACTGCAATCAGTAAGATCTGGCTCATGGAGACAACCAGCTGGATGAAATCACAGCAAACACCACTGTCTTACGAAGGAGTCTGAGAACCTGCAACAGTACCTATCATTGAGGTGCATTCTGCTACTGAGATTTCTGTGGTAATCAAAAGGTGCAAGCATCCACAAATTGTTATGTCATAAAGAAAATAATAGAGAAATTTCTAGTGCTGAGCTGTAAATCCTTCATCACTCACCAGGTCCCACTGACAGTGCACAGACAGCAAGCAGCTCTACTACATGACCCCAACATTGACAGGTCAAGCAGATTCAAGTAAATTACATGAGATAATTTCTGACTGTGCAACTGGAGATATGTTTATATCAAATTATGCAGAAAAACATAAATTCAAAGCAGGCATTATGACCCTGCAACTTCTGCCACAGTAAAATACTTGCTCTGAAGGAGCTTAGCATGACTGGACAATAACAGAAGGTTTGCTGACAGAAAAGCACTGTTTGGGGAAAAATTAATCAAATACGATGTTCTCAAACCCAAAGTGCCCCTTGAAATCGCTGTCAAACAAGGCAATGAGAAGGGCAGATGAGTCTAAACAACACTTCTAGGTATTTCCTCCCACATATACATCTTTCAAGACGTGGTTTCACGCATTCAATCCAGATCACTAACCATTTCCAGCTCCCGTTCTGGATAACCCAAGGCAAAGGAACACAGTTACTTTCCAACACGTGGTTTTTGATGCCCAAAGAGCTGCCCCTCTGTGCTGCCAGCACAGCTCATGGCCAGCAACTCACCATCAGATGCTGACAAGTGCTGTTCAAGTGAAAGTCAGCATTGTGAACGTGGTATAAAATCTGCATTGCAAATCATCTGGGGTAGAAACTTAAGATAAAGAAAAAAAAAACACTGGCAATATAATTAGTCATCAGAACATGTGAATCTGATTAAAAAATTACTCAAAAACATCTGTTAGGGAGAGGAAGCAGCCTGCAGGAATTATTTGGGGCTCCTAGACCCATATTCTAGAAGAGCTAATTATACACATTTCCTCTTATGCTCATGTTACAAAATATAAAGTCAGGGTATAGAGCTAGATATGATTAAAGAAAACAAAATTAATATAGAGGATGTTGAGTTTCATTTTGTAAGCCTTGTATATAAAAGCAACTTCAAACAAGTGGCATTCAAATCTGCCTTATTCTGAAAAAGCTAACTGTAATTTCATATACAACTTCCCATTCTTATCCTATTTTCTACTGCAGAAATTAGAAATAGTCCAGTATGTTCAGTTTTGCTTTCACTTATAGAAGAATATGAAGGTTGCAGCCATGGGAAGCAGCCACTGTGTTTCTTCTGGATGGTTTGACAAAAGCTACTATTAATGCTCCCCATATGTAAGATGAGGATATACTAATATTTGTAACCCTGAAAAATACAGATTTATGCTGATCTTCACCTTATTCCTAAGCCCAAGAGGAAATGAAATACCAACCTTTTGTCATTCATAGGACAACAATAAATTCTTGGAAGATCTCATAATGTCAAGAAGAAATAATATTTAGGTTAAACCTTGCTAGACCCTAAAATGATAATTTGACAGTACTTGTCACTTCTCTACCAATGCTGTGCTCATTTGCTAGATCCCTTCTTTTTATTTCACTTTCAGTATTAAAGTTTGGAGAGCAAGTCCAGAGGAGGTCACGAAGATGCTCAGAGGCTGGAGCTGCCCTGCTATGGAGAGAGGCTGAGAGAGTTGGGGTTTTCCAGTGTGGAGACGGCTGTAAGAGACCTTAGAGCACCTTCCAGTACCTAAAGGAGTTGCAAGAGAGCTGGAGAAGGACTTTGGACAGGGCATGGAGTAAAAGGATAGGAGAAAATGGCTTTAAACTGACAGAGGACAGGTTTAGAGTAGATATTTGGAAAATATTCTTTACTGTGAGAGTGGTGAGGCACTGGCACAGGTTGCCCAAGGAAAGCTGTGGCTGCCCCATCCCTGTAAGTGCTCAAGGCCAGGTTAGATGGGACTTTGAGAGACGTCATCTAATGGAAGGTGTCCCTGACCATGGCAGGGGGGTTGGAACTAGATGATCTTCAAGGTCCCTTCCAACCCAAACCATTCTGTGATTCTGTGATGTGACAGCTGAAAAGCATTTTCCTATGGGGGTAAAACCAGCTCTTTGCATTTAATACCATAGTGGTTGATGGTATAAGGAATCAAATGAGAATAACTTGATCTCAATTTATTTGGTACCCTTAACTATAATCTTCTACGATCAGAGTTCACAAGTTTTCCCTTAACCTTACTTTGCACTAATGATGTTCAACTGGGAGCTTTCAGCAGAACATCCAAAACTTTGATGCAAAACACATTCTAACTGGTAGGAACATCTCCATTTTAAGACATGTAAGTGGAAATTGCTTATATTTCAAAATAGCTGTGAAACTAAACTAGCATTGAACTAATTTATTCCAAAGGACATACTTATAAAATATGACTGTAGGTTGTTTCTGTAAAGCAGATTTCCATTCTTCTAAAATGTTTTAAATTTTAACCAAAAGAGATGAGAAATAAAGCATAATGTAAACCTAATAAAACAACATAAATAAAACATCAGACATGTTGATTGTTTAGAATGGAACTGTTCCCACCACCACACTTGTCCAGAGACGTCCTCCTGTAGAATTCCTGCTAAATGCTTAACAACAGAAAAAGTATTTCGCTCAGCATCTCCCTGGTCTCATAAAGATTGTGAAATGAAGAGTCACATACTCCTCACCCTTTTACACTGCAGCACCCCGACAGCACGCACTTTACTGTCTATCCCATTTCAGCTTCCCCCCCGCACCATGGCAACCTAGATAAACTAAGGTCTCAAGTACTTCAGCATCACTGCAACATCATTTTGCACTGTAAAATATTTGTGGGAATAACTTTCCTTTATGCTCATTTCCACCTGAGAAGGTAAAGAAGATTTAAACAAAAGAAGGAACAATAATTTCTGTGGCTGTCAGCTCCGTAAGCCACATCCACCATCCCTTCTGCATCACACAGGGGAGGAAAGCCAAGTGATTTTTTTCTGAGCTCTAATGTCAATTTACGGTTTTCTGGGATAAAAATTAGACCTGACTGTTCTCCTCAAGCTTTCCTCTCTCCCTGCTTTTAGCTACCCATGAAAGAAAACAAAACTGCAGGGCTACAAATATTACACAGTCTTATGTAAATGCACTGATAGCTTTTACTATGCTGTGGGCAAAGGAAATTTGCATTATGGAATATAAAAAACATTTTTCTATGTTCTAAATACTGTATCATTACCTTTAATGTAAGACACTAAATATTATTTGATGTTTTAGTTCAAATTAGTGTTTATTGTGCTTAAAAGAGAAATAAAGGAATGTTTTAACATTCTGTAATGATTTTAATAGACCATATGCAAACTGTAAAGATTAAAATAGAAGACATGCAGATGCAATGCCCTTGTCAGCCTGTAAAAGTAATGAAATAGTAATTTTAAAAGGCAGAGTTTTCCCCACAATACTGACAAACAAGTCATTAGCTGAATTTCCATATATAGACAATGTCATAAATTGCTTGAATGCTGGGGGGCACAAGCACAAGACTTTCATATTACAGCTGAGGTGATCTTACAGTGCTTACAGAAGCATCTCACACTTAACCAAAGCAATTCAGATAACTTACATGCTGCCTTTGAGACAGTAACATTTCCAAAGGAACCACTCTGAGGTCAACAAAAGCATCTTACACTCTTAACAACTCCAGCAGAGCAGTTACCATGTCAGTGTATATGCCAATGCTCCCCAAAAGGCATTGATTGCTATGTTACTGCAGGGATTCACTCGCTTCCTTTGACACTGAGGAGGCTTCTTTGAAACAACAGCAGAAGCAACCAACATAAATACCATTTGAACACTAAAAGAGAAAAAGAAACACAACAGAAGCAAAGGAGGTCTTTTATTAAGGGAAGATAAGTGGCCTTTTTCTGTCAAATATCTGAAAGTATCATAAATCAAATATCTGAGAAGCTATAGTAAACTACTGAAGTTGGAGGAATTTTACCATGGGGGCTTTGCATTTTATTGATGAGGTTGCCTTACTCTATTAGGTGACTTAAATGATTTGACAGGCAGGAGTGTACAAACAGAAAGCAATCCATGCCATAATAAAAAGGCAAAATAAAGCACAGAAGGAATTAACAAAAAATATTAAATGGCACAGATGGAATGGGACTAAGACCAGTGTTTGCCTTTATATTTTCAAGGCTTCTTACACATATTTGACCTAATGGGTCTATCTGCAAATTAGTAACTCAATTTCTAATTGCACCATTGTAAATAGAAAGTGACAGGATAGAAGCTACTGGAAATACTTTAGGCATCATTATTACAAACACAATCCTGCATAGAGAGGCAGTCACAATCACACTTGTTCTCAGAGCATGTATTGTTATTGTAATGTAGCTGTTGGTAATAATTTCCTGGAGAAATGAGAAAGCCAGAGATCAGCTTAACACCTGGCTTGTTTACAAAATAACAGTAAATAAGAGCAACATTAATCCCAATGCTCTCACTTTCTTACCTTACATTATACACAAGACTTTTATGAAGAGCCAGATTCAAGTCTAATTTAAACAGGTGTGAATTCACAGTAGGTCTATTGACACACACCATAAATTAAATCAGAGCCTTGTCCTTAGCTAAATCCTCTTCATGTCTGCGTAACGACAGCATTCACAAAGCTGAACGGCTCATACAGCTTCAGCAATTCCAGTATTTCTTTTATAAATTAAGCATCTTTACCCCTTTAATGGATATGTTAAGATACTGAATCTGTAAGTGCAAAGAGCTGAGGTGACTTGCCCAAAACTCACCTATCTGCCCAGCAATCACCGTGAAAAACCCCCCAAGATTTAGGGACAGTCAAGAGCTCTTTTAAATGGATCACTGCTCACAGGCTATAAAACAAATACTTAGATGAATTACCAAGATGAACCTTACATGTTTCTAGTTCATTAAACTCAGCTTTGATCTGTAACCTACTAATTTCTCTACTACATCTACTTATTAATATATGGCTAATATTTTTATCCTGTCCTTGCAGTCTGCTGTTTAAAATTATTGATAGCATTAAAAGTATTGTTTCAGAGAACACAGATGTTTTGAAAGAAGTTTCCCACTAATTTATGTGGGGAAAAAGGAAAAAAATACATTTTTCCCCAGCTGTTTTTTCCTCTCTTGCTTAGTTTTTAAAAAGACAAATACGATATTAAAACAAATTCCTGACCAGATCTCAAGCACTCTAATGCTGTATTGCACGGCCTGTACTAACACCCTAATTTCTCGCCTACAAATCTCAAAGAAGTCATTGTGAACTACAGCTAATACCCAGTTGTCATAAAATAATGCAAAATAATTCAGCCTAAGGAGATGAACATGAGTCAGGCTCCCAGACTGAGTGTGCATTTCACAGTACACTCACCCAGCACTGGGAATCCTGTACTCTCCTTTTGCTTCTCACTATGGGGTAGAGAAAGAGTAACTAATTGCATAAAACCATCTAAGGAGATGTCAGGAGTAAGCCAAACAAGTCAGCCTTAAAAGTACTTCAAAGCAATCTGACAAAGCAAAAAAGCTTAAAAATTCTGTTATTGTAGAAATGGCTGAAGTTCTGGACCAGCTCTCAGCTGAGATGTAGTAGCTAAAATTAAGAGAGTTGATGGCTGTGCAAACGTGTCAAATGTGACTCAAAAATGGTTTATAGCATGGCATGAATGCACCTGAGGTGACATTCATCGCGTCATAGCTGCACAGCCAGCCTGTAAAGGGAAACATAAGAACTGCACGAACGAGAAAGATTATACGGACTCAAAAAAGGACTGTAGGCTGCTTTTCAGTACACTGGCTAGCAGGGGACACAGATCCATGTCACACAGCATCATTTTAGATGTACGTCTGAGGACCACCCTTTTCTGTAGATCAGGGTTGTATCCTTTTCCGGACCACAGACTTACTCCATATAAATAAATAAACAAAGAAACAAATACATGCTGCAATAACAGATACCCTCAGCACCAATGAACCGAGCGTAAACGCAGTCTTCTTCAATGGAATGAAGGAACTGTTTTTGATGTGGTTATTCTGTACTCCTGCTGAAATTTACATTCACATACTATACAGTAACACTGTTCATGGTCAGATAGAGCTATTTATACTACACCAGAGATAAGCAATGATCCCCAAGAAATTGGTCATTCATTTCGTGCAGTTAATTTGTATTTTGCTTAGCCTCAGGCAAAGCTGAAGGCAGTTGGTGCACTAATAGGCTATTATTAGTTGCCATTAACGTTGACAACACTAAATGGGAATGTTGGTGTTTCATACAATCTGTTCAATGCTGCCAAAACAACTCAAGTATGTTTAAACAGCTATTATGACAGAGTTGGTGTGTCTATGAAGGAAAACAATGCTCAAATACATTCTCAAATTGGGCTACCCAGAATACACAGAAAAGTATATATCCTGTGTCAGGGAACTTCCAGTTAGAGCTCAGAATGACTGAGAATATCAAAGAATAGCTAAAAAGAATGAAATTTTTTAAAAAAATATTAGATTCAGATATAAATGTAAAGGAAAAAACCTGTCTTTAATAAAAGCAGGTCTAGTGGAGTCCCCACACTTAGTTATCCCAATGTTATCACAAAAATATCTGTTCTTCATTTGTAGCAATAATTGTGCTCATAGAGGAAGAAAGAAATAAACCCCAAACCAAAACCCACCTGACCCTTTCAAAATACAGGTAACAATAGCAATTCATTTTCTCAAACGATGCAACAACTCATTAACTTTACTCCAGTTACAAATAGATGCATTCACAAGCCATTTGGTCAACCCCTTGAAAGCCAGAATTGCTAAATATTTTTACAGCAATTAGACAGTATCATGGAAACGAACATTTCATGTACTTCCAGCAACAGACCTTATGCACTCTCTCATTTCCACACAGAGTAACTTTCACAGAGAAGTTACTGACTGGCACAAAAAAACCCCCCAGTTCCATGCCAAGAACTGACAAGGATAAATGCAACACTTGTGGTCCTCCAATAAAGACTCTGGCACAAACGACTGCATAGAAAGAGGAAGATGTGCCATCTAGGACGTAATTTAAGTAGCGATTTGTGATCTTCTGTATTCAAAGAGTGCTTTCTTACTACGTATCAAGCCAGACAGAAAACACACTGCTCTCTGGATCAGAATCTTCACTATGAACTCACCTGTGAAATACTAGATAATATAAATGAATATAGCTTTAACCATTATCTTCAAATTTATCCACACATTAACTTTGAAGACTGTAATTATGATAATGACTCAACGCCACAGGAAGCACTGGTACCTGTTTTGTTGGCTCTGCCTTAAGACATCTAAAGAGTTCAAGTGAACTTGGGTTCTCAGTTTGTCTCTCTTCCAACTTACTCTTGTTTTCCGCTCCTAACTATTTAGTTAAAATTGGTACTCCAGCACCTAAAACATGAATCCCTGATTAAAAAATTGTTACAAAGCGTAAAAGGAATGAAGTATTAAAGCCACATGCAAAAGGAATACTCTGTCTACAATGTGCAGGAAATTAGTTTAAATTGAATAAAATCATTCTCAGAGACAAACCTTTAGAAGAAATCACTCCATTCCCTGTTGGTAAAGCACAATGACTGTGTGTCCCTATCTTAATGACACTTAACCCGTGGTTCCTGACACATTCGCGCAGGACAACAAAGGTGGTAAAAGTATTTCTTTTACTACTTACAATAATTCTTATCTACAGAAGATCACTTACTTAGTGCAAACTTGTATGGATAGCAAAACATCATCAACATCCAGCTGCACCATTGCATTCCAGACTGAAATATGTATAACCCAGTTTTATGCCTAATTTGCTTTCAATACATCCACTTCCCAGCACCTTAAAACATAAATGCGTATTTTTCAATCTGAATGACACAAACACACACATTACTTTCTCATGCAGCATTCCCTTTCAACCATTTTCATAGTTAAGGGTCAACCAATGCCAGGCAGACAAGATTCAATTCCTCCAGCCACCATCAAAAACCCAATGCCTTAAAAAACCCACACAAATCCCCCTGCTGCAACCCCAAACAAAAACACCCTCTGGAACCACACTTCACAGAGGGTGGATCCCAAAGACGATGTGGCAGAAGCAGGAAGGTGGAAGGAAGGAATCCATTCCATGGTGGACATGGGGTGGCATCTGAAAATGATGTCATTCTAGGGACACAATACCATGTGATAGCACAGACTGCTTAACCCTCAAAGGCATATTTAACTGAAAGCAAGCTGAGCAGCAAAACCTTATTTTTTTAAACTCATGCACATAATCCAACGTCTTAGAGCCTATACTGGACATTATCACTGATACTGACAGACATCCAGATGAAATTATAATTACCAGCTTTGTATTCGACAAATTCAAACACACAACTATAGAAATGACATTTAAAACTCAACTCTTTCATCTTATGACTACAATGCTACTAAAATGTATCACTGTCAACACTGAAGTGTCAATCTGCCACTTTCACTGGTTCCTCTATTTCTTATCCAGTTAAAAAACCATATAAAATAACACTTAGACCTGCCATAACATGCAGCTGTTAAACACAGAAATTAAAAATATCAGCTAAGCTTGCTGATCTTAAGCATGATAAATTTGTTTACTAACTACACTCTTTAAGGAAACAGAGTAGATTGTAATCAATTTTAATTCAGAGATAAAAAAAATTAATTCCCCACATGTTATTTAATTCAATATACATTTTCCCTTTCTGTGACACATTAAATCATACGAAGAACTCCTGAAAGAGAATGAATATTTAAAAAACATTCCAAAAAACCAAAAGCGCACCCCACCCCAAAACCACTCACGTGACCCAGAAGCCCACTCTCCACATGTAGAGAAATACAGAACTGAGATATGACAAAGACCTGGTTAATCTGTCCTACAAATAAGGACATGTCTTCAGGTGTAGCACAAAATGAGAGGTAAATAGAGCACTTAGGACTCCAGTTGTCTCTCAAGTCACCTGTCTGAAGAGCCCTAAAGATACGCCCAGAAGTCAAAGCATGCAGGAACAATTCTATGCAAAATGGGATATAAATGTACATATATGGGTTTATTTTAGAACGTAATTCATAGGCTACTAAATTCAAATGATAAATATCCTTTGATATAAAAATGAAGAATGTGGCAAAGCAGTCTCTAGAAGAATGATGTTTAAAAAAACGTGGTTTCATTTTTTGTCTTATTTTCTGCCTACGCTATAAATACAATACACACCCCAACCAATCCCTTCACCTTACACATAATACAGAGATCTAAAAAGGAACAGGGGAAAAAAAAAAAGAAAAAAAGGAAAATAAGAGAGGTAGAAGAAGAAAGTTTTCAATAAATTACTACTTCTACTGAGTACATGAGATGCATTTCTTTATTACCATTCTCCCCATCAGACTTCCTTTCATGGTCAGTGTCAGTGAGGGACAATGCTGAGTTTGCCCGGCTGGACAAGCAGGAGCTGTGTTCCGATTTGATCCCCCTCATCCACATCCTCAGGGCATGATCCGGGGAGGCCCCACCTTCTGTTTCGGTCTCCACGTCTGAGCCCACCTCCAGCGGGTAACTGTGCTCAGCCACCCCGTGTAAGTCGGTTTGGTAGCCAGAGCAGAGGATATGGGGAGTCTCACAGAATTCCATGTCTGGAAAAAAAACAAAATTCAGAAAAAAATTTAGTAGTGAAAAGCTTCACACCTTTGATTTTCTTTTGGAGATTCTGTTTGGAGAATTAACATTGTTAATACTATTTGAAGACTTTTTTTGGTCAGTGACTCACTCTGCTATCTAATCCACTCTAACTATAATAACTAGAAGAGGGCGATTGTAAAATAGATAATACTGCACTGTAATTGTGCCTTTTTGTCTGACAGAAATATGTATCACAGCTCAAACATGTGTACACACCCACACACTGATAGTTGTACATCAATTTACAACTGAAGTGAGTATCTGCAAATACAGATACTTTCTTGGGTTTAGCCAGAAAGGCAACAGCTCTAAAATTAATCTTGGTATGTTTTTATCATAGAGAAAGTGGAGCAAATTTGCAAATAGGAAGCTTACAAAATAAATTTTGAAATATCTGGTTAACCACAGAAGACAAAGAAAGGGTACTTACCGCTGGCTTGCTCTTTGAGAGTGCTGTCCTTGCATATTCACACCAGTGGGTTTTGGTTCTCCAGTGCTGGTGGCCTACAGGAACTTCCTAGAAGAGCAGTGCCTGCTAGGACTGTACAAGTGCCATCTCATGACACCAAGTGACCAGAGCTTTTAAGAGTTGTACAGTGCTCAACACTACAGTTATTCTTAGAAAACACCACAACTGTAGAGCAGCAGAAATCCGAGGACAAACAGAAGGTGGACAGGACCCATAATGTGAATATGCAGAGGAAACATTCTCGAAGAACTACAGGTAAGTAACACACATCAGCAAATTACAACTTCCCTTTGAGGTACCCTCTGCATATTCTCACTTGTGAGAATCCAATTACAAATGCAACTCCCAGGGAGTATGACAAGGAGTTCTAATTAAATAAGGATTACAGAACTGCACTCCCTAATTGAACATCAGACCTGGGATGCCATCTTGAGAGACTAAATACAATATCAAATATGCATACAGTATTCTTTCAATTTCTGGAAAAGAAACATTAGACATGAGAGTCATTGACAGAGACTGAGGACAAATACTCTCTTCTACTGTCATCCTAACTAAAGCCTTAATTTGCCAAACTAATCCACTTACCAGCCAGTGAGAGGAATGATTCTTACTTTAAGCACTCTCTCTGAAATAACCGAAAGCATTAGTATTTTCTTGAAGGTATCAACCCAAATCTACCAACCAAATGCTAAGCTACAACATCCTAAGGTGGTTTACTTTGTAAGTCATCTGTCTACATATCTTTCCTTTGCCATCAAAACATCCTGAAGGTCTTGGTTGTAATGACAGCCCTCATGGGCTGGCTTTCAGCTCAGGAGATAGCAACCAATTTTCTGGAGGGCAGGGGAAGAAGGTGGGCAGCAAACAGAAAGAAGTGGCCACTCCTTCCTGACTGGCTAAGATACAAAACACACAACATTGTGTCTTCAGAGAAGACCTGTTTTTTCTGAGATTTTCAAAGCTCATGGGGCATGGGACACACAGAGGCAACCTTGCAGAAGCAAAGTGCTCTAAGTACAGTGTTGCTCATACAACGCCCTACTTTTAAGTATCATTTTAATTATGTGTTACATACACAACAAAAACAAACAAACAAACAAACAACCTGTTTTAATCAGACAGCATGGACCAAATCTTTGTATGACCAAAGAGTGCAGATATTGATGTTGGACACGTAAACATCCCAACTGCACTACACTTACTTCTACTTTCATTTTGACAGCATTAAATGAATAAAATCACCTTTATGAAAAAACCATTTGGACACTGGTCCAAATGGTGCACATCAATTCTTACTTTTTCTTTAGCAAATTCAAAAGTAGCTCCCAATAAGCAATGAAGTAGCTTGTCACATGCAGGGCTCCAGCCCAAACTGTCCCCTTCCATCAAAAATTTATACCAGTTAACACTTCATAACAGGTCTGCTTTAGCAGATGACATGAAAAAAGGAATAAAGGTCATTTCTGTCATTAAAGAAGTATATTATCACAGAAAACGAAGATTTAGGTGCTAAAAACATCTAATATTGAAGTTAAGTTCAGGTCATACACTTGGACAGGTGAGTTTAAAGGCACTGGCAGGTCTTCAGTACTTCTCACAAGCTCTAATGAGGAGGTGCTGCCAAAGGGGAGTGTTTCTGGATGTACATCAAGAACAGTTCATATTGAAAAATACATTGAGTTCTTTCTACATGAAATAAGAGAGCTAACAGGATTAATTATCAACCTTAATACTGGTCTCAGTTTTGACTGAGGTCTACATTGCATAAATAACTTCCAATAAAATTGCCACATAACTTTTTATTTGAATTCTCTCAGAAAGCAATATTATTCCTAGTTTGAAGTTAGATTTCTGTAAAGTTTTACAGCAATGCAGGATTCCTAGAGCATGTCTCTGTCAACATCACACTTTGGGATTTCAAGAAACATCATCTGAACCTCCTTTCCCTTCAAAGCAGATTTCTACTTATTTTACCATCTGAGTAACTTTCCCATAATTAAAAATCTTCTCCTAACTTCATGGACCATGTCAGCTCATGCAACTAAGTTCCACAGGGGGCAAGGATGCAGGCATTTCTTTCATGGATGTCCCTCCAGGCAGATGTCTGCCCTTAGCAGCCTACAGCCCACATTCTCCCTCCTGCCAAGGGGAGAATTCATCCCAGTAAACCCCACTAATCCTAATTACCTTACATGTGTTTAAAAAGGACAGAATTTACCCTTCAGTCTATATGATAATTCATTGTGTGTGTGGAGAAAAGGAAAGTGACTTTTTATACTATAACTCATGTTCAACTGAAGACTAACACAATATATTGCCTTAATGGTCTATTTCTGAAGTATACAAGCATTTGAAGTATTTTAACTCCCATGGGATCCATTTTCTGAAAAGCACTTAGAATGCCAAAAGTGGCTGCTTTTAGTCTGCATATGTAACCTTGTTACCTAAAATACTACATATTTCCACAAGGAGATAAAGTTCAAGTAGATTTATGGTAGACTTAGTATTACCACAAAGACAGAGTCACAAGAGAAATGAGAGCATATTAATATGGAATTCAAGTTTTTGCATGAACTGTGGACAGAGAAAAAAAGGTTGCACTTTAAAGATGATGAAAGGATTTTCACCTCTGGTCTCTTATGGAGCCCTGCTATAACAAACCTCTTAAAAATGCAAGTACTTTATCCTGCATTGATAATTTTTTTTTCAAAAGTAACATATAAGAAAATGTAAAATATCTACTGATCAAGAAAAGGAAAGCAGGCTGAGCATGTTAAAAAAATAAATTAGCATTTCAAATAACAGATCCCTTTCTTTCTACCTCAAAACTTAATTTTCCTAAAAAAAACGAATGTTCAGAGACAAGGAGTTAAAGAGGAGATTGACCTCACTTGGGTAATGGTCTCTGTTTTTTAAGGCACTCATGCTGATGGGAGAATTCAGCAGCTGACCAAGCAGACAGGTTTTAACACAGCTCTAACTCTGCTCACTGACAAAGAGCTACTGCAAACTCTAGATACATTCACCAAGTATTTATTTACTACAGCATCACTTTACTCAGCAGGATAGTTAGAAACCTAAAGTTATTTTCGTGCTCATATAAAACATTTATCCCAGTACATCTTCTGAATTAGTTCTTTGTCCTTTGCATGGCCAGAAATAACTGTGTGCCAGCTACTCTTTCTGCAACTCTTTCAGTTTTTCTGCAACAGGTAAAAAGGAAAAAAAAAATTACCCAAGTGAAAGACCATGGAGGTCCTTCTCTCCAACTTAATATTTCTGCAAACTTAATGGACTTGCATGGGTTGTGGAATTTCCTCACTGTCGCCATCTGCCAAGAATTTGGTCAATTTCAACCAAGTAACTAACATATTTATTTCAATAAATACATATTTAAAATAAAGATAAGACTACCCAAACAAATTAGACTAAAGAAACAAAGCTATTGTACAACCACAGATGAGCATAAGAAACCCTGATTCAAGTTTTCCTATTGCCTTATGGAGAAATGTTATTTTGTATTAACAGCAGAATGACATGTAAGACTTATTTAAATTACTTAATTGACCTGTGTGTTCAACTAGAGAAAGAGCTTACAGAAAAATGTAATCTATTTATAATCTGCAGTAGTTTGACATGTTGCTATTACTTGCCTTTTATGAGCCCTATCATATAATTAGGCAATTGCAACTTATCGACTTTAGAAGTCTCTTTAAATACCATTGATTCACAAATTTATTTTATTCCTGACTCTTGGTATGAGGTGGTTCTTACTCTGAGGATGTTCCCTGCTCAAACACACACCAAGTCAATTCTCTGGATGAAAAAATACGCATTGCTCTTTCTGCAAATGTAAAATTATAAACAAGTGTAAGTAGCTCAAAGGTAAGAAGAAAATATCAATGTCTTGGAAGTCTAAATCCATGGCACATTTTTTAGCCCAGTCTCCTCTTTCAGACTGGAGGTTATTTGAGAACACTGGGCATACCTGAGTCTGGGGAGCAGAACAATAATGGAAGGGACTCCAGAGAGGCAAATAATATACATTAACCTGAATAGTGTCATGCTTATGCTTGTGTTTGAGGGAGTGATAATGGGAATGCAGAGGAGAAAGATACACCAAAAGTGTGCAGCTTTGAGTTTGTTGTAGGGTTTGGGATTTTCTGGTGTTACACCACAACTTTGTGTATGCTTTTTCACACTAACTTACTCCAGTGGTTTAATCAGCAGGTGCATCTTACGTGGTTCAAAAGGAGAAGAAAGGCAGACCAGCCACTCATGGTATAAGAGACTCAGAGAGATGCAGGGAGGGAGGGAAGAAGCGAGGAAGAAAAAGAAGCGAGGAAGAAATGTAAATGGGGAGAGTGAAGTTCGTGTTCATTTTTGGAAGCAATACATATGCATCCTCCTAAATGAGAAATTTCGAGGGCTGTTGAGCACTCTGCTAAATTCAGTGTGTTCAACGGCCCTTAAAATTTCTCATTTCTCACCTGAGGACTGTGGTTTACTGGCTGCACACTGGACTTGAGAAGTAAATGGGCAGAGATTGTAAGCTACTTCATAAGGGCACTCCTGTAACACAACCAGCTAGGTACAGTTTTGAATGCTTTTGTGTATTCACATTTCATTTAGTCAAAGATCTTGTTTCCGTGTTGAGAACATGCCACATCTTTCCTAGGACAATATAATTCAAAAATATTAACCTCAAGTACGCATTCCTAAGAAAATGATTAAGGAAGAAACCAAAAATCAATTAACTTGCAAAAGTGCATTACACTTGACTATGAATTTGCTTTATAAACCTCATGTTTATCACCATTTACATTATTACCACAACCCAAAACTGAATTTTAGTTGCATTCATTTTAATTAAAAAATATTACACCAAAATGACAACCATATAAAAGATACCATTTGAATTTTTACACTTATACAGAAAATGTATTTTATTCTGCATGTTTTCTTTGCTATATTTCAACCTTTCCTCGCATTCCCCTATTTATTTAGCTTACTTTCTTACATTAATCTCCAGTTACCAACAGAGATGACAGAAAGTTAAAAATAACATTAATAGCAAAAAGAGAATGAATAAAAGAGGAATCAGAGTCTGCTACAACACTGAGTTCATGAAATTTGCAGATTAGGCAGCTAAGGGATTAGGAAAGGAGGCTGCACTTTCAGGAAACTCTTTGGCTTGTTAAATTTATGAGGAAGAAAGGAATCTTTATTCCTCAGGTTCTTCCCCAGAGGAAGCAGAGGATGAGGTTCCAACCCATGCCTCATGGCAAATATCCTTCTAGTCTTTTCTTCAGAATAATTCTTCAACTTTAAAGAAAGTGGACAGGGGTAGACTGAACCTAATTTTAAATATGTTCCTGGAGTCCTAAGATACTAATTTTTATTACAATTAAAATCAACACGAATAAGGAATGTACTTCTTAATTTGTGCACAGAAATTATCCTGATCCTGTGACGATGCAGACAAACTTTCTCTCTCCTCAGAAGCAGAATGTTCTTTTTAGAGATCAAATTTTCAATGTTAAAGATTTTATTTTTAAAGAGTTATTCTAACTTACAAGATGCCAGAGACTTTTGGAGATACAATGGGGATGCAGGGGGTCTCACTTTAATTTAGCAAGAAACACTCTCAGTATGAGACTGAGTAGGAATTTAATCCTTGAAGTTCAAATACATCTTAAATATTGCTGACTATAGCCTTCCTATTCCAAAAGCGTGGCTTTATGAGGTAAAGTACTTTCATTTACAGGATTCTGTTAAAGAGAAATTTCTATTGCAGGTACTCATAAATATCTCTCTTTTAATGAATTTTAGAGTTATAAAACCATAGCAAATACCAGGCATTAGCATTTAACCTAAATTTCTCATAAAGGAAACCAACTTAATCTCAAATAATGACCACACTAACTCTACCCTATTAAAGACAAGAGGGAAAAAATACAATTATCACAGATGAGAAAGAACCTCAATATAATTTCTGAGGATAAATTAAATTCTTCTAATGCTACAGTTGAAATTGAATTTGGAAAAGACTGTCTTACAATGTATTCACTTACAATTTCATTCTCCATATGCAAAAAAATCTATTAAGAAATGAAGAATTTTCATGGAAAAAAAGATTTTCCCTTCTAAAAACTCCATTCTAAGAGAAAAGCATTCCAATTTTCTTTCAAGAATTTTAAAGGTTCCTTGGCTCTAAAATAATTTTTCTATTACAAGTTTTGGCATTTGTGAATGTGTTTGAGGGAAGCAATAGATAGATAATGTATCCTTTCTTCTTCTGATTAAATTTTCAAAGTTAAAGGCAGAGAAGGCAGCACTTAGGCTTTAGGTCACTGTGGCTGTCTCAGAGTAGGCACCTGCCAAGTGCATAACTCTGTGGTGGCAGAAAGACTTTTAGAAAGCTGCTATCAACAGAGATTTACCAGAGATGTTCTCCTTTACTGCTGGGGTATTTAACAGACCTGAGGCACTCAGATCACAGATGCTGCTCAAAAAGAATGATCAGAGTAACTCAGCTCCTCACCTTAACATTCACCAGAAACTACGAAGCTCTAATGTAACTTTAAAGTAGCTTAAGAGAGTATCAGGGGTATTAGCAGCCATCCTGCTTTGAAGTGACATGAATGGAAGGCAGACAGCAAACGGAGGAGGCTGGGGCACAGGAAGGTACTTTTGATCCCCCTGTGCCCGTTTCAGTGAACGCTCAGTGAATGAGTTATTTCAGAGAGGGACAAGCACAAAAGAGAGGAAGGTTTCAGCAGGACTGCACTGACCAAGCTGCACTTTTTCACATTACAAGTGGCTGTTAAAAGTGCTGAAAGTTAGGAAAAAGCATTTGCCGAGGAGCACATGTCACAGAGCAGGTCTAAGCACCTAGAGGCAAAACCCCTTAAAGGAAGGGGTGATGCAGAGGCAGCCACCAGGAACACCTTGTGTGTGTTCAGTACAGAACAGGAGGACACTCCTTGTGCACAAGAGCACGAGGAGCAGCAGCTGCTGTCACTGTGCCATCACAGCAGCGAGGAAAACGGGAGCACCAGCCTGTCCTGGGGCGTGAGGTCCCAGGAGCTGTGCTCAGCAGGAGGTTCTTGCCCTCCATGTAAAATCTTGACAAATCCCAGTCTGCAGCTTCCAGTGGCTCCAGGTCTGCTGGTCACAGCAAGCAGACACACACACTCTGCCAGACAGCCTCTTCAGGTCTTGGGGAACAACACAACCACAAATGCTGTCAATCCTTAAAGTACCTCTGACACCCCTCCCAAGCATTCACAGCTAAAAAGACTGTCTAACAGAGCCAAAATTTGGAATTTTCATCCATTGTTTTTTTGGTGAGATGTCTAAGATCTGCAGGATACTACACCTAATTCTATATTCTTTTTGTTCTCTTTAAATAACTGAAATTGGAACCAGTTTTGGCCATCAATAGCCCATCCCTGTGCTCAAAGGAGGGCCAAGTTAGATCAGGGTGATCTGGGCTCTTAGTGAAGAATAGCAGAGTCCTCCTACAGAGGAATGAGTGCTGACCATACCACTAATGTGGAACCACACAGAGTGTTGTGAAGCATTTAAAAACCACCTCTTAGGTGAGGTTTTCAAAAGACACCAGGTTAGGCCCCAACAATAAAACTAGCAATCCAACTTTATTCCGTGGTTTTGAAAATCCAACCCATGAATTGATTTTTCACTTTTCCCCATAAATTCCCCATAAATTTACTCACCACTTTTTAGTATGTAATCACCTTTTCCACTGCAAAAAACCCCAACCAAATCAACTCAGACTGAAAGGTGTACCCTTTTTGAGCTTAGGACAGCAAATCAGTTTGACTTATTTCAGATTAGGGAAGCAAGTATTTGCAGGTTTTTTTCTCTTTTCTTTTTTCCAGATCATGCAAAAATTTACGCACAAGAATCATGATCTCAATAAATTAACATCTACTATGAAAGCAGTGTACTCTTTAATTTAGATTGAACTGTTAAATTTAGTCCAGCAAGTACAGCCTTCAGATTAATCTTGGAAGAAGGAAGAGAAAGCATGAGCATGTGCACCAGCTCTTCAGTACTTCCATTCACATCCAATTACATCCCACTGCCAAGCTGACACCAATGAGAACATGAAAGACAACTTGGCACGTCCATTCCCTTTGATTAGCCAACTGGGGATACAACTTGTCAGTCAAAAATCCCTCTTCCCCCAAAAAACTCTTGAGGGGTTTGTCATCAAATGTTCCATCTGATCAAGAAATGGGAGATTTAACTGCCTTCAAATAATTTTGACCACTTCTGCTCCCCTCTTTCCTCAGGTGTCCAGTTTACCAAAGAAGTGTCAATAACAGCAGTTTAAACCTAAAGGTCAGTTCTGCTGCAGTTTAGGTAATATTAAAACAACTGAATGAAAATCATTGGGTTTGCATATCATATTTTTTACACATACAATCATGGTAACTTGTTTCAACTAGTTAACTCATTTCCTTGCAAGACCTGTATTAGACTTTCTAATATTTCCAGATAGTACTTCTTCTACACTATATTTCTAAAAGTAACTACATAAATTATATTGACATTCTGTTTCAGGAAGTGCAAAACAATCACTTTTTGTTTTATACCATCAAAATGCATCAAAGAAACTCAGCTGAAAGTGGTGGCAGCATTCCAAGTGTGCATGCCCAGAAAATACTCTGTGGTATTCTCACATCACTATCACACAACACCATTGCTATTTAAGTTAAAGAAACACTTTTATAAACGTATTTTAACCTAAAATGCACATCATGGTTACCAAGGAAAGATGAAAATCTGAGACAATTGTGTCAGCTAATAAAGTTCCTAAGCACACAGTACAGTATCTACAAGATTTCCTATCTCAAGATTTGATGTGGAGCTCCCAAAGAGGGAAGTACAACCATCATTTCAGTGCTGCACCTAAATGAAAGCATGAAAATTTCAAAGCCCACCAAATCAAAAGACCTCTGTACATTTTCACTGTATAAACAAGAGCTGTGAGATCCCATGATCTGTCATCAAAATTTATCCAAACTTTGGGAACACAGCCACTACATAATGAAACAACTCCAGTATCTCTAGGAGGACTTGGCTACAATTTTTTCAGCTCTAGACCTCTGTAATTTCCATGCACTTTTTTAATGAGAGCTCTAATTGTTTTAAAATACAAAGTTGCTTATTTAGATATCTGATACTCATTTTAGCAGCTATTCTAGTCTCTGACTTTGAAACCTCCAGCCTGTGATTTAACCACACAGCATTTTTATCTTTTACACAGACACAGCCATGTAATTGATAGCTGGGAAATAATAAGTCACTGACTCGTATTAAAATGGGATTGCTCGCTGTTGAAAATTAGCAGGCAGGCATCTGCTTTTTCTAATGCAAATCACAGGTAACGTTGACTATCCACAGCTAAAACCAAAACCCCTTCATCATCAAATAAATGGATACACATGTCTTGCTAATGTGTATAAAGATGATTGGGAGGCTGACTGCCTAACGTGAGAGAGCTGGAAGTTGTTACCAACTTTCTTAGACAAATCCTGAAAAAGGAAATCAAGAAGTTAAATCATTTGTCTGGACCTTAACAGACTGAAAACCACAGGAGGAATTGCCCACAGTATTAGCATTCCCCATAAAAAACTGCTTCTCCAGTTTACCAGCACCTGCCTTGGAGACATTTGTGGCATAGAAGATGCACACCAGAAACCTTCTTCACAGCTAACATACCTTGCTCTACAGCCGTGGGCAACTGAAAGCCTGTGAGCTCTCCGTAATTCCTGGCTCTGCAAAGGTGCTCGATCAAGGATGCTTGGGAAGAGTCAAAGAAGCCTCCACAGCAGCTGAGAGTACTCTAACCCAAAGAAAATAAATCAAACGCAAACGGCACTAACAGATCAGCGGCTCTGTAAAGTCTGCCATGCCCTGAAGGAAAGCTTGCCATAGGCAGATAAGCAAAGCTCACACCCTGAATTGCCAGAAATACTTTGTGCCTCCTTATTAAAAAATTCACACAGTTGGAGGTGAACTAATTGAGGCGGTGGAGACAGTAACACAGAAGGCACTTAAAATGTAATTAAGCCATGATCAGAAAAGGCACACATAAGGGAGAAAGAACTGGAAACAGATACTCCAGGGAAATACCAGATTCAAGCAAAAATGAGAGCAATTGTGTATTAAATCATGTTCAATGACATTTATATGTACTGCTAAAAGAATCTGTGCAGAAATCAAACATTAGGGCCATAGCTAAACGGGAAAAAATGCAACATACACCTTTGTCTTAGATAACCTTCACGTGTTTTAATGCACACCACGGGGACAGGTGTTTTGAGAGGAAGAAGGCAGCCACATCCTGAACCTGAGCAATTCTGAATCATGCTGGGAATCTAACAACAGGAACGCTTATAGGAGCATTCCGTGTCTCAACTCTTTCAGTTTTATTCTGCAAAACCACACTTTAGCTCTACTGTTGGCTGTTCTCGAAGGACTGTACCAGCAACTCTTTCATCCACTGTCAAGCACAGGTCACACATGCACTCACTGTATTAAGGAGGGGGGAAAAACCCCCAAAACTAAAAGACTTAAAACATGTAACTATAAACTTCACACAATCTTAACACATACAAAAATTCCCTTCGTAGTAGACACTGCAGTCTAGAGAGACTTGGTGATAGTCTACAGAATGAAGTGCCTCTTTTTCCTTTGGTGATAACTATTTTACAGGGAAAAAAATGTATCAAAAAAAACCCAACAAACAAGCTATTATCCTGTTATGTATGGATCTTTTTTTCAGACAGAAAAAGGGAAATCCTTAAGTATCCTTTTGTAAAAACGTTTCTTCTAGCAAACAGCACTATGTGTTAAACAGTCCTTAAAAACCTTTTCCATTGTTTTTTTTCCTATTAAGTTTGTTTCATGCAAACCTGCTGAGTGCAGAGTCTTCAGTTCCCCACAGAGTGTAAAAGTCACATGTGGGTTTTGCCTTTTTACCCATTATTCTCCATTTGGTATTGTCTCATTTCCCTACCAGCTGCTTCACCATTTCCTGAGCTGCACCATCTCGTACTGTGTCCAATATTAGACACAGCAGTGACACAGCAAATGGGAAATAAACGGCACAGCTGATCAGGACAACTGGCAAAGGATGCAAACAGCACATCCAGAAGGGGTTATGAGCAAAAAACACCAAAACATTTGGTCATAGGAGCCTAAACCACTTATCTTTAAAAACACAGCAACAGCCTCTCTGACTTGACTCTAATCAGAGAGAGCTCTGATAAACCCTGTCTGAGTCTTACTTCAGTGAACACAGGAAGAACTGAGCACTGAATTAGGAGCAGACATTTTTCAGTGCTAGAGCTCCCAGGGGAGGGGAAAGGAGGGAAGCTTGGGCTTGAACTCAGGGGGTCTGAACACGAGGATAACTCAAAACCAAGAAGGATGAACAGTGAGATGCCACACAGCAATGGAGAAAGAGAATTATTCTCACCAGGCTAATAAAAATACTTAAATGAACTATCTTAACAACATACAGATTCTGAAGAGTATGTATATCCCTCATTGCTGTCCCCTTCCCACATCTCCCTGCTTTACTTCAATTCAAAATAAGGAATGGATAATGAGCAAGGGTGGGGCCATAAAATAGAGAGAGACCAGGACAGAAAACTAAACACTGAAAGAGAAGCAGCCTTTTGATGCTCTGCTACTGAGAAACTAAAGTCAGTTATTTTCCTGTTTAATACAGTTGTTTTCTTGCTTAGACTAATTTGCTGAAATTATAACAGGCAGATTTGTTGAGTACATTTTGAGGCTAATTTGAAAAAAAGTAATACAAACACTAAAATTATGTTGAATGCTGTCAAAGACATCATCAGTAAAACCTCATTTGCAAAGAATCTGGTACTGAACTCTAACCAGTTCAGACACAGACTGATCTCTTACCATGGTTATTGTAGCTGTTTAGAATTTTTACTAATTTTAATATTAACAATAATAAACCAGAAAGAAAATAATATTTCCTCTTGTTTAGTAGGTTTTGTTAGCCATTAAAATATATTTTACACATATAATACTTCTAAAAAGATCATCAAATTGAACTGAAATACAGGTACTTGCAGCAACATTATTCCACTCAGCTGGCAGTCGGGATAAAGCCATTAGCACATCCAATTTAAGGACCGAGATTTCTTTTAGTAACTACAATCTTATAGAAAAACTTGAAAATACTGAAATATAATGTCTGAACACTCAGCTGGTCATATTAGGCATCTAAACTTGAGCACCAAGTTACAGCAAAGAAGCACCTTGTTTGTGCCCACTGTGCTGTTAGCCCAGGTAAGGGATTTAAAGCAGCTCATGGAAAGATGAGTGGCAAGTGCCTCCATTTTCTTTCCCCTAATACATCAAGCATTGTCTAAAGGAAGAGTTTTCAAACCCTCAGCATGGTCATTTGACCCAAATCTGATAGCACAGATGATGAAGCATTATTAAAGCATGAGGAATCATAAGCTTCATGCTGCCAAAATAGTGACAGCAATGATCAGTTGCGTGAGAAGTTTGGTTTGTTTGTGTGGAGCTGTTGAGGGATGATGATAATTACCTGTGAAATGAATATTCATCACATGGGTGAATTCAAGGCTGACTAATACTTCACTGGAGAGTGAGAATAACGTTAGGGAGAAAGTGGCCAAAGCAGACTCAGCTCACTTTGTGCTGAGGTCTTGTGCAGCTGTATGACACAGGTGCCAGGAATTCATGAACTGGAGAAACAGCCTGCAGCAGACAGACCTATTCCCTGTGTTAGTTCCTAAATAGGAAGCTGAAAATTAGCTAAATAGCTTTTTTATTTCTGAATGTATGCCCATCCCTACTCCAAGGAATACATTACTGCTATTATTTCTACAAGCAGTAAATAGCATTGAGGTATCCAATGCTACCCCTTCCTTTTCTCCACAACTCCAAAATCTTATCCCTGTCACAGAACATCTTGCTTCCTTAGAGAAATAAATTTTTTCAGAGGCAGCCATTTCCAAAGGTACAGTCTGTCTCTGCCAACTTCTTTGTGAGCAGCACAAGCCTCCAGCCAGCTGAACATCTGGGAACTGCCCCAAAATCACAACAGCCACCACAGTGGGACTGAAGTAGGAGAGTTTCACTTCATTAGTGAGCTTTTATTTTTTTCTTCTTTTGCCAATAGATGTCATCAGCAAATAAATGAAAAAAAAAATCCAAACAAACAAAAAAACCTCAAAATAAAATGTCTGTGTGCCAAAAATCCTCAGATGCCTAAAAAAAGTCGTGTAAGAAGCAAACCGGACTGTTTTGAAGGACCTTTCTTTCCATGACCAAAAATGAGTTGAACAGCCCCGGGATAACAGATTTGAGAAGACACATTGCCCAACAGGACAATGGAAGAAAAAGGACACCACCTGTATGTTCCAGGCCCAAACAAGGGTAGAGTGAAGCTATGACAGCCCTTAAGTGCAAAGCAGTGGTATTCAAGGGAGCAGCAGTAACCGAAGCTGTGGTGAAGGCAGTGGTAAAGGTACACACAATGAATTACCACCTGGATGACCACTCTGGAGTCACATGGAAGGCAGGTGTGACCCAGCCCACTGATCTTCATCCCTGTGCTTCCCTCTCCTGGGAAATGAGACAAACTTTGATAGTGGATGGTACCACTGAAGTAGTGAAAGTGTAGGGAGGAGCCAAGAGGTACTCTAAAAACATGCACCAATGAGATCTTCAAAAGTCTGATCCATCAGGTACGGCATAAAGATGGACAAATAATTCAGTAAGTAAGGTTTTGTCTTTCAGTTGTCTGAAAGCAGATTAGTTTTCTAAGCATACAATAAAAATTAACTATTAGCATCCATCCTTGAACATTGAAACTCTACAGATCAATAGCCAACAATTCAATAATTAACTGCAAACATTTAAGTAATTGCTACTACAATATCAGCTTAAACTCACACCTATTGGCATAATTCTCACTGATACCAGGAAGATTCATATCCCTAGAATCAACAGCTCAATTAATCCTTTGAGAATCTGTATGCAAACCAAACAAACCAAATAAATTCTACAAATATTTCCCTTCCAAAACCACTAATTACGCACTTCTGACAAAACACTACTCAAGGTTATGTATTGGCACAAGCTGCAAAACATGATTTGTAATGTAGTCCTTTGTTGTTAAAACAGAAATATTATTTTGTGATTTACAGCAGTATGACGAGTGAAGGCACAGGACCAATTGCACACAGAATTAGTATTAAAAACAGACACATGTTTTTCCTTCCAGAGGCCATGGGCAGCATAACCTGATGCTGCTTCTTGTAGCTTGTAAGAGCTTCCTCTCCAGCTCCCTAGCACCTGTAAAGCAAGGTAACAGTCCCGGCTCACGACTAGGGTTTTTTTTTGACATACAAAAAGCAATGTGGAGCCAAGCACCTTACACAGATTAAGTCAGTGGCAACACTGAACCCAGCTTTTCAGATACTACTGTTTTCAGTTATGAGAGAAAAAGACCAGGATTTCTGTAATGGCCTATTTTTGAGTACAATAGTCCAGCTGCTAATATTCTTTCTCACAGATGCAACTTCTGTAGTAGTCATGAATTCCAGAACATTAATACTGAATAAAGCATAGTTTTCTTACAAAACTTAGCATTTATATCTCATTAGTCACAGTGCTAACATTATAATTTGAACTCGCTGGCTTTATAATCTCTTGGTGACTTTCACAGAAGTGTTTATATTTTGGTACATGACTTTTCTAGATCCTCAGACTATTTTTCCTGAGGTAACAGCCAGAAGTGACTTAAACCTTACTCAGTATTCACATGTTTCTTATATAACCGATGCTTGGGGGATGGGGGTAGTGAAAGAATCGGTCTGCCAGTATTAAACATTACCTTATTTCTTCCACACTGTTTTCCCCATCTGAGCTAAAGATACTTCATCCAATTGCAAAGCATTCCTAATGAGTGACAGTCAGCAGGAAACTGATTTTGAACAGCTTCCAATATAACTGAAACTTTGAAAAGAGAACTTTCGATTTTAAGTGACATTCACAATTTATTTCACATAAAGACCTATACTAGGTCAGAGGTATTTGAGTCTCATTCTCAAAGAAAAACTAATTCAAGCTCTATATACACCCACCCTGCTGTTTATCCACATATGCAGCAACGTCATCGACTCACTGAGCTACTTCTTGACAGTTCTTCATTTTGAGAGGTACAAAACCTTCTGACAGATACATAAATGAGAAACCCTGGGAAGAAATGTTATTTTGTTTCAGCATCTGCTCTACAAATGAAGATAAGCAAACCAGATTTCTAGTTCCAGAAAATGACAGCTCTTGTTTCAAAAAAGAGTGACATGAAAGACACAGCAAGGGTATGTATAGTAAAAAAGCCTGTAGGGCAGGGGCAGAGCCATGCTCTGGTTCCCAAGCTCTGTGACACCCACATCCTCACTCACTCTGTCTTCATACTTGTTCATATCTTTTAACTTATGACATCTTCTTGGACACTTTTAAGTGTTATAGGAAGAGGGTCTATTGATACAGCAAGAACATTTAACAAATACAATTCCAGGTTTTGACAAATAGAATTCCAAAACATTAATTCAAAAGTTTAAGCCTCTCCTCTCATAGTCCATTGGTATTGGGCACAAGTTACTGTAAAGGTTGCCATATCTCATAGAATCATAGGATGGTTTGGGCTGGAAGAGACCTTAAAGACCACCTAGCTCCAATCCCCCTCCCATGGGCAGGGAAGCCACCCACTAGATCAGGTTGCTTAGGGCCCCATCCAACCTGCCCTTGAATACTTCCAGGCACTGGGCATCCATATACACCTTGGTTTCTGTTACACTGGCTGGGTTACTCTGCCCTTTTCATTTTTATTTCTATGATTTCTGGCATTCGATACCATTCAAAACTGGTAGTTCAGAGAATAGAATGGAAATGAGGATAGTTTATATCTGTGCACTGACAAATGGATTGTTAAGCTTGTGTAACATTTGGAGAATTTTTTTTATTCTTTAAGATGAGATTTGTTAGCAGGGGATT
Source organism: Lophotriccus pileatus (assembly GCA_035583135.1). Taxonomy (NCBI): domain Eukaryota; kingdom Metazoa; phylum Chordata; class Aves; order Passeriformes; family Tyrannidae; genus Lophotriccus; species Lophotriccus pileatus. Next base: position 10,549,140 of record JAWWES010000150.1, read on the forward strand.
TGAAATGCACTGTGATCCTCTTCTAGTTTATGTCCTCTTTCTATTTTTTTTTCTCACTTTTCCCCCTCTCTTGGATATTCATTTTTTACATCAGAAGAATTACTTATGAGAACGAAACTATTTTTGACCATACTGCGGCATTTTTTCACTGAGATAAGACAGGACTGGAAGCAGCATTACAGGAATGGTGACAGCAGGTTACAAGCTTTTGTAACACGTTTGTAATCTAGGAAGTGAGCACCCACTTCAGCCTCATAGGAAAGAAAGTGTCTTTGCACATTCCGTTTCCTCACGTATTTTGATTTGATGAAGGGAAGCAAAAGTATTCCCCCTGTGAGATTTTAAATGAAGGCACAAACATACAGTTTCCTCACCCCAGTTATTCCAGGGAGAGAAATTTCCAATTACTTGGCAAATCAAGAAAGAATATCCAGAGGGGGTCTGAACCTAAGTGCTGCTTTTCCTTTCCTTAGAGTTTGCAGATACTCCCCACAGAGCAGAAGGCTTCAGTCCAGGAAGCCACAGGGAACTGCTCATGGCACTGTTTTTCTCCGGGAGACAGTAACATCAAGGTGATTAGAACACAGACAGCCAAACAAAGCACAGCACACCAGGAATCCCTATTTGTGTAAGGGAATATAGGAGGAGACAACGCACTAAAGCTTTAGGAGTGTGGACTCTTTTACTTTGCTTCATATGTATTTTTTTTTTTTTGGACAACATGAAGCTCATAAACACTCAGAGCAGATGGTGTAACATACAGCAGTGGGAGATGGAGCTTATTAGCTATCGCTTCCTTCCGCTAGTCTACAGCCCAGAAATCTGAAGGACCTTTAAATCACCCTCTACTGAGAGCCGAGTCCCTTTCATGAGAGAGTACAAGGGACAAACTGTGTGCACTTAAACACACATCACCTCTTCATTATGCTTCAAGTCTCTGCTCTAAAGCGAACAGGTACAAAATGTGCTTAAATCAAGTTCTCAGAGGATTTTCTAAAATTAGCAAAATAATGCTGCAAACAACACTAAAAGTCTAAAATTTAAGTGTCTGGCATTTTCAGAAAGAGAAAAAAGATTTTAGTAATACAAAATGCATCACCAGTTTTTATACCAGCCCTGTTATTTTAATAATAGCACATCACCAGAAGTCTTCTATTTTTTTTTTTTGATTTTCTTCCTTGAATTATAGCACTTCAAGAAAAACTATTTGAAGAAATAATTGGTTTCATTTGCAATCAACCTGTTCCTACCTTCCTCCTGAAGTACTCAGGAATGCTTCATTCTACTGTGCCACAATCACCTTCCACAACAGTTCAAGGCACAGCTCTAAACAAATTATACAGCTTAAAAAGTAAAAAAATCCGCTCATTAACCAACAAATCTCATCATAAAGAAAACACAGGGAACAAGAGAGATGTAAATAGTTACTCAGCTAAAGAAACCCAAACCACCACATTGCTAAAAAGGCTGCATAGCAGTAGTTCTCTTAAGAGAGTTTTTTTCTTTTGACATTCTTTTTCCTGTCCTTCTCAAAACTAACAACCTCCCTTCCAGCTGCAAACATCGGAAACGCATTTTACCGTGTCCCGTTCACATGTAAATAAATAGCCACTTTATTCTGATACTCTTTATCCCATGAATGCCTCCAAAATATGTAATTAGCAGGCAGTGCTACAGTGAACTATATTATATTATATATATTACATACACTATATACCCTGATGGAACCCCATTCCATCAGGGTAGAACAGTTACCATTGATCGTACTTGAGCTCTACCTTAATAACAGGAGTTTGGAGGTGCCTCCCAGTAAAATTTTCCCCTTCATTAACTGCGGAAATTTATAAGCACAGACTCTTAAATTCACCCAGGTAAGTGCTCCAAATCTCTGTTAAAGCAATGAAAAATCACAGTCACTCTGCTGGCACCAGTTTCATGTGGGAGAGCTCACAAGACCACAAATTTGTGGTCTGTTAGACTATTATTCTTGTCTTGATTCAAGGGTGAAACTAAGAAAGGCTTTTTTACCTTTATACATAATTTAAAAATAAAGTATTTGAAACAAAAAGTACATGCTACATACAGACCAAATTCAACTCTCCATGGCCCTGGTACAGACACAAAGCAGATCTGCTGCCCTGAGTGGATTTACATAATTCTGGAATCAGAGTAGAATATGGTTATTATGTAAAAAGCTTTTGCCACTTCACAGATGACAAAACACGACCATGACATTTTCCTGACAGGACAATTTCCTACCAGTGCTTGTCAGCACGCCTTTTATTTATGTCTAGCATGATAAGTAAAACTGGTTTTGACTGGTCATATGATGTTAAGAGTTACATGTGTTTAAATCTTCCTTCCTGGTAAGCTGAAAATTGCTGAACTTTAATGCATAGCAAAACAGACCGCCTATTTCTGCGCCTCACATGTAGCTTTTCCTTTCTAGGGGAAGAAAGTGCTGTTCAGCACTAAAACATTTCTACTGCCTCTGTGTCCTCACCACTGCTAGGATGTAACAGAGGGCAGAAATGAGAATTGGATGACAACAGCAGTAAGCTAAAAAAGAGAGGATGAGACAGAAGTGGCCTTAGGCAGAATAGCTTTCTCACACTGTGAATCAGGCCTCTCTGTGGAGCCAATGGAGTTCATTTGAGGAAGATTTTGAACACTTAGCTAGATCTGTTGATCTTGAAGATAATTTCATACACCTTTTTTACAAAACATTACTTCTGTCACCACTCTGGAGCTTTTGTCTAGAAAAAGGTTTTCCTTATTTCTTGGGCTAAAAGCAGAATAGGCCAATTCTTTGTGAAGCTCTCTAAGATATCATTTCCTAGAATACAAGTAATCATGATTTTCTCACACAGATTTACCAGAAATTATTTGCTGTTGGATCTTCCAATGGAATAACTACATTCTGCCTTACCCATAATGCAGTTCAATGTATTTATCTTGCCAGGAAATACACGTTCGTCTAACCAGAAATTTACTGCCGTATGCTCATGTTGTTAACGATCAATAAACTTTATCATGCCAACGACTCGATCCCAGATGCTTATCCTATCAGGAATTCATCCCTCTAAACTAGTGTTTTCTACAAATCTATAATTAACCTAAAAGCCAGAAAGCTTTTCTGTACTGCCAGTATTTGTAGAGCACAGGTCCTTTCATATTTACTTTGGTGGAAACAGAGAAAACTGCGGAAGAAAACAGTTCTAATTATGTAAACACAACACAAATAAGCTTGAGGTGCAATTATAGTACAACTATGAGAACTTTTTTTCCCCACACAGCCAAGTCCATCAATGAGCTTCCCAGCAAGAGCAACATTACTGACAGCTTCTGCCAATTCTACCCCATCTCTTTCAAGTACAAAACAACGTGTTTACCAATTCTTCCAAGAATTAATTTACTATGTTTGCCAATATCTCCCAACTACACGATATAGGGTCTGCCAGGAATTTACTTCATAAAATCATCTTGCCAGGACGAGATATTGCAGATTTACATATCTTCAGACAAGCAGGATTCTGTATGCTCCAGTGACTAAGAGAATGCATTTTTATATGTACACATTATGCACTTAGCACTGACTCTTTACTAGTCAATGACACTTTGTCAGGAGAGTTTTGCATCTGCTCACATTCAGTTGTTAGGCCAGTAAAACTTTGTTTGGCTTGAAACTATGGTATTTGTTAAATCTTGAATTGTCTGGTAACTGCAAGTTTCTGATTTAAGTAACTCCAGACACACACTTCATCTTGCACCAGACTGTCCATGAGTGACACTAGTACTAGCCCTGAAGAACAGCACCTTAAAATCATTGTTTAATGAACAGATCAATTCTATACTTACTGTTTTTCATCTTACAATGTGAGAGCAAAATACCTGTTGGTCTGCACAAGCACATAACTGATTCCTTGCAGGCCGCTCCTGAATAAGTGGGGTAAACTCATGCCTGACAACTTCTTGCAGAAATGCACACTAATTTGGCCAAGATTATTAATGCAATTGCTCTCAGAAGCAATGTTCTGGAAGAATAAATTCAACATGACACAGGGGCTGGTTTCTGGTGCCTACAGTAGTGTGATTGCAACCCTTTTATATGTGCCCAAGCTAGTGATGCTACAGCTGACATGAATATCAATAACCACAAAGTGTAGCAAACACAGAGTTCTTCAAGGCCCAGGCCCATGCAGAGGTTTTCCTTTCACAGCCACAGTGACAAGCAATGAGGGAGTTGCTCTAAGTAGACCTACAAGTATATTTACACCACCTCCAGGTACAAAAATACAGCCATATATATCTCAAACTCTCAGAGCATGTTCAAGATAAAGTCACAAGAAACAAACATATCTAAGTCAAGTTTTCTATACAATACTTTGTTGAAACCTGTGTTCGTGACTTTTTCGTTCCAAAGACTGCAGTTTTGTAACTCTTTGGAGGGAATACACGCAGATGGACTGAGGTTATCTCTGGCAGCCATGAGTCATAGGTACTTTCAGTATATGAAAGTATTATGATAGTAACTTGCAGTAAAATACAAAAAGGATGCAACAGCTATGTAGCACAGCCCTTCTAAATTTTACATTAATTTACACGTCACAGAAGAGACAAATTTCCCATCTTCAAAAAGCTTTTTTTTTTCTTATTTTCTTGTGAAAAAAATTACTTTTATATTCTCAGTAAGCAATGAGGGACTGGGCTGCTTTGTGCATGTGGGTTTTTGATGTGGCTTTTTGGGGGGTCTTGGGTTGGTTTGTTTGTTTGCTTGTGAGTTGTTTGTTTAAATAAATACTAAGTTTTTTTAGCTGACAAGCACTGGCCAAATGGTAATGCAATTCAACCACCTCCTTGAAGAGCAGGGAGTGATTTCCCCTGGAACCTCCGCTGTTACCTCTAAGGGGACAGGACTCTCATTGCTTCTGACACGCATTCTGATTCCTAAAAATATTCTTCCTGCCCCACCATCCTGCCTGAATTTATGACAGAGCTGAAAGCAGCAGATAAGCCACTTGTCTGTGCATGCAGCATGTGGGTTTACATGAGTCCAGCAGGGAATGCTGCAGTAAATTCTCCTCAATCTTTCCATTTCTTTAGTCTTAGTCTTTAGCTTTCATCTCTAACCAAACAGTAGCTTTTCCTAACCTTAGCTCAGCTATCCTAACTGCTCAAATCTTTGTCCTGATCATGCAGAAGGCTAAAACAGAAACTTAACTGCTGGGCTTTTCCTTACAATACACTAATTATCTTCAGTTTTTAAATTACTTGATTATTGATATGAAATGTCAAGAGAATTGTTGCATTCGAATGAATTCACAGGCTTTGTAAGCACAAGCAGGTATAATCTGCAGACTCAACATTGATTTTTATACCAGAATGCACCCAACATATACAAATCTAATAAATACTCAGTGACCATTACTAAAAAGAGTAGCTCCTACTAAAAATATGTTTGTCTATAGCTATCTTGGGATGATTTCCAGAATACCACTCAGTCTGTCCTGCCAAAAAAAGCAATTTTACTTTAAAATATTTTTTGTCCTAAATTTTTTATATCATGGTATATTTAAATACAGATGAAAAGCAGGTTGACAGCACAAGCCTTTTAAGAATAAAATGTTTGCTCATCAGCTGACAACATGATACTGTTTCATAGTAAATAATCATTAAGTAATATCCAGAATTAGCAGATAAAATAAATTATTTACCTTGTGTGGACTGGTCAATGGCTTTTCTTTTTCTACTCTGACTATTGTAATTAAGTCTTAGCTCTTGGCTGTATTCATTCAGAGTTTCTCTTGAGTCATAAGATTGCCTTTGCTTTCCCCCATCTTCACTTTCATCTGAAGAACTCGTGTAAGTTAGATCCACTTCATGTTTAACTTTTGACAGTGGCTGGTAGGGTTTGCAGTCCATCTGCTCCATCTCTGATTAAATAGGCTCAAAGTCATGAAAACAAGCAACTGGAACGCCTTAAGGAAACAGTCCTGGAAAACACAAACCAAAAACAATAATCCATTTCAGACATGATATAGAAATTTAGCTCACAAAGGCCGAATTTTATTTTTAGTTTATATAAACCAATTAAATTGTATTACTATCACTATAATTCAGGAAAGAAACTGAACATGTCATATTTCACTGGGGTTTTTTTGTTTTAAAAATAGAAAAAAAAAGATCCTTGAAGGAAAAAAATTAAAACCAAATCTTAAGTACTGTCCTATTAGACCAAGCAACAACTGTAACTTACACATAAGATATGCTACAACAACTTCTATTTGGTATTAAAGCTAAGATGGAGCTGTTACTATTTCTCTAAATGGATGCATATTCATCTTCAGAGAAAACAGTATTTTATGACTTTTAAAACACAAAAGCCTAGAAAGCAGAAAGTTCACTCTTTTGAAGCATTCTGCTGTAAATTAAATTACATTCAATCAAGAATAAGAGACTCCAGAGTTCAGAAAACTGCCAAACTTGTTAAAAATAAAAACATACCGCATTGTTACTCTACAAAAGCATAAGCTGGTTCAGAAATGGACATTTTCTTTTAGATTGTGTGGACATTTTAACGGGAAGAAGCTTGTACCCTGCAATGCAAGCCCTTTGCATCTCCCGTCTGAACTTCTACTAACGTGGGGCGTTACAGATCCCCAATGGAACTTTCCAAAATGCAGCTTGAGCTTTGCATATGTATAAGATGTTCATTAAAATCAAGTGCATTGCAGCTGCACATGCAACTGGTGCACTTGTCCTCTATCTCTGCCTTCACTAAGCTGTTTCCATCACTAATTTTTAAGGCAAACTCCGTGGGAAATAACAGGGCGCACTTTTTACAGCAGCGTGGCTCACAAACAGGGAGCTCTGTTTGGTTTTTAGATTAGCAGATATTATTAACCTAGAAAAGCAAATGTAACAAAAAGAAAAAAAAAAAGAAAAAGGCGCCTGCAAACATTGCTGTTAGAAGGCCAAGAAAAAACACAGAAGTTCAAAGAGATTTTGCTTAATTAAAAAGCAATTGCTCACAGCTTCTTAATGATTTTAAGGTCAGCAGCCGAGCTAAGTAAGTTTAATACTCAGTTTGATATCAGCCTGTTTCCCATCTGCAACAAGGACTTTTAACCCCACACACTGCCCACTGTGAGCATACAATCAGAATCTCCAAAATCAACAGAGGAAAAGGGAAAACACACCAAAGAGAAACGTAAAAAGTACTTGTTCTTAGAGGGCTATAAAGATGACTAACTTCTGAAACTGTCTGAATGATTGAGGAACAAGTGATGGCAGCTGTCACTGTGTTCCAGTACAGCAAAACTCTCCTGCTTGTTTGTCCTCCCAATACTTTTGAAAGGATCACCTTCCTGAAAGGAGGAGAAAACACTGCATGTGATGTGGAAAAGGAATAAAGCTTCTGACATAGTAATGAAGTACCAAAATCCAGGCCCCCAGAAGCACTGGAGGGAGGAATGGAGACAGACCACTACAGTACCAGTAACATCATGGAGTGCATGCCTTGCTTTACCTGTGTTTTGGGAGGTTATCTGGAGAAAGAGGTTAAAGGCATGTACTTGCTTGAAACGCTAAAACTCAGAGAGCTATATCCATCCCTTTAACCTGAGATGGAACAGCTCTTCAGAAGCAAACAGCACTTAAGGATAAAGAGCAAGAGCATTTAAACAACCCAAAAAACTAAAAAATGCAGTTCTTATCTCCTACTTAGCAAAGTGGGCTTGAAAGCCCATGAATCATTAAACTCTTCAAGAGAAAGAGAAAACAAGAAAGAAGAACCAAGAAGCTGCCAGAGACCAAGGCCAGCTGACAAAGGTGTCATGGGCTGCAGCACTGAACAGAGGGATTTGGGTTCTGGATTGATCGCACTGTGTCAAGTTGGTGTTGAGATGCTTCTGCAGACAAGTTACTACTAAGCAATATTTGCTTCTCCAAACCTATTTGCTTAAATAATTTACTGTCATTTGCCAACATTGCCTTTTATTGCTTAAGTTCAGTACTTATTTTGGTGAGTTGCTTTACTAGAGACAGAAGAACATAAAGGTGCTCTGACTTACAAGCACAGAGTTGGCTTAAAAGATGAACTGATGACTCTGTAGAAATGGTTACTGACAGGAAAAAGCCTTCCAATGCCTTCTTTCTGACAGGATAAATGGAGATGAAGCTACAGAAGGCAGAAGAAAACAAGGAGAAATTAAAGGCCTCTATTAAGAAGATGAGGTAGAGAAGAAATAACTTTTGCCACGAAGGCAGCAAGTGCAAGCAGCCTTGGATGCACGCGGTGCCTCCTGCTTTCAGAAACACAAAATGATGAATCTGACAAATTTAGCTCATTACTGGAAAAAAAAAATAAACAAAAACCCCACAAAACCAAAACACACAAGTTCCTCCCAAAAGATGCTGTGGGTCTGTTTTGTGGGAGGTTTCAAGTGATTTTTTTTTTTAATTTTTTAAACAAGTATTAAAAAAATTACTAGGATGCGCGGAGACCTGTAAAACTTAAGCTGCAGGAAACCAACTACTTAAGGAAGATTTATTTTTATTCTTTTAAAACAAGGTTTAATAACCAAAGTCTTTACTTTGCAAGAACTTTTTGTAACAGGAATATATTTAATGATGCTAACCAAGGCAGTAGACAGCCCAAATCATTTAATGTAAGCAATTAATATTACATTCATTACATATTTCAGGTCATCTCTTTCACTGCGGGATTTTCATATGTGCTACCTTCTCATGTCAAGGATGTGCATTTTTTCAATTCTAAATCAATGGAAGAGCTCCATGAAATATCCCCTTAAAAGCTGTAATTTTATTATTCCTTTTCATGTAAGGGCAAGAATGATTAAAAAATATGACCAACTTCTGAATATCAGAGTTTAACACCACATTGCCCCTGCTTGGGGATGCTACTTCTGCCAGCGCCATACGTGCCCACATTTCCAGCTGCAGGGATGCAAAGGCCTTTGTGTGTGAAGCCACAGCTCAACCTTTCCCAGGGTAATGCTGACCCCCAAATCACTCTAGCACCAGGCTGGAGTCATCTCCACTCACACGAGCAGAAAGACTCAGTATGAAGTTTTATATCCTTTATAGTGGAAGGATGTGGACACGGATGTAATGCAGACACATCCCAAGTCACCTACTCGTTCACCACCTGAAGGAGGAAAATCTTCAGCTCCCCTGGCATACTTTTCCCTCCCCACACCACTCCAATTTTACCAAAGCCATCTAAAACTCAGCAGTGCTAAAGGCTCATGTAAGGGCAAGAAATACAGCACCAGAGTGTCAAACACCACAGTAAACTTTGGCTTCCTTTCACACACAGACTAAGCTTGTGCTTCCTTTGTCTTTGCTTAGGGCATGAGTGTCTCATAAACCCACAGATACCTCGCCTGACATGAAAGCAGGTGATAAATCATTTGCAAGAACTGGAAAAATACTTCAAATTTTTCATCGAAAAAATGCTTTTATACATCAGAACAAACCCCAGATCAAATATTTAAGCTTTTCCCCAGTAAAAGAATCAGTTTAATTTAACAAATGATGCTACATTATGAATTTAAACACTGGCAATCAAGTACCTTCACCTTATTTCATATTTTGTTTGGAGAAATACAACACAAGTAAGCAAGTCAAAATGCTGAAAGAGGGCAGGAGTATAAAGAATATTGCCTTGATGTTTACATAGGTTTCTTCAAATAACTGTCTTTCAAGTAACTAAACAAAACACCCTGACGATCAATATCAAGTTGACCTTGTCAGCAAAATGATAAAGTCTCATAAAAGCTTACAGTTCCTGTAAGTGACCTTTCTGTAAGTGTCTTAATGCTCTCCTCCTCACAAGTAGCACTTTTTTGCCCTTTCCATCACTGTTCTGTCATTGAAAGGTTTCACAAAATATGTAACAAAAACATTATAGGTAACTATAAACATTATGAAATATGTATTTAGGCACTGAATAGCAGGTAATTCTGAATCATACTTTAAAACAGATATCATATGCAGTTTACAGTTGATTTTGTTGAAGAATACAAAACCGATCATTTAAATTCCCAATGAATCACTTTTGCAAACGCAAAAAAAGTCAAAAAGCTCTATTGGACGGGAAAATACCACCCAAAGTAACGGAGCTCATATAGATCTCTATATGGATTTTAATGTCTGATTTATGCAACTTTCTAAATGCACATTGTACATCTTATTAGAAACTATTTTCGCATTTCACTTGCATCAAGGTTCTCTCCCATCAGCCACATAACTCTCCTGTTCTGCTCAGATCAGGAGCCCACTTGCTCAGGAGCACAGGAATGTGTGGGTAACTGGCTTATGAAGAAGCCTGGGATGGGGTTGTTTGCAGTGCACGTGCTCATCCAGAGGTATTTTACAACAAAACCCACTGTATGCATTTATACAGCACAGAGACTCTGCACTCAACCCCACTGATGCCACAGAGATCACATTACTTTAATAGTGCTTTTTATAAATTCTTAATAGGCTGCTCTGATAGGGTGCCCATTTAATGAACAAATTTCCATACTGATTACCTACCATCAGCCCCATCAAATCACCAGTGGCATACCCAGTTGGTTACCAGTAAGTCCAGAATTATTTAGAGAGGTCAGGTTACGATTGCTAATGAGTATCATGTAGTTGAACGGGGTCTTGCAGAAATGTAGAAGAGCTAAAACATGAAGAATTGTAACCTCTGTTGGCCTCAACTAATCATTATGTTTAATACTCAGATATTCTAGACCATTTAGAATTAAAATGTAATTGCAGTTATAATGCTGAAATATAACCAAGGAATTGTCCTTGTTCTCTCCTGTATTTCTTTTCTTTCAACACACACCCTTATCTGAAAGCTACCATTTGCTTATTGCCTTTTCAGACCACTCGTTTCTGAAAATGAACTACTAAGCAGGTATATCAGCTCTGGACTGCTGAAGGCAAAAAGAACAGCACCTTTATTCTGCAGGTCTTTCTGAAATACAAAACTGTAAAATATGAAAGGCAAGCCAGAACAAACACTCTTGATTTAAACCTTTAAGAAATGCAATACCCAGAAAAAGAAGTAAAAATATTCTGACCTTGTACATACCTTCAGAAAATATATCCCTCAAATATTTGTCTAGAGATTGTAAACAAAGGAAGTCCCTTAAAGTTCTATTTTTACAGAACAGTTATACACAGAGTTGAGCAGCAGTAGAGCAGGACCAAACTATGTTTTCATGGGATGCATGGAATTAGAAAGCACTATGAAGGAATAGTCTGCTTAAGTCTGGAGGATGGAAGTAGATAATACTTTCTACTGGAAGGAAAAATCTCACACTAAAAATCAAGAAAAGAGTAACAGAACACAATCCTTAAGAGATGGACTGAAGAAATACAATTTAAAAAACCCAAACAAATACATAAAATTCACACAAACATTTTTTGTGGATCATAAAACATTAACACATGAAATGGTGTTTGAAGATGACATAAGGATGTATAGGTCACTAGGTAAACTGTATTTCTCTGGGATTGAGTGAGATTGTGAAACGTTGAGACACTGTGTTATTCTTGCAGGTGGGCTACACAGTGCCTCTTAAAAAGAAGAGATGCACATATAAAAGATGACAATCTTAGAATATGTTTTTTCACATATCTTTCTAAATCAGACACGTAAATGCAAAAAATGCAAAACAGGGTTTTCAGGGACATGCTATGGGTTTAACACACTCCCTAGAGGATGTGCTCTTTTAACTTATGGATGGATTACACTGGCTCATACATTTATATGTCATGGTGATAGATGCAAGTGGAATAAGGTTCATTTTCACATTCAATGGTCTTCATTTAAAATTAGTCAAAGTCCAATTTAGTTCTAGTTAACAAAGTAATTCAAAGTGTTGCCCATTTTATCCAAAGTTTCAGAGACAAAACACTGCAGAGTAAAATTGTAAAGAAAGGTTGTTGCAGGATTTTGTGGCATATGGCAAGACTGAAAGTGATCTGAAAAACATACGTTATGTCAGCTACTCAACTGTGATACAGAATTCTTGGCCAACATGTGCCCTTCACTTTACTTGGAGAATTGCCACTGACTGTAAAAATCACACAAGTCCCTATTTTTTTTTTTTTTTTTTTTGGCAACTCATCATTTGATGTTAGTGAAACTCAAGCAGAAAAGATCAAGTCCTACTGCTGTGGGACAAAGTACATCCACAATTTGGAGTGACACATTGTGGACAGGTTCAGAATATCTCCTGAACACAAAGTCCTCCTGAAGGGCTGTACTTTAGGAAATACAACTCCTGATTATATTGCAGAATAACTCCTGGTGTGAACATTTTGTTCCTTCCAGATAACGGAAATGTGAAACACTGCAACCAGGAATTCTGAAGAACATGAAGTAGTCTGGGCTTAAGTAGAACAAGACAAGTGCTTGATATCTACAGGTTTGGTCCATAGCACGAGCAAGTCATCTAATGCCTTTGCAGCTTAATTCCTAACTGTATGGCAGGGTCAATATAGGGAAAGAGGTAAAGGAAGTTTGGCCTATATGACAGTGGAGGTTGAAACTACAGGATCAATATTCCAATATAGATCTCTCAGAAGTAGTTTTTTACTCCAAGAAGGAAGTATAGTCAAAGCTGCATTTTCTTAGTAAAAAGACACTGTAAAAAAGACAATAGAATTAAAGAAAAGGAATGTTCCCCCTCACATTCAAGAACCCTGGGACAACTAAACCTCCTCTCACTGTGCAGGATATTTCCAATATACCCTAGGCACTCCTTTATACTAAATACATCCAGATGAAGTGTTAAAATGCTTCTCAATGCATGTTCTCCACCCTTATTGTTAGCGTTCTGTTGGCAAGAGCATACTTCTGCATTGTAAAGACCTAAAATTAGAATACTCCACTTAGTAACTGAGTTCTATGAAAATACAGTTGAATCTTGGTGCTCTTCTGAACTAAAGAGGCAAATAATATCACAATGTTTTTATATATATAGCCACACTAAGTGCTATTATGTAACAATATAATGCAACAGTGAGGCGAACGCGTACTTGTGTATATGCAAGTAGGAAAACTGGAATCTTAATTTCATCAGGAATAAGCTTGGGGAGGTTCACTGTTTTAAAATATGTTGGCATGGAGCAAGTAGTATATTCATTTATATGTAACAAGAAAATTCAACCATGCTTTGGTTATTTTTTGATAATGCAAATTGTATAGCCATCAAATTGAGAAAATCATTGCTATGTCTCTCTTCCAACTGTGTGCTTGATTAAGAAAACACAGTAAGGCTTAATTAGCAAAAAAGTAATTTTTAAAATCAGGTTTAGCTGCTCAGAGATTACAAAAATTGAAAATAACATGCTCTGTGTAGATACTATTAATTTTTCGAGCCACTAATTTAAATTTTGCATCACAGTAAGCTTAGCACATGAGAATAATTTACAACACATCGATACTGTGGAACATCTACAGCACAGTTCAAGTATTAGATTGTCACTGATACTAAGCTGTCTTGGCAATGATGTTTAAAAATATGCAGCTAAAATTTTTGTCAACATGTTCATTTTCCCTAATTAGAATAAAGAAGTCCTCTTTGCACAAGCTAGGCATTCACCAGAGTATTTATGGATTATCAAAGCCTATGAAGAAGTGTAAGTATCACCACATTTGTTGAGACAAAAGATTTCATTGGTTGACATCACAGTGAACAAAGTCACAATTTTCCCAGTAGGTTCCCTCCCCTCCCTCCTCCCTTTGGAAGCAATGAGTTGTTGTGGTAGATCTCAGGAGGCCTTAGTAATTTTCATTTCCACTTTCAAAATCAAAAAACCCACCTCACAAAAATCTCTGAAACAAAATGCTGACACCAGTTCCTCAACTACAGTTGAAGATTGTTAATGGGACACATTATCTTAAATATTATCAGCACCTCTTTAGTATTGTCCACTCCTCAAACATACAGCAGAGATAAGAACTTTTACAAAGCCACTGTTATTTACTGCACCACTGAGAGTGAACTTTTTAGTCTTTTCCTAGACAGCTTCCTTAACTTTTGCTTTTCTAACTCTAGGAAGAAATACCATCAATTATTATGCAGTTCTGACATCACCTACTAAGTTAAAACTTGAAAAGCTTTTCAGGCATTTGAAGTTTTGCAGGACCTGACTACTGCCTGACCACAGGACCAACATCTGCCTCACCTTCATTTGAAGTCCGACTCAGGCATGATGGTGTCAGTCACGCGAACAGCAACCTGAGAAGTGATCTTTCTGTTCCTTTTCTTCTTGCTTTGATGTCTGTCAAAGTATTCAGTGTCTTCAAGTGCCATTGTTCTGACAAGCAGACCCTCCCAGTGGACTTGTACTATATACTGTGACTCCCAGAATCGCTATTATTTGAGCTGGTGTCAGATTGATTTTCTTTCTGTTCATGATAGTGCTATGATCTCGCAGGGTTGAAATTACCGCTGATTTATGCCTTGATGCAACCCCTCGAGAACTGGCTTGTATCAGCATGTCACCTATGAAAAGGTACATCTGAATCCTCAGAGATCTTTCTAGTGGAACCTTTGTTCTCATTTCAATAGAGAATCCTTTGTAATGAATGTTTGCTAGAAATTTCTCCTGCAAGTACCAAGAGTCTTCTGTAGTGCAAACGGGAAGTATATCCATTTTTTCCAGTCTGTGGGAGTCTTCTTGGCAGATATTATTTTAAGTTGTCCATCCGCAACCTTACAGTTTTTGCAAATTGATTACACAATTTTCTTTAGTACTTTACCAAGACAATGCAGTAGCGCTGGCACTGAAGAGGAGGAATATTCCCTAGCTCTATGCCTGAAGGCTCGCCTACGTATGGAAATGTAACAGACTAAAAACATACAATCATGCCTCCAGTGTGCAAATGGAAGGCTATTTCCTTTTATGCCCAGGCATAAAATTTGGGCTTCAGAACAGGAAATAATTTCTATTGTTTAAGCACTATTCAAATTTTTACATATTCTGCCTATTAACATCATGGACAGTTTTTGCACTCTCATTACAAGTAGCCTCTTAATTATATCTTTGTGAGCTATTTTTCCATAAAATATAGCATGTCTTACACAGAAATACACTAACAGGCAGGCACTCATTTTACATCTAAACAACTTTACCATGGTAAATTGAAATCTTACCTGTTCTTAACATCAGTCTCTGAAATCTTAACTTATACCCTTTTTTTTCCTGTTGCTAGAACTGTTTCCCCATGTCTTCTTTCAGTATAAGTGCTTCTGGTACAGATACTGTCCTTTCTCTTAGGCTGCACTATCCACAATATCCTTTTCAAGAATACTACATGAGGGACTGATGCAGACCAATTTTTTGGAAACTAGTATTCTGCAATACCCAATGTGAATTCAAAAGCAGATGGGACTGCTGCAACTGAGGATACCTACTAAACAAGAAATTAAACAGAGATGTCTAAAAATAAAGTGGTCCTACTCTTCTGTTTGAGTGTTGGAAGGAAGATGAACCTTTGGAAAGAAATCAATAGCCTCTGTATCCCCAATGACTAACAAGGGATGACTATAACCATGCCATGGGTACATAACATGGGAAAAAGGAAACCATGCTACACTTCAGTTTTTGGAATAAGTGCTCAAAATTCTCAGTCACTTAAGTCCTCATATAATATATCTTATATATTATCATCACTATGATCATCCTGCTAAAGTACTTGGCACAAATGCATTCTCCTCAGCACTTGTACAATGACTCTATTTAGCTCAGCTCTCTTTCTTCAGCTGAGAAATCATAGCAAGGAGAAAGAGAGAAAAGGACAAAACTGAAATATGTGGCTCTTGTCCATTACTTTTATACATGTATACACACACACACACATCTGCACTAACTGCATTTAAAAAAAAAATCAGAATCATGCCTTACTGTTAGGCTGCGCTGTTGTCTTGGTGAATCATTTTTCCTCAGGGATGTTGTGTGGATAACAATTCCACCCATGTTAATTTTATTTACATTGAGAGCACTGTAGTGTACGTTTAATGTGAAGCTGTGTTTCTCTCATGAGCAAGAAAAATGTCACTTTTCTTTCCCAAAGCACCAAAAGGCTCCTTTTACTGTCACAGAACACAATTATATGTTAGAGCTCTGCCGTCTCTTTCCAGCCAACAAGGCAAGAAAATGACCTTTCTTTAACCTATGGCTGAATTGCATTATGTTTGGTTCAGTGGATGTCCTTTTTTATATTCTCCCATATCAAGTGCATCCGCACTGAGGTTATGAAATGGGTGCCTGCCCTTCACATCTGTTAGTGATTTCATTTTCTCAAAAAACTTGCTTTCAATTGAGTAGGGATGTTAACTCTCATCCCGCACTTCATATCTTGGTTTGCAACATTTGTAAATACCTGAAAACATTCAAAGCTGGAAGGAGACTCTGCCAGCAGAATTTGGTTATTGGCTGCTGCATTTTGCCCCATGACATGATTGTGTAAAAGGTTAGGAAGAAATATGCCACACACACTCACTCACTGCACTTCACACTGTGGTCTTGTGCAGAATGACAAAGCCCTGAAATAGTCCCTGTATTTCTCCTGCATTCTGTGAAGCAATCTGCATGTCTGCCTTTTCATTCATGGGCAGCTTGGTAATGAAAGGAAAGAGATTCCCCACAGCACAGATATCTCAATGTGCTTTGGTTTATATGCACAAGAAGCAGGAAAATGCAGTTGTGCAGTAAGCCAGTGCTGATCTGCACGAGAGAGCAAGTCAGCAATGGAGGATTTGTGAACGTGGTGAATGACAAATATCATTGCTGAAGAAAACCATGCCATACAGCTCCAACAGAATATTTAGTATGCTTTTAAAACTAAGGAAGTTCAGACACAAAAGAAGACCATGCAAATCATTACTTACAGACACAAGCAGCCCCATAAACAACCTCCCCTAGAAAACACTTGGAATCACTGTTGATCTGGAGGAATTTTAAATATTCATTTCAGTGCTTTCAGGTATACAGGAGTCCCAAGGTTCAGTAATTTGCAAAGTGACAAGGTTTATGTCAACTGCTATTAAAGATGACTCATATTAATATAACTGCTCTAAGAAAAGAAGCTGGGTAGTTTAAGGATACCTTCCTAAATGCTACCATTTTACCAGCACATTGTTTGTTACAAAAACACTGAATGTGTTATTAACGTGGAGGTAAAATGTGACTGTAAGCACACACCAGAGACAGGCTGGTGGCAAACATTAACCTCGTGAAGACACCGTTCTCTTCAAAGCTTATGTCTCATTTTCTGCTATTACATTTCATTAAAAATAAACTGGAAGTACCAAACATTAAAAAAAAAAATAAAGTCATTATTCTGTAGTAAAAGAACTCTCTGAATACAGTCAAAGACCAGGTTGAAGACCTTTATGAACAACCAGAAGCACTTCATGCTCAAGTGACTTTTAGGGACAGGATCTCTATTACCAATAATGGTAAAAAGACCATTTCCAGGTATTACTACCTTTAAAACATGATGAGCAGTGTGCTATCTCTGTCAGAACACAGAAGTATTTTTTATTTTATCTTCCCCTGCATCATTAAGACTTTTAGGATGTTGCTTTGCCTTTAATTCCTAAAACATTTATTATTTTTAAACACTTTCATTTCAGGTCAGTTCAGTAGCCCAGGCATTTTCCTCTTCTTTAAATGATACATTTGAAAAGTCATGTCTCAACAACACATCCATCTCTGTGACTTTCTGTGAAACCTCGTTTAACACCTAAAACTGCAGAGAATGAAGCACATTTTCCCTCTAGATCTTGGGAACTTCTTCTGTCAAGTCAAGTGCCAGGAGTCTTGTAAAATCTTGTAAAGTACAAAGGTCTTTTGTTCTTTAAAGTAACAATCCTACCTAAGTTTCTTGCTTAAATAAAGCGTGGAGGAAGTTAGCAAGTGTACAAAACGTTGTAACACTGGTACCTTAGCAAAACAAGCAAATGAACAAATGAACTATTCTCTACTTTAGTGGGGAACAAGAGGAATTTTTATATGTCAAAGGAAAGAGAAAACACAATTAAGGTCATCCTCAATATTATTCTCCTAAATAATATTTCCAATTGAAGTCTGAGCAAACAGAGTGAAACTGCTGGAGCTGCAATACTCACTGTTCTACTGACTAAAAAGTCAGAAATACTTTTCTGTTGTTTTTGTTTTCTGGGCTGGGAGTACACATTCTTCTAAAATCTGCATTTCTTCTAAAAATCTACACACATTCTTTAAAACTCGATGGCATAAATGAGTTCAGATGCAAATTTCCTGAATTTGGCAATTTAATCTGGAGATTTCTGCTTTACAGTTCAAAGAAGAGAACCAAGGTAACTATTAAACTGGGGGAAACACTGAAAAAAAAGTGTCTTATTAGCAGCTTGAGACGGTCCATTTTGCAACCACAGATGTTTGGAAGCTGAACTACTTCAATAACTTGGCTTTAAATCATCCTAAGCTGTATTACAGTTCAAAAGTAATTCAGATAACAAACTGTATTAGACGAGTTTGGAATTAAAAATCCTCCTTTATTCAGTAAAAGGAAAGTAACAGACAAGTGAATATTGTAGTGAAAGTGCATAGGACACAAAGTGTTAAAAAGTGAGTTCAGAATTCATTACTACTTCTGGGTAACATTCAAATGTTGGTGCACATGGAGAGCAAATTAATCAGTTGACCAAACCACTGGGTAAATTTATCTCCCGATGAGTTTAGACATAAAAGAAAACATGAGAAATTGAATTCTTATAGCATAAATATCTTGGAGGAATCTGGAATGTAATCAACATTATGATATTTACTGAAAGTTAAAGACTTAAATTAATGAGTACCATGTGTTTATCTATCAAATTTCAACTTGCTAATCTAGTCTGATCACCTTTTTCCAACTCAAATGGTTATGAGAAATGCTCAATAAATGTTTAATAATGATCAAACGTCTTTTTACATCAAAACAAACAACCCAAACTTAATACAGAATACATTTTCATTAACACATAAAAATGGGCAATGGATCTGCTACAGATACTGGTGTTCACAACAAAAAATAACCTACTAGGACAAATTTATGTATTGCCTATAATGACAGGATAAGAAAACTCATTTAGTGATCTGTGTTTGGCTGACCTTAAAAGTGTTAGTTCAGATTTGAGCTACTGGATCCTAATTCTCATACAAAAATAATTAATCTTTAAACCACAATAAAAAATGCACTTGTGAAAAAGTTACCTGGAACATTAAACAATCATGTAAAAAGTGAAGCATTCTGCTCATGAGAAGTATCCTGCTCAGAAAATATGAACTGATTGAAAAAAAGTTTGAGTAATGATGACAAGATATGTAGAAACTGATCACTGCTGATTCCCACTGACAGGGTCAGCAACATCTGGATATTGGGACTGCACAGCCTGTGTCATGTGATCCTTTTTACCAGATCCATATTATTCCAAAAACATAACTGAAGAAGTATAGAACCGTACTCCTGACTGCCAGGTTTTTCTGTTCAGTATCCAGCCCTCTATATTCCCAACCAATGAAGGATTATTTCCAACTGAGCCACGTTAAACAGTCAACTCCACAGTTGGTTTAGATTTTGTAATTCAGAGTTCTTTTAGCAGGATTAGGTTGATTTCAGCAGAGATGCACAGATTCCTGAGAAGTTAAGGTCTCCCAGATTTAAAATAAATAAATAAAGGAGTCCAAGTTAATCATCAGAAACAGCCTAATCAGATTAAGGTTGTGAACTCTGGACTACCACAGTGTTTTCCAGCAGCTTGGCATGCTTAATCCACAAGTGGATAATACGATACAAAGCATTTCTATCAAATATTTCCTTGTAAGACACTAAACCTATCATTTTTGTAAAGGAAACAAATATCTTTTCTAAATATAATAAGAGATTTAACCAAGATCTTTAAGCAAGCTATCAGGGGCTACAATTGTTGTCTTGTTAATCCTTTTTCTCTCACAACAAGCATATTTTTTTGCGTATTCAAATGCACTGTCATTTGAAACAAGACAGTTAAGCAAATATTTCAATAGAAGTATATTAAACTCCTTTCTTCTTACAGAATTTTCTTGTACTAGCTATTAATTTAAATCTCAAAATTTCAGAACCACTGCTCACCTATAGACAAGTCTGTTTTGCCAGTATTTTTTTCCCTTCTGGGTCTCTCCTTTCATCCTGAAGATATCACCACCTCTTTCCTCCCACTTCATTGAAGGGTTCCCTCACTGTGACACTGCCAATACTATGCTGAGGTCTGAATATAATTTTGATAAAGATGAACACCTTGTTTTTAAAAAGCATGCATATGATATGTCGCCTCTCATAGGTTACCATTTATATGAGTTTCCCCCTCTGCATTAGAGTACCTAAAAGGATAAACTTTAAAACCACTGTTATTTCTGAAGGTTTATTTTTACAGATAATGGTATGTTATAATGCTGGACATTCCTAATAAACAACACCAAACCCACAAACATGTATTAACAACCTCTAGGTCACAGAAATACCAGTGTTTCCCCACTCCTCTTTCCACAGACCAAATGACAGGCTGTATTTAAAAATAACATCAGTGTCCATCAAAAAATTCTTCCTGCATTACCTATTCCTCAAATTACTTTCTATGAAATGTAAGATTGTTTTCAAGAAAACCTGGTTTTTCCTTTATCTATATTGGACTAAATAGTACAGAGCCATTTCAAAACACCCTTTCATTGGAAGTGCACACCATGTATGATGTAACTGTCTTGTTAGCAAAGGTCATACTCATAGTCTAATATTATTTGGTACATTCTACTTGTCAGTTAAGCTTGGATGAACACATACAGTTAACAGATTGAACAAGCCATGTAGATGTTTCCTATCAGCTCCTGACAAATGAAAGATAGATAAGGACATACAGTTCTCATGCCTTGCTGATATCTGCATAACAAACTCTTCACAACTATGAGCAGAAATTAAAACTTTGCCATGGAATTCAACTTGCTTTGCAGCTAAGAAGGTACACTGTCCTATGACAAACAGTATGCCATTCTAATACACAGCATTTGCCATAAAGTTTCAGAGCCACCTAAGTAGTCCAAATTGATGTATCTATTTTACAATACATAAAACTGGAGATCCCGTCATTTATGAGTAAGAATATTTTTTAACCTAGAGGATAAGGGTTGCCATTTTTCTGGGTGGTATATGCACTGTAGGTTTGCATGTGGGCAGAGGTAATCTCAAAGATTCCCCATGGAAATGAAATTGCACCCAAACACGATTTCTGCAAAAAAATGGGCACATGCCCAGGAAACATCCCTGGCTGCTATCTTGTCTCCTGAAGTGGCCAAATCCACTTGGTGATTTCCAGACTGACCCATGTGAGGAACTCAGGGAAGGCACTGGCTCTTACCTGAGGCATCACAGGCTGGATTAATCTGCAGCAAAGCAACATGAAGGAAATTAAACTGTGTTTACTGTTTAATTAAACTGTGCTTGTTATGGAAGACAAAACATCGTCATCCATTTTACTGCACACCTCCAGAATCTGGGGGTTTATCCAAGAGGTAGTACTGAAAAATACTGAAAAGAACCCTAATTCAGAATAAATGTTGACTGCTTAAAAAAATGACACACAATTGCACACACGTATAGGTGTCTTCATGGCTATGCAAACAATATTTCAGAGGTCAATTTTTTTTCCCCAACTATAAAGCAGCACTCACATTTATTCCTTAATTTTTCAAGGAAATGCTCTGAGTACGTATTGGACAATTTCTGATTAATTTTCAATTGTTTTCTAAGAACAAAATCATTTCTCTTCAGAATAAAACAGACTTCTTCAACAAACACCCTGTAAATTAGCCAGCTTTTTATTCTCCAAATAATACTTATATTTTACCACAGGAATCAGATTTAGTGCCAATGGGTATTTGTTTATTTTCTAAATAAAAGTTTATAAGTTCTTCAGTACAATTAGTAGAGAGTTAATTGATTGTGACCATATTTTTGAACTACAGTTCAAGCAGTCATACATGCATAAATATTGCCTCAATTTACTAAGCAAGTTATTCCACAGTTCATTCTATCCCCAAGAAAATCACAGGGACAAGCCTGAAATGTGCAGACCAGACATACTCACTACTTTGTTCATCAAAGAGCTGCACTGACAATGGGATCATACATCCAAAGCATCAGCAGCTTTAGATTCCTTTGATAATATTTATCCTTTCTTAGTTTCTGAACAGCACCCATTACTTTATAACACTATGGTATTATCAGAGCCTGCAAGAGCTATTCTGCCACAAATAATACACATTTCCCATGCCAGTCTCATCAGAAGGAGGAGACCTCAGCTGTGCTGGGGAAAATATTTTATGAACATTTATGTGAAGTTTAAATTTCTATCAATAGGTGGCAACACTGTTATGTGTAACATAGGAAGACACGTATTTATGTGCATGCATTGCCCAGACAATTTCCACACCACTCGGGCACATTTTGCCACATGTTGCTTTGTTTTGTTTTAAATATTACCTGATGTTACACTCCAACTATGTACAAGTGAAACCACTCTGGTTCATGTGCTTTCTAGAGAACATATGTGTGGATTAACAGGATATTTTAAATGATTTTAGTAATTCTCCCTGACACACTGCAAATTGTGCCAGTTGGATTAGCAGGCAATACCCTATTGACCATACATTTGGTGTATGGTCAATAGGATAACACACATCATGGTTGCTCCTTGGAGATTATTAATAGATTTTTCAGGAAGACTAAGAAGTTGCTCTTACCCCTTGTGAAGCCCACATGGCTGCTGGGGCACCTGGAATTTTAGGGGTGTTGAATCTTTCGCTCCTTTCTCCTCACAAAAAAATTTTATATTGCAGTGCAATGCAGAAAAATTCCAATTTTTGGACATGAAACTTTAAACATGGTCATCTGTTTAGTGTGTCTTATGTTGAGTCTCACATCCCAAACTGGCACCTGCATTGGGAAACAGAGGCACTTGTTGGTGAGTTAAAATTTCTGCTTTACAGAAGCTCCTGAGCTACAGGCAGGACACACGATTTGCTTGAGGTCAGAGAGGCTGCCACAGGTAATAAGAAGCAGAATCTGCCTCAACTGTGAGCTTTAGCCAAAAGGCAGGTGTCACTTTGCAGATTACGTTGTGTTCGCCACAGTCAGGAAAGCCAGAGCTCCTTAAAGCCCAGATATCGTCATACCAGCTTCACCAGCACAAAGCACAACGGGCTAATTAATTTTACTTTCCAAATACGCTTTTTTAAGCTTCTATCACACCAAACAAGAATAGCTCTAGACAGCCTAGTGCTACTAAACCTACATTTCTATATATGCTGTTGGTCTATAGAGAAAAGCTAAACCTTCAAAGAGACAGGATTATACAATGAGATAACAGCTCAACACACACAGATAGGCTTTTGTTATTTTCTGAAGTACATTCATCTCCATTTTGAGCAGGATTTTTTTTTTTTAACTAAAGAAAAATCCAACTGTGTATTCTCAACTGATAAGAAATGAATTTGGGTGTCAGTGCAACAGGAAAGCTGTAGAAATTTTGATAAAAGCTCTTTCTGGTGGGGGGGAGAAAAGGCATCAAAGAGGTTATGTTGAACAATTTTTCAGGTACCATGGTTACAGCTGACCAGAAAAGACTTCCTGTGTTACTTCTCTTTGGATACTCCATGAATTTTCAGTTTAATAGCAAGTCACATGCTGAGTGGGGTTCAAGTATGATGAAAGCGATTTACAGATTACTTGGATAACATTAAAAGTGACATGGTAATTTAAACTACTCTAGGTGTTATGAGGAGAGTTAAAATCCATTAGGATTAACATCTAAAAACTGTACAAACTCTTACATCAGTATTTATGTATGTAAATTTATGAATCTCAATATACACAAATACGTAGATCCACAGGTTATTCTGATCTGAAGCACCATCTTTGCACTGCCACAAAACTGATAAGGGAATAGCACTGTTCTCCTAAGAGAACTCAATAAACAAATTGCATATATGTTTTAATTGATAGCACAATGTAACATCTCCAAGTTAAACAACTAAACTCAAAATACGCATATGCACATGTGGCAGCAATATTGTTAGATTTAAAACAGAGGGGCAGTAACCATCAATCATCTTCTCAATGACATTTCCACCTGGTGGGAAATATTTGTTTTAAAAAATACTTTCAGATTGAAGTTTTTCCTCCCTCTCCCTGCTTTCTCCTTTTCACTTGTTTTTTAAACATGGCTATACATGATGCACATCCTGAAGTGGAAGCATTTCAATAACAGTAAATCAGGCTGCTGTACTTACTGAAGTTATTTTCATGTTTACAGAGGATGAAAAATGATGTCTCCAGGACTGCAATCCACACTGCTCCATGAAGGCAAACACATAGCCTTGGACTGCAGTAAGCATTGGTGAAATGCATTTGTCACAGGGAAACCATGGAATTTTTCCAGTCAGAAAGGCTGCAAAATTCCTCCTATTCCTTGTGGAATCAATTCAGATTTATACAGCTTTAGGCTGGCCATTTGTTTATTTACTACCTCCCAGGCAAAACACTCTGCCAGAAATCAGTATTTACAATGAGACTCACATACATTTTCCTCACATCGACATATTTGTGTTCTACTTGTGTATCTCATCCTCACAGTATGGGAATATCAACCCACCTACCTACACCTCACCAGAGAACTCTTAGTGGTGATTTTATGTAGTAACTACTTATTAAGTTAACCCTAACAGGTTTCATTCACAAAGCCCTACTAAATTCACCATATGTTCCGAAGTATTTGTCCCATCTCTCTTGTCTTATTTCTTGCCTGCACAGTAAGAACTATCATTATTCAGTGAATTAAAAAAAAGAATTGCTAGTATCTCCATGCAGAAATGCACAATGTAATTCAGCAAGTGTCATAGATGAAATAAAAATATTGCTATACACAAAATCTTCACAGAGGAAGAACCATATGCATGTGCTGACTCTGATCTGGTCATTAGTTTACAGAAGAATCTGAAGTTTAACTGTGCTATAAAACTACACACAATGCCTCAAATGCTAGTTGGTGGTTTTCTTAGCTTCATTTACCTGAAAATGTACAAAAGATCGTATCAGTAGACAGCTTTTTACTGGCAATCCACCTGAAGATGTTCAGGAGAGTTATTCTAGCAAAAAAAGATGGCAGTAAATTACACTAAAAAAAAAAAGGCTCAATAAATTGATCTGCTTTTTTCAGAGTGATCCAGGAACTAATCAGATCTGTTCATTCTCCATTTCTGCATGTTGCCAACACACATTTTGTGGTGGAGAGAAGATAGGCAAAACACTTCTGCAGAAAGTTCTGCTGTTACTTTTTTAAGACAGAAAAGTTGTTCGGCAGTTCGGAAATATATAACTCCCCAACAGAATTTGGCTTAGCGAACATCCTTGGAGGGGAGAATCCTGATTTGCTCTACCATTTTTAACAGGACTTTATAAACAGAAAAACTGAAAACTTTCTTCAAATATACCATGTTATGAAGTGTAGAAGAAACTGCCCCAGAGGGAAGCCCTGGCAAGGCAATTCTACTAAATACATCTTGGCTGCACGGCTACAATGAAAAATGCAAAATCTTTTTTCCTCCAAAAGCATTGCCAGACACCTTAGAAATGCTGGTGTGTTGATCTGCTTCACCCTTCACTGATGCACAGTCACCTCTAGCTAGACAGAGGCAGCATTACTTAACAGGGAGTAAAAACCCCCGCCTCCAGTTATAAGTGACAAGCAAGGACAACTTATCCAGTAAGTTAATTTAGTTTATGCTAAATATACAAATGTTGTACAAAACCACAAAGTGTGTTTTCTGAATACTTCTAACAAAGACTATGATGTTGACAACAATTGTGTAAAATACACAGAAGCCCTAAAAATATGCATGTAATCCTCACATGCAACTGTGCAAAGACAGGGTAAGAGAACAGGTCTGGAAATAGAACATTAATTATAATATCTTGAACAGAAATAGAAGTGTGAAGTATAATCATCCTAAAATAACACATCCTGGGGAGGTGTGGGGGGGAAGGGACAGAATTACTACAACAAAACGAAGTCTCAAGTGCTTGCAACAGTACACAGGATTTCCAGTGCTAACTCCAGTATAATTCCTTACAAAAATGCCTTCAACAATCCTGCCATAGCAAATCCCTGGAGTTAAAGGATGTGGCAGCTCAGTTTTTGCAGAGACAAATCTCTTGAGGGGGAGTTGGGGGCGGGTGGGTTGGGGGGTTGAAAATAGCAGTATTTTTGTTCAAATTCTAATATGCTGAAGTAATTTCATTCTGACATAACTGAGTTGCCCTTTCATTCCATTTCAATGTGATTAGTACAGCAAGGTCTGCCTTTATATGGTGTTTAGAAATAATCACAGCTAGAGTTCATTTGATGCACCTTGCATGCCAGATTGTCACGGCACTAAAAGTTTAATTGATAATAAAGATAATATCATTGCCTTACATTTATATGGCCCCTTTCACAGTGAAAGATCCCAGAGGCACTGTTGACTTACAGGTACCACCAGACTGGAAATGTGATTGCTGTTTGCTACCAGAGAGCAAAAGAGCTACAAGATGGCACACAGAGAAATCACGACCCAAAAGTTCAGGATTCTCCTCTATTTATTCTCCCCACCTAGAGAGCTTTGGTCTTATGTAACAACTGGCTTGATTTAGACAAGAAAAATTAGATTAACATTCAACCCTTTTTTTTGCCCATTTACTCTGATTGATGTCTAGAAGAGAATGCAGGTTTGAAAGATCAGTGATTTAATCACCAAGATGCTCTGAAGCACAGATAATGAGATGAAGAAATTTTTAGGCCCCAGAGTGACCACCTGGCCTGGGTTTCACGGGACCTGGGTGAATGAACGGCTACCCCTGAGTCCTCACCACTGTGGTTTCTGGAGATGATGGCAGAGCCACAGCACCTCGATTCCCTCACAACTCAACCCTATCCATGTGCAGTGGAGAGCTGCAGACAAGCTCCACTGATTACAAAAACTTTGAAAAAGGCTCTCAAAAGCACAGAACCTCTCCACACACACAAAAAAAATGTGTCAAATCATCTGAACACGATCAGTGCATTTTTGAGCTGATGGAAGAGTAATGACTGCCTTGTTTCTCATGACTGAAATGATCACTGCCTCAAATGAGATGGGAAAAGGGGCAAACTCTCTCACCCTTCTTTTTCAGGCATACCCCAGAACAACCAATAATGAAGACATTATCAATGTACTCGGAATGTTTCTAACTAGTGCCTGACAGCAATCTGCTATTCAGAAAGTTGAAATGCCACCCATAGCCTGATGACCAGCTACTCTCCTAGACCCCAGTAAGGTCAAGATTCTGCTCAAGGCATGAAGAAACAGCCTCAACAACACTGATGCACAATTCTGTCTCCAGTGATGAACAGTAAACAGACATCTGTGCCCATACTCCTAGACTTCCCTACAGCATTTAGCATTGTGGATCAGAGAGATGGCAAGGATCCAAAGAACTGTACTGAAGTCATTTAAGTCCTTTTTGAAGGCACATACAGAAAGTAAGGATGCAAAAAGCAATCTTAGCAGTGCAAACCTCTCCTCAGAGGACTGACAAAGACACAATCTCTCCATTTGTATTCAAAACAATATAGGCTCAAGCAACAACAAACAAACTGCATTGAAGCCAAAGTGGTACTTATCTCATGGAAGCATAAAAACATCCCAAACCCCAATTTTGTAACGTTTAGCTGAAATCAGACCTTGAGACTGAATCTGAACCCAGGCTTAAGCAAAGATGAAACGCCAAAGAATATGCAAACGTAAGCCCTACAACTGAGGGCGAATTTCAGCCACAGGCACTGCTGCTTAGCCAATACTGTTCACGATTTCTGCATTCCTCATGATTTCTTATTCCCAGAGGGGACTACTTTGAAGGGATCTTTCTAGTTCTCTTAGTCTCATAACTTAGCAATATATTGTATTTTCTATAAATCATTTAAGCCAATCTAATTTCAGACAAGGTGAGAAACCTTCCAGGAAGACCACCACTACCAGAAAAGTCAGCACTTACTAAATTAGACAATGAAAATTATTATTAAACTTAATATCCCTCAGGTTTTGAATCTTATGAGGATGTCTTACCTGGTACTATCAAGTGAGAATTCTGGATTATTGATCTACTGGACTTGCATTCATTACAAGATGATTCACTTTTCCACTGAGCCATGAACCTGACACAAGACTCCCAAAAAGCAAATAAGAAGTTAAACATAAGTTTAGAATATAAATCTAACAGACAATGGCAAATTGCCATCCAGATTTGTATTTCATAGTTCAGAACAGTCTCTTCTGCAAACCAAGATCTAGAATGTGAATCACATACTTATTTAGAACATCTACAAAGAAGAAAGTAAATGAAATATCTCTTGGGATCTTGAGCAAAAAACTGTTGAAAGGCTCGGCTTCAGCTTAGAAGTCTGTTATCGCATGTGCTACGTTATATATAAACACTCAATGCTTTGGCAAATTCATTTCTGTGCAATGAATTATGTATGAATTGCTTTAAACCCCTTCTCCCTCCCTCTGCTAAGGGCAGTCAACAGTGTGCTCTGAGACTGATAAGTCACCCAGACCGTCGGTGGGTTTCAGTCACACAGGCAGCTGTGCTAGTCACGTCACCACGTGCGATCACCTCCGTGCATTGTGTTTTTGTTCTCAATGAGCAAACTGCCTGGTAGTAAACTCTTCAGCAACAATGACTAATATTACATCTTCTGCTATTAATCCTTTTCATGAAGCTTTTCTGATCTGTCACAAATGTAAACCCTCATTAAGATTCATAAATCTTTTTGTTGTTGTTTCTGTGTATATTACCACAAGCGAAACTCGAAGTCATTTCTCTCTCACTGATCCTTTGAGAGCCTGTAGCCACTGCTGATCTGTATTAACTGCTACTGAGAATTCAAAATCTGCATCTTCAAAACAGGCCAGAATAGCTCCCGTCATCATTATGTCAACTGCAGTACCATTTTACCATAGAAACCCAGAGCATGATGAGGCTGGAGTCTTCTATGAGGAGTTCAGAGTAAGAAATCATTTCTGATGAATTACATTTGCAAAGCAATTTAGGGCTTTTTCCTTAAGACAGTAATTTCAAGAAGCACTTCACTCTTTCCAGGTTCTTCTAAGTATATCTGAACCCACCACAATTTGGCAATCTACAATATAAAAGTTTTCTTTGTATATTTAAGTCATTAGGCTTACAGTTTCCTCTTCTCTGAAACAGTCTTTCCATTAGAGTAATCATCACCTAAATTTGGCCCAAACTTGCACATTCAAAAATAGATATGCAACAGGCATACTCAAGTATTGAGGACAAGTTCACTGGGATTAAACAGAACAGGCACAAAAAAAAAATCAAGAATGACAGAAATAAAAGGATCTCTAAACTCTCTTACACCTGAAAACTCACTGCTTCAGGGAAGTAGAGGCATACTGAAGAACATTAAAAAAACTGACAAAACTGTTGGAAAAGATTCATTCTACATGAATATACACAAAGAAATGAGGGTTCAAATGAGAATATACACAAGTGCATATTGCAGAGTTTGATAGAAACTGGACTGCCAAAGAAGCTTATCAAACATAATAACCCAAAACAGAAAAAAATAAATACCTGATAACATTGTTTTATATTTGTTACTAATTTTCAAGCCATGAGATATGTTATACAGAATTGAACCTATAGCAAGATGTAGGTGAAAAAAAGATACACCTCTAAAGCAGAAAAATTAGAAAGTCTGACCAATAATTCAAACATCCAGCAAAAAGAATTTTCTGTTCGAGTCGAAAAAGGAAGGTGAAAAGTTAGTAAACACAATTGGAAAAACTCCAAAGTAAAAACAATGGCAAGATTTAGAAGCTGTATTTGGCTGAACATCAAATCTTGCTTAGCCTTTCAAGTCTGTAAGTATTTTACAAAGAGAAACAAAATCCTAAAATCTTCCCCTTCTTACACTACACCAGTAAGCAAAGACATATGCCAGGTACAGGTGCAGAGTGCAAGCATCTGCAGCGTTTCTAAGATGATAGTGCACATCAATAATGTATTTAAGACACAAGCCAGAGAGAAATCAATGGCCTAGATCCAATGTTGGGAGCAGACTGCAACAGCCATGCTCCACCTTTGAATTACAAGAGGGGGTCTTGCATAAAGCATATAAAAGGTGGCGTGGCATCTTGGTGTTATGGGTCTTGGATTCATGCTAAAATGCAAAAAGATTCCAGTTTGTAAGTGGTACAACGAGTCTGAGAATGCAGTTTGGTAGGTGGCCTCTAGGTCTGCACCTCAACATTTTATGGACAGATAACAGAGCAGCCAGTAACTCAGACGGAGATTTTTGCAGTCACTGTCAAGCTGGCAGAAAGAAAAATAAATTTGTTTCAGTCTAAACCCATTTATTATTATTTTAAAATAATGTCAAGGAGCTCTTTAATACTCCTCAGTCATACGTCATCTGTGGCCTACAGAGGATTCAGGTGAAAAAGCGAACAAAACAAACCAAAAAAAAACAATCCCCAAAAACAATCAAACTTTTTTGGGATCTGAAAGTCTCTGAAAGTAACACTATGTATCAACACAAGAAAACTTCAGGGATGTTACTGTAAAAACCAACACTCAAGCAGCCCTCAGCGAGTATTTCACATTGCTTCACCTAGAAATGCATTTTCCTCTGGGATTTTCGGGTTTTTCCTCTATCTCTTCATTCCCAGGATTCAAATCCTCATTGGTGTGGGATAGTTTCAATTCAGCTACTTCGCTCTCTTTCAGAAGCCGAGCCAGTCTCACCCCTGCCCACCACTCACTTAAGAGCATCAGCACAGACCTCTCCCACCCAGCAGCCTCCAATCTGTTAACCATGAAGTACAAATTACCCACAATGACTAAGTGTGTACCAGCCCTTCATTTAATGTCCTCTTTTTTTGTCCCTGTGTGGCATTAGCCACTCACATTTGGATATCAAACAATATTTCCAACACGTCAACAGCTACAGCAGCTCATCTGTACAACACTGGAGGTCCATCACCAGCCTTCAGGGTGTTTCCATTGAATGACTCCACACTGGGAGTGCTGCTTTTCTAAGCCCACTCAAGAGATGCATATCCTGAAAATACTTATGATATGCTCCACCTTCACTGCCTGTGCCAAAGCCACACATACATATGGAGTTGTAGGGTAATAGTGAAATTTATGCATACATCAGGATCAAACACTTGTTCTGTCCACTCCATCCACTTCTAGCTCCTCAGATTGCTATCTGAGAAAGAACAGGAGGGTTTGGAAAGCAACATGAATTTTCCACGTTTCTTTAGCTATCATATTCTCTTGGTTTGTACCAGCAATCTGGAATGACTATGACGGCACAAAACACGCACTTTAGGCTTCTCCCTAAAATGTTATCATGCTCCACCCAAAGAGTAAGTCTAATTAGAAAACTGATTTAAAAATCAATGTAGTATTGAGCTACTGAATAGCCTTGAACCATAATTTTTCAGAGAGAAAAGAGAAACAGACCATGGAAGTCAGTATGTCACTGAAAAATCACATGGTATTTGGTTTACTCACCAGTCTTCACCTCTTCCTTTCTCAAAAAACATATTCTTAAAAGAATGCAGCCCTTGTGATACACATAACATGTAAGCTGAAGCCTGTCTGTGGCAAACCCAATAGTGCATTCAGGCTAACACATGCATTTAGACCTGTTGCAGAAATCTCAAGAGCATTCCATTAGAAGAACCCCAGAGGTATCCCAGCCTCTGGAGCTGGGGTATCATGTCCTCTGGAACACACACCAGTCTCTGGTCCAATTTCTGTAATGATTTCCCTTCTGCCCAGGTTAACTGTCTGGGCTGCTAAATGAGATCACTACCTCAGCTGCTTTCTTACAGCTTTAGTATTGTTTGTAAGGCGATGAGATTGGAAATGAGATCCATATTTTTATCCTTGCAATCTCCTTTTGGTAAGGCCGTAATACTGTATGTATTACAGAGAAACAACACTGCTAATGCCTTTTTAAACTGAAAACCAAACAAGAGCCCTTCCACTCAAAATCCCCAGCTTGATCTCTTCCAGAAATAACATCAGAATTCTGTTATTGCACAAGACTACAGGAGGAAGTTTTACTTGATCAAGCAAAAGACAGGGGATCAAGTAGTCTGTTCTTAGCACCAGGACAATCCTCCTACATGGGCTTTGAAAAGCTCTTCCATACTTCCATCAATGAAACAGGAAAAGATTTTCCCTACTTCTACAGTGTGGCTGCATCACTTAATTCACTATTTACAGCTTCTGGATGTTGGAATTGTAAGATTCGTGGAGGTGCCTATTAAAGAAACCCCAGAAGTGGGGCTTGGAAAGGGCAGGTGCCGTGCAATATGAAACTCATCCAGTCATGAAGTCTTGGGACAGTTCACATGCAAGATATTTTGGGGGTGTTCAAACTGCACTAAGAACACTGCAAATGTTCTAAGCTAACTCCAAATCTTAAGAGTAAACATTGCTCCTATATAAATTCTAAATACTGTCTACTTATTTACTTACTGAAATCTTCAGTTTAATTTACCAATCACCTTGACATCCTGTTGCTAACTGTAATAATTACTATTATTTTTTCTCTTACTCCTTTTTGAGAAAATAAAATTATTCCAAAATAGGGCATGATTCTTCCAGTGAATTTCAACATAGAATATCCACAAACAATTCCTTTTGCCTCTCTGGTAATTCACTCGTGTCACACAAGCGGAGAGTTAGGACCAACTTCCCAGTTTTCTCTTTAGCTGGCCATACCAAACCTTACAAACAGAAAACTCCAACTGGCAGAAATAGCGACTCAGTTCTGTTAGCACTGTCCTCTTTTTGGAATTTGGGTTCTCCTACAGCTCCCAAGATGGATCTGCTCCCCACACATTGAAAGGTTTATACCCACATACAACTGACTGGGACAAAGATGGAGGGAAGTCTGTTAGATGGGCAGACAAGAAAGACTTGACTGAATAAAACACAGGGAAAAGCATCTCTTATACAATGAAGTAATTTTTCCTAATGTTTTAAATAAATGCTGCTTTTCATTCCTCCCAAACTGCATTTATAGTATAATTATATGATTGCTGGGGGCTTCATATAGCTGAATTATAGGGTGTCTCTTCTGCATTTAGTTTGTGAAAGAGTCTCTCCGCTTCCCTTCATATCTCTAACCACTGACAAGGATACTCTCAAGGCATTCTATAATTCAATTACAGCTCTCCTCTGAGAAACATATAATTTTATAGAAAGATTTAAGCCATCATGTATCCCTTTTTTTCCCCTGTTATGAAAGCATTTGTCTAAAGTCTGGTATTAAATTTAAATAGGTCTGAAACAATCTTAACCCAATAGTTTTCAACTGTGCCATTTGACAGTTGTCAGGCTAGCACAACCCCTCAAGCTCCCTTTTAAATTCAAATGCTATATGGGGTAAGTACATCTTGTACAGAAAACACCACACAGGGAGTGCATGACAGGTCATGTGTAAACCTGTATGATATATGTGCTCACCTCAGTTTCTATGAAGCAACACTGTACATAAATGGACACACAAATTCAATGTAATTCAACTGTAACATCACACTGAGCTGCTGTACTGGATGTGGTATGCTAATTAGAATGCAAGACACAAATGTCTGAGCTAATTAGTAAATGGCATTATACTATCAAAAATGCTTCCCCATCACACAGGTTCTTCCAGGCACAGAAATACTGGTTTGTAACAAATCACAAAATGTTATATATGGTTTTTTTTCCCTAAGAAGTGATATGAATGGTGATTGTAGTGAAAAACTAAAGAAATAGTCAGTGAAAAATTCCCACTCAGCTCAATATCTCACACGCTTCACAGCAAAGCCCAACTATTGCAAGTAACTATCTCAAACAAGCTACAGACAGCCTGTATTTGTATCCCAACAGAAAGGCAAAACCTGGCAAATAGCAGAAGGTCTACAATCACTGCACAGCTCATAGGTATAACAAGCCCTACAATTAAAGATGTAGATGAAAAATGGGTTTTAGTTTTGCAAATGTTAACCAAGTTCATTTCCATCATTTTACTCTGTTAGTCCTATCATTCAACTGAAATTAAGTTTCTTTTATTTTAAATCCACTGTAGGGATTAAAAAAAAAGATAATTCATTTTAATAAAGTTTATTTTACTCTTTAAAGATTCTAATGTAGTCTCATTTTTCTAAAAATCAATACTTATTATGCAACATATATTTCCTATTATCAATATCATGTGGGGCACAAAGCATTATTAGAAGACGATGACATTTGAGGCCTGATCTTCAGCTTGATCAAATATAATTGGATAGAAAACTGAGTAAATTATAAAGAAAAATAATGCAGCTATCTGAAAAATGCACACAATTGTGGGAGGAAAAAAAATGAAGTAAGAAATCTGGTCACAGTTCTGAAATGCTTTGGCCCCAATGAGTTTCATCTCCGGAACAAAGGCT
Source organism: Lophotriccus pileatus (assembly GCA_035583135.1). Taxonomy (NCBI): domain Eukaryota; kingdom Metazoa; phylum Chordata; class Aves; order Passeriformes; family Tyrannidae; genus Lophotriccus; species Lophotriccus pileatus. The sequence goes on from JAWWES010000150.1 coordinate 10,583,778, forward strand.
CAGGAGTTTGTTCACCCTGGTGTAACTGGGGCTTTCCAATGTCACAGACTACCCGTGGTAGGCACCTGAACAGTTTTTATAAGGCTACCAGCAACAGCTTTTCCAAATGCCCAAGTTTGAAGAGAAACTGGCTTTGTTCTCAGTATATTCCTCAGGAACTTTACTATCCTGAGGCACTGAGCCATGTCTAAAAAACCACAGATGTGGAAGGAACAATGCTTTTTGCAGCCAACGTGTGGCACAACACAATGAACATAAGGCCAAATTCCAGACCCAGGGAAATTACATTTAGACTTCTTGACAACACACTCATGGTCAAGTCTTTTCCGATCTAGAATGTTGTAGTTATTTTAACTACATGGGGCTGGAAAGTAAGAATTTTCACTGTTAATACATACTTCTTTGTTTATACATAACAAAAAATACCTTTGTGTGTTTAAGTTAGCACTTGTGATTTTTCAGATGTCACCTGAAATGGATTCTGAAAGCGTCCCTGGGGCACAGAACTCCAGCTGTACCATGCAAGGAAAACAGACCCTGTACATTTTCAAGTCATCTTTACTTGAATTTATCTTAGCGTTTTTGAAATTTGCAGCCTCAAAGCAATCTCTGACTCATCTCTTTCTTCAGCAAAATCAAAACAAGCCATCAGAACAATTCAGCTGCGCCGTGGCAGTTATTTTCTATTTCCCAGTATTTCAAGCATGACTGGATGGCAGCCAGTGCCAAATGCTGCTTTTTGTAAGGGTAACCAGTAGCTACCTAGGGAAGGGAAGAAAGTTGCCGGTTGACATATCATATTTCATCTATCATAATTTGTCAGCTATACCCAAGAAGGGTTTCTAAAAAGAGAATCTAGACAGCACCTCAAGAGTTTTATTTTTTCAGATAACGCTCACAGTTGACAAAAAATGGGTTTTTAGAACTCTCTCAGACTCCTGATGAAATTAAGCAGATATCCTGAGCTATTTCACAATTACTTTTACATGAGGAAGTTTTCTCGATTGAGCAGTTCTAAAATGTGTTACCAATGACACTGCAATAACATTAAACTGACACTTAAAAATAGGTGAATTTAATTACCTTCATTTTACAAAGCAGACTGCAGTACCATAACTTTCACCACACAATTTGATTGTTCTGCAGCAACAATCTAAACACTAAACATACTTAGAAAAAAAATTTGTGCAAATTCAACAACTACATTATCCAAAATAACTAAATTCTGACCTAGATTAAAATGGAAATTTCAACATAAATGCATCTGAAATCAATAATTCAAACTTAAAGAGAACTAAAACCTATGCCAAACAAGAAAACAAATATCTGCATATTTCAGTTTATACCAACCAACAGATACCTCACGAGCTTCACATAGGTAAATCAAATATAAACCCTTGCACAGGCTGTCTGCAAGGCCCAGTTACTGATGCACTAATGATTCTCAAACAAGGATCAAGAGGCTTTATGGAGAAATAAGAAAAGGTCAATATTATAATTAGTACACCAAGTATGTACGTACAGACCAAGACGGTTGGCAATATTTTATATTCTACTCAATTTGGATGATTGCTGTTCACTAGAAAATTTTGGTGGTATGCAGGAATAATCCATTTTGGCATCACTTTCTACCAGTTTTAAACCAATATTAAATAGTCCATCACGCAATAATCTCAACTGTACCTTAAACTGCATATAAATAACGTTTACTTCTGTAACGAATGCAGTCTGACTCAGTTTAACTGGAAACATGTTTTCATTTGAATTCTTTCATTTAAGAAAAGCTGTCCAACACTTACCCCTCTAGCTTGGGGCTTGAACAGTTTGTTCAGCTCTACTCAATCATAAACTGCCTGTGTGACCTTGCACAAATCACTTTTCAGTGCATAAGGCTTAGATAATAACAATTTTCTACATTGTTGGAGTATAGGGTGGATAAAGAAGTGAAGGAGTGCAAACTGCCACAATCATAAAAACTTTACAGGGAGAGAGATTAGTCTCCAGTTTTTCCATAACCCATTACCAAATTCAGGTGTGGTGGAAACAGGCAGAGGATTGGTGAGAATAACTTCTTGCATTTTCAGGGGTCTAATAGCCACAGCAACTAGTTTAATTTTGTTAAGATAGAGATTGTTTTGATTCTTTTAATAGAAATCAAATTGTTGATGCCTTGAAACCTGACAAAACCGAGAACTAAAAAGGGAAACAGACTATCCCAGGCAGGTCTCAGCTTCTCACTCACTCTAAGGACTAATCAGTTTAATCAGCCTTGGCAAGTGCCTTTATTGGTCTCACTGTTCTGGGACTCATTTATTTAGCTCGGATACAACATCCCTGGACCTTCAACGGGGACTGCATATAGAAAAACCAACAGAAAACAACTCCCACCTTTGTCTAGAATCAAACGGCAGCATCACTAACACAAGAATTATGAGCTATTTTTGCAACTGGTCAGAGCCTGTCAGGCAGCAAACATGTCAGGCCTAGTGACTAAATCCCATGTGATCCAAACACAACTAAAACCAACCAAACAAAAAACCCAAACCAAACAAACTAGAGCTCAAGGTTTACCAACCAGTAACAGAAAATACTCAACAGCATCTTAGTTTTTTCTGGGAAAGAGAAATATCTCTATATTCATGGAGACTGCATTTGTTTTCAGTTTGTGATGACGATGGACACCGGTGGGTTTGGTCATTAATCTGCCTCCAGCTGTGGGGCTGGAGAGCACTTAATACATACAACCAAACTTAGCAACTAATTTCCTTTCACCTACATGTCAGAATCAGGGAAGTGCTGGGCATTTTTCCTCCATTTCAGTACTCCAGATTAAGTGCCTCAGTGCAGCTAATTGGTAATTCTAATGGGTAATTACTCTACACCTTACAGTGCCACCAGCACCATCTCCCTGAATATGAAAGCAGTGAGTTTCATGACAGAGATTTTCCTTGAAGATAAAAGTGTATTTGAGAATGATGTAGAGGATGTCAAAAATCATGCCTCGGATTTGCCACCAAATGCCCACCTGTGGTTGGACATTTTCCACACGTACCAGGCCCCCTGACACGGAGAAAGGTTAGTTTGGATATCGTTGGCAAGCTGCCTGGAACTCCACTGTTAATTGTAAGGACTCAATCACTTGCTGTTGCCAGAAGGAACCCAGGCAAAGACAGGGAGCCAACTGGGATGGAGGGGAGAGATTAGTACAATGAGGAAAAAAAAATAAAGTAATGGGATAAATAACAACACTGCAGGCTTTTAAAGACAAAGCTTGCTGGAAAGAAAATATCACATCAGATTTGTTTCTAATAAGAAAGTAAGATTATGCCAGGAAGCCCTGAAGAGTAAAACTACTAAATCTTCATGACACTGATCCTTGGAACACAGTGGAATAATACATTTTAATACAGTGTTGAATTCTAACCAACTGCAAAGGCCTTATTGAAACGTTAAGTGAAGAAATAAAAATTATCAAGATTTTCCAGTCTGTGAATTCCTCATATCTGTGAATATAAAAGGGAAATAAAATACCTTTACCCCACTACATTTTTATCAGTATATCAGAAAGTATCCTGACAGTTAATGAATAATCAACGAAAAAGCATAAGCATGCTTAGATTACTGTTGTGACAATTCATAGCTAGAGGTAAACAAAACAGAAATCCTTTACTTTCTATGTATAAGATATTTTTAAAAGATTAAAATGATAGCTTTGGTTTTGTACACATTCAAATCTTTTTCAAGGAAAAATCTCTATTACAAATCTTATATGAATATAATAATTTGGCATCTTTGCAACAGGACAAAAAAAGGATAAAGGAGTATATTACTTCTAAAATTCGTCCTATTAAATTTTCCTTGAGCTTCCAGAAGCAGTCAAAACTTAAGTAAAAGTTACAACTTTTCTGTAGCTGGCATGTTATTAACACAGTATTATGAACTCTAAGGATGTTACTGGCTGCTGTGCCAAGTTCTGTGTACAAACCAGTGACCCAAATGAAGAGAAAAGCTAATTCTGTGTAATATCTGCAAAGAAAATAGATTATTTTCCCATAAAATAAATTACTAGCTTACCTAATCAGGTTGAAAGACACGGCATAGACTATTTATTAATCAACTGAGTCAAAACCACTCAGTAAATAAAAATTTTCCAGTCATGATATCTGAACGGAGCTTTTACTATAAAAATCTCAGTAAATGGAAATCTCAGTGCTGTTGTGTATGGTTTGCAATAGCTACATACGTTTTTATTATGGTGCTAAAATGAGAAAAATTTCACAATTTTCCTTCTGATAAGAAGTAGGTGGTCTTTGAACAAGACTACAAAGTAATCTTCAAATAAAATGAACAACAAGGAAACATGCCTGAAAATGGTAGATCAATGGCTTTCATTTAACACATACCAGTATTCTATCAAAGATTCATTTGTTTTCGACAATTAGCTGATGATAAAAGAACCTCCCAAATCTTTCAAGGAGTAAATATAAGACTAAAAAACTCAAAATAAGTTCAGTAAACAGAAACATCCCTGTTGTGTCTCCACTCCCACCCCCCCAAAAACGATCCTCATCTGGTTGAAAACTGCAGCAAGCCCTGCTGTGTCTGGTCTGTGGCAATGCTGAAATGCTCTATTCTAGTAAAAAGAAAACTTTCCAAACCTGACCAGCCTCCTGAACTCTTTTTCACAATCCCAGAGGTTGATCGTGTCAGCCTGTGACAGACAAATGAATCTAGGTGGGGGGAAATTGTGACCTGTTTTCATACAACAATTAGACCAAATAAACACAAAACAGTTCAGCTTACAATCTAGAGGCAAACAGAAGAATGAAAATGTAGAACTTAGTTAGGCAAGGACTTTGATCAAGCTGTTAGAACCGTACTTATAGCATTCAAGAAAACATTTATGACATTTAAAGGCAAGGCTGCATTTACAATTAATTTAAAATTATGTTTGTGTGAGAAAGGAAGAAAATATTTTCTTCTGCATCTGCTCCCATTTTTTCCATTTGTCTCCAGCAATTAGGCGTGTATTACTAATAAAATGCTATTTCATGTGTCTAGCATCAGGTACAAAAGCTCACAAAGTTACCATCCCACAATTTCAGCTTGTACTTGAAGAGAATTTCCTTAGCAAATCTTTTATCATCACAAGAGTCACGATTATCATGTCCATTAATTCTCTTGGAAATAATTCTGGACAGTATGGCTATTAACTACAAACATATTTACAAAGATGTCTTACATTCTGCGATGGAGGGATTATTTATTTGGCTTTTACATCAAGCAACAAATTTGTAGTTTGCCCAGAACAAATACACTATAAAGACAAGAGCAGATAACTTCTGCATAAGTTCTGCTTGTTTTTTGATTATTTCAATTCCCTGAAGCACATGGCCAGATGGAAATAAATTACTTCTTCATATTTTTCTGAAGATTAAAAACCAAAAAGGCCAGAGAAAATGTGTATGTGTGTGGGGAAGTCAAAACAGCTACAGACTACCATTGCCAACACCAACCACTTTCATGATTTCTTCCCAGCCAGCAGTTATAGAAGCAACTATTTCAAGAGTTTGACAAAAAGAAAAACTCAGAAGAGGCAACAAGGAACAGAAATATTGTAGGGTTTAGAAGCATCTATCATACTCAGAGCATTTGCACACCGTCAATATAAAACCTGGCTGGTAATGTACACAGGAAGGAAGACTTATCAGAAACTGATGACAGTGTTCAGCCACTAACGTCCATCACTTTCCACCCAAAAGCTTGTCCTGGAGTCCCAGTCCTAAACCTTAGATGCTGGGGGAGGGAGGGAGGACAGACAGGCAGAAGGAAGGAAAAGTTTGTCCAAGTGGTAATGAAGCCAACTGGTGGCTTGAGTGCTGACAACAGGGTAATTAATTTCATACATATTTAGGCATATAATTATTGTACAGTAACATTACATGGAACTTCTGAGTCCTGTGAATTCCAGAGAATTGCATCCCTACCAAGCACTGAATGTACCTGTAGCACATAAGGGAAAATCCCAGGACCCCATGGTCTTCTAACACAAAAAAACACCCAAAAGGTGGGAGAAAAATGATAAGCACAGTTAGAAAGGCACAGACATATTAGACTGCCCAAAGAACCAGGTAAAATAAAGCAGGGCATCATTTTTTGGGAACATAATTTTCCCAGAAATGTCCTAATGACAAGAAATTTGAGTATCCTGTCTCATGTTAATTCCCACTACAGTAATCTATTGGAATAAAAAAATGTAACTCAAGCTTAAATTTAAAGGAGTGAAGGGAGGAACTGGGTGGAATTTTGGTTGCAAAAATAATTTATCTTGGCTTTCCAATTACTTTGGAAATACTCAGCTGTTTAATAAGCAAACTACTGATGTATTACCCCTTAATAGCAGAAACAGAATTGGTTGGCTGAAATCTGGCTGGCTGGATCGATTTTTTCATTAATGCATTCCACTTAGTAACATACAAACACTGTTGGCCTTGTAAACTTTCCTTCAACCTTCTTCTGACTCTACAGACACATACAGCTAAGACTCAGGCATCTATCAAAGAATTCACGGAAGTTATAATCACAGCCTTCACCCACAGGGTTATCTTTGAGCCCATTTCTATACTTTGTCCGCATTTACTTCCCCTTCTTTTAAAGTTTTTGAACAAATTTTGACAGTCTCAGATTCCATAGTATTATTATATTAGTCAGAAGATGACTAATCCCTAATTCTTGTATTCTTAGGCAACTGCTTCAACAGGGGGAAGAGAGCGAGGCTGAAACACATCCTTATCAACAAATGCTGCTTCCCATCGTCATTCTCACACCGATCTTAATACACATCCATTTCTAAGACCTGAAAAACTCCTACGATCCTTTCCCCCAAATAACAGCTATGTTACACTTTCCAATCCAGTGTTTTGATTATGGGATGCACAGTGTTAGCTACTTTACAAAAGCCCAACTAATTCAATGCATTCAGCAGGTGTAAAATTTTCTAACTGTTAAGGCCACCTGGAAAAAGACAGCCAGGCCTTTCAGCTCTAGCCCAACAGCTCAAATTCAAATCAAGCACCTGGTATGAGCCAAAGGATAAAAAAAAAGCAATGAGACCCGGGTTTAGGTGACCCTTCTTCCATTCACAGCACCGCTGTTTAATCAGTATATAGCCAAGTCAGACACTGAGTGAATGGTTCTATCCAAAGTCGAAATCCCAGTGAAAATGGACAGACACCTGCATGAAAAGGCATCTCTAATTTGAAGTATAGGCATCAATGGGGCAGAGAAGGGAGTTAGCACTGTTAACCTGATTGTTGTAATGAAGTGAATCTCTAAGGTTAGCTCCCTGTGCAGGGGCCTGTATGCAGCACTAAGTGCCAGGGGAATGGAGCAAACAGGACACAACTCCTCTGCAAACACGTCTGCGGTCAGAGGCCAGCCCTGGGCCAGGCCAGACAAAGCCACAGCAGCAATCTCCTTACAGGAACTCAACCAGAGCACTGGTGTGGAGCAGCAGCTGTCAGCCTCCTTACATCTGCACTGTGATTAGAACAGAGGATTTAGCTATTTGGATTTAGATATTTTAGATATTCATGGATTTAGATATTTGCAAGAAATGCTCCAACTCAAAAGGCTACAAGCAGCAAATTTAGTATTTATTATTTTTGGAGGAAAATCACTAACTGCGTTTAGGTTTTATGGAATAAGAAAGAATCCTACAGATAAAAAAATCATGTAGCCACAGGATGTTGGTTTATAAGGTAATGCAAACATCTACCTCGGACATTAAGGTAGCTGGTTTCTCATGAAAACAACAACTTACTAGAGAAAAGGTGTCAAAACTTTATGAAGCAATTCCCAGAACAATTTTTAACGTACAAATCAAGCAATAAGGAAAAACATTAAGGAAATAATTACAAATCAACGAAAACTAAATAATACAAAAGCAAAAAAGTTTTGTTTGTAGGGGGTCTCTGGAGGCCCAACATCCTGCTCACAGCAGGTCTAACTGCAACAGTAGGCAAGGTTTCCCACAGCCTTAATCAGCCACATTTTGACATTCCTAGGATCCCACACCTTCTCCAGAACCAAGAGCAGTTGCTACCAATGAAGGATAAACTCAGCCCTTCCATCTGTCCCTTCCTTGCAAGGTCACCTCTTGCCCGCCCCCATCCAAGCCCACTGAAGCACTTAAGAGTGAGAAAGACCTCGCGTGGGAGACTCTCAAAACCATTTGGTATTGACTTCACACTGCTCCCACTACTAAGCTAACATCAAATGCTTATGAAAATTCCAGCCTACCAGCCTGCTAGCTGAAAATACTATTAAAAATTAAACAGATCAAAAATTTCTATTTTTTATCTACTTTCCATAATGGACACCCCATCTGTTGTCTATTAACCCTTAGTTTGTAAGGAAAAAGGCTGAAGCTCTTCCTGTGATTCCTGGCAGGCTGAGTATTTATAGCCCATCTCAATGATTTTCTTTCATTTTTTAATGGGGGTGAAAGAAGATCTGTACAGTATTTTTATTTGTCCATAATGCATTATGTTGTCAACATGTCTGAGAAGTTACCCTTTTTCTGAGAAAAAGGTCAAAATCATGCACATGTCACAGAATTCTTGCACCTAACAGATTTTGCCTAATAACAATTACACACAAGGTGTGTATTTGTAGGTTCATATATAAGTACAAGTCATTTCCCATGCATTTCAAGAATGAGATGCCTGCTCTCTCCTCCCAGGTGATACTTTCAGACTATTAATCTTTTCTACAGAAACACCCAAGAAATTAATAACGTAAATCAAACTAGGTAAAATGGAAACTTATTCTTTAAAAGGGCTTACTAATCTTGTTGTCAAATCCTGGTGAAATATCTCAGCTTGTCTCCTCCAGAAGCAGAAGAAACAGCACTTAATGATCATTACTATCAGTAGCCAGTAACACTGCCCTGGTATTAAGACAGTTCTTTCCCAAATTGGCTGGAACTATCCCTGGGAAGGGTCCTGGTGGATTCAAAGCGATTTCCACAGGCGCATCCACTCTGAATTACTGAAAACAGCAAAACAGGATATAACTTTAAGTTTTTAACATAAGGTATTTAGTAACAGACAACCCGTAGGAAGTCCTGGAGAACTCATTTCAGTGTGTCTGTGAACAACCAGTGTACAGTAAAAGTCTTACACTGCATCCTAAGAGCCATTGTACATGCACTGTATGATAAAGAATTCTTTTTTATTGCAGTAAGATAAACAAACACCCAGCAGTAAGACCCAACTGCCATTCAGAGTCACAAACATAAAGCTTTTTAACTTGTTGCCACAATGAAAGGTGTGCAGTGCTATGAGACTCGGGGCTGTTCCTTGTTCTGCTCCTCACCTACACTGAGGAGCCAGCTGTCCCCTGAGGGTGCCTGTCCCAGCAGGGATCCATCCCACACGGCTTTTTCCTTTAGACTGCAGCATTTCCAACTGCAGGACTTGGTGACAACACTGTCATATCATCTCCGAATTTTTAAAAGACTACTCAGTTCCAACATAAAGGAATCTCTATATAATAAAAAATCCTTACATTTTGTTCCTGGCAGATTTGGAAATACAGTAACACTCTGCTATGAATTATCGCAAAACTCAGTGAAAAAAATCACTACTGACTTATAAAAATATTTTTAAAAAATTCACTAAAGCAGAGTGTGACGGAACATTTTGCATAATAAACTGATAGGGAATAAGAACACTAAATTCCAAAATGTACACTTCATTCCTCAAAACACTTTCCAGTACTTTTTTTCAAATAGAAGAATACGTACTTGAAGTTAAAAATTGATAATTATTATAATATTTTTGTTATAGAGGCAACACCTTTTGTGTTTTCTATTTCACAGACTTTGGATGACTAGAGGCAGCACTGTACACAGGAACATGTGATAAGAGGGGGCCAAAAAAACTTTACAGGTACAAACACAGCACATGAAACATGGATTTAGCCAGGGATAACAGGGACGTCTTGTTCTCAACACTGACAATTTTCATAACCAACTTCAAATCCCCAAAGTGACTGACCAGCCTCAGTAAGAGCCAATTAATAGTTCCACATGTGCAATTCCCAAATAGAATACGTAACATGTCCTAAAGAAAATGCAGTGTTTGTGGGAAATGAAGTGCACTGTGCAGGCTTTTCACACACCCAAAAGTAAACAACCACCTTAGCAGCCAGCAAGGAGCTCCCCCCCCCTCCTTATATTTAGATGATCATCTTGTTAACAGTGTAGTGAAGCTCCAGGACTTTCTAATTAAATTTACTATTAGAACCTCATGAGGGCAAAATCTTAATCTCTGTGAAAACATAAGCAAGGCTTAGGCATGAGAAAAATACCTGTATCCAAACCAGCACCCTCTTCCAGGACAGCAAATCAGACAAAAACTGAGCCCTGTCTGTAAGGCTTTGGGGCTATTAACACATTAGCTGGGCAAGCTCAGGAGAAAGAACCCTCTTCTTGGAGGAGCCAGGGTTCTCTGTATTTCTGTTCACCCTTCCACAATGTCTCCAACTCTTATTTGCATTTGGACTTGGAAAACACTATCTTTATTTTGTATTTCCATTAATATTTGGGGGGGGAGGGAATTATTTGGCAGATTTCAACATAATTGATCCAAAAAATGCTAATCCACCCCTACAAATGCAGCAGTCCTTAAAAGTAGTATACTTAATAACTGACATTGATTAGAAGCTCTAAATGCTTCTGCTTGGATTTAGACATGTGACAGAATTGCTTCTCTGCAAAGTCACACTGGCTGATGAAGGACTCAGAACAAGATGATGTGTGCAAAGCGGATGTTTCTCCGAATTTCAGGAGGAGTTCCCATTCACATCTTATACCACTTCTCTCCTAACTGAAATATATTCAAACAGCTTCTTTGCTCCATTTCTCACCATCGATCTGGCAAGTTGAATAGTAAACCCCACAGTACCATATGGCAGAAGACAGCTGAGAGATAAACGTGTTGTGTAATGTCAATCCTAATGAGTGATAGAAATAAAACTCAAAGAGCTAAATATCTGGCTTAAGCATCAAAAAGCATCAAAAATTCACAGTTAGGGATAAAACCCTATTGTGTAGCCAATGCCAAATATTTGCAAACTGTAATATTGTACCTTAACAGACGTGTGGTACCACTTTCGTTCCCTTCAGCAGCCTGACTAAAAAACACTCTCCAAAACTCTCAAGGAAGAGCTCAACAATGCTGTGAGCTGTGCCTAATTGCTCAATGCTGCTGGAAGAGAAGGGGAATGTAAACACATGCATTTATCTTTCCTCATTTGAGTACAGAGATGAATGGAAGAGAGAAGAACTAGGAGCTATTTTAACAGTCTCTTCAATACAGTTTATCGCATATGTAAAAACTGAGCTTGAAAAAGGAGATAACAAGAAACACTCAGCATTTGAGGAAATGTAGCTTTTAAGACGTCTCCAGCACTTTAGCTGTAGTTTTGCTCAACATCAAATACACAATCCCAGACACCACTTCAGTTCCAGAAGCACAGCAAGTAAATTTTTCTCCCTCCTACACCCTCCTCCTCCTTTAAAAATATTCCTATAGTTCACTCTCTCCCACTAATATAAGACAAACAGATATGGCAATGCCTTCAAACTTCTGGTTTTGGTTTTGTTTTTGTTTGTTTTGGTTTTTTGTTTGTTTGTTTGGTGGTTTTTTTTTTTTTTTTTTTTTTTTTTTTTTTTTTAATTCTTTTCCTAGCCTCCTCCTCCTTTTCTAACACCCCTTAAGACTGGAGAGAATGGTCTCCACCAAGAGTGGCAGTTACCAAAAACCATTTGTATGGGCTGAGAGTTACAGAAGAATCACAAACTGACACATTATTGAGCAGAAAAAAGGTACTGAATATTCTACATATATTTCTCCTCTTGGCATGCACATTACCTATTACTACATTCTGTAAATTTCATTTCATTGTTGAATATGCAAAATGAAGACTAACAATCCTTATCTGCTTTCCTTCCAATACCTGTAAGCACTTGAATTTCAGGAAGACTACAGTGTGACTTCTCCCTTTTTTAAGCATTCCAACTGTACTGCAAATCTGCTGGTCTATTTAGACTTGTATCACCCAGCAAAGAAAGCAGCCAACAGCAGTGAGCTCACAAATGCAGAAGAGATTACTGATCTAAGCTCCTTGGTAGGTAGAACAGTTCATTTCTAGGCTGTCCAGCACAAAAAAGTTTCCTACATGATTTACCCTACAAAATTATTAGAGGCTACTCTTCTATTACTACTTAATTGAAATTGAAACATGGTAAATGTCAATTTCCGTTTAATCTGGTAAGAGACATTAATTGAAAGGATTTCCTATAAAAAATAACTCAAGGTAAAAGGCACATTAGTAGGCCTACAGAGAGTGATGATGTCAGAAACACCACCTTGGACAGCAGCCCCAACATTCTGTTCAGATACTCAGAAGTTGGATGCTAATTATTTAATTATAAATGCCACCTCAACACGATTACCCATGTTTTTGAATAGAGTACATTTGTGTGGAATATCTGAACAATCAGAGATTAGTTCAAAGTGATTAAATAAATATTGCTGAGGAGATCAATGTTTCACTTCTGGTTTTCTGCCACAAAATTAGAAACAACTTTTGAGGCTCTTGTGCCACTCACAAGCATTTTATGCTTTGACTTATCCCTAAGCTCCAAAAAATGTTCACTTGAAACACCCCTTAAAGTGCTTCAAACAGCATTAACTTTTCCTTAGAGACATCGCTTACTTCGAAAGACTTTGCAGACTCCTATTCTAGCAGGCACTGCCCAAATACAAAACAAAAGTGATTTGAGTCAAACAGCTTACAAATCAAGAATGAGGCAGGAGAGAACAGATGAATACAGCAAACAGATGGTAAGAGAAAAATAATGAGACACTCCGAGTTAAAAGGCAATCTCAGAGCACAATCTGAAGGGACTGGTGTTAAACATTCCATAGATATCATAAATGCAGAGTTCTAGACAAGCACTTGAGGATGATGATCTTGGCAGACCCTTATGGGTAATCTTTTTGTTGAATAAACAGGACAAGGTGATCCAATCACTTTACGAGACAAAGTTTGGCACAGGCTGATTTGGGCATGAATTTTGACCTCTTCTAGTCCACAAGATGAAGAAATAGCCCCCAGATATCCAAGAAGAGAAAAGTTAACAAGTTTATATATGATAAGGCTGAGAAAGTGAGTTGGAAAAGACGTTTAAGTGACAAGCCAGAAATCCAGTTTTTACAGCACAATTTTCAGCAGTTATAAAACGAATGTGTTTAGGGAAGACTAGAGGCAATGGCCACCACAGTCAAGAATGACAGAACAAGACAGAGAGATTTAACTTTTCTGTCAGAGGAGTGATTTTATCTGAAAATGTAATTACAAAAAGCACACTCACTTTGCCAGTTTGGGTCAACCAGAAGTCACAGAAATGGGCCTGCTGCAGTGCTGAGCCCAAGCTATCAAACACTGCCAGATTCCTTCAGGCAGAACAACGGCATATAGAAACAAAAACCATACAAACAAAACAGAAAAATCCAAAACCAAACAACTGCTAAACTCTTACTGTCAGGACTGCCCACAGAATAGCTGTACAAAGAGAAGTGGGCAAGACAGCAGTGCCAGAAATTTAGGAAAAACAATGAAAATTCATCTGTAAAGGTAAAAGGGGGGGAAGATAAGCAGAAAAGGATTAGAGACAAGCAGATGATCCAGGGGAGGTTTGAGTCAGGAAAGTCCAAGGAGGAAAGGATTTCAGGAACAGAACAAGGTACGAAATGTTAAAAGCATCCAGCGGCTTTCAGAGGATAAATGGCTTTTGTTCTGACCTTTTCCTTGGTATTATTTCCTAAGCAAAACAGAAGTCATTCAGCAACCCACCCCAACTACTGCCACAGAACTCCTAACAAGCTGTGAGAATGCTCTGACACCAAACGTTACCCTTTAACAACTCCATAGGTCACAAAAAGTCACTGAAGTCTTCACAACTAGGTTTGCACCAGTAATTCCCTCCTTCTAAGAAATGGTTTTAGACTTCAGAAAAAACAAGCTCAAGAACATTTGTATTGATATTTACACTAAGCCACAAACATCCTTCTGCTCATTTGAGCGCTAACATGAAAAATCAGCAACTAACAGAGGCGCTTCCAACCACCCCAAACACAATAGAATACAGGCTCCACTGGCCCTCTGCAAATGGAGGAATTCAGCAGGAATTTCACACAGCAATGACAATTATGTATTTCAACCTTCATAGGTTATTTTTATAAAAGGAGGACTGAAGTAAGTGAAGAACAAAAATTACTATTTTAAGTCTAAGGAGCGGTATCTGTCTGCGTTTTAAGAGTTCTTCTTAAGACAGTGGAAAGCAAGTCAAACTTATGAGATAATTGCTGAGCTGAATTTTCTTAGATAACTTCATCTACTTGTATGTGGTTAAGTTTCTTTTCATTTTTTTTTCTGAAAATACAGGATAATTATTATTTTTCAAATAAGTATATTTTATCATCTAGATATTCTTTTCTGGAGTGCAGAGAAAATACAGAATGCTTAACACAACACTAACTTAAAAATCTAATTGTCCAACCAATTTGTCAGAAATTACTTGACTTTTAAAGGCAAGAAGATGCTGAACCTTATCCAAGTTTGTTAATTAATAGCCTCTCTAGATAAATTCCTTCTTACGGTTGTACTTGATTACTAAATCTCTCTGCTTCAAGGCAACAGATGGCTGAAGTTCCCCCAAAAGTAAAAAAAATCATAACTCTCCATACAACAACAATCTAAATTTAGTCAGATGCTTAAATATTAATATTATTCTTAATTGAGAAATGAAACAGCCATGGCTAGATGGAAAATTCATTCTCGTAATTTTCTGGACAGTTACAAATTCAGAAAATTATTTATACATTCCCCTTGTTTAGTGAATTCTTGATCAGGGTTAGGAACATTAAAAAGAAAACACCAAATCCTTGACACCGAACCTGAAACTACCAGGACAAGAATGGGTCAATCACATCCTTCTGTCAAAACTGTTAGTCAAACATTTTATTTCATTAAAAAAAAAAAAAAAATCACAGTACACTTCTCAAGTTTTCAGTCCTGTCTTTTCAATAGTTCCTTCTACTTTTGAGGTCATCCCAACAGAAGAGGACAGTCATTCTGAGCTGACCCAGAATTACTGTTTAAATGAAGGTCATAGTAACCATTTTATTTTGGTCACTACACACTGCAAGACTCTAAACACAAACACCACTTATTTTCTCCTATTTCTATGGCATCATGACCTAAAGGCCACCAAAGCCAGCAGAAACCTTTTAATTGATTTGACTCTGACTCTGGTGTACAAAGATCTGCACAAACAGATCCTTCCTCCAATGACTCCACTTTCTTTATAGAATCAGGGCTCCTAAAATACATACTGCAGCTGATCCTTTGTAGCAATTTTGGATTTTACAGCATTCCAAGTTATTGAAAATGCTGTGGAGTTTCTTTATCAAATTACACGAATGGCCATGAAAGCAAAAATGCAGCTTTTGGCATCATGAATGTGTGTATCCAAATCCAAGTGTAAAACAAACATGCCAATTGTCAGACACAAAATGAACATCAAGCCTGCTCACAACAGCACATCTGAATAGGTCATGTCTAGTCATTTATTAATGCTTTTATAACAACATTTTCAATGTACAACTTAAAATAATTTAGTTTCACCCCGAATATGTTCAATTTTCTCCTCTAGAGTTCATTGTACCTCATGTTTAATACCTCATTCTTTGAAATGTTTTCCAAACACTGTGCTTGAAAACTTGAAGGTAATTTCATTTTTCAGTACACCACTGCTCCTCAGTGCATTCTGCTTTCTCCAGAATTAAGTCACACAGAAGAATTCATGAACATGTCTGGTAAACTAAGTTTTGAGGGGAGGGAGGGTAGCTTAAAATTTCAATCCATTCATAAGAGTCTGTTCTTCTGGAATTTAGAAGAAAGAATATCAAACCTCTGGGAAATGGAATTCAATTAATATGTGTCCACTGGTGCTGGGGGAAAGCTGATCTATATATAGAAACCACAACACAGAATTCTCCATTGGTTTATGTAAGAGAAACAGCTTTTGTCTGCTAAAATGGTCAATACAAGACTATAAGACTCCCAATCTGAATTTTAATTAGAAATAGGTCAAGAAAATGCTCTTCCCCACCTCAGTTTTCTTAGCATGCACCTCATTATTCTGAGAAGCACGGTATAAAACACATCTTAAAATAAAACTATTAATATCTTTTTAGCACTGCTATCAAGAAGAGTGACAGTTTTCTGTCAGTTTTACAAAACACACCCATAAAAAAATAAAATTTGACAAACCTTGATTAAACCAGTTATCCAGAATTATGTTTGACTATTAAGTAAAAAAAATATTTTGCATAGAATACTATTAGACTCTTCACATGTAGTTCTTTCCTTCCCAGGAGCTCTGAGAAGGCAGAACTGTAGAGATGTCCTAGATAGAAAGGCTCTCCCATCAGACACTCACACTAGAGTCTCACAGGCAGCCCAGATTTCACTGCATTGCTACAAGTGGGAACAGCAACAAGACACTTTATTTTCAAGACAAGCCCAAGAACTGCAATAAGAGATCCCAGTTGAATAACATACTCCTGCCTGCCTGCCTTAAACTGAGCTCAAAGTGAGTCAATATTAAAAGCACTCTGGCACACTAGAGAAGAGCTGAGAACATACATTTCATATAGGAAAAAGCCACCCCAACAGCAGGAAGGAAAAGGCCCAGTCTTGCAGGTCTTGTTTACATGAGCCTCTCCCCTGAAATCTGTGGAACTGCAGGAGGCAGAACTACAGGCTCCATCTCACAGTTATCAAAGACTAATCTGTGACTTCATGTGCATAAAGTTACTTACAGAAGTCCATTTAACTTTTTCACCTCATTTGGAGGAATATCAGAACTCTCTGGTATACCAGAGTAACTACTTACAGGTGGATTTTGATTCAGAAGCCAGTAAATTACTTTAAGCCAATGAAATCACCTAATTATTTGATAACAATTCAACTGAATATAAGACAGCTGAATTGTTATCAGCTACATAGGTGATTATAAAATAGAGGCTCAAAAGCATCAACATGATTTATTTTAATATAAATTCTTAAGTACCTACGTATAACAAAGTCTGTAATTGGAATTGTTCAGCCTGGAGAAGAGAAGGCTTCAGGGTGACCTAACTGTGACCTTGCAGTACTTGAAGGGAGCCTACAGGAAAGAGGCAGAGGGACTTTTTACAAGGGCAGTAGTGACAGGACAAGGGGGAATGACTTTAATCTGAACTAGAGGTTGAGCTTAGATTTTAGGAAGGAATTCTTGAGGGTGGTAAGGCATTGGCACAGGTTGCCCAGAGAACCTGTGGCAGCCCCATCCCTGGAAGTGTTCAATGGCAGGTTTGATGGGGCTCTGAGCAACCCAGACTAGTGGAAGGTATCCCTGCCCATGGCAGGAGGGTTTGGAAGTAGATGATCTTCAAGGTCTCCTTCAACACAAGCCATTCTGTGATTCTATGAATTCAGAGGAAAGCCAGATAGATTCAGTGACATTATTTGTCACTTCAATTCACTTTCTTCTGTCCACATATTTAAAACATACTAAAACCTAATTTTTTATTTTATGCCTGTATGCTTAATTTTCACAGATAATCACTGAATACAAAACTAGTTTATACACAATAATAACAAATTATCATCGTTACCTTGCTATTTATTTGGAAATATATTATTCCAGGAAGACTCCTCCTGTGTTGCATTTAATTGCCTTTGAAGAAGCTGCCATTTGAGTCTGTCTTCTGGAACATGCATTTCATCGTTACTTTTTAGCCTTGTTACATCAATCACCGCAACTGCTACAAGAAGATTTCTGGGCTGTGAAGTGATAATTTGTTCCAGCGATATTAATGAGGCAAGCAGTGGTCTTGAGGGAGGTGACAGCCCATTGCTTTGCAGACAGTAGCAGATTAGGGTGTTGTAGTATACATTGTTTGTAAGGTGTTGTAATAATATACATCGTTTGAAACATATCACTGGAGCATTCAAAATATTATACTCTACGTCTTAAGGTATTTTTTCCCACCCACGCCACCAACTTCCCGTGGAGTGTCGTTATATTCCTTGCCACAGTGCACCGTCATTCAAAGAAGCAACACCAGTGGTAGGTGGTTTGGAGCCTCTGGGAACGGCACTACAGAACCAGGGGGGGAGGGAAAAAAAGGAGAAAGGTTTGTTGATGCTGTAACAGCATTCCCAGTGTACTGCTGCAGGAAGCGGTACATCTGGAAACAACAGATGGTCTGTGTTTAAATGGGAGGGAATAGAGGATTTTAATACCCACACATCACTAATTCAGTTCTACGAGTTTGATTTCTACGTTTTCTCAGATTAGGGAGGGTTACAGGATCTGTATGATGGGCTTTATCCATATTACTGTTACTACAACATTGCCAGCTAAAGCCCTAATGTTGTACTGTCTTTATCTGTGAACTCTGACTTAGCCATATGTGCACTTTCAGAAAAGCAGACTTGGTCTTTAAAACAAAGCTTACACCCGAAATTTATATGAAATAAACCACTATTTGTTATGGGCCAGATGCTCTACCACCCCAAATAATTCATGACCACCTATTTAGCCTTTTGCACTTCTTTCATGATATACATTATATAGGTACACATGATGTCACAGGAAAAGTTTAATTAAAAGGAAGTGAGAACACAGGAAGTTTTTACATATATCTTTCCACATAAATGTCTCAAGCTCTTAACTGATTTATACGTAAGAGCTACTTACAGGCATTCTAAAGAATAATCCTAACCATGTATGATTTACATTTACACATTTTAACTCAAAGGAGAAGCGGAAAGAGGATCTGGCCATCTGCAGAGAGAGCCTCGTGCAGATAACAGCCAGTGCTACCAGCTCTCCCAGTTACTAATGCCAGATTGAACCATTTGTGACTGGTGCATAGGGAATGGCCCACTAAGAGCTGGAAGATAAGCTTTTAGACAAAAAGACCACATATTTTTTTAAGCAGAAAGCCCAATTATCTTCCTGATGAATAATCTCCAGCTGAAATGCAAGATGGTAAAGATGAATGAAGTTCCAAGGATTGGAATTTTAAGCCTGAGACATCCTAAGACAAATTCAACAGGTATGTTATACTGATCTATACCCTTGGAAATGTAAAAATGTTCCTTATGGGTGGCCAAAATCGGAAATTTGTTCAAGAATAATTAGCCCTTATGCCTTGGTAATATACAGGTCAGCATCTGCTTAAAGAAGGATTTGACATCAGTTGAAGCATATGGATGGGAATCCAAACTCTTTTTCTCATTAAAAATACACCATTTAATTTGGCTCAGTTCAGGACGATTAGCAGTATGTGCTCAAAGAGAAGCTTACAACTGGCACAGGGAAAGTTGGCTTGGGCTGAAGACCACACGCAGAAGAGAATCCAGAAGCTTGCAAAGATGGCCTGTACACACCATGCCAGACTCTTGTTCAAGCTATTAGCTCTTCATTTTCATGAGCACTCAGATATATTAAGTAAAAACATTGAGCCAACAAGTAACATACAATAACAATTACATATAAATATATTATCTCCCTAAAATACCCAGAGACCTGTCTTCTAAGCTTTCTAGAAATAACAGATTTCCAAAACCGAAACACACCCTCAGGTTACTTACTCCTAAACATTAATAAAAACAATTAAGACAAAATATACCTGTGACGAAGAAAGATATAATGCTTCAATTGATGGTTTAGAAGAATATGAAATCAAATACATGGCCAAATCTAAGGCTCACACAGTTATCAGACTGTCAGGCTCAAAGAATGTTGCAATGCAAGAATTATGCTGGAGAAAAAATTTTAAAGTAACTCCTAGCACTTTTCAGTATCTGTCCTAGAAGTTAAACAAACAAACGAAACCAGAAAGAAATCTGAACTGAAAAAGCACACCCTGCCATCTTAACATTCTCCTCTCTAGAACTTCTGTGGATGCACAGAAATTACCCTCTACCAGGCATAACATTCTGCAAGATACCTTCATGCCATAACACCTGCTTGCAAAATTCAATTGCAAAATTCTGATAGACTGACATTTATAAGGATACAAGTAACTTAACATGATGCAAAAAGAGACACATATAATTTGTAAAGGACTGCTGTTATTAGAGATACAAACAGTAATGATCTATTGCATTAGAGGACAGCCCACACATAATCACGACGTGCTGTCCTGGGATAGAACCCCTGTAAAACATTTAAAGATTCCAACATCCATAACTACAACTCTCCCTTGTTTTTCAAAATGGTTTGTTTTTAAGACTAAAGTAGCAGTATAGTAGGTGGAATAAGTATTACAGTATCTAACATATCCATCCCCTAAAGCCCGAATAGATCACTGATTTAACCCACACATCTT
The DNA here is from genome assembly GCA_035583135.1 of Lophotriccus pileatus. NCBI lineage: Eukaryota > Metazoa > Chordata > Aves > Passeriformes > Tyrannidae > Lophotriccus > Lophotriccus pileatus. The sequence continues at coordinate 10,604,300 of JAWWES010000150.1, forward strand.
TACTGAAACGATGAGCGCTTGAACTGCTGTATCTGCACTGCAAAGAGGAAACAAACAGTTGAGTCTCTGCGTACCTGCTCCTAGTATCAAAGTCTTGGAACATCCTTAAAACTTTATGTGGGAGCCAGGGCACTGGCTTGCAACTGTGACCAGAAACACCACTTCTGTGGAAATGCAATATACTAAATATTCACGTCTCTTAATCATCTGGTCTCAAAACAGAAGGCTTTAATTTACAAATAAAAATAAATAGAAAGAGGTTCCATTACTCCATGACAAATGCTGTGGGTGAACCCCTGCAGGCAGCTCAGCCCTTGCAGAGCTGATCACACACTCTACTCCAGTAGGTTGAGGAAGAGAATTGGAAGGGTAAAAGTGTGAAAATGCGTGGGTTGAGATGAAGACAGTTTAATAAATAAAGCAAATGCCATGTGCACAAGCAAAGCAAAACAAGGAATTCATTCACCATTTCCCATGGACAGGCAGGTGTTCAGCATCCCCAGGACAGCAGGGCTCCATCACACATAGCAAGGACTTGGGAAGTCAAGCACCAGCACTTCACATTTCCACCCCCTCTTTCCCCAGCTTATACTGCTGAGCATGACACCATATGGGCTGGGATATCCCCTGGGTCAATTGGGATCAGCTGTCCTGGCTCTGTCCCCTTCCAACTTCTTGAGCACCCCCAGCCCCCTCACTGATGGGGTGGAGTGAGGAACAGAAAAGGCCTTAGCACGGAGCAAGCACTACTCAGCAAAAACTAAAGTATTCGGGTATTAACAAAACGGCTTTCATCACAAAACATAGCCACAAACCAGCTACTGAGGAGAAAAGTAGCCAAAAAGCAGTACAACACATCATATTTTTAATACAAAGCATCACTGATACAGTCAGTTCCAACTCAAGGATTCAGAAATAATTCCATTTTGACTCTGACAGTTTGGAAACTTTTGGATTACATGAGAATGTAAAACCCCCTGGGTTTGTATCTCAAAATTTGCAACAAACAAAACTGCCCAGCACAAAAGAAAACACCAGAGAACATCCAGAAGCACTGTAACCACTGTGATTCCTACTCCTCTCCCAACAGGGAACAGGTACCAGGAGGGAGGGAGCAGTAGCAGCAGCTGTCTGCAGAGCTCCAGCATCCTGCCTCTTAGCACCTCTTGCAAGAATTAGGACTGTTTTTCACTTCTTGACATATACAAAGATCTTTCCTTATGTTTCCACAAAGATCTAGTTTAATATCTCTTCTCATAAGTAGAGACAGTAATACCAAAATTTTAGAAACTGGAAATCAAAACAGCCATTTTAACTACTTTCAAATCCTAACACAAACCTCAGCTCTTTTTAATAATCACAATAGTTTAAATGCCCAACAACAGAAAGAAAATATGTGGATATTTTTAACAGAAAAAGTTATTCTTTAATCCACAGAATCCGTGGATTCTTTAATCCACAAATTCAGAAAAATAACTTTGCTTTGAGCCACTCCCTTTCTCTATGCTCCTTACAATATGAAGACAATAGATGGCATTTCACACATCCTCTTCCAGTCACTACAAATACATTAACACATGTTTTCCTGAAGACAAATAATTCACCTACAGAAGTCTGTTTAGAACATGATTTCAGGAAATATTCTTAATGAGAAACCATAGACACGTAAAGGAGAAAAACCCAACTCGTATCTTCATTTGCAGCCATTTCCCATATCACCAACCAAACAGTGAGGTTCCTGTGGGAACTTCAGATGAACAAATACAACATGTAACAAGCAGTAATGACTTTTTCTTTTGCATTCCATACTACTCTGCTTGTCTATGTAGTAAAGCTACATCTAGACAGTAAAGCATTAGCTATAAGATGACTGCAACGTTTTTCAGTTCACAACTATGAGCCAGTCAGAAAACTAGCCTGGAAGAAATAAACACATTTTTACTAGCAAAAAATGTCAGCACTTATTTTTACTATATTAACAAAAACAGTAAAATACATGAATATTTTCTCTTCCACATATGACAGACCTACTCTAAAAGAATGGAAGATTATTATGATGTTAGTCCTAGCTTTATCCTAGCTAGTATATGTCTAAAAAGTATAAATAGTTTTATAGACATTCATTCTCAAATCTCAATGTGATCACTATTTTTGAAAAACTACTTTAATTAACTTCATTCTCTGATGAAATCTACAAGGTACTACTCTTTATTAATAAACATCTTAATCATGGACTAGTGCAAGGATAAGAAACAAGAAGAACATTGCCACCTAGCTGTTTCAGCAGTGCCCATAGAGGATGGCACATTCAGCTTAAGTCTCTCAAATACTCCAGGGAAAAATCACTCCAAATCAAAAATGTAGGAAGGGCTACTTAAAAACACAGGACAAGACTGTGTTTCTGTTGCTTTTATCTTATAAGTTCTGAAAGCAGCTGGTCACAAAATATGTGCATTGAAAGCTCTTTCAAAACAATTATTCAGTACAATCATGAATCAGTGTCAGACACCATCTTTCTTTCACCAGAAAGACAAACAGGCTAACACAGAGGTATGTACATTAACATTTGTCAATTAAACAATGCAGTGAAATTCCTGCACAATCTAAAATATCCTTAGATTAGATATCAATGTGTTTGCAAATAAGTAGATACCTCTGATGGTTTCTTCAGAATACATTTCCCAGCTTTTTGTTTTAAATATACTTAATAAAGATTATATTTCAAAAGCAGTACTTCTACAATTTATGAAATAAAACTCTCTACACATGCATCATATAAAGACTTTCCAGAAAAAGCAGAATAAAGCAAACCAGTTAAAGCCTGACATTGCAGATGTCCAGATAGGTATTTTCTAAGTAACTGTAAGAAATGCCACAGTAGAAGGGCATCCTGCCCTGCCCCACAGTCCAGAAAGAGCAAGGGCAAGCATCACAGAACTGGCACATCATCCGCTTGGAAGCTGTGTATTCCTGCTCTGCAGCCAGGAGCTCGTGCATTCCAAAAGCATTTGATAGTTTCTCTGAAGCTCTTCAACCTAATATACCAAATTTAGGGAGCTACAGCACTGAACAAACAAGCAGAAAAGAGGATAAAGCTTTTGAATAGCTGCAAGGCTTCAGATGGTGATTCGATCTCTCCTCCTATGAAATTTGTTATCATGTTTTGTCTAGATTCATGCCATTTTCTGAAGAATGAAACTACACCATGTCTTGTTAGGAAGCAACACAAAATGTCTAGTTTTATAAAGTTTTCCTTTAAAAACTGAACCTTTACTAGTTGGCTGCTGGTTACTCCCCATCACTGCAGCTCTCCGGTCACGTCGGGCTGTGAATCTCGTCTTGCCGATTGATCCCGAGAGCAGCCCAGCCTTGAGAAACAAACTCTGGAATTCATGGTCCACTGATCTCCAGGCTGAGCCTCCCTCCCTCCCAGTGCAAGGAAGACAAGAACACAGCAGGGTCCCAAGTGTCTCCAGTCTCCAAAGGAAACCATTCTATTAGGAGCACTTCCCTCCTCAACACCACCACGGCACAGCCAAGCAGGACCGTAACAGTCTCACCTTTAACACCAGCATTTTCATTGTGATCTAGGAGGTAAATAACAACTTGATGAAGAATGGGGGCGTTCGTTTAGTACTTTACACTTCATTTGAAACAAAATAAAACAGAAGACTGACTGGGACTACAGAAGTTTACTAAATGCCTAAGCAACTACTAACTCTTCCTATGTTAGAGTACTGAAGATCTCTAACTTCTTCCACTCCTTCCTTAACCTGGAACTGCAGTGGGATTTTGAGACAGTAAGAGGATGCCTGTGTCTGTACTGCATTCAACATACTCAGAGTCTTGGCAAATCCTGACTACAAGAGGAAGGAACTGATACAAGTGGAAGGAACAACTACTCAAGATAAAGATCAGATTTCCACAATGAGGCGTAAAAACAATCAATTCACCTGGAATCAGTATGAATTAACTCATCTGCTGCAGATATGCCAAATAACTAGTTTTATATATATATATATATAATTTGATAATTATCCATATAGACTCACAGAGTCTATTTAAGATGAAGTGGCCTAGGCAGACAAAGTGAAAAGCTCTAAGCTGCCCAAAGGATAGCACTACTTAGGGAAAAAAACACACACCAGAGTGTCACATGAGTGTCTTTTGAAGACGGAACACATAGCAAGGCCTTAAAAACCTAAATCAGGCAAAATTGAGGCACTCAGTAAAACTATATTAATCACTTGTGCAAGTTCCTTAAAAGGGAAACTGTCCTTTTTTTTCCTCCTTAATGTTACTTGATTAAGAAGATTTTACACCTTCACCAATAGAAAGTATACAAATCGCAATTAGGAGTTAGTAGAATTAACTGCAAATATTTTTTATGATGACTCAACTTTTGCAGAGCTTACCCTGCAATAAAGACAGCAAATGAACACATCATCTCACCCCCTGCCCAAATTTTACTTAGTCTTATCCCATAAGCATTCACATTTTGCATTTAGAGGTTTGCCATTCATATTGGCCACCAGATATTCCTCATGTGCTTATCAGACACCAAACCAGGGTAATAATTTACATAAATAAATGGAGATTGGCAGGAGTGCATTACTCCATCATCCCAGTCCTCCCTTATCTCTGTCCTATGATTATTAAGATTATTGAGTGAAATTCGGTTAAAATTATTCAAAAGGTCTGAAGCTGAAAGTGCTTTATCATATGTCCAGAACTGGATGCAAGATAAATGCAACCAGAGTTCTCACTGGGAGGAAGCAGTCAGGAATTTCACACCTACCCCTTCTCTTTGGCCAGCTTGTCAAGCACGTGCATGCAGACCAGCCACAAAAACTACTGTCACATCTGGCAAGTCAGGGCCAAGACAGATAAAGAACAAAAGAGCAAGGATACCCTGGAGACTAAAGGAAGAAACTCGGACTGCTCCAGGGTATTTTCATGATGAATAAAAGATCATAGAGAGAAGATCTGTTATCTCAGACATAACAGTGGATAAGACAGAATCTTCAGGAAGTCACCTTTAATTCTTTTGTCTTTAAAGAACAAAAACTAAAAATGGTTAACCTGTATTTAGCTCTCCTCCTTCTAGATATGAACCTACAAAAAGCTAAACAAGTGTTACACTCAGCACAGTACACAGCATTTACCCTCAGAAGAAGAGAGTACCAACCTATTTCAAAAAGATACTGGAAAAAATACATACAGAGCAAAGTTCAAATGTGCAATACACTTTCAAACAAATGTGTATATGTATGCAAGTGTACATACATACACACAAATGTAATAAATTATTATCAACTAAATGCAAAGAACTCATGGTTTAAACTTCTTTTTTGTGTGATTCCCTTCAACATGAAAGAAAAAGATGGCCATTAAACAAAATCTGACACGTTACCAAATAAATGCTATTGAATCACCAAATATGTTTACTACATCTTTAGGACTATCCATGCAGGATGCTACCCTGACTCTTAGTTTCTCTGGGCCACATACCCTTGTTTTTTGTCAAGTTGGACGAGTTTAAAGGAAAGGAAAAAATTTCACAGCCTCTAATAAAGGCAATAAAACGTATTTTTGCCCTTCATTCAATTGCCATCAGTATCTGTGTGGTATCTGCTTGTCCTGATTTGAACATGAAAAATAATATTCTATGTTCATAGCATAATATGTTTAGGTACCACAACACAGAAAAAAACCCCAAGCAGTGGCATTGTTTAAGCCTTTCTAGGATAGCGTCCAAGAGAGATAAAATTGGAATTTTCTTATGAAAACATTTTTAGCTGGAAAAACTGAATTAATAACCTTCAGGTTGTTGACCTGACAATTTCAAATATTCTGAAAAGTTTGTTTGGTTTGCACAGTCCAGCTGTAGGTGACAGGTAGAAGAAAAATTCTTCAATGTAGAAGAAAACAGGAATGTCTTACATTTGAGAATGGTTTTTACAGATGCATTTCAGCTATTTCATACTAAAACCAGCAAGATTTCATTAAAAATTATGCTTTTGCATCACAAGCAACTGTTGCTACTTCACAAGATTTCGAACACCTGAAGATCTGAAGCACCACAGCTTCAGGCCAGAAATCATGGCTCACCTTATCCTACAAGCCACGTGATGATCCACTACGTGGAATGATGGAGAAACAAACTCCATTTTCATTACAATATGCTCTGTTTTCCACAGACAGCGTGTGCAGTCCTGGATTTCCACATGGCTGCAAGCAAGAAGTCACACAGCTGCCAAAGAAACCCTTCACCAGCCGAGAAACAGACTGACTTGGCAATGTCCTCATCTATGATACAAATGTAATAGTGGTCCTACAGATGAACACAGGCGAAAAAAGGAAAACATTCCATGACTTTTACAAGAAGAATCAGAACAGAGACAAATTACTTGGTGTATTTGACAAACTCTGAAGGCATGTGGGTTTCAAACGTGCTCTCTGTTGTTCATGCTGCACTCCTGAGAGCCAGAAGTGGAGAAAAGGGACCTTCTCCACTCCAGATCCCTGGGTATTATACTCAAACCAGATCACTCATTAATTGGTTGGGTAATAATATTATACATTAATAATTATTTAATTTTAATGACAGAATTACAAAAAAGCCAGAATTTGGAATTTTTATGGTAACATGAACAGTATGTAATTACGCTTTTCACTGAAAGGGTGGAGAAAACTGTTTCTTCAAAGCCTGCAACTTCTGGAATTCATTTTCTTTCAACTTTCTGGATAGTGCTCAAGACTTACCAATGATCTTTGCACACAAAGCTGCATTACAAACTTAAAAGAAAAAAAACAATGGACAAAGCATATTCTCAGTCTCAATGGAAGAAAGGATTCAGACTCTGTGCGAGAAGATATCTATAAAATGAACCAATTACCAGGTCTTCCCAGCAATTACTGAGGGGTGATGCAGGTTTCATGGGTCTCTTCTCTGCATAAACATGGGCAGGGATACTGCTTTTCAAGACTGAGTTAGAAACTAAAACAAAAGCTGAAAACTAATGCAGAGGGAGCAGAGACAGAGTTTTTAGTACACAGTCCTGAAATACTGAACATTTTATTGCAAGTAATGCCATTTTTTGTTGTTCCTATTAATGAGACATTTCCACCCCAAGTGAAAAAGAGGAATTCACCAGAGTGATGAATCATGATTAATGATCATCAATTACTCTCACTTTGTCACTTTAAGGACAGCTGCAAATATTGACAAAGGACAAGGTGTTTATACTGTGCATGTTTTGTCAGGTGGAAGTTCGGGGAGGAGGGGTGGAAAGTGACATTTTAGTACAATTTGATACACAAACACTTGAAAGGCTTGAAGGCACCACATGTATACAAGTCTGCATACATACACAAAGCCTGTCTACTCTTAGAAAAATAAAGCTAATAAATTTGGAATTCGAAAATAATTAGAGGAAAGACAGAAGAGTCTTGATCTTGGGCAATGTTTGATTTACATCTATACAGCTTCAAAGAGCTGTCTCAGCTTCCTCTGAACTATTTTCCAAATGCTGGTTTCGGGCATCTCTTGGTTTTTTCCACTCTAACTCTGCCTTAAAAATTTTTAAGCACATAAAACATGTTTAAGCACAGCTGTCACAATATTTTCCTCTCTAAAAGCAAACAGTTCTAAATCTCTCTCTAAAACCACTAGAGTATTAGGGTCTTATGCAGCACCATATTTACAACTTTACAATAAGTTATAAAGTTAAATACAATATAACACAGCTCAGCCATTCAAGACTGAATTTTCATATTAGGTGTTTCACTTAACCAGAGCTTCGAGACAGAGCTGGCAGCATATCTAAGGAACAGTCACAATATACTGTCACATTTCCCGTCCTTCTCAAGAGTTCTACACAAACACCAAGAAACAGCACTGGGACTTTCATTTAGTCATATTTTATTCACACTGGGGGATTAGTTACAGAACAGGGGGTTGTTTGTTTATGGGTTTTTTTAACACTGTTTCTCCATGTTTTTTCATCAGCTTTGACATAAAACAGTTAAACGCAGGCAGTTGGTGAAAGATGATAGAATGTTTTGGATTGGAGGGGACCCTTAAAGGTCACCTAGTCCAACCCTCCTGCAAGGAGCAGGGACACCTTCAGCTAGAGCAATTTCCTCAGAGCCCTGTCCAGCCTTACTGGTCCATACCTGCACGCTACTTGTGTGTGTGTGTGCAGCTATGTTTTGGAAGGAGCAGGCAAGTGGATTTATTCATGCATAAAAACTCTTTCCAAGTCGGTAATCCAATGCCGTGAAAAGAAAATGTCCTGAAAACACAGACAGAACAAAAGCAGCTGCTTGTAATATGTCAGGAAAACACATTTTGGAGACTTTGCTCTTCATCAGACCAAAGTACCTAAATATTTTCCTCTAATATTCAAACTATAATTGTTGTTGAGGTCTACTACTGCTGTAGCAGTAGCAGACTAAGTGGTAAGTCAAAATCTTAGCATCTAACACATGCACAAAGAAAACAGGAATTGCTGTCTGAATCCTAACACTTGCATCCATGTAGGCTCACTACAAAGTTAATCTTGCCTTTAACTGAATTTATGAAGCAAAACCTGAAACAAACATCAAGCATGAAAAAACAAACAAACAAGGAATGTCCTTTTAGAAAAGCGGGTGTTATTGCTCACACAGAACAGAAAGGAGTATGAGCTGAGAGAGGCTTATAAGCAAACAAGCAGGAGGCTGATGAGAACGTGGGCCATTGTCACTTGCATAATGTAAAACTGAAAGCTGATAAAGACTGAGAATACCTTTTACAGTTTTGTGGGAGGGCTTTTACTAATTAGAAGGCATTCACTGTCTGCCTCCAGTCTGCCAGAAAACAGAACCAAATATTTCCTACTTTAGTAACATTTCAACAAATTTAAAAGACACTCTTTGCATTTGTGTTCAAACATATCAGTTCTAACACACAAAGAGTAACAAAAGTTTAATAAGCAAATTATCCCTCCTGTTTAAACCATAGAATTAATCCTTTTTTCACATCAGGAAAAAGTAATGTACACCCAAACTTTCAAAACAACCATTATATTGACCTCTCTGGAGTCTGCACAAAGCGCTAACAAAGGTATCACTAAAAAACTGTCAATGTAGGCCTAATGAAAAAATTGTTGATCTGTGTTGGTCTTAACCATCTTTTGTGCTGGTTTGTCTATACCGCATTTGAAAAGGATACCAGGCAAATACCTTGGACAACAATTCAGAGAGTTACAGAGACCAAAACTGAAGTCTCTAGGTTTCAAATAATGTTCTGATTTACAGCTAACGGTTCTTGGTGATACCAGAACTCAATAAAACACAAAATAAACTATTAGAAGTTAGACACCCAATATAATGTGGCATTAGCCAGTCTTACAAAGTATTCCTAGGAACCACCAAACTGTGTCCTGCTCAACACAGAAGACTGTCCAAATTAAAAGGCCAAGTATAAAGCAAGTAAAACTTCAGTTTTATGACAGACCTTAGAGCACATGCAATACAAAAATAATGCCAAGCTTTCAAAAGAGAGTATAAATTGCATTTATCATTGTTGGGTTGTACATTTATTTTAAAGTGGAATATTATGACAACTGAAAATAAAGTCTCTATCCATTTCCAAATGATGCTGAAAAATCACTTCAGCTGTTATGTTGTTATAAAAGTAACATATCAATCATTTCACCGTAATACTACACTTGATTCAGTACCAATGCCAGCTATATGACTCATGTTAGTATATTGAAGTACACACAGTTTTACTTTATGATCACTAATTTTCACTACTTAATAGCAGTATATTCAATGTCTATGGATATGCTGCTTGAATACTGAAATAGATACTTCTTTATACATCCAACTCAGAGGACTTAAGGGACCTTCCCAAACATCACTGGTGAGTGTGTGAAAGGAGGGAAGAACAGGACAGGAGGAACAGACACCAAGGGGGAAGAACAGTCCTGCACTGGAGAGAGTGCAACACGTCTTCAGAGGTGAGGGGAACTTCTCCCACAGACTTCCAAGACCAAGCAGCAGAGGCAGATAAAACAGTGCTGCTTTATTTCCCCCATTAACTATGTATACTGGAGGGGTAAAAGTGAACTTGGATATAATCTGGGAATGCTCAGAAACTAGACACAATAAAGTACACTTCAGGGAGTATCATCTACATATTCCCCAAAAAAAGATGAGTTATTTCAGCAAGCAGGAAACAGCAAATGTTTGTTTCTACTAATTCTGTTATCATCATCCCTTAAGCCTGTACAGCTCATCTACTGTCCAATTTCAGCTGTATATTTCCCAAGAAACACAATCTTTCTGAAACAGTGTCCTTTTCTGCCCTTAACACACAAATCTCATCCAGTGTAAGGAAAAGCATCAAAACATTTAAAAGGACTAAAATAGTAATTCCTGTAAATGATTATGTTTTTTAATAAGCACTACTTAGCAGAGAAGTCTATTTGAATTGCTATGGTAGAGACAGTTTGTTTTTCCATCAGTAATGAACTGTGCATTCTTACTCAAATGTAACAAGATGCTCAGCTCCCAGGATAACTATCAGGGGAAGAGCTCCTGTTTTATTCTGCAGATAAAGCAGATACCATACTTAAGTTTTTGTCCCTAGGAGCTAAAATCATAACAAAAGACAAGTTTTGTTAACAGCTTAAGAAAATAACCTTCTAGAAGCTTCCACACTATAAAATTATGACCTAAAGCAATTTTAATGCAAGTTTCCCGTGGTCATAATCACCTTCACGGTACATATAGTCATTTTCTCATCTATTAACAGCCTTGTAATCCCACAGCCCTTTTATGCTGGAACACCAGCTTTGGAAGGAAACTTTGCACAAATGCTAACAACTTCTTTTAATAAGCATGATGCTATTTAAGTCTTATTTTAGTGCCTATAGACAGCAGGCATCAAGAACACGTTTTTGACCCCCAGGCAAGGCATCAGAGAGAAATCAAAAGAACAACTTGGAGGTTTATTTCTTAATTACAATGAACTGTCTGCAAATTCAGGGCATAATAGCCTTGAATTGATCTCACTCATCCTCAATGTAGGAAATTAGTATTTAAGTTGTTTCTGCACATCAGTTTACAGTAGATAAACATATTCACTTGAGCGTGGCTCTATTTGAAATATCCCTCATTTCCACTTCTAATGTATTTCAAATTTTGTCACTCGTCAGATTTGCATTAATGCATTTTTTCTGAGGACCATTATCATTTAGTCATGAACTCATGTTCCAAGCAATAGTGCAGAAAGCTGGTAGCAGATTTGCTGTCCTTCAGCTCTTTCAAGCTCTTTGCAAGAAATCTGGGGAGTGGGTCACAGCATTTAAAACAAACAAACCCCCTGCACACAGCAAAACACAGTTTCCCCTTAAAAATCACAGCAATCTCAGTGGTTAAGGGGAGGATGGATCATAGAATCACACAATATCTCGAGTTGGAAGGGACCCACAATGATCATACAAGTCCAACTCCTGGCCCTGCACAGGACACCCCAAGAATCCCACAATGTGCCTGAAAGCACTGTCCAAGCACTTCTTGACCTCTGTCAGGCTTGGTGCTGTGACCCTTCCCTGGGGAGCCTGTTCCAGTGCCCAACCACCCTCTGAGTGAAGAACCTTTTCCTAATATCCAACCTAAACCTCTGCTGACACAACTTCATGCCAATAAGATGTCCAGCATTCCTTTACACCTCTAAGTCTAATGGGACACAACAGAGACTCAGGAAATCTCAAGCCCTGTTCCATAAAAGGCAATCTGAACCACAGAGGACACAGGTTGTGTGCACATACATCCACGACCCCTCTTTTTAACCCAAGCAGATTGCTCTCCTTTCCAGCAGAAAACTGGAAATACTTTCCTAACCTCCTCCCAGACCTAAAGTTATTAGGAGGTTGGTTTTTTTTTTTTAAATACTTATACACACACACATACATTAATGATATTTCAGTGAACAAAAGAAAAAAACCCCAACCCCCCCACCTTCCCTTTTGTCCTCAAGTTTCCTAGCATTTCTCAGAACAAAACAGTTTGTTTAAAAATGACAAGAATTAGTAACATGTAAATGCAAGTGGAAAATCCAAGACAAAGCTGGAGTGACTCACCATTGATTTATCAATGGATATCATGATTCAATGTTAGTTCCAGAAAAGCTGTCAAGTTAAGGTTTTTACTGACCCCGTTGCCATGACTCTTCCCAAGAGATTTCACATAAACAGAAAATATACAAGAAGTTAATTATACAGGACCACGGTGTAATCTAACGCAAGCTCACAGCTAGTGGGAGAGCATGTATGTGTCACTACAAATATTTAAACAAGAAGTTCAGTGTTTGATTACATCAGTCAAGGCAAATTTGGAATTGTTCAGATCTGCCAAAAGCACTTTGCTAACAAGTGACATCAAGAAGCAGGCAGCATGTGCCTTCCTACTGCCGCCTACCTGGAACACTGCAAGAAAACCCCCCTGGCCTTTTATTGCTGCTCCAGTCACACAGCTACCATGTCCTGCTCCACCTCTCCTCTCCCTTCTGCACCATTTTCAAGTTGCCTTGAGCATATTCATGTTCTGGCCAACAAATGCAGCTGGTTTCCTTCCCTTCCAATTTATTTCTCACCTATCCTTTCTTCCCAGATCTTCCCTAAATGATGCACAACCTGAAGTCTTGGACCCTCAGCTTTTCTCTGATATCACACTATCACATTAAAAGAAACAGGAAGCAGTCTCAGTGGAGAGACACCAAACAGTAACATTCTAGGAAGAGCATCTTCCCTTTGACTTCATTCCATGATTTTCACTCCCATCTCTTATTTCCCTTACAAATTCTTAGGAGAAAGAGTGGCAGTAGATTTTCTATACTGTATTACAACATGCAATAGAGGGGTGATACTTGGCTGAGGTTTTTCCTTTTGAAGATGTAGGTAGTTGAGGTTATTTTTTAGAGGTAGGTCTACTCCAAAAAGTATCGTATTCTTTTCCACATGTAGAAAAGTGCTGACATATAATACTATTTAAAAAACCCTACAATATCTAGATAATTTAACATTCAATTCGGTTCAGAAAGAAAGATAACTACTAAGGATCCCCTGATACTATAATCAAGCCCTTTCATAGAAAATATTGGGCTCTTGATAGCCTTATTATATTTAGGAGTAGATGCCGGATCCTAATATTTTTCCAATAAAATATTTTTGATATGGTGCTTATTCTTGCAGAGTATTTTGAAGCATTTACATTGCATTTGTGATTTCATCTGCAGCCCTACACTTATCCCTCAGGTGTGGTAATGCCCACCATTAAAAAGGCAAAGCAAACCAAAAAGTGTGAACACGTTATTTAAGCAATCTATTGCAAACAGATGACAGAGACATATTTTACTATTTTTAAATCAGACTGTCGATCAGCAAGACGATGAACAAAGAAAAAGATCTGTTGGCCTAAACTGTGTGACTCTTCTTTATGCTGCATTTCCAGTCAATAAGGTAACACATTACTAAAATATGAAGAGTCATGGTTTTATTTACTGCTGCCTCTCACGTTCTGGTGTGAAGTCCACCATCACTTCGTGCTAGAACTGTTTATACTTCATACACTATCACTTTGTCATCATGTCGATGCCACACCAGTTATGCAAAAATGGTTCAAAATTTTCAAGCTCTAATGAAGCTGACTGACACAGCTGAGTTCTTCATCCTTATCCTCTGGTATCAGCTCATCCTGTAAACACCTTGCACATTGATCACAAATATTATGATGAAATAAAAGCTTACTAACACTTGCTCAGAGCTTCTGTTTGTATGTTCTTTAAGAATTGGTACCCTAGAAAGACTTCATGTTGTTTACTTATCTACAAACACAAGCACATGTGGAGGAGCAGCAGGCAACACGCATTTCTCTCTTGTCATTCCTGTATTTGACCTTGAGTAATTTCTTTTAAACATGAGAACTTAACTTGTCTCCATCTGATAACAACAGAGACAGTACATTTAGCATCCAACATGATGATGTTTACTGAAATGTCAAAGGTTACTCATTAAGAACGGGACTGGAATGACTAACACTTCAAGGGCTTTATTTGTGTTGGCTTGATGATTTATGGCACAGTACTGCTAAGCAATGAAAAATAAAATACAATCATACGTTTGTGAAAAGTTCTGCACACTGAAAACTTCAGACAAGTTTTTAAATCTGCAACATAGACATCCATGGTTTAGCATTCATCTTCTCAGAATTATGAGATAAACATTATTTAATTCTTGGACCTTGATTATTTTTATTAACTTGAGCATATGGTCTACATTTAGTGTAACAGCTGTGTATACATATGCAAGATGACCACCAGCATCACTCAATTTCTATACATCTCCCATTTGTAGATACAGTTAAAAGCCTAAAAGCATAAAGGGTTACATGGCAAACATGTAACGGGACTCCAGAAGCTGCTTCCTTCAATACTCAATCAAAACAAATCAAGAAATCCAACATGCAAATAAGTTCCATATTCAGAGCAGAAAATATGTAAGTCTTCAGTATCTCAATTCTCCAAAATAAATCCCATCCTCATTCCCAGCTGATGAATCCGTTACATTAATTTCTGACTTTCCTTCAGTTCAAGAGAAAATGGAAGGAAGAGAACCGAGTTTAATATAGAAGCTTCAAGATCAAGCCACAGAACAGACAAAGTTTTAATGCCATCGATAAGTGAACTGTTTCTGAAAACATAAAAGGAAAAGAGTTTCCCCTTTTTTTCAGTCTAACTGGTACTTTAACAGAGAAACTTTGCCAATACCAGCTCTACAGTGACAATCAGAATCCAGCTAGACTGGAAACAAGGGCAGTCAATTCATGTGCCTGTTCCATGGAAAGGGCAGGCATAGTAGAACATCCTTGTCTCAAGGATGTACCAAAACTTACTCTATATAAGTAAGTAAAGACTGTTCAGCAACAGGAAGGTGAGAAAGGCCTAATCTCCTTGCACACCAGAATGCTCTTCACAAAGTCATCTGTCTCTTTTTCTCCATAGGGACTTTGTATGGAGATTAATTTTTATGCCTCATTTCATTATTATTCAAGAAAGTGTTTCAGATTTTTGTGTTCAAATATAACACCAACAGTTAACTTACAAACTGCAGTTGTAGGATGCATTTTCCCCCTCCATTTTAGGATTCATTTCAACTTTTAAAACATCTTGAAATTACTCTCAATATAGAAGGTACAAGTAAAGCAGTTAGCATTCTCATCCTCAGGATGGTATTTTTTTCCTGACATTCAATTAACCCTGTATCACTGATATTAATATTTCAATTTCCACTAAAGTTATATTTCTGGTGCTTTTTTGTTGCTCAAACAGGCTTTTAAATTTATTAAAGGTACATTAAGGTAAAACCAATGGCATTTAATATAGTGAATTAACTGAACAGGTTAACACCTACAAGCTATTTGAAAAAAACAGAGAAGCATCTAAATTACTTCTCCTGTCAAATCTAAATACCAGTGACATTACTGTGTTGCATAAAGCTAACTGCAGCTATAATTTATACACAAAGATTTCCACATTATATCAAATCTGAAGATGCGTGAGGGCTTTCAAACAAATAAACAAAAACCACTTAAGCATCAACAAATAAAGATACAGTTTTTCTGAAGTTAGATGGCAATGGGAGACTTTAGTTTCATCTACATGAACTGAATCTTAAGCCTACTGGTAAAGATTTTTAAAAAGGAATTAATATTCATGCAGTTTCAACCATAGGCAAAGATAGATGAGGATTGAAATCTGCTCATTTAAGCATAATCTGCTCATCATGAAATGCAACAGAAGAGTCTCAAGAACAGGCTTATCAAAGTGCCAAGAATATAACTCATATCTCCTTTTTACTTGAGCAGCATCAAAATCTTACTTTCCTTCCAACAGAAGTACCATTTAACATAATTTCCCTCTTATTTCATTCACACAGACCAACTCACACTTTGAACATTTATGTCTCTTTCTTAGTGAATTGTTTGAGGCACAAAAAGCAGAACAATAGTAAGATACAACATGTTGGATATTAATTTTGAAGAAGGAAGACACCACTGAAAATTCTATCATAGTTACTAAAGCCTGCTACAGCTGTACTAGGGAAAAATTTCATGCACATGTAAAAGCCCAGCCAAATATTACTACGTTGTACCCTTGGACAAGAAACCATAAAAAGTAAGTTGGCAAATTGAAGGACAGAATTTGGCAATTTATTTCACTCTTTATTGACATCAAAACACTGTTTCTTCTTTAGAAGTGGGCTACGAGAATTTTTAAAAAGTTCTTTGGAATTTTTCATTTTTTAATCAGCCAATGTATTGTTTCTTTGTCCCAATTTCTTAGTAATTCGCTCATGAAATAAGCTTCAAAGCATTCTTGGTTTTAGTTCCACTCACAATTCTAAGACAGTATTAGACATAAAATGTCAAATTCACCTGTCTCTCTCCAAAATGTTTTTAAATATGGACCATATTTGCATTCTACAGAGAAAACATCAGGAACAAAGCACACAAAACAAAACAAACAAGTAAAAAAAGAAAATTGCATCATGTTTCTCTAGTTTCACCATACGGACTGAACAGTTATTTTTCTTATCTAGAGCTGAGAACTATACAAAACCCCCCAAAAACACAGAACCAAAAAGCCCTGAAGCTTCCATGCTTACCCTCAAAAAAGCAAGCTGCTGAGCAAAAAAGCTCAATATAACACAATTGCTAATAGCACTGACCTCATTGATATATTATCGCAATGAAATCTTAAAATAGCAATACAGTAATTTATAGTCATCTCTTCTTTACATTACAGGTTTGAATTTGGGAATGGCAATGTTAATATAGAAAACAATTTCTCATGGTCTGTAGCTGCTACACTGGAAAGCTTTGTATGAATTTCTCAGACCAGTTCATTACAGCTTACATATGCTTTGTGGTTCCAAAATTCAATTTTGGAACTCGTAATCAACTACAAAAATATCAGGAAGTGAATATGAGCAATATTAAAATGCAATTTCTTCCCACTATTGACTACTTATCAACTGACAACTTAGTCTGTTGAAGTTAAAACAATTGGTATATCTTGTGGTGACGGCTAAAGCTGCTGACCATAAGTAAAATTATTGCAGTTTATAGACTTAAATCTCTTAATCTAAGCAGCTAAATTAACCCAACATTGCTAAAGACAATACATCTTTAAATAAAGCGTATTAATGAAACATTAAAAGGTTGCACAGCTACATTACAGTCCAATACATTCATATTAACTTTTCCCTGCAGTTTGTCTGCAGAGATAAAAACTGCTGTATTTACACAATAAAATTGCATAGCATGTCACAGAAATGATGGGTATCCATTGACATTTACAGGAGTTCAGATCACAGAATGACAGAATCATAGAATATCCAAATGCTTCGCAAACTCTGGCAGAATTGGTGCTGTGACCACTTCCCTGGGGAGCCTGTTCCAGTGTCCAACCACATTCTTTGTGAAGAAGCTTTTGGTAATACCCACCCTAACCCTCCCTGACACAGCTTCATGCTGCTTCCTTGGGTCCCAGAAGAGATCAGCACCTCCTCCTCTGCTTCCCTTCGTGAGGAAGCTGCAGACCACAGTGAAGTCTCCCCTTGGTCTCCTCTTCTTCAGGCTGAACACAAATGACACCTCCCTTCCCTCTCATTCCCTACAAAAATTGCTAGTTAGGCAAGCAAATCAGGACCAAACCCTCAGCTGAGTCACTTGGTATGGCTCCAGTGATGAAATCAGTGGCATATTTCCATGTAGGTAGAAACATGGCTAATAGTGATATTTATATGCCACATCAGTGGTAAGATACCTCTTTACACCTATGAGAAACTGGCCCGTTTCCAATCGCTTTAATAAGAATCAACTAAGTATTAATTCTCAAAACAGTATTGTAAGGTTCAAATGTCCCCACACTCATCTTTACAGGCGGCATCTTCTGATTTTTTTAAATACCAAAAATAGTTGCTTACTACTTCACTTACTACTTTACTCTTGTACATTTATTCCATGGTGACTATGATTTATTGAAAGGTATAGACTTCATGGAAATCCACGGTACTGCTAATGGGTTGGTAACACACTATAATGGTGTATTCACACCATTAATAGAGGTGAGCTCTCATGTCCTAGCAAACATGCAGGATAGTGCAAAGTGCAGACCAGGAACACCATTTGTGGACATCAAGTTATTTGGACAAATTCAAGAAGAACATTATACAACAATTCACTAAAAAAAGAAATTGTAGGTGTGCTGTATCAAAGACACTTCACATGTAGGAATCTAAAAACGTCAATGACCAAAATTCTATTCTGTAAAAATAAAACAGGATATCTTTGCTCATGAAAATCAATAGCCTACATGCTATAAAATTTGTCTCATCCTGGGCTGGGAAAGATCTAGGTGCAAACACTGACTATAGGGATTTTCTTTTGTAAATAACTATGTATTTCAGAAGAAGAAGAAGGAGGAACATGAGTCATTATGCATACAAACACATCTTTATCACTTAAAAGCACTTACTAATACAAACAAACACAAAATATATTAAGATATGCAATTAAATGCTCTTTTACTAGCTGAGGGCAGAGCGTGGGCTCTGCATCAAAGATAATGATTTGTATTTTACAGAGGTAGGACAGAATTTACTGGTAGCAGCTGAAGCACTAGGAAGAAGAGTGAAAGGGAAACAAACTAAAGCTCTTAAAAACCATAGAGCTCTCAATTCAGCACTGGATAGTGGTACACATGTGAAAGACAAAATTTTGAAAGAGGAAAGTTGTATGTGAGGAGTAACAGTTATTCCTGTTGGGGATGGCCTGTACGAACAAGAAGGAAGGCTTGTATCCAGACCATTAGGAAGCCCACAATGACCACTTCTCATTCTTTATTAATTTCTTTCCCAGTGACACCTCCCTGGGCCAAGTAGTTGGTTGATGCCTTGTAAAAGAAATGTACTGAGAAACAAAATGAGCTGCACAGCTAAATCATACCACATATTAGAGTAGCTGAAAGTGTCTTCTGGAACAAAAACCTGTTATGAGAAAAATAGTTTACTTGCTTGTTTACAAAAGAAAGATATCTGTGTTGTTTCAGATGAGCAACACCACCTCCATGAATCTTTCTTATACTACAAAAATGGAGCACGAAAGTCTCATTTCCTCCAATCAGTACATGAAAGCCCCACCTCAACTCCCCACTCTGCTGTTGGCTGCTACCACCTTTTGGAACCTATTTCCATAGCATCAGAACACATTAAGAGGAAACACAGTGGAGGACAATCAACCATCTCCCAGGTTTGGATTCTCTACCAAGTACAACGGTCCATCAGCCATTACCATGGAAATGACTGGAACTTGCAAAGTTCTTCTATTACATAAACAAAAACTTTAGTTTACCTGAATTAACACCCTGACTTATCAGGTAAAAAAACCAAAAAAGTAATGGTATTATTTAATTGCAGGACCCTTAAAAGAAACAGTCAAATTATTGATACAATAATCAAAACAAAGTCAATGCAGTCTCTTTCACATATGCCATCTAAGAATCTTTATCCTTAAATTTCTCTATTCTCCCTAAGTTTCTGTAGCTAATATGATCCAATACAAAACTCTTTGGTACATGAGGCAAACACACTACATGCACACACTGCAACCAGTATTCATTAATGACCACTTATGTCCCAAGAGATCTCTCTTGTAAAAGTTGTTTCTTTAAAAGATGAATTGTTACAGAACAAATGCCTCTGCACTTTCAGCAATATGAACAGAGATGTAATGATTTACAGACACACTGTAAAAATGCAGAACTTTATACCTCAAACCCCAAATACCATGTCTGTAAAAACATAAAATAATAAAAAAAACAAGTTTATGGACCCCTCATAATTCTTAGCAAACATCTCTCTGCACTAAGGAAAACAAACTAATGAAAACAGAAAAGATGCCAACAGTTTACAAACAAACCAAAACCATACATCCATGATGTGGAACAAGCAGTTCAGCCTATTTAACTGTGAACTGGAGAGTGCAGTAATTGCTCATTAAGGCTACAGCAAGCACTGCTGAGTGAAGGCTTCCAAAGCAACAAGCCAGCTAAGGCCAATTCAATACAATAATTTTAATATACTTACAGACAACACACTGAACTAAAAGTGATCTTTTCACAGAACGGTTTGGGTTGGAAGGGACCTTAAAGATCTCTTAGCTCCAACTCTTCTGCCATGGGAGCAACCACTGGATAGGTTGCTCAAAGCCTCCAACCATACACTGCTTGTTTTCTATAACTCAGAAATGAGAATTCTGTATTGGTCAGTAGAAAACAACACAACTACAGCCTTACATAGTAGCTTCAGATGAAGAGTAATATCTTATACATATGGGGTTTATATTTTAAATATAGATATTCAAATAAAACAGTTCAGTGCAACAAACTTAAAGAAGGAATACTTATTTTCAATACTATTCTCAACATACTAAAGTTCAAATTTGTAGTAGAGAAATAGTATTAAAAAAAACACAAAGAAAGAAGTAGAGTAAGTATCTTTTAATCAGGTTTCAGAAATATTCTGTTAAAATAGTAAATACAGTAGGAAAGAAACTGATGTTTTCTCAGTATCGATTACTTCACTAGATATTTAATAAGTTTTTGGACAGTTGAGTTTTTGGATCTCCTTAGTATTTTACTGAGAGGTTTTAGAAAAGACAACCTCTTGTTACGAAAACCTTGCTTTTAGATTCTTGTTTTCAATGCATATGTTTCTATAAGTCATAAAGGAGACCAAGTAGCAGACCAGAAACTCCTGAATTTCAGACACAGCTCCATCACTAATTTATATTTGGTCTCTAAAACATTTTAAACTCTAGTCATTATGAGATATGGCCAGTCATTGTAACTGAAGCAATGAGAGGACATAACGTTTTCTCAGTCTGCAAAATGTGAACAAAAAATATTCCAAGCCAAATGGAGAGGACTGTTTTCCTACAATCAAAGCCCTGAAGTAATGATAAATCAAGCAGTGTTATTCTTTCTACCATTTTTCAGATTCAGATCATTTAAAAATTAAATGCATACCATTTAGACCTCATGAATCATACTGAAATAATGTCCTGACTGCTCCAATTAACATCAACACCAATCCTCAGAACGTCCTATCCCAATGAAAAGAAGAAAGTAAACATTTACCTATTCCTAAGCCATTCCTGCAGAGCGAAAACATTGCATACCTCCATACGTGACTACTGGCACATGTGTGAGCAACCAGGTGATTTCTTCAGTTTTGAAAAACTACCCTTTCAAATTATGATGCCACATCAAATGAGTGATAATAGATCTTTGCTACAGCTTTTCTCACACGACATTGCTTTTATAGAACTCTGAATACATTTCAACCGCTTTTTTACACATAAGCCATCACTACAATATGTTCATTTACTTCCACATCTGACTACTTGAAAAGTTAAGAGGAGTAATTTGCAATTTTCTCTTTTGCTATTTATATGCGTCATTTAAATATTTAAAAATTGGCATCCAGAAGGAACTTTTCTCTTTGAAAGTAAGGATTTTTACTTAAGTATATGAAATTCAGTTTTCTGTGGGTTTTTTTTTTGTTTGTTTGTTTTCTTTTAAAGATCAGACATTCAGAGGAAAAAACCTATCAGAAATGTGTTAGTCAAAAAACTTCTAATCATTCCTTGAAACAAAACTGTGATGTAACCAAAAAAAGGGGGCGATCCCCATAAGGGTTCCTAAATCTCCAAGCAGTTAAGAGATCTGAGTTCTTAAAACAAGCCAAACCCCTCCAAACTCACAGTTGTACTAAAACTACATTAACAACTTCTGTTGATTTTATATTATCAAAATATGGTATGTATAGGGAAAACAGCAATTAGTTTATTAAGAAGACTGCATTTAATCTGAGAAGAAGTATTTTGAAATTAGCCCATAGCATTGCAAGTCATGTATATAATAAGCTTTGAAAAGAAACTATGGACAAGAAAGAAGGAAAGCTATTGGGCTACGTCTCACCTTCTGATGTATAGCTCTTCCCCTACTACAGTTTATCTTGCTATTTGTGATTCACAAAGTGTTCTTTACAACACCAACTTCAAATATCAAATTGCTCTGCATTAAGCTCCACAATTAACAGCTGAAATACAGGGATTAGGAGCAGTGAGCTTTTGTTACTGCAAAACCATTTAGAGACACGGTGGATGTTTGGGATGCTTGCCCCACCACACGGACAGTTGGTATTTATTTCCATAGTACACGAGTCAGTGTATCTGACTCGTTAATTATCAGAGAAGCATCAGCACAATCAAGATGGGTATCTACAGCCTCTGGATATTGTGAACACAATCAATGAAAGACTATCACTAAGATAGTAATTATACAGCCTCAAAAGGTAGTCTATATTTAAGCCAAATAAAGGGAGAGGGAAGGTGTTCTTGCCGTTGATTTCAGAATTAGAACATGCAAACCCCAAATCTGCTAAAGGTAAACGGTAAGATCACGGTAAGATCACACAGTTTGTACAGAAGCAGGGACCTTACTATGTACCACAATCATATCCATAGCCAGCCTAAGCATTCATCAAGCTCAAAGCTCACGAGCTACAGCTGTAAGGCATTTTAGGGGAAAAACAGCTGGAAGCAGCAGAGCAGCGTAACGACTGTATGTACACACATCTTGACTAAAGGTAGAGATTACCAGATCCCACAGCCAGTGGAAGGAGAACACACCAAACACCCGTTTAAGAGACTACGCCTGAGGAGCGGTCAGCAACACGGCTGCTCCATCCTCCCGCGGGGAGCGAGCGCGGTGTGGCTGCCCCGGCAGAGCCGCCTCTCCCCTGCGCGCTCCGGGGATGCGGCTTTTCACGTGAGCGGCCCCGGCGCTCCCGCAGCGCCAGCGCGGAGCCGGAGCCGGAGCCCAGCGCGGCGCCGGGGCGGCCCCCGGCAGCGCCCCGCCTTTCCCCGCCGAGAGCCGCGCCCCGCGGAGAGCCGCGCACTCGGCCGCCGCCGCCCCGCGGAGAGCCGGCGGTGGGCACGGGGAGCAGGTGCTGCTCGCGGTGGTGGCAGCGCGGCCGGGCAGGGCGGGCAGAGCGCCGCACCGCGCCGACCCACCGCGCCCGGCGCGCCGCAACCGCGGGCGAACGAGACCCCCTATGGGCGAGCGGGGTGCCTCAACCCCGAGCGCGGCTCCGCACAAGGCATCGCTGCTGGGCGACAGCGCCAGCTCCGGCTCCAGCTCCCCGCACCCGCGGCGGCACCGCCAGCCCGCACGGTGTCCGCACGGTGCCCGCACGCATGGCCCCGCAGCCAGGCAGCCGCCCGCCGGCACCCTCCGCCCGCCCAGCGCACACGGAGCCGCACGTACACACCCAGTGTCATCCTCAAAAAACGCTCCGGGAGCGCCCGGCGGCTCCCGCTCCGGCGGGGCACGGCACCCCCGGGCGCGCCCCTCGCCGCCCCCCGCGGAAAGCGAAGTTCGGGCGCCCGCGGCGCCGCTCCCGCCTCCCCGGCAAACTTACCGAGCGCGGCCACCGGCTGAACTTTCAGCAGCGCCCCGGCTCAGCCCCGCCGACGGCTTCGCCCATCACCTTTAGGTGCGGGTGCGGTGTCCGCGCCCCGCTCCGCGGCGGCTGCGGCGCGGGCCGATATAAATCCACATCCCCGCTGCCGGCGGCTCCCCCGCAGCCCGCCCCGGCCCCTCCGCCCCGCCGGGGGGGACGCGCCGGCTCCTGCAGCCGCGGCTCGACCCGCAGCCCCGCGCGGCGGGCGGTGCGGAGCCGAGGCGCGATGGGGACGCGGGGCCGGGCTCGGCGCAGCCCCGGCGCTGCTGCCGCCGCGACGCACGGACCGCGGGCAGTCGGAGAGCCGCGCGGAGCGACGGTGTCCCGGAGCGGGATCCTGGAGCGGGATGGGTGGCACCGGGGCTGGGACCGAGCGGCGCGAGTGGGAAGGCGCTGCCGGTGCTGTGCTCCCACCGCCCGCACTGCCCTCCCGGGCCGCCGGGGCGAAACCCGCCTGGCAGCCCCGAGCCGGGAGCAGGAGCGGCCCCGGCAGCCCCGAGCCGGGCACCGCCCGGAGCCGCGCAGAGAGCGGGCGCTGCGGCAGCGGGGGGGTCACAGGCCGGTTCCCTCGGAGGGACAAACACCCGCAGGCCCAGGGGGGTCACAGACCGCGGGCAGGACGCGGCGCTTCAGGTGCTCGCGGCGGCACATGTCGATAGCTTAAAGAAATAGTAATGAAAATTGCTCCCACCAAAAAAAAAAAAATGAGATCTATAAATAAGCGGCCGAGGAGTGTTTGTATGTGGCAGGAGAGTTTTAACGGGATTTTTTTTCTGCAGGATCAGGATGCTGCGCTGTGATTAAATATTGATTTTGTGTAATTAGTTTTCATGTGAACTATCCTCCTTGCTGATGGCCTGGAGATTTCAGAACTGGCGAAGAAATGGAATTGGACGTGGAAATTATTACTTAGCGAAGTGACAAGGTGGCGGGGGGGGGGGGGAGTAGTGTGCGGGACCCGGGCTGCGGGGCCGGCACCGGGGTGGAAAATGAAGCACACGCGGCCCAGCCGTGGCAGAAAGGAATGAAGGGGACGTCTCGCCCGTCGCTACGGGAACGGTGGCCAAGAAGGGAAGAAGAAAGTGAGCAAAGGAGCCAGCCGACGGGGCTCCGCACCCGGACCCCGCACCCACGGCGGCTCCGGGGCAGGGCCGGCCCCGCGCCGGGGGCTCCCTCTGCGCCTGCGTGCGCGCCGTCGGAGCGGCTCTTCCGAACGGGCACAGCGCCCCCTGCCGCCCGCCGGGCAGAGCCGCGCTCCGTGCCCCGAGCGGCGCGCCCGCTCCGTGTCCCGCTCCGTGTCCCCGCTCCGTGCCCCCAGTCCGTACCCCCGCTCCGTGCCCCCGCTCCGCCCAGACGGCAGTCAGAGCGTTCCCGCTCCACCCCACGGTCCGTGCTCCCGGTCCGCGCCCCGCCGAGCAGAGAGCCCCTGCCCGCCCCGACGGCGGAGTGCCGCGCGTTCGTTCCGCGGAAGGACAAGGGCGGGGGCAGGAGGCGTTTCGGGCTCGGCGGAGACGCCGGGAGCGGCTGCCCCGATTCGTCTCAGGGCACCGGTGCTGCTCGCTCCAGGGCCGCCGCAGGCTCGCAGGAGAGGGAAATCCCGATGGCTTGGCTGCCCATGGCTTGGCCCAGCTCCCCCAGCACCACTCCTTCTGTGGACTTCGGTGGGAGCCAGACCGTGTCTATAACTGGACAATGGCAAATATGCAAATAATTTCAGCCTAAATATTCTGACAGTGAAAGCAGCGAGTTGCTTGGAGTGGCGAGATCCGACAGATCTTTGCTGCAGAGTTTTGCCGGCTCGCATGTGGGAAGGCGACTGAGCGAGCCCCTGTTTCTAACCTCTGGGCTAAAGCTTGCCCTGGGGCTGCCGATGTGCCCCGCAGCTCCCGCTGTCCAGCGCGGGGCTGGGAGTGCGGCCCTGGGCCCGGCACTGTCGGGTCCCCTGCGTCACAAAGGGCCCCGGTCCCCAGCCAAGGAGAAGGAAGCCTTTCGATTGTACTGAGCAGTGAAAAGTGTATTTTATAAAACACATTTTTACTTTCAGTCTTTGGGTTTTGGTCATCTTCGGGGAAGCAGGGAAAGGCATTATTTAAATAGTTGTAGCTGCAGGGGATTATTTTCTAAATTAACAATAGTAATTGTGCCTGCCAAATCCAAAGTTGAGGGGATTCATTTATTTCAACTCTCAAGACAATAGCACAATTTTAGGTTTCATATTGCAAGCTCTGAAAACCAAATGGTGGGGCTGATGTTTTAAAAAAAATAATTCAAGCAACATCAATTCATCAGACTTTAATCCAGCTCTTTCCACTGTGTCAGTTTAACTTGCACTGAGAAAAGTTGCTGCTCAGCAAAAAAAAAAAAAAAAGAAAAAAAATTCCTTTTTAACAAAATGAATGCATCATACATAAAACATCACGGACCATACAATTAGTAAGCAAATGTAAGAGTTCAGCTCAGTTCATAATTATTCAGCAAACCTATTCAGAATGATTTTTTTCTCCCTGCAGCAATCAACTGTGTGGGCTCATTACCACTGAGAATCCAACGAAGAAACCACCACAGAAACTGCACAAAATAAGCCCATATGCTCGAGACACTTTAGCCCAGCCAGCCCTTAGCAAGAGCCTCTTAAACCCTGCCATGGAGCAAACCCAAGCTCACTTCTCCGTGGTGTTTGCACTCCCAGCTCTCTTAAAGGTGCCCCATCATTAGTGCAGCTTCAGGTACATCAGTTGCAGCTGCTCCCCGTCCTCTGTGGTGCCACCTGCAACCACAGCAGCCCCACCAGGTCCCCACAGTGCCAGGTATGGGCCCTGGTGCTGGAGCAGGGGCTCCCAAGAACCGCTTTGCAAAAGAGCCGGTGGGCTTCTCTTGGCAGGGATTTCTGCTCCTAGCAGGGATATTCAGTGAAAGGAATTGCAATGTCTCGAAGGACAGGTTTCCAACTCTGGCGGGAAAGTTTTTAGCATTTCTGCCTGGAACAGTTTAGGGAAACCATTGCACTCCTCTCTGTCAAAACTACAGCGAAGGGGATGGCAGGACTGATGCAGGAGGCAAATGTGTAAAATTATTAGATGAGCTCGCGAGTGCAGCGAGCGTGGAGCCGGTCCCCAAGGGAAGGCATGGCTCCAGAGGGGATGGTGTCTGTCAGTGTGCGCCTGCCTTAGCTCCTGACAACAGAAGGAAGACCTCCTGTGGGCAAAGGGCTGTGGCACATGAGCCTCACGGGCTCCCAGGGGTTTGCTCCCAGCACAGTCACACGGCTGAGCTGGGAGGCACCGGGCACTGTGCTAAAAGACAACACATAAGGACTTCCAGGGATCCAATCTCTGACACTTCTTGTCCTTCCCTGCTTGAGTGTCTGGAAGTGACTGGTTTGTAATTGAGATTAAAGACAATCTCATCTGTGAAACCTGATTTGTGTTCAGTTTCTGAGAAGTTCACCCTGCTGGTATAAAGATTTCATGCTTTGTTTTGCCAACAATGTTGTTTCTGCAAAGTTTGAACCAAACTCCTTCAGACACTTGCCTGCTTCCCATTTTAAAAAATGCATAACTGAGTAATCAGGGTTAAAAGACTAAAACCATCACAGTCACTTCCTGCAGGGATCGACAGCATTTTGGGAACTCAGCCCTTTACAAGGATTTTCCTGTTTGTTTTTTTTGCAAGGTTGGTCAGCTGGTTTAGTTTCTTTACACCACTGCAATCTGTGGCTGTGTATCCTTCCTGTTTCGATTTTCAGGTCCCTCAGTGTGGATCGTGATGTTTTCACAATATCAGGAGGTTTTTCCATTGCTGCAAAGGGCTTTTTTCACCAATTAGGTATATTGTGTCCCATTTATGCCCCTTAGGTGAACACTTTTGCAGCACATGGGATGCTTTGGTGTACATGTTGAACACATTTAAATTTTTCTAAGTTTGATGACTAAAAAACAAGATAATGCTAAAATCATACAACACTGAGATTGTACCTTGGTAAAACCACAGGAAATCCTAAAGCAATTTTTCCCATTCATGATAACTGCACTGCAGTGCACTGCTTTGGGCTTTTATTTTTCCCTTTCAAATTCCCATCTCAAAAACACACACCGTAGGATCACACTGGGGAGGGGAAAGGGAAAAAAAGATATTTTATATACACAGCACAACAAATTAGTTTGGTTACAGGAACAGTAAAAGTTTTATGTTTCCTAAAATAGCTCAGTGAAGCATAAATAAAAAATGGCACCTCTCTGTACCACTAATCGGTGTTTAATTCTTCTTGGTGTTTTATGGAGGAGTTTGTATGACCAACTTTGTTCTGCTGTTTTCTTAAAATTGAACCAGGTGGGAATTTATGTAAGCATGGTGGAGCAGGAAAGATCTTTGAGCATGTGGAAAGTCTGGCACACTGTGGGTGATGCCAGCAAACCACCAAAGTTAATTCATTTTTCATCATCTTATAAATTGAACTACTGTGAAAGTAGAGAGCCAGAGGCTATTTTATAAAGTCCTGATGATTTAATTTCCCCTAAGCATTAGCTTCATGAGAGCACTTGCCTCGGTGCTTCCTTCTCCATCCTGTCATCCCCCGGGTCTCCAC
Source organism: Lophotriccus pileatus (assembly GCA_035583135.1). Taxonomy (NCBI): domain Eukaryota; kingdom Metazoa; phylum Chordata; class Aves; order Passeriformes; family Tyrannidae; genus Lophotriccus; species Lophotriccus pileatus. The sequence goes on from JAWWES010000150.1 coordinate 10,632,527, forward strand.
ACTCTGTGGTCCCATCTTCCCCTTCCCTCACCGGTGGGACAGCACCTGCCTGCCCTGGCAGAGCAGGACAGTGCTGGAGCTGCTGGGAGCAGGTCTGGAGGTTGCTGGTTCGCAGGAAGTCTCCCAGCGGGGACCAGGTTGGTCTCTCCTGAAGAAGCTCCCCCAGGGCTGCGTGTCTGAGCATCCCCCATGTTCCAGTCTCCTGCCACCCATCCCCTTCCTGCCCTCAGGGCTGGGGGACACGGTGGTCCCTGGGGCTCCAACCCCGGCTGGA